>CM060199.1:18907875-19620784 GCA_030562195.1 Nipponacmea schrenckii
GACATTGTGACGTAATTTCAAGCTTGTTTTAGTAGAATTGCAGGAAAAACAGACGTCCGACTGAAAATTGGAATGAAGGAAAAATAATAATAGTGTCCTGAAACAAATTTAACAATTTCTTCAAAACCTCTCTATAATCCCTTTAAGTTATACAATTTCTATAACCTACCGTGGTGTCCACAGCTTTTACTTTTGTTATTGGAACATGCACAACAGTAGGACTATCTTTAGTAGCAAATAATGATCCCTGTTCACCAAATGTTAATATAACAGTGTTACAGCCCTCATCTAACAGTGCTTTAACAGCTATTTTACCTTCCTCTAGTGATTTTACACTTAAACCTGTAAGGATTTCTGCCTGCAAGTACACATTACATAGGCTGTAAAGTACAGAGGATTCTCTTGTCATTCTGTCATACTGGTGTTTTTTTATATATCCGGGAAAACATACTTTTTTTTTAAAGGGATACTGTGTCTTAGCATGAACATAAAATTTTAGTTCTCAAAAATGGTCAATATGAGTATATATTCATCAGTGAACTTACCTGGTGTCATTAAGAAACAAATCCCTTAAAATCTGGAAAACTCACAAAACTAAGACATTTTTTAAAAACGCTTAATCAATTTATTAAGCGTTTTTCAATAATTAAATGTATCTTAATGGATATTTTTTTTTTATGTTATTTTATTTATGGCAGCAGGTGTAATTACTAATGAATAGAACTCTTATTGGCCTAGTTTAAAATTTTCAAATTGTATGTTCATTCTAAGACCTATTATCTCTTTAAGCAAACATTTTGATGCTGGTCACTCTGTTAATGTACAGTATCATATCAATCCTCCACTACATTTTGGCAGTTAACTCCCAAATATACTCTCTGACCAGTACTGTACTTATATCTCTCTATCTGGCCAACACAACTCACCTCTCATGTCCAAATTAGCGTGACCTGTGGAGAGTATATCAGTAATTGCCAAACATATTAATAGTTATAAATGTAGGCCCTACTGATGCAAAATATTGATTAATCTTAATCTTATCTTAATTAATCTTTAACCCAATCTTTAAATGACTTTTAGAAGTAGATGGAACATTGTATATACTACTCCCTATGGCTTGTGTGTGAATTGAATAATTGCAAAAATTAAAGACATGAGTATTATTTCCACAATAATGCATCTTTATCATGTGTCATTATTGAACATAAATCTTCATGATATTTCAATCAAGTTTCTATTTATACCAGGTTCATGTATCATTCAATTACTTCATGGCCTAACACTTTTCAATTCTTCACCAGTAGTAAATATAAAATTATTTGATAAAAGAAATCATTCTTAGATCAACTGTAGATTTAGAATTTCTGTACCTTTTACCAGTTTGTCTGCAAACTTATCCAAGAATCGCAAAAAAAAAAATCTGAACGATTACAATACGTTTTCGACTAAATCGTCGAAATAGGTAATAATATTTCAAATGGAGCATGGATTATGAGTAATAGCACGGGCCATGTAGCCTTACTTAGAAAAAACATCTTGTCATTCTGATGACACTATGTTGTTCTATATGTATAATTCAATTAACAATCTAAATTAGATATTGGTTGATGAAAAGCACAGATTAGAGACTAAATGGTTTTACCTCTGTTTCATTAGCACAAAATATATCACAGACAGTAAAGAATTCAGGATTAACATTACATTGGGCTGGTGCTGAATTAAATATTGTTCTTACTGAAATAAATATTTAACATTATTAAGATGTTCTGCATATCATCTAAAAAATTGCATGCAGTCTACTCTTTTATTGAATTATTTATGTCCATTGAAATATTGTCATATTTCTGTACAACTGTGGACCAGGACCCATATTCTCGAAAAGATCTAACACCAGGACGTAAAATTTAATATTTTTAAATGTTATTATTAGGAGTGGTTATGATAAACTTATATACTCTATAACAAAATTTGATTTTCAAGAAAGCAGCTTTGGCGACAGTACAACAGAGCAAAAATCCAGACAGACAAAAAATGATAAATAACAAAGCTGAAGTCATACCTCCATGTTTCTTAGCTAATTTCATAGCAAATAATGAAACATTCTTTTCTATTTGTAGCTGGCAAAACATGCAGTGCCCTCCACAGACAGAAAATGATAAATAACATAACTGAAGTCATACCTCCATGTTTCTTAGCTAATTTCATTGCGAATAATGAAACATTCTGATCTATTTCTAGCTGACACAACATCACCTTACAGGTTTTAATACTAGATTCAGCTTGTAGAACATCAGTTTCTGATAATGAATCTAGAGCACCAGTAACAATGATAATACAATTCTGACCTGCAAAACAATGAAGAGTCACATATAAGACTGAATTTATTCTCTGACTAGTTGCAATTACAAAAAGATGTATGACTATATTAGTTTCAAAATTCTTCATATCTGATATATTTATATGGTTGTCTTAATGTAGTGTTGGAAATACATCAGAACTTATGATGATAATATATTGAAAATCACTTTTTATTTTAAGCAATATTGACATATATAGCATATTTAGTATATTTGATACTTTTTGCGCTTTAGTCAAACCTCCACTTACCATCCTGACTAACAGTTATAGCAGCTATAGCAGTAGATGCTTCTGATGTTTGTTGTACATGTTCTGTAACAAAAACAAATACATAACTTCACCAAAGATTAAGTCCTCCAACTGGATTGGTATTTCTTGTGTGTTTAAAAATGCCATACTCAAATATTTGCAGGTATAAAAGGCAAAAATCTGGACAATTCCTGAAACAACTTTATTCAATATTTTCTTTTACTGGATTCAGTATTGCATGGAAATTTTGTGATGGAATACATAACAAGTTAACGAAAGATGTAATCAAACCATTGGAATGTGCACTAGCCTTCTTATAAATATTACATTTTACCCTAGTTTTTATGATCAGTGTCTGAAGTACTACCTGTGCTCATCCCATGTTCTTGATAATTTTTTATGTAACTATTACCAAAGTCATCTTTCCCAACCTATTAGTACAAAACACCATAATTAATAGAAAGAGGTAAAACTAGGCAGCAATTTCAGAATTACTTGCCTATATATCACAGTCTCAGAAAAGACCTTCTATGGTGAGTGGAGAACACTAAAAAGGAGTCAGATCTATTTGCTATTGTTACTGGTTTAAAGGATTCCCTGATATGTCAGAGTTCAACATTCTTGCTGTGACCCAAGAGAAAGTGGAATTATTTAGTAAAATGAGCCAGTCAATACATACCTTAGAAACCATAAGACATTTTGCTCCCATGTTAGCTGCCATAAAACACTGATTTGCTCCTTTACCACCAAAACCTGTGATAAATTTACTGCCTTTAATAGTTTCACCAGGTTTGGGTTGTCTTTCTGTATAACTGTGTGAAGACAAAACTATTGGTATTATCACATAATAAATTACCTAACAGAACATAGTCGGACAAAAACAAAAAATTCTGGCTGATAATCTAGTGTTCAATAATACATCAATGTAGAACGATATATAAATATTTAAATATTACCTAAAAAACAGGTTACAGAGTTTTAGGCCATGGAAGCTTCAAACAATTCTATTTTGAGTTTAATGAATATCTTTTAAAGTATTTCTATTGTTCCAATGAACATGACTAATAAATACATCTTCCTTTTTTTTACCAACTCACAGGACAATGAAACTCATATTTCATGCCCCTTATTGATTACACCATTCTTAGCTATACTAAGTAAGGCCTACATACCTTACTAAATCCATAATACAACTTCCAACCACCACAATATCTAAATTTTCATTTGATGCCATATTGATTCTAAATCGGTTACTAAGGTTGGTTGTTTAGTTGGTTGGTAGGTAGATGACAAGTTACCATTTACAGTAGTTGTTGGTTGTTGTAGCCTAGTAGGCCTATTTGGAAATTTCCTCTACTTTTACTATTTCTTTCTATTTTTAAGAAATGGTTGACTGGCTACTCAAATTTGTTTTCTTGAACTTGAATTTTATCACCTCTTCATTGATATTCAAATACAAATAAATTTAACCCTGGCCCACTTCTCTTCCTAGAAATGATAGGCTACTCTAAATATAAATAACCTTAATACTCTTGACAAATAATAATTTAAATTTAAAACTTTAAAATTATAAGAGGAGGGAATGGAATATCTAACAAGTATTATTATACTATCTGCCATGATAATAGGAGGGCACTAAAAAGTAACCCTTGCCCTTGGTCACTCCCTTCTTAAAATAAATCATTGCCCTTGGGCCTCAGAAATGTTATCCTACCCCAATCATTGGTATAAAAATAATTAACACTTCTGCTGCCTCAATGAACAGGTAAACTAAAGTTCAGGCACAAAAGTGGCAAAACCATGAAGACTGTCCTTACCATGAAGACAGGTATATTACCGTATATAAAATGGCAATGCCTGGCAAGGATGGTAGAATCAGAGACAATTTTAGAAATCAGAAGATAAAACTTGGCTATTTTAGTGTACTGCAAATCTAAACTGTTGAGGTAGAATAGATTCTAGAGGTGCACAATGTTATTTTTTTATATGAATGAATCTGTTCAGCTGTCAGTGCTTATAAAGGTACAAAAATAAGGATTTCACATCTGCTGAGAGTACTGCAAGATTTAACAGTGGTCTGGAGAAATTCTTAAATTATCCCATCTTGAGTTAAACACAAAACGAAACAATACCAAAAAGACATTTTCATTTCTTTTTCTGAATATCCAAATAACTATTTCTATTTCGCTATTCTAGATCTACGATTTATTTTGGTGGCTAATAATGTGATCAAAAACCGTTCACATTAATGACAGATGGTTATATTTCTTTCCGTCTATATAAGGTTTGGAGATTTGTTCGAAGCCTGTAAACAAACACACGTGTGAAAATGTCATCACCAATAAAAGTAAAACCTGGGACAGAAATAATTTTTTCTCCTGTCAAATCACCAGGTAACTAGAGATTAAAAAAACATAACAGACGCAACTGTGTTAAACCATACCTATCGCCTGACCATTCTATCTCTTGACGGTGGTTTCTTTATGCATGGCTGCCTTCTCTCTGGATATAGCTGCAAGCAAAAGGACATCATCACACACGCTTAATTTGTGGAATGATGGAAAGATACTTTTGTTGGAAAATGTAACACAGCGGCCTGTTTACTGTTATGGAGTTTGTTTTTCTTTATTTGGAGGAAATAGGCTATTGTTCATTAACAAAACACAATAAACAATATTTGATTATGAAGTAGGTTATAATTTCCATGTCCATTTAGTTGCAGAACTTCCTCAAGGTAACCTGACTGGAAAGCCAAGAAAGTTAAAAGATGGGGCAGCAGATGTTCATAATGCAATTTTAACCTGGAAACAACTTAATATACAGGGTACAAGTCTCTTTAACCAAATAGCTAACATTAAACTGGAGAAAGTGTAAGTTTTATAGACGTTTCTTTCGTTGTGAAGTATAAATAAGAAAGATGCATAATACATTTGTTATGTATTTACGTTTCTTGTTTATAAATCATAGCCTACATATGTACACAGCCTTATCGGCGTATGAATACTTCAGTATTAAAAATAGTTCCGTCCATGGCTGCCACGTTTTTGTTATTATTGTTACTACCGGCATTAATTAGGCCTAAACGTAACATATTGGCGACGAGGATTTAAACGGTTTGTTGCATCGGATGGCCATACGATTCATTCATGTGAAGTAGACACTTAATATTGTTGACACTGTCAAGTTTTGATAAAATAACCCGTTTGAACTGTGTACCGGTTTGCCGACGAAGAAATCCTAGAAAAGTAGAAGGGCTGTACTTGATTTGTGGGCCGCGTTGGATTGGTTTTTCTTGTGTACCTTTTCACTGATTATTGATTTATCTTCAAACTTCGAGATGGCAGGAGGAAAAGTGGGTCGTATGGACACATTTGATGGCAATTTGGAATCATGGGATTCATATAGTGAACGTTTGGAACAATACTTCATATGTAATGATGTTAAAGATGAAAAGAAAGTAGCTGTTTTATTAACTGTGATTGGTGCCAAGACTTATTCTTTAGTTAGAGATTTGACAGCTCCAACCAAACCATCTGAGATGAGTTTTAGAAATATTATAGAAATTCTGAGAGCCCATTTGTGTCCGAAACCGTTGGTAATAGCAGAACGTTTTAGATTTTATAAAAGAAATCAAGAAGAGACTGAATCTGTTCAAGACTATGTATCACAACTGAGAAAGTTATCGGAACACTGTGAGTATGGTCGATTATTGAAAGAGGCTCTACGGGACAAACTAGTGTGTGGGTTACGTAGCGAGCACATTCAGAAGAAATTATTAGCTGAAGCTGATTTGACATTTGACAGAGCTGTAGAAATTGCAGTTACCATGGAGATGGCGGCAAAAGATGCCACAGAACTACAGACTAAACATGTGTCAACTGGGGTAAACAAGATCCAATTTAAGAAGAAATTTCGACAGACAGACTATAAGAAAACTTTAGAGAAGAAATGTTTTAGATGTGATGGCAGAAATCATGAGCCTGATGATTGTTATTACAAAGACCAAGAGTGTTTTCGGTGTAAGAAAAAGGGACACTGTAAAAAGGCGTGTAAAGGATCGAAGAAAATTCATGCTGTGAATACAGATTCTGAAGAAGAGTATGTTTCTACTGTGGTTGTGGAAGTCAACAATGTTCAAAAACATGAAGGTGTTATCATGGTTACGCCTAAAGTAGATAACATTAACATTACTATGGAACTAGATACGGGAGCTGGGGTGACAGTGATGCCCAAAAGTGAGTTTAAAGAAAAGTATCCAGATGAAATGAAGAAACTGGTGCCAAGTGATGTTACACTAAAGACATATTCTGGTGAAATTTTAGAGACACTGGGTATGAAGAAAGTCAAGGTCGAATATAAAGGTCAACAGAAAATTTTGAAGTTATATATTGTTAAGAAAGGTGGTAGAGCGTTGTTTGGTCGTGACTGGCTGAAACACATCAATTTGGATTGGTCTGAAATCAAGTCCATAACACCAACATACCAGGATTTGAAATTGAGGACGATTTTAGAAGATCATCAAGAAGTTTTTAAGGATGATTTAGGTACGGTTAAAGGAGTAAAGGCAACAATGAATCTAAAGTCAGGAGCAACTCCAAAGTTTTTCAAGCCAAGATCTGTAGCTTATGCCATCAAACCGAAAGTAGAATGTGAGCTTGATAATCTTGTCAAACAAGGAATTTTGACTAGATGTGACTATAGTGAGTGGGCTACACCTATAGTACCTGTAATCAAGAAAAATGGTTCAGTAAGAATATGCGGTGACTTTAAAGTAACTGTAAATCCTGTTTTGGAAGTTGATCGATATCCTTTGCCAAGGATAGAGGACATTTTTGCAGCATTGTCTGGTGGTAGGCATTTCTCCAAATTAGACTTAAAGCATGCCTATCTACAGCTTGAGGTGGACGAAGCCTCTCGACATCTTCTCACCATCAACACAGAGAAGGGACTATATCGCTTTAACCGACTGGTATATGGTATAGCCTCCGCACCAGCAATATGGCAGCGCACTATGGACATGATTTTGCAAGGACTTCCAGGAGTGAAATGTATAATAGACGACATGATTGTTACTGGACGTACAGATGAAGAACATCGCAGGAATTTGAATGCTGTGTTAGAAAGATTAGAATCATATGGGTTACGAGTGAATAAAGCCAAATGTGAATTTTTCAAGGAGAAAGTTCAATTTTGTGGTCATGAAATTGATTGTAATGGGTTACACAAGACGCAGTCTAAAATCGAAGCAGTTATAAACGCCAAACAACCTACGAATGTGACAGAACTAAGATCTTTCTTAGGTATTGTAAACTACTATTCCCGGTTCCTTCCAAATTTATCAACAGTATTGCATCCGTTACATAAACTTTTGGAAAAGAATAGGAATTGGCAGTGGACACTTAGCTGTGAGAAATCGTTTAGCGATATTAAAGAACTGATAACGTCCAATAAAGTGTTAACACATTATGATCCAGAGTTACCACTCCGTTTAGCTACTGATGCATCACCTTTTGGACTAGGGGCAGTATTGTCTCACGTGATGAAAGATGGTAGTGAAAGGCCAATAGCGTATGCATCACGTACCCTATCTGCAGCTGAGAAGAATTATTCCCAAATCGACAAGGAAGCATTAGGTATTGTTTGGGGAGTGAAAAGATTTCATCTATATTTGTATGGAAGACATTTTTGCCTTCTAACAGATCACCAACCACTTGTTTCTATATTTCATCCTCATAAAGGAATACCTACAACTTCTGCAGCTAGATTACAGAGACAAGCAGTATTTTTGTCTGGTCACGATTATGAAATAGAGTATAAGAACACTAAGACACATGGTAATGCAGACAGTCTTTCAAGGTTACCATCAACAACAGATTTGCCAAGAGAGAAGGTGGATGCAGTTGAAGTTTTCCATATTTCACAATTTGAAATGTTGCCGGTCAAAGTTGAGCAGATCCAACGAGAAACCAGCAGAGATCCAATCTTGGCTGCTGTTTATAATAGTGTGATGTCTGGATGGACAGACAAACGTAGAAACCCTGATATGGAAGCGTACTTCACAAGACGAAATGAATTAACAGTTCATCAGAGATGTCTCATGTGGGGTATAAGAGTTGTAATACCTCCATCGCTTCGTTCACAATTACTAGACGAGCTCCATGTTGGTCATATTGGTGTTGTCAAGATGAAAGCGGTTGCTCGTAGTCATATCTGGTGGCCTGGAATAGATAAAAACATTGAGAACTTATCCAAGAGTTGTTCGGGTTGTCAAGAAGTGAAACATTCTCCACCAGCCGCACCAATACATCCATGGGAGTGGCCAACTAAACCATGGGAAAGAATACACATAGACTTTGCTGGTCCATTTCTGAGCTCCATGTTTTTAATTATTGTGGATGCACACTCAAAGTGGCCGGAAGTGATTCAGATGAAGTCAACCACATCTGAAAGAACAATTGAAGTCCTCAGAACCATATTCGCTAGGAATGGTATTCCACATCAAATGGTTAGTGACAACGGACCGCAGTTCGTATCCGAAGAATTTAAGACCTTCATCAGACAAAACGGTATCAGACACACTACTTCAGCACCATACCATCCAAGCACAAATGGTTTGGCAGAGCGCTTTGTCCAATCTTTCAAGATGGCAATGAAATCTAGTGCTAGAGACAGCGGATTTACACAGAAGAAATTGGCTAACTTCTTGTTATCATACCGTAATGCTCCCCAGGCAACTACCAATGAAACTCCTGCAATGCTATTCATGGGCAGAAACCTACATTCAAGATTAGATCTAGTTAAACCAAATCTTCAACGTAGAGTAATAGATCAACAGACTAATATGAGAGAGAAAAGGCATACACGAGTGCCAGCTTATTCTACAGGTGATCTTGTGTCTGTTAGAGATTATCGTCATGGTGATCGATCCTGGACATCTGGAACGATAACTAGTCAAACAGGTCCTGTCTCATATCATGTCAACGTTAATGGTGGAAACTGGCGTCGACATGCAGATCAGCTGCGCCCTACAGAGATTCGCCAGGTACAAGAACCAATCGATGAAAACCAAAGTGATGTCAGTAATAAGTCATTTACTCAAGAACTATCTAGTGAAAACCGAGGCCCCGGGTTTCCAGTTGTGACTGATAACATTAACCCTCCAACTAAAGTAGTTGAACCACGTTATCCTAAACGTAATAGAAGACCACCAACGTTTTTCAAAGATTACGCAATGTAGGGATTCATGAGTCACTGTGACAGGGGCACAATAATCCCCGTGACTCATAGGAACTAGGAAGTTCCCCGAAGTGTTTAGTTTAGCATTTATATTTTATGTGTTTTATAAAACAATGAGTCAGAGACACTCAGGGACACTTTAATTTAAAAGGGAGGAATGTTATGTATTTACGTTTCTTGTTTATAAATCATAGCCTACATATGTACACAGCCTTATCGGCGTATGAATACTTCAGTATTAAAAATAGTTCCGTCCATGGCTGCCACGTTTTTGTTATTATTGTTACTACCGGCATTAATTAGGCCTAAACGTAAAAGATGCATAATACATTTCTTGTGCAGAATATTGATATAGATATTTCTTCTTATATAATACTGGAGCCGTGGTGGCTCAGTGGGTTAGACGCTTGCCTACTAACCTGAAGGTCCCGGGTTCAATCCCGGCAAAGGTCGAGGTTAACCTTCAGATTTTTCAGCCCGGTTTTCAATTGTCAGTGATGCAGATTGGAGGGACTGACATGGAAAAAGCGTCTAGTCGTTCGGATTGGACAATAAACCGAGGCACTGTGTGCTACAGGCTGTGTATGTTAAAAATCCCTCGACAGTCTGGAATAGAAAAAGGGCAGGCTGATGCCCCTGTCCTGGCAAAATTTCACCTCATAGCACACTGCATGGCGTTGCCCGTCTTCATTAGCCCATAAGGTGCAGAAAAGTAGGACGTAAAACTCCATTCATTTCATTTCTTATCTAATGTTTTTTTAACCCTCATTCTTATTAGATTTGATGAGAGTAAAGAATCTCATGATTTACCCGCCTCATTAGAACCATTATGTGAACAACTTTTAATGCTGTATCAAACTATGGTAATTATTGCCAAATTCCCTTTTCTGATAATTTCATTCTGTTACTGCTTGGCTACTTCTGTAAATTTCTGTAACTCCAGTTCAGCCAAGATGCAATATAACGCCGGGCCATGTGTGATAATTTCTTCTGTAAGGTTTTTATTGTATATTTGTATTCATAATTTCAAACTATGGGTTTCTTTTAAACTTGTTAGGTTTCATTCCAGTTTGTTTTCTCATGAGCAGGCTATGTTTTTAATTTGTCCTTAAAAATGTGGTTATATTACTGGTATTTTTGTTATGCATAATGCTATCCCATTTCCATATACATTGTATATTTGTTTAGAAGAAAACAGTGATGAAGATAGAGAAAATTATAATAATGATTAATGGTATTATTGAATTAAGTGATTATCAACATGGTGAAAGTCATAGTGAAATATTCTTCAAAACTTGGACACTTCATGACTTTGGTATGTACTTAAAGGGACAGGTTTTCCATTTTCTGAGGTATTTCCTTCTTGAATATGTGTAAATAGTCTTCAGATTTGCTAGAAAATTAAGAAACTTGCTTTATTCCTTCAAAAATACCTCAAACAATGAATTTCACTAATTATCTGTATAAAAGTCAGTTTTATACAGTGTAGTCAACAGAAAATCTTTTAAACTTTCAAATGCTGATAATTCTGTACATTCATGGATTTAAAGGTTCAAATTATGAGCTGTCAATGCTCTTATTGATAAGCTTAGCTAAAAAAAATCATGTTTTAAAATGGGACTATAATCTTCTATATTCTTTACCATTTCAGTGGAATGTATAAGTGAAATTTATGGTATGTACCAAGAGGAGTTAAAATTAAAGAAATGTCTAATAGAAAATGTAGCACATGCATCAAATCGTAAAATGCTAATGTTTTACTCTGCTTCGTGGATTCATCAGCCGTACATTTCTTCAAAAGCTGAATTGCTGTTGGATAGTTTATTATTAGAAACTGGTTTAAAATAAAGGTATTAAAGAAATTTCAAAGGCTGAAGAAGGGAGATTATCATTTGAAATCTGGATATTTGAGTTAAAGTATCTAATATTTATACTCATCCCCTATGAGCCTATTTGTTTTGTCAGAAGTTGCTGAATTTATATTGTGCACATAGCTTAATCAAGAACTTCAATCTTCCAGATATGTGATAATGAACAATTCCACCTTGTTTGTTTTAATCTGTCTAGAATTAAGAATTGTGAATTGTAGAGAGTTTACCAACAATTGTTGATAGAAGGACATAAATGACAAGAAATATATTTAGAGACAGTGGTATTCTTGCTGTTTACCCTGTATTCTCAGGGAACACAAATACAATGGTAGAAAGGACAATTATGAATTCTCATAATTTTTCTGAGTTTCTGTTTTATGACTTTTCAATTTGGAAAAATTAAAAAATAATATAACAGTTAGTGATTAGAATTATAAGTCAAGATGACTTATTCTATGTCTTTTACACACTGACTTTGGATCAGGATCAGGATCAGAACTTGCAGGCACCATTTGATCGACATTACCTCGAAAATGAAACAACTTAACTAACAGTGCTGTAGAACCCCATGTGGCAATAATCCAAGAAGAAGTGTGGTAATAATCCAAAAGAAGAAATGTTGAATTATGAAATAATTAGTAATTAATTAATAATGTTTTAATTGTACAATTGTACAAGAACATTACAAGACAATAATATTCTTATTTAAATAACAATGAGATAAAAATGGTGCAAAGAATATGACATGAAAATATTATTACCTACTCTAGGACTGTATTTTATTGTAAAAAAACATGCAATGACAACAAATGTCTACCTCTATCATTTAATATTTCTTGGCATATAAATAAATTATATTTAATAATGTTACACAGAGCAGTCTCCAGGCATTCCATACAAGTAAACAATATCATTGTGATACTTCTAAGTTTTGTCCTGATCTGCCTTAAAAAAATAGGGATTGATTATCATTGACTGATGTATGAATAGTTCTTGGTCATTTTGGTAAGCAGAACATTAATGAGTTTGTACCATCACAATAATCAGGATCTTCAAATAAAAAATGTATTCCTTAGGAAGACAGATTAAGACAGATTTATCAATTGCTGTTTTACCATCAATGTCAACATCAATGAATTAATCTATTTTTAATTTCAACAGTTTTTCCTTTTTTTTTCATTTTGAATTTGCAATGTAAATCTGCACATACTTCCACTTTAAAAGATCTGTGACATAGGAAAATTGCTATGGTATTACAAGGGTAAGTTTTCTTTATGTGGCTGGGTGGATATCACAATATTAAGCATTAATTTATAAGGATCTCACCCAGTTTTGAATATTCCAAAAAAAAAGCAATATCTGTTTCAAATATTACCTTACATGTAATAATAGTGAAGATGATCTTATCTTAACAAAAATTTGAAATTATGACATAAGGATATTTCAGTATTTTTTAATTAGGCGATATAACAAAACCAATATATATTGCGGTATATCGCTCAGGCCTTAACCAACATGGAATGTTTTAACTAACAGAAAACTTTATGGCACCACTTACTTTCAATTTAACATGCTTCAACTAAATGAAATGAACCAAAATAATTATGAAATGTGTTATTTTATCTATTGTTCATATTTCATGAAAAATTTAATAATGTTGACATTCTTCCTCCTTAAATAGCTGCTGCCTTTACACAGATTATATTAATATGTAGTTCTATAATCTATTGCCTCAATATCATAAAACATAATTCAATTATAAAAACCTGATCAGAAAGATACCACATATTGGGAGGGACTCTGTCCACCTATAATGGTTTTAAAGGAATACTTTAATAGACATTAAATTCAGTCTCAAACTATAGTCAATTAGTAAATAATCCATCAACCATGACTTAAGAATAGAATCTTTATACAACATAATATATCCATAAAACTAAGTAATTATTGAAAAATGCTATTCAGTGAGTTTAAAAATTGCTTATCCTGAGTTTCACTTAGTATTATGGATTTATTGGATTATATAGGGGTTCTGTCATGATGGGCAAGTCCACTGATAAACATAAGTTCATTTTGGCCAAGTTTAAAAACTGTTAATTTTTTGGTCATCATCAGGCATAGTATACTTTAAAGAACACCATCTTCTTTATATCTATGAATAGTTAAATGAATATGAATATGGAAAATAGATATTATAGCCGAATTCTTATTAAAAGTTCTGATCTAAAGTGTAATAATAAATTGTGGGACAATTTGATTCAGGACTACAAAATGAAATAAACTTCTTGTAGTTGGTCTTTAAATAAAATATTTAGAAGTTAAATGCATTTCTCTAACTGAAACAGCTATATACTGAATGCCCAGAATTTGTTTTGTAAAGTATCCATCACAAAATGTATAAATGTGAAGGCCTATATACTGAAATATTCATCCCCATATCAGGTTACTATAAATGGGATATATAAAGGTTTTGTAACCATTGAATAACATCATAGTTCAGAGCTCCTGTACTCAAGAGATTGAATACTATCTCGCCATGTACCTATCCTAGTCCAGAAATTATAGTTACATAATTCAGTTTAATATATTAAATAACATATTTTTGCCCCAATTTAGCACTTAAAATTTCATAATTTACAATTCGTTCTTATTGGTTGTGGCAATAATTAAAAAATAAATAATTATTTATAATATATTTCAACTCAAATAGACAATGGACAGATATTCATTACAAAAGGGTATCTTACTAAAACGGTGCAAGTCCATGAAACCTCGAAATGTTGATACAAAGGTCTGAAAAACTAATAACAAATTCAATTTGGAATCAGTATCTAAATGCAAGACATAATGCCACAATTAGGCATGAAATCATTAAAAATACCATCAAATTTCTTGATAATATTATGGATTCACTAGTTTGAACAAATGACTGGTGTACAAAACTTGTTTTATCTTGCTCCAAATATTGTATAACAATTGACTTTTTGATAAAAAAAAAAGCAACATTTAGGGTAGCGATCACATAAATAAAAGAATTCAATTTGAAGGTATTCTTCTCTTGATCATGTTATGCTATTTCATGATAGGAAACAATATGTGACATAATTTGACTTGATGGATTATTGTTTCATTACAGCTTTATAGGACGAGCCCCAGCAATAAATTTAAAATGTTGTCTTTGTTTTGAAAGCAAGTTCTTGACCTAGTAATAATATTCTTCAACTAAGTAATACATCTGTTTAAACTGAAGTTTGAAAATAACCATAACAACTGATAATTGTATAGTCAAGCAAAGAAATTTATACCATTCAAAACATAATTACAAACATTCCATTCTTTTAAGGGATACAACATCAGTGACGTTTTTAGATCACTAATCACTTCTTATTCTATCACAATTCAAAATGGACTGATCTTGTTTCTTTTTGGAATAATAAATAACTGCTTGACCATACTTTTATCCTTTCAACACAAGTAAATTAATACATTGACCGCTGGCACTAGTATCTTTCTTTCCCATCTTATTCAACTGATTTTTGAAAAACAAAAGTTGTCAGTATTTACCCAAAACTACTGCAGGTCAGCTTGGATTTGTTCTTGCTCAACATACTGACCCTCATTTTCCATTGATAATAATGCTTGCACGGTTTCCATGGGAATTCCTTCAGCACCTTGTAATTGAAATGTGGTGCCGTCTGGCTGCTGAATAATTAAAATGCCATCTTCAGTTTGATAAATTTGAGAACCAGACGTCACTATTTGATCAGGGGTTAATATTTCACCTTCAATTTGACCAACATTTAGTATTTGTTCCGAGTCATATTCACCTACAGTATTGATAATTTCCCCTTGTTCACTAATTATCTCCCCTTGACCACCCAGTTCTGCAACATTTTGAACTGGTTGATCAGTATTAAAGTCTTGTAACTGCATATCATTGGTTTTGATTTCTAATTGTTCACTAGAAATGTCTGACTTCACATGTAGAGTAGAATTGTTTAACTCATCTGGATTGATGAAATTTGGCACGGCTGTTTCAGGCATTTCTATTTTTGGAGTTAATTCAATTGCATTATTAACAGCATCGTCAGTTTTTATTGAATCTCCATTCAGTAAAGAATTTGTATTAGTTGAATTGACAAGAATTGTGTTGTTCCCAAAATCTGCATTATTTATTGGATTATTTCCCTGAACATAAACCACACTGGTTTCAGGGATTTTTGCAGGATTGAGTAATGAAACACTATTATTTCCATTAACTGAATTGTTTAATAGAATTGACTTATTTCCACTCACTGAATTCACTAGGACAGGTTGGTTTCCAATAGATGAATTTGTTAATAGCACTGAATTACTTGCACCAATTGTCGAGTTCACTGTAGACGAATTTAGCACTGTACCGTTTCCTAATATTTGAACACGATAGTTTTCCTGAACTTGGTTGCCACTGCCATTTACGGCTAAGATAGTCCCTCCATTTAGAGAAGGAAAAGAGTTTGAGGTGGGAGCACTGTTTGTTAATATGACTGTTTGGGTGTTTCGGACATGGGAAGTGCCATTGGAAGTAGATGCTGTGTTGACAAATTGCGAGGTTATGGGTATTGATGATGTTGGGAGAGGCTCGGATATAATGGTATGGTTTTGAGAAATGGGTGTGATGGATGAGTTTGAAAGAGAAGAGGTTAATAAGGAGGAAGATGAAGATGATTTGGTGATACCTGATGTGGATATAGATGAAGTAGATAATGAGCTGGTTGCAGTGACAACTGTGGGTGTTGCACTTTTTGCTGCCATGGAGAGAACATTGTTATTAAGTATTGTAGTCATTCGAGCTTTCTTTGAATTAGTTTGAATTAATTCGTCTGGTGTCACTATTTCAATTGTCCGACGATTATTTTGACGTTTGGTTGGTATTCCACGGGGTTCAGTGGTGAGAAATTTGTAGTGGAATGATTTTTCTTGTGCAGGTAGAGATTTTACCTGATATTGTCCAATTTTAAGTCCTAAACTAGCAGCCAAAGATGAGTCTTCAATCTGAAATTAGAATGTAAATTTACAGAGAGCTAGAAAAAATATAACTTGGCACTGTTTAGAAAGAAAACCTAAATTTATTTCAAAAATGAAACCTTCACATGTAAAGAAGCTTTTAAGACAGTGTTTTGATCAAATTGACTTTTCACAGAGTCTATCGTAAACGTTTGCATCAGTTCACAATGTTTCAAGTAATGAAAAATAACATACAGTCCTTACAATTTGATTTACTGCCACCTGTGAAACAATATGCAAAGAAGCCAGCAAGGAATAATAACATACATGCACTGACAGTTATCACCAACATTCCTTTGCATATTACCGGTAAGTAACACAGGTTGGACCATATTAAACCATCAAGATGGCAAGTACAATTTGAACATGAAGAGAATTTATACCTCAAATACACTAACTCAAAGCTATTCAACTGAAAATCATCACAATTGAACTAGATAACATCAATGTAATAGCACAAACTAAACATAAACTCATTATTTCCCATTCTCAAAAGAAAAATCCATGTTTCCAAATAAGATTGGTAATTTTTTATCTATCTGCAATGTCTTGTATAATTTATTAAATTTAAAAATGAAAAAAAACAACAGAAAGATTTATGTTTTATAAGGATAACAACTTAGGTTCACAAGTCTTCCGTGACAGGGATCCTTTCTACCAGCTGGTCCTTGGAAAACTTGATGATGTTAAGTTATTGTATAATGTAGTGTACTATATAATTTTACATGTGTATTCACCCAAGTTGTAGTTTCAACCAATAAGATAACAAGGAAGTATTTTGAAGTGAATTAAATATTTTTTTTGTTATGACTAACATATACTATAGTAATATTCAAGTAACTGCATTAGTTCAATAAGGAGCAAAAGAAGATATCGCATTTACACTTGAGAATAAGAAGATTAACAAGGGGTGAGGGGGTCAAAAATCAAATTTTTGCTATGTGTTCAACTTATCTTGATCATATACAAGATATAGCAAATTTTGGTTGAAAAATATATGATACCTGTAGTTTAGATCCAGAATTTGACTCATTTGACTCTTTATTTTCTGCCATTGGTATCAGACAATCTTGACAGGTTTTGGCCACTTGTTTCTGAAAGGACTCAAATTCATGGAAGATATCTTCAACTTTAGGTGTGGCCTTTCCTCCTTTCTCTAACTTCATCATGAGAAATTCCCATAATGTGACAACTTTGGCTAAGCGAGGTAGAACAATCTCCATGAGTTCATCATCAGTACATTGTCGTATAAGCTGAAATAAGAACAAACAAAATACTATCGTTGTCAAGCAAGATAACCCACTTACCAATTAAGTTTTCAGTATAACAAGAGTTGCTAACCAGTACCGAAAAATTGGAACATTCCCGGGTATAATCCTACACACAAACATTTATAAAGTTCAGACAAAACCTCAAATTCAAAAATGAAATCCAGTATATCAAGCTAGGGTTGAAACTCAGACAATATACATGTGTCAAATCATACCAAAAGTTCGAACTTTTCTAATGCATATTATCCTGCACCTCAAATTTGTAATAATTCTGACCACATTTGTAGCCTCCATTGCATTCCCAAGCCAATTGTGGACAGATCAACAGATGCACAAGGGTGGCATCAATATACATCCACATTTCAATGTTGCCATATACAAAGTGAACTTACATCTTGAAGTTTGGCTCTCCTCTTACCAGGTGCTCCTTCAACACTATATGGAGGTCTTCCTGGTCCACGGCGTTTGGTTGGTTGAATTAGTGTATTAGATGTTGGAGTTGCTGATTGACTCAATAATGAATCTTGAGTATTACTGTCCTCTGATAAGCTGCATATACTTCCATTACTTTTATTATTATTACTATTTATACTTGAAGCTGAAAGCCAATGACAAATTGGTATATCTATTTAATAAATAACAGTTGTTTTTCTATAGAATAAATTGAATCATGTTATAAATTGACATTTTTGGGGTTGATTTGGGTTCTTGAATATATATATTTAGAAGTATAAGAAATACAAAACTATGAATTTAACTTTCTATTCCTATAAGTCTTTCTATAATTTTCCAAGAAAATGAGTTTTTAACTTTCAATTGAGGGAAATTCTAGACTAGCTGCATATGAAATGAAAGGCTCAAATGGCTACTATCAGCTGCGAAAACTATTACCAATTAGCTTAGCTAAACATTTCCTGTATCTGAGGCTATGAGTATGATTGTTGAAACAAATGGCGAACCTGTCCCTCTACAGCTATAAAATTGGATTAAAACGCATGAACAGTTTTGGGGTCAGTATCATTACATAAGGTTTTGGAAAATAATTCAGACCAGTTTATTTTACCAAATCTCAACTACAGTACCAGTACCATTGATCCTTCATGTTAAAAAATACATACCCTTGTCAACATCTTCTATATCATCTGGTAATGAACCATGTGAAGGATTGAGTTGATAGTGTCGCCGTAAACCACCTTGACCAATATAAGCTTTGTCACATGTTTCACATTTATTGTTTTTTACCCGTTCTACACCACCAAGACCTGTAAAGTTAAAATATATATGTTAAATATCTGACATCATTAGGGCTGCAACAATTCACCAAATTGCGATTCGTTCCTGCTTTTCGATTGCAATAAATCGCGATTCTGATATTTGATTACCTCCCTTTATTTTCCTAAGAACACAGATTTCGTGCGTATTAAAAAAATTCTGTCGTTATAGGATATGCGTTAGTAAAACAATGCCAATGAAAACGGAGTGAGGCATGTACAAGAAACACTGTACTTGTACCAAATATTGAAAAGTGTGTTTAAATATTAATATAAATATCAGTTTTCTCCTTCTTTTCCTTTTTAACAAAGAATCGCGATTTATTATCCCAATAAATCGTATCGTCGCACGAGTATCGTTTAGTGTATCGAATCACCACTTCAGTAATCATTGCAGCCCTAGACATCATTAACATTTTATATTCTTAATGTGAGAACCACATTGAAATGTTGAAAGTACGAGTAATAAATATTCTAAAAGTATTCATCCATAATAATGGTTTTATTTACTGGTACTTGATGAAGAGCTCTTGATAACTGAGTGCATATAGCGGAGGTAAATATTGTTGCTGATAGTATCGTTCGCATACTAAAAACCATAAATTAGAACAAGAGAAACAAAGCCAAAACAGCTTGATTTAGTTTTAGTAATTGCCCCTTCATGTCCTGACCTGAGACTGAATTCTGCTTAGAAAAGAGAAATAAACAACTAAGTGCTTAGTTATATAATGATTATAGTTACCATCTGTTTCTGCAGCATCTCTACTATTTTCACCATTTTCCACTGAGGGTTTGGTTCCACGTTTATCTTCATCACTTATTTTAAAGTCTGAATACCCCCCATCAGAATCATCATAATCTTCATCCCAATCTAACACATGAATATGTTTATAGTCTTTAACCATATGTTTAGGTGGTTTAGAAACACGCCCAGATCTGGTCCTTGGGCGATGTTTTTTCCTCTCTTCTTTTTCTTCCTTAGATAATTCTGGAACCTCAACTTTATCTTCTTCATCTTCTCTGGTACGTTTTTTGTAAGCTCTACGTTGAATTTGATTATTATCAACTACTCCTGTTTGACTACCAATTGTGATAGAAGTATTCTCTGAAGAAGAATTGCTAGTTGATTTATGGAGTTCAGAAGGATAAATAACACGATACACTATTCTGGTATTAGTCTGTGGATTATATAAAATACTAGAACCATTATTACTATCAGCAGATTTAGCAAGTTGCTGTTCTTGTACAACATGCATTATTTGCTGAAGCTGTTCTGCTGTTAATTGTTGCACTGGAGTATATTGGTTCCCTTGTTGCACAATGCGTATTGGGTTTTGGCTTGAACCTATTGGAGCAACACTATTTTGATTTGCTGGGACTAATGTCACATTTAGCCCACCCTGTTGCACAGAATTGGCAAATTCATTAGCCTGCAATGTTATTGTGTTATCTGATGATGGTGTTTGTTGAAAAGTCACAACTTGAGTTTGGCTTTGAGATTCTGAAGCCAACATAATGTTGTCCATGCCACTGTCATCAAGTGACATGGTGTCAGCAGTTTGGATTATGTCACCATTATCGGCAACTACTGCATATGCTACGTCATATCCAGCATTCTCTTGGACACTGACCAAACCATCATTACTGTTAGACACACCGTTGTTTACAATTTCTTGTGTTGCAATGTTTGTATGTTCAGTTTCTCCATCTGCTGTCACATAAGACAATGTCACTGACTCTTCTCCAAACTCATGGGCATCTTGTATAGCTTGTTGTAAAATGTCGTCTGCCTCTTCATCAGTAATAACCCTCTCTTCACCTGTCTCATTTACGATGACAGAGTCAGGATGCAAGGAATCAGAAACATTAGGAAGTGTAGGAATGGTTATCAAGCCATTTTCGTCTTCATTGTCCGCCATGTTTGTGGAGGTAAATAAAAACCAACTATACTTCGGAGGATTCCATGCCTACATTGGGATATGGGATAGAATTTCGACGTTTAAATCGAAGGTTCATATGTCTTCTTAACACCAAAATATCTCCTTTGTTCACATAATCAATTTAAGACATTCAAAAATAAACAAATAACATAGCGCGAATCATTATTCTATTATTAATTCTAGGTTTTACCGTTGAGTGGCGCCTCGAGTCCAATTGACCTCTGACCTAGTAATTCACTATTTCATTCAATGAATCGGATTCAAACCAGCTTTGCAGAAATTTAAACCAGTTTAAAAGTCAATGAAACCTTTCCAAACGCTGTTGACTCTCATTTCACTGTAATTTATGACAACAGATGAGGGTCAGCTAAAATCAAAATCATGTCTCCGTATTTCTACCAAATCTTGTATGTTCCTAGATCTGAATGCATGTTCCCAACAAAATCGCAGCATCAGGCCGACATACTCAACTCAACATCGGCATATATCGGCTCTGTTTTACTATCTATATACATGTATAGGTTATTTGGTATTGAAGCAAAATTTTATTTCAACATGACGAATGAATCGTTTTAACACGATATCAAGATAGTTTAATATGGCGCTTGATTTCTTCCAAGACCGTTAGTTATTAATTTGATATACAAAACAAAGAACAAGATATTGTGTTGTGATTAATTGACATATTTTGATCAGCTTTTGAATTATATATTATATGAGTTGAAATTAATTATTTATATATATATATATATCACAAACACAAATTACATCCAGTAAAGTGATCTTATTTTAATACATTAGAATTCTTAAAAGCGAGCTTGTCATAGATTTGTGGTAGCAGGTATATTTACTGATGAATAGAGCTCCTACTGACCAATTTTCAAATTGTATGTTCATTCTAAGATCTAGAGCTAAATAACATAAAACATAACATAAAGTGTCCAAAACACTAAGTAATTATCCATAAAGATGCATTTAATTATTAACAAAAATGACTTAGTTTTGCGAGTTTTCTAGATTTTAAGAGATTATGTTCTCGTAAGTTCCCTGATGAATATACACTCATATTGACCCTTCTTGATAACTAAAATTCTATGTTCATGCTAAGACCTATTCCTATTATCCCTTTAATTATTTATATTATTTGACAAAATACTATTAAGCCCTACGAAATGAAATGCTAAGAATCTTTTTTTTGAAGAAGGTTCATGATTAATATGGATACAGCCGTGCTCAGATTAAATCAAGGGTGAGTATTTTGTTCAATATTTCTAAGTTGACAATCATGCGATTTAAATAATTCTATCTAAGACCTTGGAAACATAAGGTTGAATAAAATAATCTAATTAGACTGTGTCTCAAATGAACCTTCCTTCTTTCCATAACTGCATAAGCTGCAGAAGAGCAGAACGTAAAACTCCATTCATTTCATTTCCTTCTTTCCGTTCAACAGGCAAATCCCGGCTCCATTCCGGTCTGTAGGCTAATCTCTTTGTTGAACAGAGTTACCTCCCTTCCAATATGGCGCGGTAAACAAATCACAAACACAAATTACATCCAGTAAAGTGATCTTATTTTAATACATTAGAATTCTTAAAAGCGGATTGTCATAGATTTGTGGCACTGCTACTTTTGTGAAACTGAAAAAGTCGAATGTTTAGAGATTTTTCATCCGATATATTATATTGGATGACAATTTGTCATGCAGAAAACATTTTGCTCTGGCTTATGGACATTATTTATTCGTTTATTCGATTGGTAGGCCTAAGCCATTAAGGACAATATTATGAATATTCCACGGAGGTGCGGAAAATCCCAGTTTTAGCTTAGGTGCCTAGTTTTTCTGACTCTCCCACAGCCATATCTGTCCAAATAGCTATCAGAGGCTGGGAATAGAATCAGCAAGTTTCGGACTAGGGAATAGACATGTACATTTTTTCAGGTTTCATGATGGAGATTTTTTTAAGCAAATAACATGAGTGGACTATGGAATGGCCGAGGTGGTGGTAATAAATGGAATAATAGAGGAGGTTACCAGTCATGGCGAGGTGGCAATGGCAGGGGTAACAGTAACTGGAGAGGTCGAGGTGGTAACTGGAGAGGAAGAGGAGGTTACTATAATCAATATGGTAACAGAGGAAGAGGAAATAACCCAACTAGTACAGGTGTGGTAAAATGAACATTATTACTTTATGATTCTGTGAATCTTTTGTCTTCTTCTAGTGATATGATTTAAATATTAAGTAATTTTCATTCTTTTGAACCAGAACCTGTAATTTCAGGACCTGCTAGCTCCCAGTTAAGTTTTATGGGTGATCCAACACATCAGAACAATAGGCCAAGATTAGCACAAGCTCATATAGAAATAGTATCACCATATAATGGATGGAAACATTATTTCTCTGAAGAAGGTAGGTCTGCATTTCATAAAGCATGAGAAACACATGGTGCTGCAATGTTACAGGGTTGAATGTAGGAAGTATGGCATCGCATCGCATAAAATGATCCTTTTTCGGATCTTATGATTTCTATTCTTTAAATCACAAAATTATAATTTATTGTGATGATTGCAAGTCAAAAAGTATATTTCTTATGAAAATTTGGCCAAATCAAGAAATATACAGCCACTATTGGCAGCCTTTATAACCTTAAGGGACTTTGGTTATTGGCAAGATTGATTTGAAATCTACAAATGGAACATTTTGATTGGAATTGAGTTTCTATTTAATGTAAATCAAACTAATCTTGATTAGACAAAACTTTGGTGTGATAAATAATGTTACTATTTCAAATGCACTTTGTTAGAGTTGTCCATTGCAAATGTAGTTTGGAGTTGCCCATTGCAAATGTAGGTTGAGTTGGAGTTGTCCATTGCAAATGAAGGTTGAGTTGGAGTTGTCCATTGCAAATGTAGGTTGAGTTGGAGTTGTCCATTTC
Organism: Nipponacmea schrenckii; assembly: GCA_030562195.1. Classification (NCBI taxonomy): domain Eukaryota; kingdom Metazoa; phylum Mollusca; class Gastropoda; family Lottiidae; genus Nipponacmea; species Nipponacmea schrenckii. Next base: position 18,932,055 of record CM060199.1, read on the forward strand.
AAATGTAGGTTGAGTTGGAGTTGTCCATTGCAAATGTAGGTTGAGTTGGAGTTGTCCATCGCAAATGTAGGTTGAGTTGGAGTTGTCCATTGCAAATGTAGGTTGAGTTTGAGTTGTCCATTGCAAATATAGGTTAAGTTGGAGTTGACCATTGCAACTGATGTATTGGAAGGCTTGTACTTTTCATTGAAAACTGTTAATGTTTTGTTATTTTGGGGCAATTTTGAAATATCTGTTTTATTCAAATTTTCAGGTTATTCTGATCACTCCCCTACAGTTAAAATGATTCAAACATTTGAGAAATACTTTGTAAGCTGGTCTAGTTCCTATGATTTGGTAAGTTGTAAGTTGCCATCTAACTTTGAGCTCAAACTTGGAGATGCTATGGCTCACTAACATGGTTATAAATTGAAAATATACATCTAGATTTTGCAACCCTGTTGCTATTGGCTGGTATTGGAAAAACATTGATACACAGTCAATTTATTTGACTTAAACAAAAGAAAATATCTGTTGTTTGTGTGCCTTAAACTGAAAAGTAGGACATAAAACTGCATTCATTTCATTGTGTGCCTTAAAAAGCTTGACTTTACGTTTACGTGGTGGTAAATTTCTCTTATTTCTATTATTGAGTTAGCCAACTGCTGTTTAATCTCTGGGGAGCCGTGGTGGCTCAGTGGGTTAGACGCTTGGTTCAATACCGGCAAAGGTCGAGATTAACCTTCGGATTAATGCAGAATGTAGCCTATACAATATTTAGTTTGTTGCTCACAATTTATTTCTCCTTTAGATATTGAACTGCAGGCCTATCATCATTCTCATTAATATATTAAATATTTTTTTTCTATTAAAGTGGGAATTGTAAGGAGAACTTTGTATATACATTGTTTTTATATTTCTTTCAGATGATCACTATAAGTCGGTACCACCATATTATTATATTTTTTATTTTCCATTTACTACCTGAACTAACATTACTTCGAAATATATAGTTCTAGCTCTATGACCTAGGCCTGTACTTTTAGTGATAACACTGTTCTCATATCATTTTCACACTACATAAAGAATAAGGGATCTCTGTTGTTATTTCAGACTGATATTGAAGTCAAAGGTTTTGTTAAAGTTGATTTCAAGGAACTTACAACAGATAACAGTAAGGATATTTTATTTTTATCTTAGTTTCATTGATATAACTTGACAAAATTTGTATTAAAAATTTATATATTTTGTTTACAGCTATTATCAGCAGTTATCCTACTTTGGCTAGTGAATTACGAAACAGCCCTGAAAAAGTCATAGCATGTTTAGGACTAGCCATTCATCAGGTATTTATGGAATATTTTATAAAATTGTGTTTGCGAACACAATATAGAGAATACAGTTTTCATCTGATTTTATGAAATTTATCATGTTGATGCTTTTTCAGTAAATTATATTTGAGTTTTTGCCCTTGACTTAGGAAATAATCATCCAAATTACTGTGACAACAATAGAGACGACTTTTTTTACCCGATTTTAGATTTAAAAATTTAAAAGTTTGTCAGAATTAGTGTGGGTTGTGAATAATATCTTGGACACAGATTGATAACCGCCCTCGATATATTGAAAATTTATCTGGGAAGTGACTATATCCTAATCACTTGTTGGATAATTATTTTATATTTTATTTGTCAATTGGTCAAGTTTTTATTCTCTTGACTATGATTGTTATTGAAGGTTGTGTATAATTTTCGTAAAAGAGAACATGATGAAGCTATGTCTGATGTACCTGCTTCCCAGCAAACAGAATATTCCGTACCTATAATACATGCCAGAGTTCACAACATTGGTGCTTTAACCCCTTTAAAATTAGTCAAGGCTAATTGTTATGGTAAGTACCTGTATCCAGCCTTTTCTAATAAAAATATTTCTGGTTTAAAACTAGAAGGTACACATGCATTCCTATCACCAGGTTGATGCAGAGGTTGCATCCAACTGTGTCCAACAGGTCCGGTCATTTGAAGGTGGAGGGTTAATGGTTTGGGGTGGCATATGTGTCGACGTCAAAATGAGGCTTGTCGTAATTCTTTGAAACCTGAATGAACAGCATTATAGTGATGACATCTGACAGCCTGTCGTGGTGCCCTTTCTTCAACAACAACCTTGTGGACTCATTTTCCAAATTGACATTGCAACATCATCAGTCTGAAGTCGTGTCCTGGCATGTATTGATGCTTACAGTGGACATACCCGCTACTGACTTGACTTTGAGACGTGTGGTTTGACATTTCCCTTGTTTCTGTGATCAGAACTCTAATGAAATATTCATTTTTCGACCCCACCTTTATACCCATATTGATTGTCTGATTTTATTGAAATGAATTTTTGTACAGATTTTGTGAAAGGATTACTCAAAAACATAACACCAATTTAAACTTCTCCTTTGTTTAGACTTTCTTTTGTCAATGCAAACATGTGGTAACGTGTGGACACTAGTTTATATATACAAAAAATTATTTTGATATTGTAGGCAAATTTATATGTATAAAAGGAACTGTTGTACGTGTTAGTAATATTAAACCATTATGTATCAATATGGGATTTGAATGCATGACTTGTGGCACCTTACAGGTTAGTGGTATAACAATGTTATTATTACACTATTGTATCCCGAAATTGGGTTTTAACTCGTATTAAACTAAGCTCACTACACTTAATAGCCTTGGAAATGAGAATAAAGTGTCTGTAACAAGCTATTTAATTTTGATTGGTTGAGAATGTCCTAGAAAATTTTAGGGCCACTTTTGATTGGACAATATTTAGGCTTCAAGAGAGTATGGCAGAAGGGGTGTAGTTTCGACACGATGTTATAACACATTCATCTTAATATTTCTGTTATTCATCACAAGACATTTCCTTTATTTCAATAGACCCTCATTGCACACTGCATGGTGTTGCCCATCTTCATTAGCTCATTAGGTTTAGAATAGTAGAACAAAAACTCCATTTAATTTTGAAAACTTACAACATAAAACTCTTCGTTTAATCATGATATATTTGATGCAAGCTATGCAGACACGTGTATGTATATACAAAGAGTTATTAGATATTAATATTAATATATTTCAGTGTCTAGCATTACCAGATGGGAAATATATCACACCGACCAGAGTAAGTTCCCTTTAAATTAGACTAGTTACTATACAACTTCACTGAATGGAAATGATTAAGATATAAAATACGGGAAGAAGTATTGTTATTGAGTTTTTGAAGACCTGCTCATCATGAGTAGTGATTCAGGTAGTCTTTGCTGTAAAGTTGCTGTATTTTTAGATATATATGCAATAATTTTGAATGTATGTATTTGGAAATCTGTACCAATAATAAAAAATTTCTTTTTATTTATTAGTGTATATCAAATCATTGTCGTGGTCGAATATTTACACCTCAAGTATCATCAAGTTCTACAGAAACTATAGACTGGCAAACTATAAGGTAAACTTTGTATGTAATGTTCTTACTCAGTCTGATCACAACATATATCTGGTGCTTTATGTGACTGATATTGGCCCCATATAAAAAGATAAAGGCCAAGTTTGAAAGTGTTTTAATATAACAATTTTTGTATACACTAAAACTTATGGATCAAGTTTCTCATGCCAGTCGTAAAAAAATAAAATTGCACCAAATGATCTTTTCAGTTATGGCTAGAATTTTGTGTATACATTTGTATAATGTTTAGAATACTAAAAATATGAAATTTTATTGTGATTTCAAGAGTACAAGAAATAATGTGTGATGATCAGAAAGAATCAGGAAGAATACCTCGAACTATTGATTGTGATTTAACATATGATTTAGGTAAGTAAATATAGGCTCTGGTGATACCAGAGAATGAGATAACATAGAATAAACTATAACAAGGAATTCTAAATTCTCAAATAAAAGGTGCAAATTTGTTTATAAAGATAAGCAAGTTTTGCTTCACTTTTCAAATACAAGTATGGTTTTAGTTGTACCAGGTGATATTGTTACTGTAACTTTATGAACTTAGTTGATACCTGTGTACCTGGTGATATTGTTACTGTAACTTTATAAACTTAGATGATACCTGTGTACCAGGTGATATTGTTACTGTAACTTTATAAACTTAGTTGATACCTGTGTACTAGGGGATATTGTTACTGTAACTTTATAAACTTAGATGATACCTGTGTACCAGGTGATATTGTTACTGTAACTTTATAAACTTAGATGATACCTGTGTACCAGGTGATATTGTAACTGTAACTTTATAAACTTAGATGATACCTGTGTACCAGGTGATATTGTTACTGTAACTTTATAAACTTAGTTGATACCTGTGTACCAGGTGATATTGTTACTGTAACTTTATAAACTTAGTTGATACCTGTGTATTGGGTGATATTGTATCTGTAACTTTATAAACTTAGTTTATACCTGTGTACCTGGTGATATTGTTACTGTAACTTTATAAACTTAGTTGATACCTGTGTACCTGGTGATATTGTTACTGTAACTTTATAAACTTAGTTGATACCTGTGTACCTGGTGATATTGTTACTGTAACTTTATAAACTTAGTTGATACCTGTGTACTAGGTGATATTTTTACTGTAACTTGATAAACTTAGTTGATACCTGTGTACCAGGTGATATTGTTACTGTTACTTTATAAACTTAGTTGACACCTTTGTATTGGGTGATATTGTTACTGTAACTTTATAAACTTAGTTGACACCTTTGTATTGGGTGATATTGTATCTGTAACTTTATAAACTTAGTTTATACCTGTGTACCTGGTGATATTGTTACTGTAACTTTATAAACTTAGTTGATACCTGTGTACCGGGAGATATTGTAACTGTAACTTTATAATTCTAGTTGATACCTGTGTACTAGGTGATATTTTTACTATAAATTTATAAACTAAGTTGATACCTTTGTACCAGAAGATACTGTAACTGTAAATTTATTATTCTTAGTTGATACCTGTGTACCTGGTGATATTGTTACTGTAACTTTATAAACTTAGTTGATACCTGTGTACCTGGTGATATTGTTACTATAAATTTATAAACTTAGTTGATACCTTTGTACAGAAGATACTGTAACTGTAAATTTATTATTCTTAGTTGATACCTGTGTACCTGGTGATATTGTTACTGTAACTTTATAAACTTAGTTGATATCTGTGTACCTGGTGATATTGTTACTATAAATTTATAAACTAAGTTGATACCTTTGTACCAGAAGATACTGTAACTGTAAATTTATTATTCTTAGTTGATACCTGTGTACCTGGTGATATTGTTACTGTAACTTTATAAACTTAGTTGATACCTTTGAACCTGGTGTTATTGCTACTGTAACTATATAAACTTAGTTGATACCTGTGTACTAGGTGTTATTGTAACTGTAACTTTATTAACTTAGTTGATACCTGTTAACAGGTGTTATTGTAACTGTAACTTTATAAACTTAGTTGAAATCTGTGTACCTGGTGATATTGGTACTGTAACTTCATAATTTTAGTTGATACCTGTGTATCGGGAGATAATGTTACCGTAACTTTATAATTTTTGTTGATACCTGTGTACCAGGATATAATGTTACTGTAACTTTATAATTTTAGTTGATACCTGTGTATTGGGAGATATTGTAACTGTAACTTTATAATTTTAGTTGATACCTGTGTACCTGGTGATATTGTAACTGTAACTGGTATTGTTAAAGTTAATAGTGTTGAAGAAAGTAAGTTATTAGAGATTTTTATTATTATTAATCTGTTTGACCTAAGGTAATTTTGAATGATGTACGTTTTATTTTAGTCATAATGGAAACATATTTGTAAAGAAACATTATTTCTCATGGAATTTCAGATTGTTAAGCATCTAACAAAGATTTGAAAGTATTTAGTATACTTTTAAAATACTACATCACTTTGTTGAATGTCAAAGCCTCATTATGAAGCATATGATAATGGTCAATAAATTTGATATTTGCAGATAGAAGTCGAAATAAAGATAAATGTATGTTTTTATTATATCTACATATCAATAGTGTGACTAATTTAAAGGGAAATAATAAATCTAATCAAAATGAAAGCTCCAATGGTTTAGCTATGGATTTTTCTATGAAAGAATTATATGCTATTGAAGAAATACAAAGTGAAGAAAATCTATTTAGATTATTGATAGGGTATGTATAGTTTTAATCAGTCTAGTCAGTAATGAGCAGATGTCAGTAGTCTGAAGTTCTTGGAAATGGAACCAATGAGTAAGATGACAATCAGGATTTTTAGTCATAGAGACCTGGAGCCTGTTTCACAAAAATTTATCTTAGGATGATTTTAGTGTTCTAATGGTCGGATTAGATTGGCCAATCACTAAAATTGAGTTTTTATTAACCAATCAGGTTACTGTATTTCTTAAAATCTTGATTGTATCTTTGTTAAAATTTTGTGAAACGGGTCCCAGGAATCTTGTTATTTATGATACTTGTAAAACAATAGTTCAAAGTTTTCTTCTGATTCTAGTGTATATCAAATTTCTTAACTCTTATTGTAAGATTTATTTCAGATTTCCACGCAAATGTATTTCTATATTTCAGATCAATTTGTCCTTCAATTTATGGCCATGAAGTAAGATTTTTATGATCTTGTCTAATGATGCCTTTTATAAAAATAACGGTTTTGATAGCAATTTTACTTTTTTTTGTACCTTAGAGTGGAAAATTTTGCAACTAAACAACACCCTTTCAAGCATTAAATACATTTTACAATTATTGAAGTAGAATCTTGAAGGGCAAATGCAGGGTGCAATGGGGGAATTTGGCATTATCCTACTCATGTTGGTATTTCCAACTGTCAAAGCATCTTTATCAGGTTTAATAGTTTTATTGTCCCATCCAAACAAGAAGATGCTTTTTCAATGCCAGCCTCTCCGACCTGCATCGCTGACAGGGGGATACCGGGTTGAAAAATCCAAAAGTTGGTCTTTACAGGAATTGAACCCTTGACCTTCAAGTTAGTGAGCAAGAATCTCACTCATTGAGTCACCACCTCTAACAATCTTTGAAAGATTCAATTCAGAAACTTTAAGTAACTGTAGCTTCTGTATGATACAATAAAAAAGTGTATATATTACAGATGGTAAAGGCTGGGTTAGTTTTAACATTATTTGGTGGATCTAATAAATATACTAATGATAAGGTATGTTGATTTCTTAAAATTATGGATTATAATTGCCCAATCTACAATATCAGTGTTTTCTTTAAACATACTTGAAGCTCAAGATCAATCAACATTTCAATATCCTTCACTTTCTCTCAAAATTCCAGAGCTGGAAAGGGCAGATATTTGATTGACTCAAGCAGAGGTCATAAGTTTAGGTCAAAAGGTTAATGTGATGAGTATTTAAAAAGCTGAAATTATGTCAATCCTTGTTCTCTTAATCAGATTAAATTTTTTTCTGCGCTCCAAGTTCCTAGCTTTATTTTTATTATTTATACATGTATTGTGTTTTGTGATTTCAGAATAGAATACCAGTTCGTGGTGATCCTCATACACTGATAGTTGGTGATCCAGGTTTAGGCAAAAGTCAGGTAATAATAATTCACTTGCATGTTTATGTGTATGTGGGCCTTTAATAGTTCCTATTTGTCTCATTGCCTTTTCTGTTCAAATGCCTGGTTCTTGAAAATATACAATTATTAAGTAGACTGTTTTCATAATCAGAGTGCCAGGATTTCTTATGGATTATGATGATGTTGTTGTATTTACATCTATGTAAATGAATATTTTGTTATTATAGATGCTGCAAGCTGTATCTAATATAGCACCAAGAAGTGTTTATGTTTGTGGTAATACAACCACTACTACAGGTCTGACAGTTAGTAGTTTAGATGTCCTAATTATAACCTAGTTTTCTTGGTAGTAGATTGAGAGGAGAGAGACAGTATTGTATTTTAATATAAGTTTAGGGTATGACGTGCTGAAACTTTGCCCTCCATTTTTTGCATAATGTAAGGATCTAGTGATTATGTGAAATGACATCAGATAATAGATTTGCTGATTATTTAAAAAGCGTGACCCCTTACGACCATTTTAGATGACATACCATAATTTAAAAGATGGAGTGAAATGCATCTTGAGACTGCATGTATTAAGATGACATGATTTAAAGATAATGGCTCTTGTGACTGCTTTAGATGGCATGAGCTATTAGATGGCATGAGCTAAAGGTGATAACTCTTGTGACTGCTCTTGTGACTGCTTTAGATGGCATGAGCTAAAGGTAATAGCTCTTTTGACTATTTTAAATGGCATGATTTAAAGATAATGGCTCTTGTGACTATTTTAAATGGCATGAGTGACAAAATGACTCTGTGACTCTTTTAGATGACAGGATTTGAAGACTCTTGTGACTATTTAAGATGAAATTATTTAAAGAAAATCTGGTGATAATCTTAGAATGAATTACACTTAGATATTTCATTGATTATTTTAGGTGACATTATCTAAAGATAGTGGTTCTGGTGACTACGCATTAGAAGCTGGTGCCTTGGTGTTATCTGATCAAGGTTGTTGTTGTATTGATGAATTTGATAAGATGACCTCACAACATCAAGCATTACTGGAAGCTATGGTATGAACCTGTGTTTATCACTTATGTTGAAGAAGAAGCATCGTCTGTTCTCTTTTAGCCCATAATGTGTGCTTTCTTCATATTGGCAATGTAAATACAATACTATGCTGAGTAAATAGAAGTTATGAAAAAAAAGCAAAACAAAAATGCTTTTTTTATTTATGACTCATTCTTTTTGTCAATGTGTGAATATTTCAAGTTTTTGCAGACTATTTAGTTATTGAATCCATTTTTAATTTAGTTAAATTTGAATTTATTTTTAAGGAGCAACAGAGTATTAGTATTGCTAAGGCTGGTATAGTTTGTAGGTAGGATCTTTTCTATTATTGTTTATAAAACAGTTTGGGAATGGATATTAACCAAACACGTGTTTAAATAATATATATTTAACTTTAAATTCAAATTTTAAATAACTTTCTTTGATGCTTCAAATGTTTTTAAATTTTCTCAATTGTATTGAGCAATTGTTTAAATAATCCTTTGTGTATTGTTCTTCCATGTTAAAAATATATTATCTAGAATAATCTTATCCTTATTATTTCTTGTAGTTTACCAGCAAGAACATCTATAATAGCAGCAGCTAATCCTGTTGGTGGTCATTATAATAAAGGAAAAACTGTTTCAGAAAATCTCAAGTTAGTTCTACAATCCAAGTCGATTTCAATTGTTAGAATACTAACCTTTATTATGATCACAAAATCTGCACATCATGTCTCTGGGCTTTAAAGGGATAATAGGCATTAGAACGAACATAAAATTTTAAGTTCACTCAAATTTGGACAATAACAGTATATACCCATCAGTGGACTTACCTATACATCGAAATCCCTCTAAAATCCGATAAATCCCCAATATAAAGTAGTTAATCATAAAACGCTTGAGCCATCCATCAAGCGATTTTTAAATTGTGAGTTTTCACACGTCCTTGAACCCTACTGTTGAATTCCACAATGATGTTTTAGCGTTGATTTACCAGACGCTTTTATTCTCAAACTGAATGGAATCGTCGCTGGCTCACTTTTTTTTAAAATTCCTAATATATATTTATTGTGGCTTTTTAAAATTTGGTAAAGTGTGGGATGCATACTTATTTAACTAATAGTCAATATGAAACACAAATATAAGCCGTAGGACGAGTGTATTCTAACGCCTATTATCCCTTTAAGTTAGTGATGTTGGAAAAATCTTATTTTTAGTTCAATCGCAAGAACCGCAGTTGTCTGACTGAGACTTAACTTGTGCGAATCAATCCTATCAGTGTCCCCTTGTCCCCTTTTGAGTAACAGCACAACATACCAAAAAACTTTTTTTACCCGAAATTCAGATACTGGTTTGAGTTATATATGTGTTTTATTGTAGAATGGGAAGTGCTCTGCTTTCAAGATTTGATTTGGTATTTATTTTGTTAGATAATCCAGATGAGGTAAGGTATTGTATTTCTTATTATCCAAAACTTTTCAAATGAATTAGGCAATTAGCTTGACATTGAGGGATGATGAATAAATAATTGTGAGTTATTATGTTGTTTTTTAGGAATTAGACTGTATGCTATCAGATCATGTTATGTCTTTACATGCTGGTAAGAAAACCAGGTAGGTGTCTGTACAGTATTTAAAACAATGTTAACTCTATAAACAATAGTGAACTTCACTTAAACCCTGTGTCAGTACCTTCTGTTGAATAATTCCAACCGCCCTAAACTACAATCTGGTTTACAGATTATTTTGCTTACAGATAGAAATGGAAGTAAATAAATGAATTATGTCGACAAAATTTCTCTCATTGTACAGCTTCTTCACAACACTTTGAAAAAGTATAAACTCAAAAGGAAGTGATAACAAAAATCTCTGTAACATTTTCATTGTAAATTGTTTTTATTTTTTTTATAATTTTTAAAAAAGATACCAAGTTTGGTTCAGTGTACACCCTTACTTTATGTCCATATGTAATTTCAACTATCGCATAGACATTTTTAGATTTTTAATTGTTATTTTGTATTTTTAGACCTATTACCAAAGTTTCAGTTCAAAGACAACAAATTGTAAGTATTTATATACTTATAGGTATAGAAGTGATTTGGAATCTAGTATTGTTTGCAATTATTAGACCAAAATAAAATGCTAAACAAACCTGGGACCAGTTCTTCCAAAAACTTACATTATATGTAACCAATTACCTGTATGGCTGTAAAAACTTATTAATTTATCAGGATTATGCAATCAGATAACTGGAATTCATATATTGTATTATCTTATATTATCTTAAGTGTTTGTTAAATACAGGAAAATGTAGATGAATCAAGGTTACAATGGGAGGTTGATAAACCACTTAGTGAGAAATTAAAAATACCAAAAACCGAGCCTTTTGATCCAATACCAAACCAGTTACTCAGAAAGGTATGCTTATTTCCAAAATTGTGGTTAAGAATCAACACAATTACTGTTACCATTATGAAGTTACTAGGAAGACAGGACTTAACTAACATTTTCTTTTTATAACTCAACTAATAATTATCATGCCATATTTATATTAATTCTTCATACTTTACTGTACTGGCATCTTGTTGATAACTGTCAGAAGATTTGAATAGTTCAGTATTCATATTAGGAATAAATATAACAACACAATCTGTTTTATTGTAGTATATTGGTTATGCTAGAAAATATGTTCACCCTAAAATTGGTAGTGATGCTGCCAAGATCTTGCAGGTATTTTAAGTTATTGCTATTTAATATTATCTCAATTAATTTTAAATAATAAATACAAAATACATCCTCAATAACTTGTAAATCTCAGTTTCTCTAAAAATTAACTAGAAAGTATCCTAAGCTTCATTTTTGACAGAACAACAATATTTTTACACTTATAGGAATTTTATCTCAACTTGAGAAAGAAACATCAAAGTCAAGACAGTACACCAATAACTACTAGACAATTAGAATCATTAATAAGATTAACAGAAGCTAGAGCAAGATTAGAATTAAGAGAAGAGGCCACACAGTCTGATGCTGAACAAGTTGTTGAAATAATGAAATACAGGTGAGACTGTCAAGAGAAATTTTTTTTCATACTATAAAGGATATAATGTGACTTCTACTCAAATGTCTACTGTTTGCAACTTAAACTTTTGAAAATTATAGAAGGCTATGAAAAACTGGCCAAAACAGGGGTTGAAAGCTGTGATGGCTTAGAGAGTTAGATGCTTGTTCTCTAACCCGAGGGTCCAGAGTTCAATCCCATCTTAACATTTTGTTGGGACAAAAAATCAAGGTCCTTTGTGCATCAGGCTGCAGATGTTAAAAATCCCTCAGGGATGCCACTGTCCTGGTAAAATTTGTAGGAGAAGAAAATACAGAAATATATAGTAAAGTTATAAACAGAAATTTGAAAGTAAAATTCCACTTCTGAGGTAGATTTGAACTAAATGAAGTGATTTTAGTGGCTAGTAATTCTCAAAGACTATTTACATATATTCAAGACCTGATCAACTCCTGAAAATGGAGAACCTGTAAGAATATGATTTGTAACTAAGATAAACCTTTTTTAATAGAACAAGGCAAAATAAACATCTATCTTAGAGCCCTTTAAATGGTCATAACTTATAACCATCTGATATTCTATATTTCAGTATGTTTGAAACTTTTTCTGATCAGTTTGGTTGTATAGATTTTCAGAGATCACAACATGGTTCTGGTATGAGTGGACGTTCAAAGGTGAGGATTATACTTAAAATTATTCAGAGAAACTGATATATTTTACTGTTCTAATACAGAATGCAGAAAGAAGCTTAAATGGCTCACCTTGTTTTACACTTAACTAGGATTTGATTCTGGTAGATTATGCATTTTGAAATATATCTCCAGATTTTCAGACTGTAACACAAATCAGAGCTGCAAATGGAATAGCTTCTGGTTGCTCCAATATGGCAATACACCTGAGTGCAACTTGATGTGGACTTTACAGATTCCTGAACAATTGGAAATGGAAAAAGAATAGACTTGTTACCAAAATTGCATTCTTCATTTCAGCTAGACCGATTCTTTTCATGAACAGAGATTACATAGTGTATCAATCTATGATTTTACAAATGATACATGATGGTTTGAATTTTGAATTCAACAATTCTTTTTTGATGTTTCAGCCCAAGAAATTTATTGCTGCTTTACAACGTATAGCAGAACAAACTTATAATTCTATATTTACAGTAGACCAGATGAGACAAATAGCCAAGGTATGTTACCAATGAAATCCAAACCTTTTTTTTGCACTCTTTTACATTTCATTATAAATTCTTTAAAATTAAACAAATCTTGTTAATACAGTGAAACTGTAAAAACTGTTGCCCCCTCTAACCCGCAATCTGGCATCAACATCAAGTCCAAAAGTAGTTAATCTTATCAGACATACATCTGGCTATACATATAGTGATCAGTTTCACTGTTTTCTGTTTCAGGATATCAATATTCTTGTGACAGATATTGAAGGTTTCATCAGTTCTCTCAATAATCAAGGATTTCTATTAAAGAAGGGACAGCGTGTTTATCAATTACAGACTTTTGACTATTGAAATACCTGGACAAGTGATAGACATTGTGTTACGTGAATTAAGAATACTCTGTAAGACTATAATTCTGTATCTGGAAAGTGCTACTAGGTTTTGCCAAAGCTAATGTCCCAGTTGACAATAGGTACATTTGAAAAAAGGTTACCAATATATATTTGTTATTTTATTTTTGGTATTCATTATATGATGTGTGTAAGAACCACATTGAAACATTGAGGATAATATTTATTCTAGAGGTATCTTTCAATTAAATTGTTTTATTTATCTTAAGCATACACATAGGTTTGGCTATAGCTGTTTTGAACAGCCTCCAAACAAATACAAAAAACTAAGGATTAGAAACAATAACAAACAAATATTTTGATTATACTCAAAATTAACACAGTATGATTACTAATATCCTGTAAAAGGAAGGACCTGATACTAAACAATACCTTACCAACAATTATATAACATAGATCTATAATTCAACATAATATACAGTTATTCATGTAATAATGGAGCCCTCACACTTATTCGCAGACATATGTAAATGATGATTGCACCTTCAGTTTACAAATGGACAAAACCATTGATTTTAGTTGCATATACCAATATATTTGCATCTTAATCATAGTAGAGAATATGCTATTGTATGATGGTCTCCTAGTATATAACAATAAGAATTTGGCACTAACAATTGTATATGAAATAAGATTGGACGTTTTGGACGGATCTACTATATATATATATATATATATATATATATGTAAGAATTGGTTCAATGAATTCAACGTCCAAGGTTCAATTTTTCTTTCAAATCTGGCAGAAATATATTTTCAAGCTTTTCTATTAAAGACAGAGCGTTAATATAAAGCTTAAGCCTTCAATTTCTCTGTTCACTTTTTGCATCAACATGTATTTCAATGGGTTTTAGAAGAGATTCTAGTGTCATCAATATGCTGTCTATTTCTTCTGACTGTTCACTGTAGACTTCATAATAACTCCATTTCCCATCCACATCAGTGGGTAGTTTAATTTTTAATTTTATTTCACCTGCTGGTATGCCATCTAAAATATATTTTTTTTAAGAATAGATAAAAAATATTTCTTATGTTCTTAGTTGCAAGCACTTGAATCACTAGGATAGCAAAGAGGTTACTCAAATTTTTATGCATTTCAATTACACAGAAGCATTGATTTTTAAACATTGTGGTAAAAAGTTTACTATCTCTTAAAATGACCAAAATATTGAAATTTTAAACTTGGCCAAAATGAATTTTTGCTTATCATTGGACCTGGTGATAAACTTTACTACGACAGAATTCCTCTATAATCCATACAACTAAGTAAGAATCAATCAAACTTAGCAGAGTTTTTCAATAATTGCCAAGTCTAATGAATATATCATTGTGTTATATAACAATATTTTCATTATTGTTATATAGAAGTTCTATACCTTAGTTATGACACCTGGTGAGTCCAACTGATATACTATTTTTGACCAAATTGAGACTTCAAATTTGATGACAATTCTAGTGTTTCTTATATTATGTAAACAATTGAGTTAAAGTCCTAATAATATAATACTTATTGGTAATTTTATTAATATATAGGGTATGAAATAAACATACTTTTTTCTGATTGATTTAAAACAATTAATACTGGTATATCTTTTAATTCAGGCTCCACCAACAAAGATTTTAAATCTCTTTCTACCTCCATCCAATATCCTTCATTTTCTGCAATATTTCTGATGACATAAACTATTCCTTGAAACAAAAATTATATGAGTGTATTGTATGTATAAATAAAAAAAAAGCTTGTTCATAAATCAAAAATATCAACATGTAGTCAAAACTTGGGCCTACCTTGTGTTCCATAAAAAATATTCCTGCGAATAGATTTTAAATTGGGTTTTGAAGAGATTTCCCATACAGTAAATACTTGACCAGTTCTTGATGTGACTTTTTTCATGTTGAAGTCATTTGTTCCCTTTACATCATCAGATTCAAAACCATATAACCAATTTGACAAAAGGTAAGATTTGCCTGAAAAAATGGGGTTTATTGAAATTAAGTTATTAAAACTAAGTCTACTACAACAATATGACATGAAACAATTACTTGTAGTTGTAGGTCATAATTCAAGTTTTCAGTCCATTATTATTGCAAATATTTTGGTAGAAGATCAGTACATGTATTGGCAGTCACACAATAGTCAAGTTAGTAGAGCCTGGCCTGGCCCAACAAATATCACTTACCACCTTTACTTGGACCTGTCAGCAATATTTTGATGATGTTGACGTTGTCATTTAGCGATGTGACACTTCCATTAATCGCAGTGGTATTGGTGGTACATGTTGCGCCCATGACATTCCATTATAAATTGAAGTTAATTTGATTCTCAGACCATTTTCATAATGACAAGAAAAGGAATGGAATTATAATACAGTAAGAGTAGTGTCCCCTGAATAATTGTATTTTAAGACAGTCGCGATTATCAAAACATCTGTCATCATAACATTTGTCATGTGACTAGTTAAAAGAGGCTAACTGTTTTGCACTTTGACCTTTCAAATCAAAACATAGATGTGGTCAAGGTCGTTGAATAATTTATGCCCAAATATCCAAATCGACGCTAAAATCATACATATCATAATGCATTATTGTTTCTTTTCTACATTTCCCGTCTTTTACTGCAGTTCTGGGGCTGAATTTCTGCTCTGTGAGGATATTTTTATTTTGACAGCCCTCGTACAGCACGTGGTTTGACCGCGTGGCGTTGTGTAGTCGCCATATTGGGAGCTCGGGTTGTTTAGTTGCTGGCTGGTGTATGGGCTTTGATCGCACGATGAGCGATGAAGACAGGGAAGTCGATGTTGAAAGTGATGTAAGTTTTAGTCGGCTTTATGCTCTGTATTTTAAACCCATGTTCATTTTTGTAGATGCTATATTTCCAGAGATATTGAGCTACAAATAATGGATTTCTGTTCCTTTTCAGGAGGATTTTGATGATGTTGATAGTGTAAGTGGAATCTCCCAATCCGGTTCAAATTCGGCCTCATCAAACCAGTTTGCTAGTCAGGTAACTGCAAATGAGATTATTTTCATCGTTCATGCATAGGGGTACTTTTGCAAATTCTTGTGTGTGGAAATATTTCGACAGATTTTTTCTTTGACAGATGAGCATGCTTGGTTTGTTTTGGAACGTCACAACACATTTATTGGCTACCACGTGACTATTGACCTAACCAAGCGCGTGCCAATATCTAACTGTCAAACGTATAACAAGTCCATTCTCGATATTTTATATACAAAAATAGCCATTTAATAAGCAATATTTATATACCAGTTAAAAGCAAAGATGACACAATACTCACTGAGTTTTTAAATAACATTTACTAATAATAAATAACAATTCCATAATTACAGGTATTTAGATCTAATATATATCTAGACCTAGTTTAATTTTTCTG
The DNA here is from genome assembly GCA_030562195.1 of Nipponacmea schrenckii. Lineage (NCBI taxonomy): Eukaryota > Metazoa > Mollusca > Gastropoda > Lottiidae > Nipponacmea > Nipponacmea schrenckii. Next base: position 18,948,723 of record CM060199.1, read on the forward strand.
GATTATGAGTTGGAATATTTTATTTGTAAAACATCTTCACACTTACACATATTCATTTTACAATTACCGTACTCACTTTAAGAGGACGTAAAACTCCATTTTATTTCACTTTTAAGTGACAGATATTCTTTTTATTAGGTCTTATTGGATTTGGTAATTGAGTTATTCAAATGGGCAAGTGAATGCATACAGTTTCTTTTACTTTTAGCAAGATTTAATATTTAATTAAATCTTGGTGCAAAAATTTTTGGAATAGAATTGGAAGATTATGCTTCAGAATTAAGTCTAGTCTCTGATTTACCCTATAATATAGTATTTAATGTTAACTCTATAAACTTTCCATGTAATGTCTCTACAGTGTTCAAGTGTTATTAACTGTGCTATTGTTAAAATTTTGATATATAGATATAGTAATATAATAACACAGGCCCTTTGTACATATCTATGTCTTTATTATCAACAAGGAAACTAACAAACAATAATAAGGCAAATAACAATTTAAAGCAATGTATATTTCTACTTTTTGTATTAAATTGAAACCCTGAACATTTTTCTGACACAATCCATTAGTTTGTATTATTTTAATACAAGATTGATCTATATTATATATAAGCTTGAGTGAATGGACATATGTCTTTCAATCCTATTAACATTTGTCAGATGGTACAATTATCAAAGTTGAACTATAGAGAGTATTTGATTCATAGTCCTAGGACAATTACTTAAGATGTTTAAAGAAAGAGTTATGCTTTTGTCATTGAATTTGTATCTGCCTTCATTTCTCAATGTGTGATTTTATTGTCTATATTTTTTCTACAATATGTAAGCTATTTTGACAAAATTGGGATAAACCTCTCTATTTCAATTGGAGCTCTTTCCAATTAATTGATTCCCCTTATAGAAAATGCTCTAGCTTCTTCATTTTTAAAGTGTTCCATAGTTATGGTGAATAAGGCATTTATAGACCTGAACAACTAGAAATTAAATTGAGTCTTTAATTAAAAGAGTAAGCATTCTTCATTTTAGTGTAACCAGCCATCAACATTTTGTATAATTGTAATTGTGGTCAATTACTAGTATGTTGAATTATTAATGAACAAACCTATTTATTGGTTTGTTCTAAGCACAAAGTGTTCACCTGATAATAGCTTGCTGTTATCTAATTTACTGAGTTTTAGTAGTTACTTGTAGTATTAGCTTTACCAGGACTGGTATATCAGAATCTACACAAAATAATACCAACTCATGTGGTATAAATTGTTTTTTTTCCATTTTATAGTATCAGGTATTTTACAAGATATTCTCCTATAGATTTTTTTTCTATGTTCTCCTATAGATGCACCGTCCCAGTTCAGAGATCATGGATTTTAACACTTATAGTTATTATTTTCTTTGTACTATTTTTACTCATATATATATATTCAAGTGATAAATTTATTACAAATTTTTTAGCTATTTGTTTAAGTAAAAGTTATTTTTTAGGAATGTAGTTTTCATATTACATAAGTTGGTGTTTGAATAGAATTCTAAATGTTTTTTTTCTACTTGACTAGTTTGACTATATTTACTGATTTATAAAAAATCTGCAAAAAAGAATAAATCACTACCAATTCAATAATGATGCTAGAGATAACTTATACATACAAATCCTTGTGACTTTGAAGTATTTTGTGTTTTTTGAAGACTTTTTCTTTTTTTGTAGACTGAGAAAAGGGCACACCATAATGCATTAGAGAGAAAGAGGAGAGACCACATTAAGGGGAGTTTCCACAGTTTGAGAGATTCTGTGCCATCTTTACAAGGAGAAAAGGTAACTTGTTTGTCAGTCTTGATAATATATACATGTAAGTCTTCTGCAATTGCCAAGTTCATTGATTAGGACTAGTGCCAAAGAATAATAACTCAAATTTTCTTTTGATGAAGAAGATGATTGATATAGGTCATGGGAATGCTATAAAAGGTTTATGTCATAATGCATTAATTAAAGATCAGAAGGCAATAAATCACCTATATATCAGTGGTTGACTTTGGTTTTAAATATACAGAAGTTTTATTCAGATGTACTAGTAATATTTGAAAATGAATTTTTGGATACATCACAGTCTCAAGAAATGTTGAGTTGTTTTTTTAAGTTTCAAACCCAGATAATTCTAGACGGATCAGATGTCTTAAATTTCAACTACATGTATGTGCTGTGAACACTATAAGCTTGTAGATACTCCATTTCTGGGACAAAGGTATGATTGGTCACCCCTGTCTCTTAAAGGTGATCTTAAAACTAAGTATCAGCAAGCATTTTTATTTTGTAGGTATCCCGAGCGCAAGTATTAAAGAAAGCATCAGACTATATCCAGTTTATGAGAAAGAAAAATCAGGGAAATCAACAAGATATTGAAGATTTAAAGAAACAAAACTGTATTTTAGAAAAACAAAGTAGGTTTAATTGTTGAAGGGATTTTAAAGTATTCCCCAATTATTCTTTTAATAAAATTGGTCCAAATTGTAATATGAGGATATGAAACCATCTGAAACACGTTGTTCTTACATCATAAAACTAACAGACCAAAACCTAATTGGAGTCCATTAAATTACGCCAGACTTAATCAGTTGAATGATATTTTCCGGTATAATTATTAGAGTAGGTTGGCCAGTTCACACCATAAAATGTGTTTGTATCCTATTTATGATAACTAGGTCAGCCACTTTCTCCTATGATAATAATACAACACAAAATGCATATGGAGAAATGCACTTCATTATTCTTATTTAGTGCATTGTGAGGTCTGTTGTACATTAATAAGAACTCATGTTTGGTCTACTTTTGAATATGTTAATATGTTAATATTTGAATTGAAGTTGCAATGTTTTGGGTTTCACATTAGAAGTTATGTGTTTATTTCAGTTCGAGCTTTAGAGAAAGCCAAGAATACCGGACAGTATGCTCAGACATCTACCAATGGTGAGACAGTTTCATTTGATGGTATCTCAGAAGAAACTGATACAAGTAGTTCGGAATCTATAGATATTAACGGAAGTCATCGTAAGAAATTAAAGCTTTCAGCTAGTTGAAACGACTCTTTAGTTGAATGTTTAAGGCAGCAAATGAAGTGGGGATGTCAATTTAGAGTCATTTCTATGTAAAGTTCTTAATTATTACAGAGATGGGAGTTGTTTTATAGATATACTTTTTTCATCATTTACCATTATTATATATTATGATTATATCAGCATCTATATTATCATTATCTGAAACCATGCACAACCTATACTCGTCCTTTTTACTACCTACAAACAATAAGATCTCTGTGCATGGCTAGAGGAGCATCCATTCATTGTGTTGAATTTTAACCAAATATTTTTATCATAGTTGTGTAAAATCATCATCTATGCTTTTTATGACTGGAATGCTTTAGAAATATACCCTTATCAGAAGAGTTGAGCTATATGCTCATTAAAATAGTTTCAAATGCTTGGCTTGAAAGAATGAGTGAAACATCATCAATTTGAGAAAAGTTTAGCTGACAACTTACCATCAATGTATTAGAATGCCTACATGTAGATTCAACTTCTATCCTTTTTTTTTTTTGTCCCATTTTGAAATATAGAACAAAGTATATTTATATTTTTATTTTGTTATCACGAAAAATGATACAAAACTGTTATTAATTTTGGTTAGTTTTTCTTTCTAAAGTAATCGTTTATTTTGATTATTACTAGTAACTTTTAGTACTAAGAACTGTATCTTGTGGAAAAACCAAATGAAAGTTCCAAGAACAGATAATCTTTAGATTGAACTAAAAATCAGTCTCAAATAGAGCCTAATTTGTTTAGTTGCCATTTATTTTTTTAATATAATGGAAAACAATAGGAATATGGCAACATATTTAATATGTATATTTTGATATATTTATGGGAAAGAGCTATTTATACCAAGAAAGAAGATTTTCAAGTATCGCAAACGAGGTTGACTGAAATGCAAGAACTTCTATGTAATTTGGTATTTTTTTTTCAATTTGTAATAATCTGGTTCTAATAATTTCGGAATGAGTTTCCTTTCCTTGGTGATATGTTCAGTTAGGACTGCTATTTATTACTATGTTTTTATTTGATTTTAATTTCTGTTCAAAGAAAACACTAAATCAATCATTTACTTTCATCATGCACTAGATTTGTTATATGGCATGAATGTTGGAATAAAGCATCTGATAATCAAACAGTTGTTTTTGTGTTATGATATAGAAGACAGGGTTGCTGAGAAGCCTGGTTTTCAGACCAGACAGTACATACATGTTAGATTGTGTTTTTCAACCGGCCATCAACAGTGATGACTATGTGTCTGATAGCACAATTGATTGATACCAGAACCATGTATTTAATTTTTCTTGATAGTTGAGATGTGAAACGGGACTCATTTCCAAAGTCAATGAAATATAAGTATGACTGGTGTAAGATTTTATTTGAATACAGTATTATACTAATACAAACTTTCTATCACATTACATTAAAAACAATCAGAGGTTATTCTTATCTATAACCCATTCTAATAAACTAATGTCTGAAAGAAACAATACCAAATGTTTTTTGAATTCTTTTTTTCACAAATTGAATTTATTTTAGTATGAAAACATGCTAATATGTATTGCACGTCCTGAACACTGCATAGTCAATAAAAAATACATGGAAAACTATAACTTAGAGAAAGTGACATTTCCCTCTCAATCTCCATATAAAAAGTGCAGACAGTCCCCACCCTTCATTACAGACTTGTCATATTGATTGTACAGATTTTATTGGAATGAGTTTTTGTACAGATGATGATATTGTTTAGTTTTTCTTTTATGTCGTTGCAAACAGGTGGTATTATTTCTTTTGGACACTTAAGTTTATAATCTAGACTTGAAAGAATATTTTTTAAGTCCTTTGAAAAATATTCTTTGTACCCCACTGATTGGTACATTGGTTTTTTATACTTTCAGTTACTCACATGTAAAGAAAATGGTAACATAAATAAACAAATAACTTGGACAGATGTCCTTTCTATTAATCTATATAGCTCATTTCCTAATTCATAGACAAACAACAATATTTTTAGCCATGTGCAATCTTCAATATCCGACACCATGACAGTATTTTATTGCACATATTTAAAAATGTGTATGAAAGAAAAAAACTTTCACTTATCTTTGGTTGATGTTGTAACGTCATTATTAAAAAAATGTTTTGTAAACATAGCCATGAAACACACACAATAAATTGGAAGAAGGTTGGGAATGATAAAACTATATCTTCAAGATGTCTTCCCATTATCTTTATGTACTGGAACTTGATGACTAAAATAACTTTGTGCATTAACAACAGCTTCTACACCAATGTTGAAAACAGGATGAACACTTCTCTACAATAAAAACATAATGTAATATGGACAGGATTTCATTACAACCATCTAAAGTGTTAATTGTGAAACACTTCCCTGAGTCCTGCTCGATCGGAATTCGTAACATCAATAGGAATGGAACCTGATTCAAAATGCCTTCTACAACACAAAAAAATACAGTAGTCCAAATTCAAACAGGTGGAGATAAGAAAAGAAGGGTCAAATTGATATGTGACATATCCATCAAGCATCAACATGAATTCTCTGATATATGCACATATCATAATGACCTGAGTGTGATGACTGTGTAAAAGATTGTTGAAAACATAGAGGTATCTTAAAATATAACAGCTGATATTAAAAAAATTAATTTGTGAAGGTGTTATATCATAAAACAAAAGTTCCATTAAAGCAAATAAAAATAAACTTACAACTGCATTTTTTGAACTACCTATAACTCGTGTGTGATATAAATGACCACTGGTGAAATGTTGAGCTACAGATAACCCACTTAAACAATAGCAAGTATGATAATAATCTCTGGTTCTGAAAGTACAAAAAAACATTTTCTGAGCAAGCAGAAGATAACAGTCCAAGGGAAATAACCATATTTTAAGAAATTACCTCCCTTTGACCACATGCCTTTATATTGTTTAATCTCAAATCCATACATTTTAACTTACTTTCCAGGTTTGTCTATTAAACCACCATTTGTATGTTGACAGCATATTAATAAATATTCTTGTAAAGCTGACATGTCAAATAACCAGGAATTAGCACTAACTGCTGGATCCTCTATAAAATAAATAATATAATAGTGTTTACCATAAAAAAATGTTCTTGTCAAAGCTAAACATCTCCTGATTGATAGCTATTCTCGTCAACAACTGACCTCAGTACATTTAGTATCTTCACATATTTTAAAAGCCTTTATAGGTGATATGGAATATGTAGATTATCAAACTAGATGCAGGTTATGAAATAATAGCTGGCGAATCGCGCTCTAAATGTTGTAAAACACACAGATTTCTTTTCGGATAGAAAACCTAATTCAAATCGTTTTTAATGATATGCTACAGTAGCAAATTATCTATCAGAATCTGCTTTTGTAGACAGCTGTCTAGTAATAAGAATGAAATATTAAAACGCAATGCAATCTTCAGACAACTGACCTAATAAATTATTCAAATCCTACCTTCAGCACATAATACCATGTGTATCAGTGGTAAAGCACCACCTTGCCAGAATGAATAACAACCATCAACCAATTTATTTGTTCTACCTTGAAAACCACCCTCATATTTCATCTGTCTATTTACTGTCCATCGCTGAAATCAGGTACAGAAATTATTAACTATTTACCATAAAAAGAGTCAAACTTTGATACTACATTAGAATACATGGATCAAGCCTGTTAAACACTTTACAATCCACATACCTTTGATGTCGACGAAGTGATTAAATTGGACAGATAAACTATATGTTTATAATAATAATAATAAACTCTTTATTTGACATTGGTCAGAATTAGGCCCAATACACAAGGACATGGTCCTGTCTCACATTCAGCCCATGGGGCAATACATTGGAAAAGAAAAAAAAAAAAAAAAGAGAAAGAAAAAAAGAAAAAAATCAAAAATACATAATATCTCAATATACAATTCGTCTGAAATACTAAAAATACACAAGTACAAATGGACAGATCTATGTTCCGGCGATCAAGTACATGACCACAAAATAAATATACAATACTTATTATAATACTTTTATAATAGTAATCAGATATAAGATTGGCCTATACACAAAATCAATATTTCAAAAGGTCATGCTAGCATTGGTATTAATTTTAGTTTCAGAGAATTAGTAGTTAGATACTATTATGTAATTGTAATCATTTCTTAACCTTAACCTTAGTCAAGGTGAAGACTGTGTTGATCCAGTGCTTTCTGTTTTAACCAACCTAATCACTAATTTCAATATATACTCACCAATAAAGCTTTTATATCAAAATGTTTGGTTGCATTCAGAATAAGGAGTGCTGCTATACCACAGAAAGAGTAACCACCATGTGCCTCTAACCCTGGTGCTCCTGAAAACCCTCCTTCATATGTCTGGCATCTGAAAAGAATGGTTAATAATTATGAAAGATGAACAAAGAGCTCTAGGATTTGTCAATAAGAAAATTGGTCCTTTGTTGGTTCACTCTACGTATAAGAACTTTCTTTTCGATCATGCATCACTAAGTAAGCATTGGAAACCAATTCTAAATCAAATATAGAAACTTAAATTCAAATAACTTACCTTGCAAGCCATTGTGGTGTATCTTTAAATAACTCTTTTGTACAAAGATTTGTAAGTTTAGCTACACTTGCAGCACAATATGTTCCTCTGAAGACAAGAATACCTAATTTATGAATTTATGAATCTTATCAAGCTTTATACTTTATGACAACTTAAATAAAGTTCACATATATTCAATAAAAGGTAACTTTTAGTAGCGAAATGGTATTTTGGAAAAAAGCAAAAACAAAAGAATCCTAACATATTATTGTTTACCTGTCAAACAAATGTTCACTACTATTGAAAATATTTTGAAACTAACCTTATATCAACTTCACCACCTTCATGCATTAAAAAAGCCCCATCATCAGTTCTCATTCGTAATAAATATTCATATAATGTTTCTCTGACAAAATAATAAAGGTATCACAATTTACTGGATTTAATAAAGTAGGCCATTTGACAACTACAAATATACATAAATGGTTTAAATGTACATCAATTTACTCAAACACACTTCAACAATAGAGAAAGATGTGACTATTCATGATGGTAGAGCGGAATAAAAGTAGATGTTTTTCTGTTTTAATGGATTGTTAAACAATACAGATGACATAGATGGATACTGTCTTAACAAATACATAGTAGCACGTTATATAGGACCATACTCGTCATAGGGTAACAGTTTGTTTGCGTATATTTACGTTTTCATGACATGCAAGTTTTAATTTTTTAAAAAAAAGAATTTAGAATGGTTTGAAGTAGGGCTTGTTTTTGTTTCAACATGTGCAACTTCCTACAAGATTGTCAATTGGAGACAGTCTAATAATGTCATTGATTGAGATTTACTAGGCTCAATGTTATAGTATTGACATAACAGTGTTTCTGGTAGAAGTAGCTAATGTTAATATTTCAATATAATTTACCTATTTATGACATTGAGAGCTTCATCTGTTACTTGACTCAGTATACATAAAGCATTTACAGCAGCATAAGTTGGTGCTAAATGAGCAACTTGACCAGGACCACCTAAACAATTATAAAAATATAAATCTCAGGTAACTTGTGAATAAATAAAAGTATAAAAAATATCCTTTTAATGAAAAGGAATCAAACTTACAATGACCATGGATTTCAGAATCAGTATTGTTCAATTATAAAATAGATAAATGATTTTTGTATAAAAATTACCTGCAAAACCACCAGTTGAACATTGACATTTACCAAGGAATTTTGCAATCCTGAAAAAAAAAAATATTTTGCACTGAAATTTAAATGTCATGATGTCAAAACATGTACTGAACTCCAAGCTTTTCAAGTTGTCAAATAACTCTACTAATCATAAAAGGAAATATTTGGCAATTAGTGATGTCACCAAACACTTTTTTTGTGCAACAGTAGGAACCACAGACAGCTGACTGAAAATTGGGATGGTGTTGTCAATGTCCCTGATACATATAAATAATCAAACATTATATTACATTAGTACAGCTAGGAAAATTAGGAATGTTCAAAAATTTTCAAAATGATTTATTAAAATTCTTACTCTTTAGCAGTCCTATTTGGAATTGTTTCTTCTAATATTTCCATACTATGTAATATCCAATAACAAAGCCATGGTCGACTGGAATCTAAACACTATAAATAGAAAATTTGTCTTAATTATAATAACCTAGCATCTATTTCCATGTAATATATGCATGAGTTTCCATGGTTCAAACTAAAACAGTTGCAAAAGGCCCTTCAACAAGCTAGTTTACAGTTTCTTTTATCATTGTCTCTGTTGAATGTTTAATTAGAGTGAAAGAGAATGACATTACCTCATATGATGTGCCTAAATGTCTCAGTCCCTTCCATAGAAACATAGTATGTTCATCTCTTTTTAATACTGGAATGCTGAAATATAATGAAATAACAAAGCGATATAAGACACAAGAAAACATACATACAGCTAATCTTCATATAACTTTAAAAAAAAATATAAAATAACTGTTTAATTGACATTGAGTGTTGAGCGAAATACAATCAGATTTTTCTGTTTTTTATACAAGTCTGCTTTTTAATCAGATTTCACTGAATTAAATGATGAATGTGCTCACATTCATCATCCTGCATAGAGTTTCAATTACACTTGTGTATAATTTGGCAAATCTAAATTACTTTTACTTTAAGATCATAGATAATTTTCAGGTAAAGGAATTGTATAGAGTATTCTATATTTTGATGTGTATCAACAACACTGAATGAATTTGCATGCAAGATTCCTGAGTGATGACGCCACTTACTGGAAACAATGCTTAATATGCTTTCAGTAAGAACTTACTCTGGGTCAGACTCTATCTCTTTATTAAATTCATCAATAATAACTGATATTGCATCTTCTACTCTGATCTGCAAAAATAAGGAAAGTGGATCATATTGGCGGAAAGTGAAATGCAGCACATATACATTATATACTTAATCCAAAACAAATCAACCCAGTTTAATTTCATAAATTCTTTTTTCAAATCATTTGTGGGGTATATCCAAGTTCTTCTATCCTGTACATTTTGGTATTTATAAGCTGGACTGAATGATCTATTTCTATAAAGCTGACCAAGGTAAGTCACTGATTTCATTTCGACACTAGCATGAAAGATACCAAAATGGCAAAACACCCTTGACTTTAATCCATACAGACTAAATATCTGATAAGTTAAAAACAAACACCTTTCCTTGAATTAAAAAGCTTGCTCAGTCAACTTTGTCTGAAAATTGGGGTATTCCTTAACAATACCGGGTTAATAATTTTTATTTCTATTATAGTCTTAAAGAAATTTTTATATGAATGGCATGTAACTCAAAAATTATTTGAAGGAGTATATATGTGAAATGACAAAAATTCATAATTAATGATAGGTCTAATAACTAAATGAGGAACCTCCTTCAACTCGGTTACTGTCGGCTGTACAAGACTGAGAGAATAACTATATTAGATCTGGTTTTGTCCTTACTACTACTACTTTACCTGTTCGACAGAAGATTCTGTTGAAATATTTTCATCATCAAATTTATTTTTTGAGTGCTTAGGTGATGAAAATCGCAATTTTATTGGTGAATCCTCCATAATATATGTAATTTTCTTAGGGACTTTCTAGACTTTACTTCTGTAGTGCCTGATATTATTTCTGCTCTTTTCCAAGGAAAACTAATAAAGGGGAGCAACTCTTCATAAATTATCATAAACAAAAATCACTGTTTTTAAGTAACGAAACGGTTTACAAACAAATCCTTCTTGGTCAGTCGATTTCCTGGTTAAATGAAGCAGTTTGATTTCACAAAATAACATTCACTTGAAAACTGAATTCTCAACTAAAATTTCATTGAAAAATCGATAATATTATTTCAAGTTTGACCCCTGACGACCCAAGCAATAATGTCTTCTTGGGTGAAGGACACCCAGGTCTCGGATTTTCACGCGCACCTTGCTGTAAGACGAGATTTGAGAAACCATTTGATCTGCAGTAGCAACACTAAAATTATTTGTTTTGAGCACCCTAAGGAGTCTTAAAAACGTGATTAATTCCGTTATTTTCTGGTTTTAAATAATTTATGGAGTTTATATGTTCACTAAATGTGTGTATGGAATAAAAGAAATATTTCGGATGAGTTAATTGTGGATTAAAACTAGCAGTGTTGAGTTGTATCCTCGGACTTGTCAAAAAGTCGGCTTGTAAGCAAGGCTTGTGAAGCCATGTTCTCTCTGCGTAACATAGATCTATGATTTAGTTTTGAAATATAACTCGCGGTTCACCCGCTTTTTACTCTATATTTTCCATCAAAATGTCTGCTAAAGTAACAGATCGTATCGATCCCTTTACAAATAAAATATCTATCAAATCAAAGAAGCAAAAACGGTCTCAAGGATCATCACATTATCGGACTAAAAATGCCCCCGAGCTTCAGCCATTGCCTCACCTCAAAGGTTTGTATATTGTCATACAATTTATTACATTGTCAACAACCAAATATGACGTAACGGTCAATAAATATTACGCTACACGGCTTATTGAAGTAGGAGCGTTACAATGTGCAACAGTGTTGCTATTTTGCGGTCGAATCGACCTCACTGACCGGTTAATGTCTGTTTCCTTTATCTGTTCATAATCGCCATTGATACCTCCTTGGTAAAGAATTTATATGTTTACGTGTACAATGTGTCCCATTTTCGTATGTGGGATTGAATAAAGTTGAGTGTCGATGTTATGACAAGGTTTATGGAATTCAAAATGCACACAAATTATTTAAAGGAAATGCTGTTCTAAAAATAGCATGACCCACTTCTTGGAAACAGAATTGAAACATGATGCCAAACGCCATATTGCTTTGATGTTGCAACATAGTTATCATTCCTTCTATGTTCATAGCAATATCCGACATAATACTTCAGTTAAATATGAACAATATACATAATTAACCAATAAGTGGAGCTAATGAGCCTGTTTTTGAGAATTTACTTCAAAGATCATTATGCCCACATGAAACAACTATATAAGACCACAGCCCAACAGTTTCATGTAGGGTATATAGGGTATATATAAGTTCTTGCTCCATGAAAGTTATTTACTGGTAAAGAATATTAAGTTAATAGTGTAATTTGGAGATGTTCTTTTTTAATGAATTTCAACCAATATTTATTAAACTTTTAAATTGAATTTTATACTCTATTTTAGAGTAAAATTTGAGTTTTTGGGGTTCTAACAAATTATAACTGTTTTTTTTTTTTTTAATGGTAAGATATCTTACCTGAAAAGGTGACATACAATTTTACTTGTAAGTTTTTCTTGGTGAAATAGTATCAGAAAACTATCAGAATAGTCTGTCATGATTATTTGGCTTTCAATTCTATTAATCAGCATTAGTCATTAATGTTTCTATATTTGATATTAGTATAGGTTAAGAAACTAATAAGAACTCAGTTTTGATTTTTAAAAATCAATTTCTCCACCATCAAAACAGAATTTCTATCCTATTCAAAATTTAATTTGGTATTTTGATTAGATCAGTAAATTTAGCAATGCAGAATCATGTTAAAAATTTAAAAACCTTAGGTCAAATATATTTTTTTTCTTTTATTTTACAGTTTTTCTTTCTTGAAAAATCTGTAAAGACAGGAGGAAATAGAAAGAAAATTTGTGTGGTGGGCGTATGAGGGAAAATAAAGCTTAAAATCCAGGATTGACCTGGATTTTCCCACTTTCTCAGTATTGATTTAATCTTAATGTATTATTTTTTTGAAAATGAGAGTAAATGATAAATTTTTAATTAAGTTTCCATTGAAGCCTGTTATTTTAGAACAAACTTTGGTCTTCTCTTAAAAAGGGTTTTAGGCCTAACATAGTTATGTTGTTTTGAATCTAACTGTATTTTTGTGGCATCATACCAATTTATCTACAGAATTTAAACTTGGGTTGAATGTTTTCTTCCAATAGATTTCAATTCAAAGAACATGACCGAAAGTAGGGAGTCAATTTTTTGTCTGTGATTCTAGCATTCTTAAATGTGACACTAAATTGGTATTTTTTTTTCTGGCAAGGGTAGAATTGGTCGTTTATATCCCTTTAACTTAATCATTAAGATGTCTTTAAGATAGGTCAGATTCATAATAACCAAATCTTTTGCACAGGAGATGATAACTCGGAAAATTAATATTTAAAAAAATTGAAGGCAAAAACAGTTCAAGTGAATTAAAGATGACATGCTTCTTTTATGTAACCTTGTACAATAGAAACAGTTTTATCTTCAGGTTTATTGTCAAGTTTTACGTCATTTCATCTACTCATAGTTACTAATTCCTTTCATTAGTTTTTATGAGCTCACACACAAGTTGTTAGTCACAGTAAATGGATTTTATTTCTATTTTAACCTGGTAACAGGTCTAGGAGGACATGGGTAGATTTGGTAAACAAAAACAATATAAAATAGGTAGGGAGTGATAACAATACTGTTGAATAGTCATCAATCATTTTGACCTGAAGGATCCATTTGGTCTAATATTTATGTGTGTATTTGGATTGAGCATATATTAATTTTGTTAATAAGGACACTGTTTGGAATATAAGGCCAGTAATTATAATTAATGAAGCTGTAAGAATTGATGAAGTAGACACTTTATCCAGGCATTTTTCTGTTTTCTGGCTAAGAAACTAAGGGAAAACTAGATGTATGTTTGGATCTTAATCAAATCTTTGGAAAAACTATGTGATACTGGTACATCATATTCTGCAATGGTCCAAACAATGCCATCATAATTTAAATGATATGCATCAAACTTGAATAAAGTTGACCCTCGCAGGAAATTTGAAAGTTTGTCAGACAAGCCTATTCATATTCATTGTTCTATTGTAGATGTGAGTCCATCTGAGCAACAGGAATTATTTATTAAGAAATTACAGCAATGTTGTGTTGTATTTGATTTTATGGATCCAGTCTCGGATCTGAAGAGTAAGGAAATTAAACGAGCCTGTTTAAATGAGTTAGTGGATTATATCACAGCAACAAGAAATGTTCTCACAGAACCTACATATCCTGAAACTGTTAGATTGGTAAGTCATTATTTTTTTATATTCCAGCAAAGTTATATGTAACGGTATGTAATATTGACATTTTTATAATGTATATAATGTGAAATGTGCAATACCTTTTTGAATTTGTCAGCATTATTATGTTCAGGACAAATCTCAGCTTAGGACAAGATTATACCTTTGTCAACTGTGTCTCTAAGTGTCAGTGTTGAGGTAAGATTGTCTGACATTGATAAAGCCTTTAATTCCATACTGCATAGTGTTGCACTTTTTCTTAAACCCAATTAGTTTCAAAAAAGGGTGTAAAACTCCATGCATTGAATTAGATGTTGTCCTATATTCAAATGTTGATATTTTAGAGTACTGACTATGACAGACAATGACTGGAATAGGTGGCACTATTGATTGTGTTAAGTATGCTAAATAAATAAATGATTATTATCACAAACTGTTTTTATCATTTTTACTGGGAATATATTTCTGGCATGAGAACCAAAAAATGATTATGATTACTGGTTATATAGATCTAAAATGGAATTTGAAATATTTCACTTTATGATAATTTGTAAAGTAAATCAAATCTATTATTTTATAGACCTTTGATTTTGTTCTGCTTTCCTCCCCAATAAAAGTAACTTGTTTTAAATTCAGATCTTTAACGGGACAGGTTTAAGTTGGGTTTCCTGGGTAGGCCACGGAGACCTAGAGTTACGAGTCAGGGTTAGCTGGGGTTAACTAACCTTTGCAGGTAGACTTTAAATTTCAAAGTAAAAATAGGGTTGGCTTAGAAAGGGGCTATAATTTGTACAGTGCTATGTCTGGATCAATAAAGGATTGAATATAATTATAGTATAATTATTTCATATCACATGGTCATTCCTATAGTAGAAATGCAATTCAATTTTTCTCAAGTTGTTCTTCTGTGCTTTATTCTAGCAATAATGGTTGTTGAAATAATTTAGAATAGAGGATTTTGAAGGTTATAGATAAGTAGGATAAGACGGTGTGGTGTGGACTGTGTTACTGATAAGCTTAGCTAAAAATGAAATCTTCTTTCTGAGATGTGATTGGCCAAACAGATGGCTAACCTGTCCCTTTAGGATGTCATTAACCACAAATAAGGTCAAAATGATTACACAAGTCTATAACATATCATCTTTATTCCTTCAGTCTGACATAGTAAATAGTATTCATATTTCACCTTGGTTTCATTTACAATTTTAGTACTAACTTGACAAGACCTTTTAACATGAGTGTAAGAATGTCATATCTTTTATGATCATGAAGCGTGAATTGTGGACAATTACATTAAATGACCTTTGACCTACTAGAAAAAATTAATTTCAAAGAATAGAGTTATTTAAGAAGTTATTATGTATTGATTCTTATTGCATTGAAGTCCTTGGTGATTTGTAAACAAATACAAATCGAATTTGTACTATTATAGCATTTATAGACATATTAATGTTTGATGTTAGACTTCAAAATAAACCATAAGCCATCAGCTTATATGTCCCCTTTGACATTTGATTTACAACATTATGGTACTACAAGCACTTCTGAAACTTCTTATCTCTTAGATTCTTCTTTCGTTCCACTTTTTAAAGAAAAATTAGTCACTTCAGTTGGGGTCTATCGAGAAGCCTCTTGAACATTTGTCTTTAGACCATTACTAAAGTGGTAGAATTTATCGAACTTTACAACTATTCTTGGTTTTTGAAAATAGAAATATTGTTATTTTGTAAGACATTTGGAATCAGGAACAACATAAGCCTTCTTCTCTGTCACAATTATGATGTCCACAGGATCTCTTAAACATCCAAATTCATTAGACATAGTTTGTGATATAATTTACACACATTTTCTTTTTTACCGGGATGACAATAATAGCTTTTAAAAAATGAAATTTTGTTTGAAGTGTTTCTACTACAAATATTGCCCTAGAAACTTTTTAATGTGGTCTATATTTAGTAGCTTTATATACTGGAACATAGAAATACTTGATAGAAAGATAAAATGATTGTATTTATAGCTACAAGGTAGGATGGGCAAAAATTAGTTTGTATTCTTAGTGTCATGCCATTCTGGCTTAAATAAGTGATGTTAATTAACATTTGTTTTTCAAATCTTCTCATATTCATGGATACTAGTATCTTTTTCAATTCATGCTCAATTCATTTTTTTGCAATGCATCTATTCTGGTTGAATTATTTAAAATAAGTAGCTTAATTTTTTGGTCAAATATATTTCATTTACTAGCCTTGGTATAATAACCAATAGTCACAAAAAGTCAAAATCACACCGTAGTAGGATCACATCTTTAAAACTAGTCAATAGAAATAGTAGAAAAAATCACCATGTGTCAATCATAAATAAAATAACCAGGAGACACAGTATGAAAATAAAATCACAAAGAGTCATAATCATAGAAAAAATCACCAGGAGTCAGTCATAAATAAAATTACCAGGAGTCACAATATGAAAAAAAATCACAAGGAGTCACAATCATAGTAATTTCACAATGGCTTACAATCATAGAAATATTACCAGGAGTCACGATCATTGGTCAAGTCACCAAGAGTCACAATCATAGGTAAAATTACTAGGAGTCACAATCATAGGTAAAAAATCACCAAGAGTCATAGGTCAAATCACCAGTAGTCCCAATCAAAGATAACAATACCAGGAGTCACAATCATAGTTAAAATCATCAGAATTCAGTACAGTTAAAATGACCCACAATCTGTGTTAAAATCAGCAGGAGCCTTAAACCTGTGATTTCAACCATTTACCATTTTTTTTAGTGCTTACAAGCATTTATGCCATTAAATCAATCTCAAACAATTATATCAATAATAACAAAATGTATTTAAACCTACATGTATTTCGTTTGTCTAAAAAAAAATATATTTACATATATATTTATTTATGGTATGTCACACTCACATCACTCTTAAAACATGCTTAAGAATATATTATAGAAAATAAAAATAGAGAAATGGGATGAGAAAAAAATATTTGATAGTCATGTACTCCTAAATAAACATTGATTTAACTAGATCAGGCTTATTGAGGGATAATATTCTGAAATGCTTTTCAAACCGGGTCCTGATTTATAATTCAATTGGCCTAGACCCCCTTTCAATTAACATTGTGACATATAAATGTATTTGATATAATGTTTGAATTGATTTATTAATCTTAAAAAGTGACAAGTTTTATGAATATATTTCTGTAAACTGTTTTTTAGATTATTTTATGTTTATTCATATAGGGCCTATATTTATTTTATACGATCTTTTCTTCTATTAATCTTAATATAAAATGGAAGCTGTTTGTTAGGTACATGCTGTTTAGACCATATTATTTTAAAAGAGCAATTAAGAAATATGTTTATAAATGACCTTTCCTTTCAAGGATATAGTCGTTTACACTTGTAAATAATGTAAAAGAACTGAATTTCATATTTGTATATGATGTAAAGACTTGAATTTCTGATACACATGATAATGAAAAGAAAAAATCAAATGTAACTTGTTCTAGAACACAGAAATCCACAATCTTTTAATAGAATATCACCTATAACAAAATTTCCTTTCTAAAATTGGCTGGGGTATCTGAATTTAAGGATTACACTATCCTTTCATTGGTTTATGTTGAAGACAACATCTTGCGTTTTTTTCCCACTGATTGGAGTGTAGGAAGTCTGTAGTACATCAAGTGGTAATAATATGTCTATATACACATACTGTAGACATATTTGCTTCCACCTACATCTCAACTGTATGACCTTCTATCTCTCTGCTAGAGTTATTTTAGTCTGACTAGCTATCAGTTAGGTACTACAAAAACTACCGCTAATGGGACTAAATACAAATTCAGGCCAAAGTTAGAGTTTTATTGCGACTATTGACTGAAAGTTGAGTGCTGTCCTGCATTTTGATGCCATCTTGAGCTATCAGATACTATTAAAAGGAAGTATGCAGAATTTCTATTATTAAGAATGATGTAAATTGTAGTGAAAATATTTAACATTAAATGCTTCTATCTAACTATAAGTTACTTAATTTAACTTAAATTGTTTGATAGGGGTATAGTAGTTAAAAAACGTAATAAACTAATAGTAAAATGAGCAGATTTAAGTATTGTTTTTGTAATTATTTTTTGCTCCATACTTCTAGTTTACGGTACCTTCAAAATGAATAGGATAAGATTTTTTGGGACAAACCAGCTGACACTAAAGTTATAAACCTCTTGACCTATTTTATTCACTGTTCAATCTATTTCTTGTTATGATCAGCAATCACCTGAAACTTAAATATAAAAAACAAGACTGAGAACAAAAGCAAAGTAAATTGCTTGTCTGGAACAGGCTGTTTGAGAAGAAATCTTATGAAGAATGTGGGTGAAAATTGTCAGATTAATTGTAAAGAAAAGAAGAGGCTTTTGAATTCATCAATAATAATGCATGTGGTTATATAGTATTGATCCAAGATAATTGGTCTCTTACTAATTGCTCCGAGTCTCTACCTCCACACTTACTGGAATTAGAACATTCTTCTTTGAAACACAAGCATTTCCATTATTTCTATGTTCTGATTGGTAGAAAGTGGCTGTGAAGTACATGGTTACTGATTACTTCCATAGGACTATTGTGATCATGCTGATGAGTAGGTTGCCAGTTCTGTCTTCTTGATTTATGTAGGGTGTCTGAGCTTGTTCAGTAGGTAACCCATGATACAGCATATCAGTATAATTGCCAGTGACATGAATGGTTGAAACTTAAATCTTCCCTTTTGCATCACTCTAATATTCTTTTGAGAAGTCGACTTTGGTCCTGTTATTCTTGAAAGCATGATGCCACTTTTGCAAAAATTCCTTTTTGAAAAAATATTAGCAACATCATGAATTTTCGGATTGAAGAATGGGAAATCCGATTGGTTCATCTAAAAGCTGTAAGTGTACCTAATACAAAGACAAGAAAAACTCATTTTGATCCAAATAAATGCAAATAATTTAAGTTTTACATCCTAGTTTCACCGAGTGGGCTAATGAAAACAGGCAACACCAATGTGAAATGTGGAGAATTTGGCCAGGACAGCAGCATAAGCCTACTCATTTTTGCGATTTCCAACTGTCCTGTTATTGTGCTATCCGAACGACCAGATGCACTTTCCACTTCAGCCCATCATTTAACTTATCCTGGGCATACAGATGTGGAATAGTTTTGATGTTTCTCAGATAACAAAGTTTACAGAAAAGCTAAAGGATAAAGGGACCTTTTCCATATAACAGGGAGTCTCAAGAAATGACAAGTCATCATTTTGAAACGCAGACAATTTTTGTCAAGGATGGACATGGCAGTCTAACATTTTACAATGAGCCTTAAAAAAAATTCTATTTCTGAGACTAAGATATAATTAGTCCAATGAATGGCGAACCACTCCCTTTAATTTTAAATCTAATTCAAATAAATTAGTTTGCATGTCTTCGAGAAATGAGGAAAGTCTTGAGTAATAATAAGAAGTAAAGGTATCTTGCGTGTCGAAACAACATACAAGTATAGGTTCCTTCTATTTCATTGTTAATACACTCCTAATATCCTCTTCCAGTATTATTTACTTTACACTTTCTCTATTGATTTATAGTGCTAAACCTCTTGGCAATATCTTCTATAGCTGGCCTTCTTAACAAATGGCTAGTGACAAATACAGAATTCTTTATAATGTTATTTCTTGTTCTGATATTTTGATAATTAGCTTGGTCTAGAGGGTTTTCTATAATTGATTCATGAAACATGAACATGTATTTCAATTTAATTTCATTTGTCTGTGATTCAAACCTGTCATTGGAATGGGGTTCACGGGGACTAGGGCAGCTCATAGAAATTGTGTAATTGCAAGTCAAAGGGCCCAGCTGTATTATCACAGCACAAAATCTGATCACATGCTCAAATTCATTCCCAGCGACATGACTGATTGTTAAGAAATTCCACTGGTGATTATTCTGCTTTCATATTAAAGTATTGACAGGAATATCATTGATAAGTTTAGTTGAAGCTCTGTCATCTTTGAATTTTTAAGCCCACTGACTGTTTTAGAGAAATACAATAGTTCTGATCGAAGAGCACTCAAAATTTATCTTGCTTGTATGAAACATCAAAGATCTAAAAGTATATCTGACATTTTGTTCAGTGAGTATTTGTGAGTATTAGTACTGCATTTCATGATTGAAAAAATAATTTGTGTTGACCTAGTCTTTCAAAGAAAGAGTGCATTGTTCTTTGTATGGAAATTACAGCTAATTTTCAACAGGTTTTGATGCATATTTTGCAGCCTGATTGTATCATTCTAGATGTTACATATTTGACATTGATTATCATTTGGAAATTGACAAAAGCAAGATCCTCTTTGTGCTGAACAAGTTGAAGAAAAGAGAGCTGTTGAGCTGTTGGTGTTATCCTTGACTTCAGTTGAAATCAGATCAACATATTATGAGTGCAACAAATCATCCAGCTATTAATAGAAAAGGTGTTCTACTCATAGTTTGGCACCTAATCAACAACATACCATTCGCTGGATTAACAAATTTTTTTACTTTTCTGCAAGATATATCAAATTTTACTGTATCATTAACAGGTTGTGCTAATTTTTTATTGGCTGCGTCTGCTTTTACATACTCTCCAAACCAAACACCAATAAATCATTGAGAAAGCAATCAAATAAAGAGTGGAATAGAAATGGTTTCTTTTCGAAAGACATAAACCGTTTCTTTTCACTCAAGTCTATCTGACATTTCAAACTAAGGCTTCTTTAGAACTAATATTAATTGTCTGTATAAGAATGGAGTATTTCTATTTCCATCATAACGATAGAATAATGTTTTGTAATCATGCCAACAAGAAGTTTACCAGTCTTGGTAATCCTGTTTATATATATGTTTTATCATAATAGGTTGTACAGGTGAACATTTGCTTTAAATTTAACTGCTCATGTTAAAACTGCTACAATATCAATCTATCAGACAATAAATTTTAAACCTTTACACATTGGGTGAATCAAATCTCGTGTTAGTGTTCCGTAACTCATTCTTCATGTTGATATACAGTGTACTCTGAGTAGCACACTTGCTTATCCGACATTTTTCGCGATATATGTCAGATTACTCAGAGTACACTGTATTATTAAGAGCATAAAACTAACAAGGGCCACTATCACGAGATTTTACCTCACCCAATGTACTCAACACTGTGAAACTGGTGTAAGCTATGACAACTATATAATTGTTCTCCTCATGACCATATTAGCATGACTGTATCCCACATTGACACCTATAATGCCTAAACCAAATACTTCCTGGAGGCCATTGTAGTACCACCGAGGAAAATTATGTAATTATGGTTATGGACTGCCCAAACAAAATTGAGCTTGCAATCTTTCTAGCTCACTCTTTATAATTGTTTTGTTTGCAAAGGAAAACAAAAGTAGAAAGTCATTTTCTTCTTTACTAGGCACAGATAGAATTATCCCAACCATGTTTTGATCTTTTGATGTGATGAAGAGACCATGAATTATTGCTTCATGAATAATGCCATATATAATGATTAAATTTAGCAAACGCTTTGTGTATTTTTTATGATATTTCACCAGGACAACTAAAGGTTCTTGAGCATTTTGTCTGCGACCTTTAGTCATTGATCTTCCATGGAAAAGTTATATTCATTTACAGCTTGGCTGTTTGCAATAATGTGGAGATTGTTTTTAATGTCTAGAAGAAAAAAACTGTACTTTAAAGGGATACGGTGTCCTCGCATGAACAACAAAATTTTAGTTCTCAAGAATCTATCTATAATAATCTATTATATATATAAGAGGAAGTGTCTGTGTGTTTGTGTATGGCCGCCATAGCTCGAAGACGGAGGCAGGCAGGAAGGAGATTCTGTGCATGCACAGTCCTGTATTTGCAAGGATGTGCACCTGAGTCTTTGTTTTGGCATTCGTTGTTTACTTTGTCAAAAAACACACTGAAGACTGCCGAGTGAAACGGCATAATTTTCTCTTATTTACTTTGGCTATTAATAGATTTACCAACGGTTATCAAGTATGTGAAAGCCGATGACAAATTGTTTTTGGATTTACAATTTAAACCAATAGAATGTCTCTCAAATATTCGGCGCCGATATTTTTATCTTTTATTAGGTATATGTTCAAGTGACTGATAAATAACCCCGGGCGAAGCCCGGAATAAGCGCTAGCATGAGTATATATTCATCAGTGAACTTACCTGGTGTCATAATGTAACCAAATCCCTTAAAATCTGGAAAACTCATAAAACTAAGTCATTTTTGAAAACTCTTATAATGTTATTCTTTAAATGTGTCAATAATTTAATGTTTGTAAAGCTAGGTTTTGATCACTTCAAAGATACTGGATTATAAATTTCAACTAAATTAATCAGTAAGCCATTTTGCTGACATTAGCATTTAATATTATTACGTATTTCAACTTAGGTCGAAACGTATTGTAATTTAATATTATTATTTTTTCATGGTTATTTTAATTACTACCGGACTGAGTAAAGGTTATTCCAAAGTACGTTGAATGCCAGAAACTTTTACTGAAGTTGAGGAAGGGTTGTTTTTGTCCAAAATGCTTTAGCCTTCAGTGTCCTTGATGATCCATTAAGAAATTGGATACGGCTTGATTGATAAGTGGACTTTGGTTACTAATGTACATAAATAAGAGATCAATATATAATGACAGTATATCACATCAAAGTTGCTATGTTAACTCTTTCTTGATAATCAAAATTCATCTTCTCCTAAAGGTCTGTATTAGCCTTATGTTGTACAGTGCGATACAATATGTTCATATTTCTTTAATATATTTATAGGTCCAATGTAAAATAAATTTTGTAACTATTGTTCTCAATGAATATCTATTATTTGTGTATCTATTACAGATTGCATGTAATATATTCCGCACTCTTCCACCAAATGATAATCCTGATTTTGATCCTGAAGAAGATGATCCTACATTAGAAGCATCTTGGCCACATTTACAGGTTGGTAGTGAAATTGCTTTATTAAGCCATACAGAGATTCATATTGACCATTATATTATGATTCTAAAACATATTTAAGCAACTAATTAGCTTGATGAAATTTTTGATCTAAACTCTCTATACAGATTACTTTGAGCAAGGTGAGAAAATCTGAAATCCAAAACAACAGATTAGCCAAACTTTCTTAGTAGACTGTATATATTACCTTAATAATTCATAATCAGAATAATATTGATGTGAAAAAAAAACCAGACAAATACATTTGACTAAACTGAACATCATCAATATATGTTCTCATGACAGAGCATTTTAAATGCTTCCAATCGAATCACAAGGTTATGTTACATTTGTTTATTTTCAGATTGTTTATGAATTTTTTCTTCGGTTCCTTGAATCTCCAGACTTCCAACCAAGTTTGGCTAAGAAATATATAGACCAAAAATTTGTATTACAGGTAAGTTTTAATGTATGATATTTTGGTCTTATATTCTTTTGGTAGGTCCTGATTCTGTTAAAATACAAATGTATCTGGATTGCTGCAAAGACATTGATTAATGTGGGTTTATACCTCACCTCTTCCCAAGTCACCCCAATCTATTCCCATCTTGTAAATCCAATCTTGTTCTTTCCTATCTTGTTCTTTCCTATCTTGTTCTTTTCTATCTTGTTCTTTCCCATCTTGTACAATCCCATCTTGTTCTTCCTATCTTGTTCTTTTCCATCTTGTTCTTTTCCATCTTGTTCTTTTCCATCTTGTACATTCCCATCTTGTACAATCCAATCTTGTTCTTCCCTATCTTGTTCTTTCCTATCTTGTTCTTTCCCATCTTGTGCTTTCCCATCTTGTGCTTTCCCATCTTGTCCCTTTCCGTTTCACCCCTTGTTTGTTTTGCCTCTCTACCATTTACCCGACCTTCAAATTTACCCTTCCCTTGGCAGTGAGTGGAACAGGGGTAAAAAGTGAAGGGGCAATACAATCTTTTCATGCATAATCTAATGTGAACTTCCATTCAAGCAAAATGTAGCTTTTAATGCTTTCATCTTAAAGTGAACATAAAGCTCATTATATCTGCATGAAAATACATTCTGCACAATTCAAGATACATTCTACACAATTCATGTTTGCCAATTTATTGATGATCTATTTATGTATCCAATTTTAAAGTAATTGTTGAGTAAATATTTCTTATATGTCAGTAAATAATTCAATTGTAATGTACCATGACTGATGAACAAGTTTATAAATAATAACTTTCTGAATATTCCATCAGGTTTTATTAAGAATGTAAAATGGTATAATATGATCTAGTATAGACTGTGGCATTGATGAATTAGAAAATTACTTGTCTTTACTCCCCTACATTATCAATTACAAGATTATTGGAACCATTCCAAGTCTACCAATGTCATTGGAAAGTTCACATGGTCTTGAAAAGGTCTGCTGGTCTTATTATAGGAAAATAATTGAAACACACCAACATAAAGGGTTTGTTAAGATGGCATCAATTTGCACCAATCCAGTTTTCAATCAGATGTCTGTGGTTCCTGTAGCTCTATTAAAATTCTGTGTTTGATGACGTCACTAATTGTAAATTCTGCTTACACCACATTATTATTGCATTAGTGAAGTCATAAGTCATCTATTTTAGTGAAATAACAGGAACTGCAGACGTCTGGAAGAAAATTGGAATGGTGGAAATTAATCCTTTCTATTAGTGTCGCTGACACAAAAGTAAAAAAAACTCTTTACAATCCCTCTAATTCACCTTGACATTTTTTGTATCTTTTATCATCTATTTAGAATAGTAATTTAGATTATTTTAATGCACTGTTTTAAACTAAATGAATAAAATGTATGATGTTCAGTAGGTTAACAGTAGGTTATAGTTTTAGTCTCTAAAAAGTAACAAAATAAAAGTATTTTGATCAAAGCATGATTTTGATCATGACTTATGATACAAAATGTGTAAAATACAAAAAGACCTAAATAGTTCAATTCATATAATTACAGTTCCACATTGATTTTTTTAGATTTTATCTCCTAAATGTTCTGCAAAGAGCTGCTTGTATTAAGTAGAAGTCATTCCATAACTATTGCATTATATTGTCCAGGGTTCAATCACAGCAAAGGTCGAAGTGAACTTTCAGATTTATCACCCCGGTTTCCCCTTGTTAGTTATGCAGGTCTGAGGGACTGGCATGGAAAATGTGTCTAGTCGTTCGGAAGAGACCATAAACCGAGGCCTTATGTGCTACAAACAGACTGTGCATGTTAAATGTGCCTCGACAGTTGAACTTCGCAAAAAGAGTAGGCTACTGCAGCTGTCCTGGCAAAATTTCCTTCATTACCCACTGCATGGTATTGCCCATTTCATTTCATTTCGTTTCATTATTTATTCAAGTCATTGGGTATGGAAAATTATGAATGGTTGGTGAAATGTTGAGTGAGTGATTAGACAAATAACTGCTCATAAATATTATGAGGTCAATAAGTTAAGAGCAGAAAATGGTTATATAAAGATTCAATGAAAGTAAAAGTCAATATAGTCAATCAATTAGTACTTGTTCTCAAGTCTTAATCTAATTCTGTATCCATTAAACCCTTATCCATCGTGTCCAAACCACACCCCTACTCGTCATATTTCTTCGGGGCTGTGGTAGCCTAATACAGGTGAAGAAAATTATTCATGGCTTATTAATAAACAAAATTGGCCCTAGAATCATTCTAAAAAATCTCAGCCAACTAAATCACATCTCTCATTGTAGACACTTTGTTCTCTATTCCACATTTATAAAACAAGTTATTGGGTATAGTAAAATGGGGTTTAAAACCTTGTCAAAGCTGTTATTTGAGATACAATGTTCATTGACTTTTCATCTACTTTTCTAATACTATAAATGCATTATATTACATTTAAGAATTTGATCATTCCATCACTTTTCAAAATGCATATGTATGAAACTTATTTAACTAACATGGCATATTTGGTTAAATATTGCCTGATTTCTCCTGCTAAAGCAGTTATTTGACATTTTATTGTAATAATTATATATTTTAAAAATGAAATTGAGCAAATATTCAGATGAAGATATTCAGATGAAGTAATATTGCATATAAATAATTTGCCCTTTCTAAGATAATTATTTCTTATTGTAAGAAAATCTTGTGTTTTATGCCTTTGAGATTGCGTCATGACAACAAATGTCACATAAAGTTAATATGATTATAAGCTGGCTATATACCACATTTCTTCTAGCCTTCAGCTTTCAATCTTCTCTTATTATTATTGATGAAAAGTCAATTCCTTCCCAACTTAAGCGGAACTAATGAGATCTGAGATCGTTTGAGAAAACCTGAATGTGATTGGTTTACAGTTTCCCATTTGGCCAATCAAATGACAGTAAATGAATTCTGTGATCAAACAGTTTGCATTATCATTAATCTAATGGTAAGATGTTTGATATAGAGTCAGACAGAAGACATTTAAAGTAGAATTTTATGGTAATAGTAAATGAGCTGAAAGTTCTCGGTGGTGGAGGAGAGCCAGTTTTTAATGACTTGAGAGTTGAAAGCAGTCAACTTAGATTCAATGAGATCTTTAGTAATTGGGCAATTTACAATGATCTTGCAAACTATGGCAATTTATGAAGAAGCTCATTAAGACTATGTATGGAATAAAATGAATTATTGTAAGGATTGAATATTGAATTTTAAGTTTGGATTCATGCATTCGATTCAAATCATTGAATTAGTATAATAATTTTCATAGCAAAAGATTCCACAGTTTATAATTTAAACCCACTTTTGTTTCAGCAGAAAATGATAAATTTTAAAATCAAATGGAAAATGTCCCGCAGGTTAATTTTGCGTAAATATATTGATGTAATTTTTTAATGAGCCTTTCTCTATCTCAAAATTTATGTAAAAAATTGTTTATTTATAAACCTGTGTAAATGTGTTTATGTTTACTTTTTCCTTGTTGTAATTACAAATTGTGAATGCATGACTAAATAAACCAGGTGGTTCACATGTACATGCAGCTTGTGTACAATATTTATCATGTTCAACAATTTGCCTTGAGGTCAACATGATATAATTATATCTTTATCCTACTAGTAATCTACAATATGTGTTGTTATTATATAGTTATAAGTAAAAGTTATTACATCATAGATGACAGAAAGAATCCCAGTATAATGATATCATTATTTTCTTAATTTGTATGGCTGCATTTTAACAAACTTGACAATAATTGATAAGACATCCATTATATTTAATTTCCATTATTGATTGTTTCCTGAAGATATTTTTTAATGAGGTATGTGTTTCTGAAGGTAATATATATATGCAAGAGTAGATAACTTTAACTGATATGAACAACTGATAAATAATTGTTTTAAATAAAGCTTATACTTATATTTCTTATGCATTTCATAATCATAATGGTAAAACAAGTATATTATCATTGAGAACCAATTTTTTTTTTTTTTTGATTTGTGGGTCATAGTTTGAAACCATTTATAGGCCTATACTAGTGCTGGCACTTATATGACTGAATTGATGCATTGCGATACAACATGCCACAATACATGTATTGCATCGCCTAGTTGTGTATCGTTACTAGACAATACATGGCATTCCATAAAAAAAGGGGGTAATACTTTATTTATTAGTCGGTGAATGCAACCTTATCCCATCATAAATTCCTTTTGCAGACTTCTCTGAAATCCATTGTTTTCAAATAATATATTTGACATTTAGTAGACAGACAGATTTAATTATATTTTAGTTAACAATTCATTAGTGAAATACCTCAGAAAAGTAGTTGAATTACTAGTAATACCTCAAAATATAAGTGTTAAAAAATTATGAAATATTGAATTTGAGTATTTTTTTTTTTAGTACCCTATTGTATATTCTACTATAATACAAATAATTGAGTTATACAAGGTTTATTTATCAAGGAATTTAAACCACGTATAACCATAACAACACATATGATATACAAGATTTTAGCCTATTACGAGTACAGTTCTTTTGTGTTTTTTGTTTAAAGAAATTTCACATCATATAAGATTATAGTAGCCTTCGTATGACCAGCCATTATATGCAGATATTATTTACAATAAATCAGAATTAATTAGACCTTATACATATAGAGTAAAACAGGAATATTTCGTGCAGTTAAGTTTGAATTCAACATGGAGTCGTGTACCACGCTACATTTTAATTCACTTGTTCAACATAACATCCAAATCCATCATTTATGCGGTACTTTTATGCATCAATGGCCGGGTTGATTTTATAGTGAATAAAAAGGTTACAAATTGTTATAGGGGTATTTCGTCAGGAGAAGGGGGAAAAGATAACGTAAGTCATGTCACCTATCAAAACCCTTGTTTCATTCTGCAACATATGAATTGGCGGAAGTAAATATTATGATAGAACACAACCGACATTTTATATCCCTTTTTAATGTATTAAATATGACATAAACAACTTCAAAAAAGAAAGTGCGAAATTCCCCCTTCACGCAAAATTACCCTTTTTCACCCTAGCACAGTGACTATGGGCAGGATCACTAGGTTAGTTGCTTTAAACTTTATGTACTGTCTCATGCAGTGTTTAATCAATTTAGAATATTATGTACTTTTATTGAGACATTAACCTACAGTGGTGATGATTTTATAGATCAGACTATTCCGTGAGTCTTAAATACATGACATAGTAAACCAAGTTGATGTTAGCACGGAAAAAAAACATGAGTATTTTGTACTATTAAAATGAACTCTGTCAAGTCCTGTGGCATCATTTAGAACATATAATTTCATATCAGGGGCAGTTTTGGGGTACATATAACCTGCTGACGGAGTCAATAGGGGTAAAGGCTGAATTAAAAATGCAAAAACTGTGTGGAAGCCTCATAGCCACAATCCCTTCATGAAGTGTCCGAGAGGATACTCACATAAATGGTAAAAAAATAATTTTTCTAGAGGGACAAAATGTATTTAAATGTGTGTGTATGTTGTCTCACTAAATCATTCAAGAAAATGTTGTTAAAGAAAATGGAACTATGACTCATTCCACATTACTCATACCATCAGTGTAAAATACAGCTGTAATATTTCAGTCATACTTGAATGGCAAATTCCATGGTTTCTTGTATGCTTTACGATGTTTAAACATCCCTCATCCACTGTAAGCAAAGTGAAATGGGCATAATCAGACCAAAAGTCTCAAATTGTTCTATCTGAATCTACTTTTAATGACATAAAATGCTATGATTTAAGTTGTCCATGGGCCTTAAAGTGCAATTGCAATGACAGTGGCTATGCCCTCCAAGTAAGCCAAAAGGTCAAAACAGCATACTTAGAAGTTAAAAAATAGCCCATAGCTATAGTGCATAGTTTAAATGAATGGAGGTAAAGGAAAAATGAGTAAAGTTTATGTATATTATATGTTCCTATTATTAACTCCATATATCATACAGTAATTAAACTCAACCTTGGGGCTGTTTTTACTTGACATGAATACTATTAGTGATAGACCTTGTCCATTTACAATGTTGATTTTTCTTATCTTAGACACTCCTTTCATCAGACTTTGGGGAAGGGCAAAAATCTGGTAGAAAAGTCCACATAATATAAGAACATTTTTACACTAAAATTGCAGTTCTCAGCATTCACTGTCAACACAATAGGTGTATACTGTAGTACTATAGGAAATGTTTATGTTATGTGTATAATTAGACTATTTACCGTGACCTAGACCACATAACTGAAACATACTGTGATTGTTATTATTCAGTGAAACAAATATCAAGTATTTGTAGAGGAGCCCAGGTCAAACTGTCGACTAGTAATCCTCACAAGCCTGATCTTCATTCATAAAAAGATCAGTTTACATCATCAACTGTAACCCTTATGTCAATGTCAAGATGGGGTTGTAGTGCTCTTTTTCCTAAACAGGGTTCTGAGGTTTAACCAATAAAAACAAACTAGGTGGGGTGTTAGCACATATATATTTATCATTAGTTTAGTGCATGTGTTCATATTTACAAAAACAAACCAAAAAAATGGCCATGTGAAGAAAGGTTGATTGTCTGGTTTGAAATCACATCACATAATGAAACTAAAACTTTGGTTTGAGAGATGAAAATATATCTTAATAGGAATTATTTTAAAAACATCTTAACAGGTAGAATTCTAACCCACATGGTAGCCTATGATTCCCTTGTCCCTCAGGTCATATTTTTCATTTCCTCTTGTTTATTTTATTCCATACTGAAATCCCTGAATGATATACTAAATAATGATGCCATTTAGCTGATTTAAATGAAGTTGAAATCATCTATATACATGACTATTTTATTGTGTACTTTCAGTTATTAGAATTATTTGATAGTGAAGACCCTAGAGAACGAGATTTTCTGAAAACTGTGTTACATCGTATATATGGAAAGTTTTTAGGATTACGGGCTTTCATCAGAAAACAGATTAATAATTTTTTCCTCAGGTGAGTAACATTAGCCTTTTAATTTCTCATATTGCAAAAAATAGTTATCAGTTCAGCGTCTTTTAAGTGATCAAATTGCAATTTGTTGGATTACAAGTAAATATATTGGAAATGCTACAGAAGTTTTATTGCTTGCTTGGGTAGTGCATTAAGCATGTATAAGAGAACTCTGAGTAAAACAAAGCACAGTAAAACACATGCTTTTAAAAACAAACGAAAACATTTAACTTTGTTCATTTATCATTGCCTGAATATTGGCTGTACATTCGTGTGAATTGCATATTATAGTGACTGTACAACAGTGAATTGTACATTTTACATGTAAAAACAAGAGATTTACAACACACACTGTGTAATAAATACCTAGACTACATGTTTACAACTAGATATTTCTACATATAACTTATATATACTTATATCTATATATAGAATACACCTAGTATTGAACAGTTAATCAAAATCTTCTACAAGCTGCTTATTACATTCTTGTCTTTGCTTGAAATGTCAGGCCAAGAGTGAAAATCCATAATATATTATCTAATGCTTGTAAAACGTGATATTGTATTATTGAAAGTGTGATTATATTTTCACAGTTCTGGGGCATTATTCTTGAATACTAAAGATTATTTCATTTTTCCACTAAAATCACTAATATGAGGATTTTGTTTGATAAACTTATAAAAAAAAAGGCCCCTGTTTTTTTCTTTAGATTTTTGTGGCACATAATTATCTAATATTTGATGTAATGATTATGTGAAATAGATAATAGTATTGGACATTATTTACTTTCCTTTAATACCCAACCTTTCCTCATAGAAATTCTTCCAGGGTAGAATTAAATCAAAAATAATAATGAGGGCATAAATATCTGTTGCCTCTGTCCTTAGAAATTAAATTGATAAAATTATAATATGATAAATTCATGTATAAGTGTATAAGAACAAATGTAGAGGTGCACAACATTATATATTTACATTTCCTACTATTTGAAGATGATAAGCTTAACTAAAATTGACCTAAAATATGCAGTATAATAGTATAGTATAAGCTGATTTAAAACGAAGGTGCAAAGACAGAAGTGTAGAACCTTTCCAATCACTAGAGTTAATCTGTTAATCTAAAATCAAAGCCATTTTATTGTCTGGGAAATGGTTAGAATAATGTAAATATTATGTTTTCTATGTACCTCAATGTTTATTCAGCTTCAATGGTTTTATTTTTACAGGTTTATTTATGAAACTGAGTCATTTAATGGTGTTGGTGAATTATTGGAAATTCTTGGCAGGTACAGTCTATTCTTCATATATAATACATTATTCAAATGGTGTATTCTAGACTAATAGCTAACTCTAGCCTGACAGTAGGACATTTGAGTCATTAGTCATGATTCTGTTACTTGAATATCATCTACATTTAGCACAATGTCCTCCAGCAATTCTTTTGTTCTATTACCATCTTCATGTGATATGATAAAAGACATATTTATTTCTTGCATACAATATCACAATTCTAGTAACAATAGTAAATACAAAAACCTATGATTTTATCATGTATTGGCTGTAAAAATCTTATCTGATTAAAAGGCAGATGTTTCCTATTACGTGTCATGTTTTTTCTGTGGGTTAATACACAATTAATCCATGATCTGAAGAAATTTTACCCAATAGTATCTTTAAGTTGTCCTTTATGAAAATTAAATAATGAATATCCCATTTCACGAATTTTTACAAAACATTAGATTATATAAATGATTTAGAACATGTATTTCATACAAATTTAGTCAGATCTTTGATTGCAAGTTGAGTCCACCACTAAACAGTGTCTACAGTTGAGGTTTAGATCTAGGCTGGAGGGCGGCGTATTAAGATCAATCATGTGTATTGCTGTCATTTTCCAGATTTTGTCGAATTAACCTGTATTAAATAAATCAACTCGTTTAGGCTTAGTTTTCCTAGAAAGATTTAAGGACTAATTTTGATTGGACAATAGCCCTATAATTTACCCACTTTGTATTACAACTGTATCGACAAGATGATGAATGGGGGTGTAATTTTGAAACAGTGAGAAAGGATGTATGACCAATGGGGGGTGCGGTATGAACACAGTAGTGCCTACATCCTTCTTTGTATTTCATCTGTTTTCACTTCTTTTATTATTATGTAGTGACACTCAATTTAATACACTGATCCTATATTTTTCAGCATTATCAATGGTTTTGCTTTACCACTAAAACCGGAGCATAAGTTATTTTTAACAAAGGTACTAATACCTTTACATAAGGCCCGAAGTTTAAGTTTATATCATGCCCAGGTAAGAATTATTGATTATGAATACAATATATAGCTTGTTATAATCTCTTATACTTATATAATTGTCTTATATATGCTGTAAGATACAGTATAATACATTTGACATTCTAATTAAGAATTCACTATCACAATGGACTCTGCAAATAATACTATGGATTTCATAATAGATTGATAAATACCAATTATGAACATATTTAATTCTATATAAATCAATTCTTTCTGAAGCTCATAGATATTACTCTTACACCAAGAATAACACAAATTTACTGCAAATCTGTTCAGCTATGATCAAAATAACCAAAAATGATAAACTAAGTCTGTCCATAAATTTAAGTCATATCTTTTTGTCTATTTTAGCTGGCATATTGTGTTGTACAGTTTCTAGAAAAAGATGCCATGTTAACAGAAGATGTGAGTATATTTAAAATCACTGCCAGTTGCAGGTTGAAAGGGATTATGTGGTATTTTGTTCTGATGAATATTCTGAGAATATGTCAGAAAAAAATATGATAATCATTAGAAACCTTTGTCAGGGTATTTTTTCCATCTTCATGGAATTATCTTATTATACGTAATGTTTTAATATGGTTTCTTGTATTTTATAGGTTATTAGAGGTTTGTTAAAAGTTTGGCCGAAAACAAGTAGTCAGAAAGAGGTATGTGGAAAGATTTTATTTTCTATTATTACATGTGTTTACAAAACTTGTTTAGTTTAGTTTAAATTGAAAGTTCTAACTTAGATGGGTCAGGTTCACGGTCTGTTAGAGCAATCATACCCAAGTCTTAAAAACAGTATAATTTTTAGTTACAGTAATAGTGTTCACAGCTCACTGACAAAATTTGAGCCTTGAAGTCCATGTGTGTCTAGCATTATCCATGTTTGAATGTTAAAATGACAACTGTCTTTTCTTGAGACTCTAATATATATAGAATTAGAAAGTGGACTTTCTAGTTTGAGGTATATTGGAAGAGATAATGCAAGTTTGGTGCAGTTTTAGTTCTTCTGAAGACTGAAATGAACCTCCAAAAAAGGTCAACCATATAAAAACCTATATAATGAAAGAGTTGGTACTGAATAACTAATCAATATTATTTTAATAGGTGATGTTTCTTGGTGAAATTGAAGAAATACTAGATGTGATAGAACCAACTCAGTTCCAGAAAATCATTGATCCAATGTTTAAACAAATAGCACGCTGTGTATCCAGTCCACACTTTCAGGTAGATAGATAGATCACTCTAGATTAT
Source organism: Nipponacmea schrenckii (assembly GCA_030562195.1). Lineage (NCBI taxonomy): Eukaryota > Metazoa > Mollusca > Gastropoda > Lottiidae > Nipponacmea > Nipponacmea schrenckii. The sequence goes on from CM060199.1 coordinate 18,983,076, forward strand.
TGGTTTTGTTAAATCTGTCTAGTGATGATACATGTACTTAAGTTCAAATTCACAGACTAAAAAATTTCAGAATAACTAATGCATGTTTTGATGTCAACTCAAATTAAACTAAAAAATGAAATGAAGTGATTGGGAGTCCTACTATTCAAATTAAACTCAAACTCAAATGCTATGGTTAATTTTGTTTGTAAATGCTCTATTTTAAGTGATATTATTAAGGTTTTTCGCTTATAAACTTACCTTTCTGCTCTAGTTTGGACAAACACCATGAAGTGTGCAGTTAAGAGCACCTTTCTCCAACTGTCAGTGTTAAGCAGGGGTGTTTGAAACTTATTAGGCCTAAGTAATGTTACTAAAATACTTGATGTTTGTATTGTAGGTTGCAGAAAGAGCATTATATTATTGGAATAATGAATATATTATGAGTTTAATAGAAGAGAACTCATCTCAAGTTTTACCCATCATGTTTCCTGCATTATATAGAATATCTAAAGATCATTGGAATCAAACTATAGTCGCCTTGGTTTATAATGTATTAAAAACCTTTATGGAGATGAATAGTAAATTATTTGACGAATTAACAGCCAATTACAAAGCAGAACGACAAAAGTAAGTTGTTGAATCCCCTTAAAATTTGAAACGCAAATTTGTGCATATGATTTTCCTTAATGCTTTCTTTCATATATATATATATCTGAAGTTTTTGAATATGAATCAATTGGACTTGATTTTGTTTGCCCTGAAGAGAACAAATTGTGGACTAGTGTTATCATATATGAGTTTTATATCCATTGTAATCTTTCAAAATATATAATTAAGTGGTTTTAAGGAAAAAGATGCACTCTGACCAGTTTCTCACCAGAGCCGCAGTGACTGAGTGATTTAGATGCTTGCTCGCTAATGTAGAAGTCTAGGCTTGAATTTTTTTCATCCCAGTTTCACCTTGTCAGTGATGCATGTTGTATGGGTAGACATGGAAAAAAGCAACTAGTCTCAATAAATCAAGGCCCTGTATGCTACAGGCTATGCACGTTAAAGATCTCTTAACATTTGAAAATAGCTTAAAGAGAAGGCTTGTGCCCCTGTCCTGACAAAATTTCCTTATTGCACACTGCCTGGTGGTGCATAAGGTGCAGAAGAGGATGTTAAACGCAATTCATTTCATTTCCAGTTTCTCACCTATTACTTCATGGTCATACATTTCTGAATGACCAACATGGAAAAAAGTGTATTTAATTACATGGGAAAATAAACTTGGGCCCCATGTTCTACAGACATGCACAATAACGATCTCCTCAACAATTGGAGATCAAAGCGTACAACTATCCCAATTTGATACATGAACAGTTGAATCCTTGACCATGCTCATGTTTTAGAAGGTTAGAACATTACATAATGTTTAATTCTAATTTATTTAATTTCAGAGAGAAAAAGAAGGAAAAAGAACGAGAAGATCTATGGAAGAAACTAGAAAAATTAGAATTAAATAATAAAAATAAAATCATGAACAACTCTGTCAATGCTGTAACTAGTTAGTTAATTTAGTATATATGAAGATAATTTCACTGTAGCTTTTCTCAATATGTATTTACAAATTATGGTGATGTCACATGATACCTCTTTCCCTTTGAATTTCATATTGTTTGCTATTTGTACTTGTGATACAGTTTGAGCATGGAAGTTACAAAGGGAAATTTTGTCAGTAAAATTAAGCTTTTTAGTATGTGATCTCTCCAAATTTGATGATGGTTTCAAGATGATTGGATAAATTGTGTCATTCTGGTCAAAAGGTCAATCTCGGATCTGGTCCATTCAGGTCTGGATGGTTTGAGCAGCCATCTTGATCTGGATATAGCTATATGTTAAGGTCAACAGTGATGAGGCCGCTTATTTTTTTGAAATAAAACATACTGATATCTTATTGTTTATTTCATAATGTTTAGTTTTAAATTTTCAAGTCAAATGTTCAGACAATATGACAATATGTGCTGATAGTAAAGAGGTATGTAGTGGCAATTGTAAAAAAATGGGTGATGGTACAGACTTAAGAGGTTATTTGATTAGGGAACTTCACGTTACCCTGACAACTGAGTGATTTGTGTGGACAATATTATTAATAATAATACTTCAATATTTATTATATTATGAGTTAAATTCTATATGTTATAAATTCATTTTCTTTGCATTTGATTGACAAATGTCTGGGTGTATTTTACACTGTCTTAAATTTGATCCTCTTTTTCCCCCAAGTCTGCTTATGAAAAACTCACCAAATACTTAACAAAAAGATATTTTGTCAATCAGATGTATTTTGAAAATGGAATTCAAGTTTGTTTTTGGATCATACTTGAAAACCTGTTCATTCTATTGTGTCCATTCTATGTCTCTCATATTCTCATGGCTTGAAGCAAATGTTGAGTGTAAAACTGTGTCTGTTGTTATTTATTGGTTTGGGTGAGTGATCCCCCTTTGTTATGTTATATATTTCTGTCCTTATATCAGTAGACATATGCAGAGATAAATATATATATTGTATTCAAGAGGAATATTGAACCCAATAACATTTCATGTTGGTAAATCTGGTCTAGCTTTAAATAAGGTCTCCTGCCTTGGTAGTGTTTCTGCAGGATTGGCATCACTCAGGATTGAAAAAGACTTTTCTTGTGTGATTACATGTCTTGAAGTTACCTAAGCGTAGGAAAGCATAATATGAGGGAAACCATACGGAAAAATTTCATTTGTCAACATATCATGTATATAAGTACTAGATTGGTTTTAATATTGCTTAAAACAATTGAACTGTTGAACAATAGAGTTGTTGTGGCATATATCAGGACAATGAAACTATATTACCTCCATATCTCTATTCTTCATTTTGTGGGATAGCCTACTAATAAACATATTAAGATAGAAATGAATATCAATTCAGCAAATGATAAATGAATAACTCTCCACAAAATATTCTGCTTCACACCTAATACCAGCATAATACACACTATATGGTGCATTTATCATTTTAATATATCATTATACCTTAGTGTAGCTTAATCTGAAGCATGACACATATATGTATTCATATTTAACAGCAGATTATACATTCTACAATTATGACAAAGTAATCAAGTAAAAATAAATTTCAATAATCAGCTTGCCAAGGTATTAAATATGGCTTGATTTGAGTGTAACTCCACACTCGATCACCTTGAATTGAGATAAAATAACTGATATTTCTCTGCTTATGGTATCTACTGGTTGTTATTGTATATAGGTACAACTTTTTGTTTATATTGTGTTTTATATCTTAATTTCTCTTGTCTTTTCTTCACAAAGATCATTTTTCTCTTTTTAAACTCTTTTGTTCTTTGTTAAAAGTAGATTGAAGTCTTGAGTATAAAATTTGATCATGTCCATGTAGCAGCTGTTTGTGATTTCAAAATGGCCAAATGTTTCAAAGTCATTCATGTATCCAAAATAATAAATGTGCACATAGATGATCCATGTAAATGTGTTTTGGCTAGAGAAATTCTAGTAGTAGGTCTTATTTGCTGTTTGTATTCAAAATTTTTCAAGTCTAAATTTAGACGAGAATTTCAATTCTATTGAAAGAATTTTAAGACTAAAGGTCCGGAGCCTTATTCTCAAAACTTAATTCAGATCAAATCAAGATTTTAAGAATTCAGTTATCTGATTGGATGACCTGAATACTAAAATCTTCTTAAGTTTTCGAGAATAAAGACCAGGATCCTATATAATGTGAAATGGGCAGAAGGTATATTTCCAAAAATATATTTTTTATATTATAGGATGCCCTCTCCATTTCAAAATTATCTCTGAAACTACAGTTATAGTCTTTGATAATGTCTGGATAAATTGTTTACAGGACAACTTGTTGACTGTGTTAATACTAATATTATATATACCGTACTATATATATATATCACATCGTAGACAGAGTTAAGGTTAGAATATATATCATGAACTCATATAAAATTGTACAATAATTTATGTAATATATCATCATGTACAGTTTCTTAATGGAAGGGAAAGAATAGATTATTATCAACTATTTCGTGTATGACTAATCGTATTTCTGGCTCCCTTTATAATCTTGTATATTAAATTTGTTTTTTTGAGTGAAGCAATGTATATACTGTCCAAAATTTGTTCTGTAAATCATTTAGGATTTAAGATGAGCAAGTGTGGCTTCTTTGAAAAACACTTATGATTTATGTTCACTAGTAGAAACTCATATTCAGAGATTTATGTTTTTCATGGTACACAACATTGTAAAATATTTCAAAAATTAGTCTGTGAACACCAATTTACTATTACTATATCAGAAACCTGCTTATCAGTACTACATTTAAACTGGAGAAATACCGCCATGTGGAAGCTACATGTAGCAATAATTATCAATATTTTCTAATATTAGATTGCTACAAGCGTAAACAAATTGTTGTGATACCATGACCACAGTCTTGCAATGTATGAATGTTGACTCATTTTAGATTAATGTTATCATCTGTTACATCTGATTGGAAAATTATTTCAGAAAAATTGTTGAGAATACTTGAAATGATGTTAAATGTGATTCTTTGTCTTTTATCCCTTTCAATATTAAAATGGCTCCAGTTATTTTCAGATGTTGATATTTTTAATTGGTTTAATATGTATTTATCACAAATACTTGATCTTGTGAATACATGTATATAAAGATGCATTGTTTCAATGACGGAAACATTTAACAGAAATTAAAGTGAAATGTTCTATGAGGTTATAGACCCTGAAAATTGGTTATGCACATTTGGGTCCAAATCAAGCATTAATAGGAACAGTTCACTTTGCTTGAAAAGTTTCAATTACCATTAGCCAAAATGCATGTTTGACCAGTGAAGTTTCTATTATGCTTTGGCTTAAAAAGTTTCCATTACCATTTGCCAAAGTGTTTATTTAAGTTCCAATCACTGTTTGGCTAGTAAAGTTTAGAATACCATTATCCCAAGTGTAGGTTTGGTTAGTAAAGTTTCCATTACCGTACCATTAGCCAAAGTGTTCAGTAAAGTTTCAATTACTGTTTGGCTAATTAAGTTTCTATTACCATATATGAAAATAACTTCACTTTCCCAGATGTGCATAAATATCTCTTTCTGATAATTGTGTTACAGAAATCTGATGGTAAAATAATGGAATAAACTATGTACCATTTAAGACTTATGCATAACCTCTATATAGTTGTGATTGATTAAACATGAAAAGCAGCAAATTTTTATATAGATGTATAAAATTTACACTTCAGTGCAGGCCACTTTATACTAGGTACATGTATATTATAATCAAAGAAAAATATTTGAACACATCCTGTCCAATTCAAAACATGAAGACTCAGGTAGTTCAGTAGAAATGAACACTAAATAAAACTGACCTGTTTATGTTTTGGTTTGGTCATGGATGTGCACGCATATAATCTTAGTTCAGCTGTATCCATGTATTATATACATACAAGTACATGTAAATGTTAGAAACTTAATTCTTAGCACTATTTTTGATGGAAGTATTTGTTTTGGTTTCTGTTATAAAGTTTAGGTGCGACTTAATCGATGTTGCTATATTTGTGTTAGGTACTTCTCAGCTAGTTACAAATTCTGTGAATTGTAACATTTTTATATGTAGTTGTAATACATCTAGTCGTTCTGTAGAAATAAGAGGAAGATCAATCATTATTCTGAAATTATTGACTTTCATTTTATTTAAGATCTGAAATTTATTATGAAATGTATGAGTTTTTCTTCATTCTAAATATGGCTAGATATGCTGGTATATTTTGGGTATGAATCTTTCTTCTTGTATAAATGCATGATCTAATCTTACTGATTAAACAAAGATGAAGCTAGGTGAAAACACTTATTGCAGCAAAATAAAATATACTTCCACAATGATAATACATCGGAAATACTTTACCTCATATATTAAAATGGTTGTGTTTTCACATTTTTTGTTCCTTTCGATTATTATATGAGCCTATTTTCATCAATTTCAAATGTCTTTTCCTTCATAGGACAATTTAATGAAAATATCAAAGTTGATTCTAATCAGTACATATGCCAGAACTAAAATTTGAAGGTTGAAATATTTTCAAACTTATGCCAAAAGCAATTTGTTTTAGCATTCTTATTCTGTATGGTTTCTTGCCTTGTGTTTAATACATTGAAATTAATTTACTCACTCTATTATTGGCAATGCCATTTTTTCCACTGCACGATTAGTTGGATGTTGATAAAAATTGATATTAATTTTGTGTTTCAAAATATTTTGTTGAATGCAAAAAATAGTTTGGCTTATAAAAAACGAAATTTGTAATATTATGTTGCATTAGGCAATATTAACTGGCTGTATATACTGCTTATTATCAGTTTCATTGTAATTATTTTATTTTTTGTTGCGTGTGTATTAGCCATGTAGTCTATATTTGTGCATAGCCTCACCTAACCTTTTTGTCCTTGTAAACAATGTCTGGAAATATTTTGTAAAATTAAAATATTCTCAACAAGTTGTCTTTTCCATAGTGACAGGATGCCAAAGAACCAAGGCATCAGCAATACCTGCTTAACTGTGATTCGAGTTTTACGAGTTATTTGAATATAGACATCAAAACTGTGTAAAGTGGTTTACAAACACTTCTACAAATGAGAAAGTTCAATAGAAACTGCCCAATTTTTCCATGGGCCCAAAATGCCCGGGGTTTCCCCAAATAGGCTTCGCCGGACATCAAGTATAGGTCAGTGATTTTAAAAAAAAATTTAAAAAAATTAAACCAAACCCTATCACGTTTAGTCAATGAGATTCCTAACACTACCGGTCATTTAATTTAGTTAATTAAGAGATAAACGGTAAGAGGTGGTTAATTAACAATAAATTTATTGAAAATTATTAGGCCTAATCGGCTCCTGGAAAACGCTTCCAGTTCAAAGAGATTTACTATCTCAAACTACTTACTTTTAACAAACAGTTGACACGATAATCCTTTAAAAGTGTTTAATCGTATAGTTATGCCAACAAATTTTAAACAGTCATTATCCATCGATATAATTGTATATCAAGTTTATTTTACAATAAGCGCCGCTTATGTTAAATTTTCATCAAGGTAGTCATTTCAAGACTTGCCAACAAAAGTACAACAAATACAATAACAGAACAATATTGTAATATTTCATGTTTTATTATCAGTAGTCTGTAACATCACTGATTTAGAAGATTAAAAGCATACAAATATTGCGTGATATACATACACAAGTAATAAATTAACCTTCAAAGGGGCTTTATTTTACATTTATTGCAAAGAGACCAAAATAATATCACGGAAGTAACATTTGAACAATTTCAAAGGAATACGAGGGCCAGATTGAGATTCTTTCTTGCAAGTTGATAAAGAAAATACTAGTAAATAATGATGTACAGGTATCCATTCTGAAAAGATTGTAGTTTTCATTGCTCATTTCTTTTGCTTGTAAAAGATTTCAAATTTACAGTAGAGATAATTTGAAACATTAAGTAGATGGCATGCATAAATGTTGAATAAATAAAATCATAAATAGACAACACATTACATTCATACAAAATATACATATTGATATTCAACATCCTTACTCAATTACCATAACTGTATCACTGAATCAAGCAATCTGTGTTACTTAATGAACGTAATGTTGCATTAAATTTTATATATTTATTTAGCTAGTTCATATTAATTATCTCCAAACAGATTTCTAACTCAATATTAAAATAAAAACAAGAAATTTGGTTAATGACCAGTATGTAATTAGCAATTAGTAGATCTTATCAAGCTATTACAAACTACGTACTTAAATACATGCAACAGTCACCTTTCTTGTATCATGTGAATGAAGCGATTTGATTGGATTGTAGGCCAGTGATTACAGCCAATCAAAGGCCTTAACATAAAATCTGTGAACTCAAAGCAAAATTATGACAGCCTTTTTAGTTGAGGTCTCTGATATGCTGTATTCACTTGCCTCTTGCCTTTTATGATACAATAAAAGTAGCAAATGCACTCAAGTACACAATTCCTAATAGCATGACAGTAGCAGTATATAAGTGACAGATATCAAGATAATATACAATTAGTTAAAAACCTATTTCAATACAATGAAGTAAATGAGATCATTTGGTAAGATTTAGATTCCAGACTGCAATGTCCTTCAGTCTACTTCAACTGAACAGCAATGGTTGCATTGCTTAGTAACTATTGATTTTAGATATTCATTCTTTCGATTCAGATCATTATTAAAACATAGCACTTTCAAAATGCAATAAAACAAAGAAATGAAAAGGAAAAAAGAACAACAAAAGTATTCAATCCAGAGTTCACCAATTGGCAGTCAAAACACTCTCAATAAAATATTTTTGAAAATAAAATTCAACAAAATATCAAAACATAACAACTGATAACAAAATAAACTCTTAATTTATCAAAACACAAGATAATACATCTACCTATCACTAACAAAATTTGATTTGGATGATATATATCTTTTAAATGCTGATTTATATGAAGAATTTGCATATGCAAACACCTACAACTTGATAAAACTTCTTTAAAAAAGTAAGGACGTTGCAGGGGCTCAGTGAGTTAGACACATACTGACCTGAAGGCCCAGGGTTTGATACTAGTATAAGTGGAGATTATACCTTCAGATTTTACAACCGGGATTCACCCTGTGTCAGTAATGCTGGTCTAGTCATTCTGATTGACTTTGAGTGCTACAGACCACCAAAAATCTCTCACTCTTTGAAAATTGAAAGAGAGTAGGCTAATGCTGCTGTCCTGACAAAATTGATTCATCGTATGTATGTGTCTTCTTTAGCCCAATAAGTTCCAGAATAACCTAAAACTCAATTCATTTATATTCAAATAGAATGTCTATTACAATCCCCTAAGACCATCTTCTCCAATAAAAAGAGTAGTGGTTCAATATTAAGTAAATTAAACAGTGTGACCGTAACTATATATTAAGATTTTAATCCTTGTATTAGACAAATTGGAAAAAAAAGAGATTCTTTGAAAATTAATTTACTTAGAGAGAAAAAGTGTCTATTATCAGTGGAGAAAGTGTCATATCACATCAAAATTTTCAGTTTAAAAAAGATCAACAGCTTGCAATATATATCTATACAGCTAGGAATTCAAACAGGACAAGCTGTGAGTTAAGCCAGGTTGAATTTGAGTTTCAAGTGATCGCTAAATCTTTCTTGCCATTTTAACTTCCCAGACTAAATCAAAAGAAAGCTATGTGAACAACAGCTATATATAGACAATAAAAGTATTGAGATATGATACAGATCATAATGTACAATAATTGAGATTGTATAAGGAAGATATCACAATAAAGCTGTAAAATTAAGTCAAATTTTCCCAGTTTTCGGCTCAAACTTAACTATCCTTACTTGTCAATGACAGAAGAAGGCAATCATAAGCATATCTTTAATAACTGTCAAATAGCCAAATCTAATCAGCCTTCAGTAGTTTCAATGCCTTTGTAACCTAATATAATACGCCTATAGAGCTGAATTTTCGAATCCAATGCAACATTATACAGTGACAGATAGTGTAGTAGATGAATACCATTAGACAATCTTTGGCAGTTTCCCACAGCTCTCTGTAGTTAATGGTAGAGCTTGCTATGTCTTCTGGAGCAAGACTCTTTAAATTTTGACAATTCACCACTGTCACATGATTGTAACAATTCACCACTGTCACATGATTGTAACAATTCACCAAGAGCTGTCACATGATTGTAACAATTCACCACTGTCACATGATTGTAACAATTCACCACTGTCACATGATTGTAACAATTCACCACTGTCACATGAATGTAACATTTCACCACTGTCACATGATTGTAACAATTAACCACTGTCACATGATTGTAACAATTCACCACTGTCACATGATTGTAACAATTCACCTAGTGCTGTCACATGATTGTAACAATTCACCACTGTCACATGATTGTAACAATTCACCACTGTCACATGATTGTACCAATTCACCACTGTCACATGATTGTAACATTTCACCACTGTCACATGATTGTAACGATTCACCACTGTCACATGATTGTAACAATTTACCACTGTCACATGATTGTAACATTTCACCGTAAATGGGTGAAAATAACAGAAAATGACAAATGCATTTTATGCTATATAAGCACCAATTTTACATATTTTTTTCTCATTTTGGATAGTTCGCAATCTTTTTTCTATAATTGACTTAGATTTTAAAAGCTCATAGTCCTTATGACCAGCGACTGATGTAAGAACTAAAGAAGCATGTGAACATGAGTCCATGATAGCAGAACTTTCACGCTAGACCATTTGGATGGATATGTCAACTTTTTTGTCAACTTCATGGATACTACAAAGCTACATACATTGGCTAATTTGACAATTATCACTATAATAACATAACATTATATAATATGCTATATAATAAGATAACATTATAAATTAGTTTCTTCTTCTTCTTCATCATTATCATCTTCACTAACTAGGTTTCTGAAATACAAGCAATATAATAATGACTTCAGACGTCTCAAAACACACTATCTCAATAACTGGATTTATTAAAAGGTCATAGTTCACCATTGGGCATTGAATATCTGTAGTTTTCAGATGTACAAGTAGTTAATAAATATTGCTTAATTCCTTCAAAAATACTGCAAACTAGGAATTTCACTTAGGATATATTCAAAAATATGTCATATTGATAAGGTCTATAGGCATACCATAAATTGATACTTTTTGATTTTCCAGTCCTTAACAGTCATACAACATGGCTGAATTTGTGGAAAAATATGAACTGTGATGGTTTTTACTGAAAGATTAGCGGAACAATTTCTGTATCAATAGACCATTGAAAATGGTGAACCATGCCGTGAATACATAATTTGAAAACATATTTTATATGACAACAAAATATGGCTCTTCAAATAAAAGATTCTAAAGAAAGCATGCATATAGTAAAAGCTACACTAAAGCTTAATCAGAAAAGATTTGAAATAAGAATTGTACAAACAATACGCATCTAAATCTATAACAGAACAGAGTATGGTTACTTAGACAGGGAGAAGGAAAAGATAACAGAAACAAACCAAATCGTTTTCTATCTAATTCATGGGTTAACAATATTACAAGTGCAGAAAAAGATAAAGGAATTTACCTAATCCAATGCCTACATCATGTTGCTATAGAAATAGCTATGGCCAGGGAAGACAATATGACAAAACTTTGGTAAGTTGGATGATGATAAAAACGAACAGGCAAATAAAACTAGTCAATTAGGTAGAAAAAACATGCTCACGGTGATGTAGGTTCGCGTGGACTTGTATTGGCGGAAGCCACTTTATAGCGACGTCGTCTGCAAAACAAAAAAAAACGTGCCACAGCAAATAAACAAAAAGCAACTTAAGTAAGGTTCAAACAACAATATCACAAAAAGTCTATCAGAATATTTATTAAATAAAGGAAAGATCTAAACATTTAATAAAATATAAATAAGCTTATTCTAAACATTTAAAAACTAATAGAGTATGCTTAAATTTTGTCATCTATGTTACACACTGAATATATATCTAATGTGTCCAAGTTTCTTTGTCCATTACCATAATAAAATATCGAGCCATCCACCACCAAAAATTAATAATCTTAGCAATATAAAAAGCCTACACCAACCATATCCAACAAAAACAACAAACACTGGATATAATATGCACTCTCACCAAGCATTTCCAATACCAGCAATGCAAATCATTCTATAAGCTTATGCCCGCAAATCTTAATACCAAATGATTATCAAACAATTATCAAAAATGCCACGTTGCTATGACAACAAATAAGATAGCTTGCCAGGCAAGGTAATATACGCCCACTGGCAGCATTTATTTCAAATAAAAACTTTTCAGTAAGGTTACAAAAGTGGAATGAAATATTTAACCTTCCACCATATATTTTTTTTTTAGGGTCTCTAGTTTCATTAAAAACTGTCAAGAATTGTATCTAACTCAACTCATTAAATATTTTTCGGTATTTTTATGATTTGCAATAGGGTTCACCCTTAATAACATTTTGATATTTTTAATTCTTAATAAGGCTCATTCTTGGTTGATATTAAACAATTTCAGAGAGTTTTGTCAAAAATGAATGTTTAGAGTGTTCACAAGCCAAAAGTTGAAAGCGATTTTGAAAACAGGCCCAATAACCGACACTAAATATTTTTTGATTTATCTGATTTTTAATAGGGTTTATCCTTGTGAGAAAACAAATACTAAAGCCCAAACTTTTATCAAAATCCATTTTTTAAAAATTTTTCTTTCTAGAGTGTTTACGAGTTAAATTGAACGCGTTTTCAAAAACAAGGGCAATAACTTGTACTAAATATTTTTCGATTTTCAATAGAGTTCATCCTTGGGAGACAACAAATACTCCAGCCAAGTTACATCAAAATCCATTAAAAATTGTTCTTTCTAGAGTGTTTACAAGCTAAAATTGAACGCGTTTTCAAGAACAAGGGCTATAACTGACACTAAACATATTTCGATTTATTTGATTTTCGATAAGGGGTTTATCCTTGGGTAAAAAAAAATACTCAAGCCAAAATTTTTTTCAAAATCCATTAAGAATAGTTCTTTCTAGAGTGCTTTTCAAGCTAAAATTGAACGCGTTTTCAAAACAAGGGCAATAACTCATACTAAAAAATTTTCGATTTCGAATTTCAAAAGGGTTCATCCTTGGGGTTACAAACACTCTCACCAAGTTTCATCAAAATCCTCAAGAATTGTGACTTGTAGAGTGTTTACGGAAAACCCAAAAATAGGGAAAAAAGGGGAATAATTCATATTAAATATATTTCGATAAATTTCTAAATTTTTAATTAGGGGTTTATCCCTTGGGGGATATTCCAACAAGTTTCGTCAAAATCGGTCAAAAACTTTTGCTTTCTAGAGTGTTTAAGCCAAAAAGTTAAACCCGTTTTCAAAAACAAGGGCAATAACTGACACTTTAAAAATTTTTTCGATTTATTTGATTTTCAATAAAGGTTCATCCTTGGGTAAAAACAAATACTCAAGGGCCCAAATTTCATCAAAATCCATTAAAAATTGTTCTTTCAAGAATGCTTTTCAAGCTAAAATTGAACGCGTTTTCAAAACAAGGGCAATAACTCATACTAAATATTTTTCGATTTAACTGAATTTTTAATAGGGTTCATCCTTAGGGGATAACATACTCTCACACCAAGTTTCATCAAAATCGCTCAAGAATTGTGACTTGTAGAGTGTTTACGGAAAAACCATTTTTTAAAAACAAAGGGGAATAACTTTATACTTAAAAATTTTTTTCCCATTTGCTATTTTCAAAAGGGTTCATCCTAGCGTGATATTTAAAAAATTTAAAATTTTGTCAAAATCGGTCAATAACTGTGCTTTGTAGAGTGTTTACAAGCTAAAAATTGAACGCGTTTTCAAAAACAAGGGCAATAACTGATATTAATTTTTTTTCGATTTGACTGGTTTTCAATAGGCTTCATCCTTGGGTGATAACAAATACTCAGGCCAAGTTTCATTAAAATCCATTAAAAATTGTTCTCTCAAGAATGTTTACAAGCTAAAATTGAACGCGTTTTCAAGAACAAGGGCAATAACTCATACTAAATGTTTTTCGATTTCGCTGATTTTCGATAGGGTTTATCCTTTAGTTATAACATACTCTCACACCAAGTTTCATCAAAATCGGTCAAGAATTGCACGTTGTAGAGTGTTTACGAGCCATTCTAGAACAAGGGCACGAACTCATACTAATTTTTTTCCGATTTCGCTGATTTTCAATAGGGTTCATCCTTGCGTGATCATAAACACTCATATTAAGTTTCATCTAAATCCGTCAAGAATTACACCGTGTAGAGTGTTTACGAGCAATTGTGGACGGACGGGACGGACGGACCGACGGACGGACGGACGGACGGACGGACGGACGGACGGATGTGGGTGACGACAATATACGCCCCCCATTTCATGTGGGCGTATAAAAATTACCCTTAAGTCTTCAAAAACAAATTATCCTTAAAAGTCTTAAAACAGAAAATTTAAAGGATATTAAAGGAAAAACTAAAACATTTTAATAAAATTATAAATAACTTTTATTCTTTAAAAATTTCATAAACAAAGAGTAAAATTTTGACATAATGACACAGAATACATATCAGAAAGAGTCCAACATTGGGTTTGTCCCCTTCCCTTTAAAAAAATATCGAGAACCACCAAAAATTTAATTTTTTCTTCTTCAAACCTAAAAAGCCAACCAACCAAATTTTTAACAAAAATGAACAAACCTGGGATTTTTAATAAAAAACTGGCACCAAGCATTTCCAAAACCAGAATACAAATAATATACAATTTTGTGTCACAAATTTTTTAAAGCAAAATTTTATTATCCCCAAACAAATTTGAAGAAGAGGTAACCAAATAAAAACGAAATTATGGCATTTCTTTTTCGAGGGGCCAGGTTTGAGGAATTTTTGGCCTTTAAAAAGGGGGTTTAAATGGAAAATACCTAATGGATATTTGGGAAGACGAAATTAAACACCCTTTTTTTAAAGAGGAAAATTTTTAATTTTCATACAGAACTAACTTTGTTTTCTTTAGGAATTTCTAAACAAGAGGGTTTTTAAATATCTTTTTGAAAAAAATACACAATCACACAACAGAGAAAAGGCCATTTTTACTCACTCAAAGAAATCTTTGTAGAAGGAAAAAAAATTAAAAATTTTTTTTTCTTTCTTTGTCCTTTTAAAAGAAACTTCCAAACTCCTTTTTTTTTTTGGGGAAATTTTGAAAAGAACCTTGAGGGAACCAAAATTTTTGTTAAAACACTGGCCTAGAATCAGCTTTAAATTTTAATTTTAATTTTAAGGTTTTGGGAGCAGAGGGACTTGTGCAGAGCAGAAATACCAATTGTTCTTAATATTTTTCCCAAAAGTGGGTCCCCAATATTTCCTTTTTTTAGCCAAGAGCTATAGCACCTTTTTCCAACCCTTTACATTTTGACAATCAGGTCATCAAATAAACCACGAAATTCAAATCCTTCTCATTAAAAATTTTACGAGGGGCCCCAGGTGGGGGTTGAGGAATCTTGGATTCTCCACCATCCAATGACCGGGGGCTAATACTGGCGAGTACCTCATTGACCTCACTGGGAGTCATACGAGACATTGAAGCTGACCGCTTTTTAATGGGAATTCTGGTGGGAGATTTTTTACTACTAGAACTAGTATCTATACTAGATTGTCTTGTAGGGAATTGTCTAATAGCACTAGAGGGTTTATCACTATCTTTCTTGACTACAAAACTATCGACAGAGGTCACTTTTGATAATGTCTGACGAGCCAGCGCCTGATTTTCTTCTCGATTCTCAAACGATTTAATCTTCTGTCGAGTAGAGGAAGTAGCAATATCATTGAAAGCAGCCTCTTTTTCCACTGAATTTTTAGAAACTTTGTCTACTTTATCAGAGCTCTCTACTGAAAGTTCGTCGACATTTTTGTCCTTTTTCACAGGTTGCTGTAATGGAGGTTTACTGACATGAACCTTAGTAGGGAGTTTACCAAATTTCTTGTCATCAAAACCACTGTCTCTAGTTTTAATAAACAGCTTAGATGAAGTTCCTTGACCGATTATATTTCCAAGGCCTTTGGTAAATTGAGGCATTTTTCTGGGACTAGAATATATTCCTGTACTAGTTGTTGCCTTACCACTATTACTTCTATTGTGGGATCCATCTGACCCCATCATTTGACCTATTTCATTTAGTCCTACAGAGCTATAGTCATCCTTTTTCACCGAACTCATTCTAGCATTCACAATATCACTTTCGTCGTCATCAAATACTAGTGAGCCACGATAACCGGGCTTCAAATCCTTCTCATCTAAAAATACTAGCGAATTGCGAGTTGCACAATCATAATTGATATCCTCCTCATCGGCAAGAGTATTCATTAAATGTTTTTTTGATCGGCTCTTTGGCATTTTTAAACGTCCCTGACCCTCAGCACCCTTGACGACTTCATCATCACTCTGTTCAGCATCACTCTCTTCACCACTAGAGCCAAATGCAGAGACACCACATAATTGACTAGCTACAGTAAATGGAGCAGCTCTAGTAGCGTTTTCATCAATGTTATCATCACCTACGGTATGAGTCTTTTCTTCATTTTGCATCATGGCAAAAGTCACCGGAGCTTTGCTGAAATAAGTGACTTCAGGACCATCTTCATCATTATCTATAGTAATATTTTTACTTAAAATTCTACTAGACTGTCTACTTCTATCTACATTATCTATATTCTCATTGGAAAAGGATTGAGGAAGAGTTGAAAAAGATCGAATTTTTTCCCCACTTTTATATTTATACAAGTCTGATGTTTGCTTTGGTTCATATTCTAGTACATGTGTATCTAATGTACCATTCTTTTTATCACCGACGTTTTTTCCCTGATCTTTTGCATTTGATTTAACGTTATCTTGATTGTCCTTGATTTCATTATCAAAATCTTTTAATCTTGTTTCAGACATTATTTCCCGATTTTTTTCCTCTTTTGATATCATTGAACCTTTAACATCATTGTCTTTATCACAATTGTCTTTTGCTTTTTGCTCAGGTTCATATTTGATTTCTTTCTCAGTCTGTTCACGTTGTAGTTTCGGAGAGAGGGCAGGGTCACCATTTTCTTCACGAAGTCGATTGTCTATATCTCGTTGGTAGCGATTATCAGTTATTATGAGATCAGCAGGTAATTTTTTATCTTCACCATCCTCTTGACTAAGATTCCCATCTATAACTTCAGTAGCTCCACCATGGGGTGTATTAGGACCTACTTGTACCACACTGAAATTATATAAAATTTATAATTTTATTTGCAGTAATATGATGTGTTTGTCCATATCACCATCAGATATTTAAGTATTTGATTTGAAATTTGATAACTTGGGTTAAATATTTATGGTTTTTGGTACAAAATGTAAATTTATCAAGTCAGAAATCAAAAGTTTGATATCTTTAGTTAAATATCCATGGTTTTTGGTATAAAGGTCTATATCAAGTCAAATTTATATTCCTCAATATATCATGGGTGTATATCAATAATATATCAATAAGGGCATCAATATATAGTATAGTGTAATATCAATAACACTAAAAAACCTACACTCTGTTAAGATATCAATTGTTGTAACTCTTCTGATGAAAAGTTATCAAATCTTACCCAAGTGGTCCAACTGTTTGTTTGATGGCTACAGGTTGAGATGTTGTTGTTAAAGTAATAGATGTATCACCATAGTTCTTTTCCCAATCATACGCATCCGAGTCCTTGACATTCTTGCGTCTCATACATTGTTCAAATAAATTATGTAACATAGTATAATCAGGTTTATCATAATATTCTAATTTCTGTATATGTTCCAATATGGCACGAAATTCTGATGGCATATTTTTCAAAAGTTGGATATGCTCATACTTTTCTTTCATCAACCCCACTTGTTCTTTGTCCTTAATTTTCCTCCATGGCAACTGACCGACAATAAATTCTACCAGCATATAAAATAGAGACCACAAGTCATCGTGACGACCCATTTCCTGAAATTAATAGGTAATTAACACATTAACAATTAACATTATATTACCAGGCAACTAGGTACAAATACTGATTTCCCAAATTTTTGTTATCCTTATGTCATAATTCTTTGTTTGGATTACACATTCATTGTTGTATTCCTTCAGGAAGAAGTTAGAGAAGGTTCCAGCCATAAAATTATTACAAAGTTACACTTTATGCTTAGTTTTAGTTTATGATTTAAAAATCAAGACAAACTAAAAAAAACATTTTTTTACAATTTTGTTTAAAGCAAATTTTAACACCAAGTCAATGACTTAAAGAACATTCATCTCATACCTTGTTTTTGTGAGCATTAACTGAAGCATATCTGACAGTTCCTCTAAAGCCAGCAGCTGCTCTTGGTGGTCGAACCTCACCAGCAGCATTGGTATACTGTCTAGCTAAACCAAAATCTAACATATATACTTTACGACTATTGCTTGGTGGTTTACCCATAGAAAAATTAGACTGAAATAACAAGGGAAATAGGTAGGTAATATATAGAAGAAGATTTGTGTGAAAAACATCTTTCAAACTGTTTTTACATCATTAGATTTCACCCTTAAAGATCTATTCCAGCTGTCCTCAACCACTTAATATAAATTACCCTGTAAATTCAAATTAATGAAATAACTAAGGCAAGAGTGGCATTTGCATGAAATAGAAGATTAAAATTTTCAAATCTTTTCCTTAATTATGCTATATATAATGTTTTTGAAATATCAGTTTTAATACTGAAGCTAATTCGGGAAATCAGTTTTATAACTGAAAATCATTATTCATTTCCTTCATATACAGGTCTATTATTGCCGCATAATTTTAGAATATAAATTGAGTCTTGATAATTTCTGAAATCAGTGCAATATCACCTCATAACTGTTTATAAGTTTATTATAGTAGAGAATATAAAACTTGGCAATGCATCAGTATGCATCAGTAAAACATCTTATGCTACTGAAACATGCACAATAAGTTGGCAAAGTCTATACCTATAGTTCAAATTATTATCATTTGTAGGAGTGTTCATATCAACCTTTGTCAGGATTAATCCCTGGACCTTCAGGTTGAAGCAAGTATCTAACTCACTGAGCCATCTTGGCTCCCATAGGAATTCCTTATGGGATACAAGCAAATTTGTGCAATAAGTAACATTCATCAAACACTTAGTTTTAGTGGGATTACAGGAACCTTAGAATACTGATTGAAAATGGAATGATGCAAATTGATGCTATCAGTGTTCCGATACAAATAAAAAATTTACAAAATCTCTTTACAATCCTATGAAGTGGATAAGCAAGTAACAAATATCGGACCCCAAAATATTTCAAGAAGAGAACATTTGAAATACAAAAAGGTTAACAACAAAACTAAACAATAAAATTTGCAATATGCCACAAATATGCCCCCGATGAGAATAAATCAAACAAATGAAGTGCCCAGACTCATTCATTTGTTCCTGCTACCAGAAAGCAAGGCTTGATGATACATTGAAATTTGAAATCACATAAGCCTTATTTGAATATATTGAAGGAAATAATCTGATTTTGCCGTCTGCATATCATTATTGAATAAAAAACAATTTTCTCACAGAGACAAAACAAAAACATTGGTTTTATGATTTAGAATTTATCAATCAGTTCACTTAGATAATCAATACTTACTGGTTTAATATCTCTATGTAGAAAGCCAACATCATGTATTGATTCTATAGCTTTTAATATCTGGGCGCCCAATCTTAATGTAGTACTGAGACCAAAACAACCTTTTGGTTGCCCTCGCCTTAATTCGGCGAGATTTTTACCCTGCAGTGACATGACCACATAATTATATTTCTCATTTCTACCACAACCAATAAATCTACAAACATGATCTTTTCCTGGAAAAAAAATAAAAATTTAGTAGACTGAAGCTTTTTACTAAGGCTAAATATAAAATTTAATGTCTTCCCAATTTTCCAGAAATCTTATTTAATACAAGCATTATATTAAGTTGTCTGGATCAAACAGCTAGCTATTGACATTTATTTACCTTGTAATTTCTTCAAGACAGCTACCTCCATTTTTAATACTTGTTTTGGTTGTTTGGCCGACTCTAATTTCAAAGCAACACATTCTTTATTAACTAAATCTGTTGCCTCGTAAATCTCTCCAAAACCACCCCCACCAATCTTTTTTAACTGCAATGCACAAATATTGACAAATTAAATTAATTGATAATGAATTTGAAAGTAAACAAAATAAAATGATAACCACTCATGACTTAATACAGTGAAACCCCTCCGAACTGCATCCTCTATAAACCGACATCCTCTATAAACCGGCATCCTCTTTAAACCGACATCCTCTATAAACCGACATCCTCTATAAACCGGCATCCTCTTTAAACTTACATCCTCTATAAACCGACATCCTCTTTAAACCAGAATACCCTGTAAACTAGGAAATTTGAAAAGTCCTGACCGAATCACTATATAATACATAGGAGAATAACCGAGGTAAACCTACGCCCCTTTTAAACCGCAAGCCGGCAATCGAAAACAAGTCCCAAAATAGTTAATTGGCCTCTCTAAACCAGCATCCGAATTAATATTAATTGAAGTTAATCTGTTGACGGCATGAAAGATGAATATGACACTTGCTAATTAATCACTAATCCAATTAATTACCCTTTTATGTATTACCACTACTACAGGTAAACCGGCAACCCCCTCCATACAGGCATTTATCACAGAACTGACAGCCTGCCTGTTTATAGGGGTTTCACTGTAAAACCTAATGTACTTGTAAAAAGATGAAAGGGCTTTAGATTATTGCCTGCCACACAGCTTGTTTCTGTGGGGTGTGATACCTGCTTTCCATTAGGAATGAATGAATAAACAAATGATCCAGGATGGCAAAATTGTTTTCAAACACACATGTGCCTTATATATTTCTTGGAATCCTGGTACCAGGATGTCAGCTTCACTTGTCATTTTCAGGTAGGATACTCGCAGGCAGACAATTTGTTGCTTGGATGGAGTGTGATTAATTGTAAATGTTATATGAAATTTTCAAAATGTGCAACTCAGTGAACTCATAAATTTGCACACCTTTGATGGCAACATCTATAATGTACATCATGGATGAATTAGTAAACCTTTTTCTTTGTTATTGTGTGAAATACGATATTCTTTATATACAATTTTATATATCAATCTAATATCTTCCTTCATATAAACAGTGTCAGACAGACTTATTATTGATCTAGACTATTATAGACAAGTTCATCTAGCATCAAGGACCTTATCATGATTACACAAGGTAAATATTGATTGATGACTAACATGACTATCATCATTCCTGGATCAAAACATTCCAAACATGCAACATGTCAGTTAATGTTAATTTGTTATATATATATATATATTGATAAGATACTGGTTCAAAACTGCAATCTTTTCAATATCTCTAATAGTGGGGCTACATGGGAAATCTCAGCTGGTGTTGAATAATGAATTCATACATTTGACTGGGCCATCAGTAGGGCTGGGTATCTACAGATTTATTATTATCGACATGGTGATACTAATTTGCACAGTCCAATGGAAAAAATTATAGTCATTGTCAATATTATTGTTTACTGTTGGTAAGTAATGTGCTAAAGGGAAACTTTGAGAAGATCAGGACTGAACTTACAACAAGTACATATATAATTTCAACTAATATCAATGAATCATACCAGTGAGTACACTCTGGCGATATCTTATTGTAATCATTGTACATATATTCACCATCTATATTATATGATTCATATTTGACTGTATTATTTCATGTATATTTGCTAAATGTTTGTATATAAAATACAGCCGAGACAGATTAATATAAGCCCACGCTTGTTTCTGGATTGGCTATACTTTGTTTTTTGTAAATGTACATATAATGCATAACTTTACTGAAATAAATGTTGTTTAAACCATATGGGCCTACTAATGAATACTGAAACAATTTTAATGAACTCTTTTTTAGCAGAGCAATCATTTGAACAAAATTTGTGTGATTTACATTTCCAGCACAAGATTATGTGAAATGCTTTCTCAATTTCTTCCCAAACAGTTGACCGCACCCCTTGACAATCAAGTCTCAAATCAAAGGGGGTGAACACCCAAAACAGTAGTGGGTTTTTAGAGAAGGAGTAAGATCCCTCTGTGCAGATCAATTACAAGGACTAGTCTAAAAAGTATGGAACTATGGCTTTTCAATTCCTGTAAATTTGAGATAATTAGCATTTTCTTTAAATGTTGACTCAACCAATTGTATAACTTGGTGAAATCCCAATCGAAAGTCTATGAATTCAAATAACAGATCATGTTTTGCAGTCATTCAATAGACCAATTCAAAGAAAGATAGCCTTTCTATTGAAGATACTTAGAAAACAAGTATAATGGTATTGATTTTGTTTATGTATAATTATACCAGTTTTATATTGATTCGGGATACGCTCTGTAGTAGTTATCTTGTACTTATTCACTTTACAGTCTGACCATCTTAGGATATTAACTCCAATGACATACACATGAATCAATGATACTAGGATCATCAAACCCTACGTATGCATGAGGAAACAGACACCTTTAAATAATATATTTGTTATTCCCATGTGCCAATGGATCTTTAAAACTCACATGTTGTTGCATAAGGAAAGTGTCCTGGGTTACTTTCCCATCCAAATGACAAGAATTTTCCTAAAAAGTTTGAACTTTGACCTATGCTATGATTGAACCTTAAACTCCTATGGAAGCAAACAAGTTAGGCCTGTGGGAAATAATTTATATATTGTGATACAGGACACCTTAAAACAATATATTGATACTGATCTGTGTAGGTTGGCGATAGTTTCACTTGGCATTTGATTATGGTTGTCACAATTTAAGATCTTTCGAATAACTTTGTTATTACTTTGAATAAAACGTCAACGAGTAACAAATGTTTTGAACCAAACCAAATTAATTAAATACAGTGTAAGTTTTTATCATTAATTACATTTTATGACAATCAAAAAAACTAGTCAATCTATCAACAAAATGGCGACTGCTGATAAAATGTCAATTTTAGAATATAAGTTGCAAAAAGAGATGAAATATCAACTCAATGACATTTCAAAATATATTGTAAAATAAATCACTATACAAGGATATGATTTACCCTCATACACAGCCCTAAAGTAACCCCAGATCATACAATTAAATGATAATTATTTACAAAATAATTTCTGCACTCACCACTTTCCATCTGTCTTTAACCAGTTGGTTTTGAGAAAGAAGATCTTCTGTGGTCATTTTTACTGACCAGATAAAATTAAACTAACCCATTCCTTGTAACAATCAGCATACCGGTACCATGGCACTGGAAGAGATGAAGCATTTTCTCATTTTACTGAAAGAGGGCCTACTTTCTAGAGTTTCCTCTGGGAAATCATTACTTTCTTTCTATTTACCATCTTAGTGTAGGATAGTCTAGATATTTAGAGATGTCCAGGTAGGTTGGTTGAACTATTACTAGGACTAAATAATTTGTGTTACCGGTACAGGTAGTTTGTGAAGAATATTAAGTATGACATGTTATTTGTTATTTGTTTTAAAGTTCTAATAATTTAACTAAATATATAAGCTTTTTTGTTATTTGAGGCCATAATAACCAAATTTGGGGGCCATTTTGACTATAACCCCATATTTATTTATGAAATAAATACAGTGAGAAATATGATAAAAAATTACAGAAGGTGCAAAGTTGCAAGCAAAAGGAATTTTAACCAAAGAGATACCTGCTCGGCACCAAGTAGACTAAGTTTATGAATTAATATGTACAATGTATCTATTCATGTACATGTATCTACATCTAAGATTATAAGAGATATACTCTTGACAGGTTCGTCGTCATTTTCCTTTAGGAGAAATTTCAAAATCAAATAATTACCATAGAAAATAATTGAACTGTTTGATAGTTTCCTTTGGCATCTAATCAAACTGTTTGGTGATTCACCAATGTCTAGGCCTACTGATCCAAAGTAGCCTGTGTAAACCCCTGCCAAACTTAGTCAAGGCTTTTACTTATATTAGTCACAGTCACTGTGACACATGTATTAAAGGCTAGGCTATATACTACTACTGCTACTACTACTAGATCTCAAATCACCAATAAAAGAAAACACATTTTTATCAATAAGTCTTATCAATGCCTATATATAAAGGAAGCGTTCTCTTAAACATGCTAAATTCTCACTCAACTCTGTCTATAAACTTAACAAATTCTAAACTTTTTTAGTAAAAAAGTTCCACAGACCCCAGCCAAAGGGACAGGCAAACTCAAGCTGGTAGTAAAGTTCACATAATTATCTTGTATTAATGTTATCATTAGAAATCAAATCATCGTTTAACCTACAAACTCACAGAGAGCACAGCCACATGGTAGTACCATCGGCATCAGGGCCTACTATTGTTATAACTCGTTTATGTCAGAACCATTGTCAGTGACATTTTTTGTAGTGTTTTGCTCTAGACTGGGCCTGCTGAGAAGCCTTCTTCGTGATTCATAACATCGTATACTTTCCCGACTGTACACGTAGCGTAGCGAATGTATGGGAAAGATTTTAAAGTGACTCAAATTACCTACCCCACAATATATAATATTCAAAACACAGCAGACATCATAATTAGTAGTAAAAGATTATAAATTCATGTCATTCTGCTAAGGTATGTCTCTCAACAAAGTTCACTTCCGGTTTCATATAGAGGCGAAAATTGAAGGTCAAGGTTGATTGAATTAGCAATAAATAAGGCGGGAATACATTTATTAAAAGACCGCTTAGTGAGTGAGGTTAACGCATTGAGTTAGTTTTCAAGGGAGGGATTGATTCTCCCTGTACAGGCCTTGGGTGGAAAAAATACTTTATTGAGAAATTGGGGTGTCTATAAAACTAAGACCTAAGGAGACCCACTAGGAAACTAAGACCCTGGATACTATGAAACTAAGACCCTGGATAGGCCTACTATGAAACTAAGATCCAACTATAGGAAACTTATAGTTTTTTTTTTGGGGGGGGGGGGGGGGTAGTGACGAACGACGTCCAAAACCATACCGAACCCTTCCATTTGATGGTCAAATGAGAACCCAGCCATATGATAATTCATGATATTGATATAATATTTGATACATATGCTGGAAATATACAATTTCTACATGTTCTTAGTTTCTTAGTATTCAGGGTCTTAGCTTCCTAGCTAGGCACCGCCGTAGAGAATACCATACATGTTGCAAATGTTAGAAGCCAGTATATATTACCTCTCGGCAGCATGATAGCATGCTATCTGCGGCTTCAGCTCCCTTTAATAACTTAACAACAGTATAGTTTGTGGAATTTTGATTATTGTATGAAGGAATTGCAAGGGATGCTTTTCTATTACACGTATGGAGCACTTCCCTCAAGCACGGTTCAAAACCTATATAATCATACTGTCTAACCATCATGTAACTCTGATCCTTATCATGAGAAAAATTCATGAATGGGAGTTAAAGAGATCATCAAAACCTAACGCAAACGCTATTCTTTGTACAGGAAATACATGCAAAATATAAAGCTAATGTAAGTGTTAGCGGGACTATCCTAGTTGGGTCTTAGTTTCATAGTATCCAGGGTCTTAGTTTCCTAGTGGATCTTAGTTTCATAGTATCCAGGGTCTTAGTTTCCTAGCTAGGAAACTAAGATCCTGGATACTATGCGACTAAGACCCTGTAGAAATTGTATATTTCCAGCATATTTATCATATATTATATCAATATCATGAAATATCATATTTGGATCCTCTTTTGACCATCAAATGGAGGGTTCGGTATGGTTTTAGGGGGCAATTCGTCACCACCCCCCCCCCCCTCGCAAAAAAAAACAACATGGGATGCTTCAGAATCTATATAATATATATGGGGGTAACTAATACCGCATTTAGAGGCTCATATTTGGCACCACCGTGGAGAATACCATATCCTGAGATATGCCCATCGTACCCTGGACCTCCTTTTCTCATAAGTGACACCTCGATGGAAACCTGTTGTTGCAAATGTTACAAGCCAGTATATATAACCTCTCGGCAGCATGATAGCATGCTATCTGCGGCTTCAGCTCCTTTTTCACTCCCATATTCTTGGAGTGCGGGGGGTCACATCAATAACTTAACAACAGTATAGTTTGTGAATGATTATTGTATGAAGGAATTGGAAGGGATGCTTTTCTGTTACATGTATGGAGCACTTCCCTCTTGCTCGGTTGAAAACCTCCTAAAGTTTCCTATAGTTGGGTCTTAGTTTCATAGTATCCAAGGTTATAGTTTCCTATTGGATCTTAGTTTCATAGTATCCAGGGTCTTAGTTTCCTAGAGGATCTTAGTTTCATAGTATCCAGGGTCTTAGTTTCCTAGTGGGTCTGAGGTTTTAGGTCTTAGTTTTATAGACACCCTGAGAAATTGGGATAAAGGGTCCGGATATGTTAGATATTATTCATCTGAACTGATCTCAAATTAAAACGATGTCCTAAATGTGCATAGTGTAAACTTCAGCTCAAGCCTGAAGGGGTTAGAGTTCGTCTAGAGGAATGAAGAAAATTCTAAATGAAATGAAATGAATGGAGTTTTACCGAACGTCCGACTCTTGCACCTAGTGGGTAAATGAAGACGGACAGGGTGCAATGAGGGGAATCTTGCCAGTAGGGTAGCCTATAGTGGCGTTAGCCTACTTATCGTCGAGGCGAGAGATCTTGAACCACCCTGATTAGCTATCTAGATCTGCGAGTATATGGAGCTAGGCAAGATGCGAAGTTTCGTATGATCTTGAACTTGTGCAGCCAGTAGCACACAGGGACTGACCTTTTTAAATGTTGAGTTGTGATTAGTGGAACACTTTGTGTAGCTCTAGATAATCACTAGTATTGCATTATTGTTCCCCAAATGCCCCAAAGTCTAGTGTTATCACTTATCAGTGTCATCCAACACTTTGCATTGAGGTCTCATGTTAGGGTCAGTTGTACACCTAATGTTACTGCACTTAAGCAGTAATGCTAATTATCAGGGATTTGGGAGTGACAAAAGTGTATATTTGTAAAACCAATGTTAAGTAAATTTTCAATTACCAGCTAGGCTATGTGACTATGGTCACCCTTTTAAGTTGTCTACCGACTACCGACTTTAGTAATGGGGCGATATCTGGTTCTTTCATCATGGTATATAGCCGTAAATAATAGGCTACGAATAGGATTTTTCTCGCAAAATTTGTCATAAAAAACCTGGATGTTCCTAGGCGGTAACCTATTCAAGTACCAGGGTTATAGATATTGTGTAATTCCTGCTAGCACACAAAGGTGAAATATAGAATATGTGATAACCATCAAAGTTTTAATAAAATAAACATCTTTATTTTACAAGGATAACAACTTGGGCATCTGTTATGACATTGAGCCTTTATCCTGAGTAAAACTTTTCATAGACCGGTATACATATTATTTCTGTAATTCAAGAAGAACTATCTTCATACAAAGGTCCTATATTTCATGTGGGTTAAATGTTACGAAGCCACATAAATAACGTTATAAATTTCTCTTTTTGTCATTGTACACTACCTAGTGTGGTCATAATTGGATTCCGTGGCTATATTTAATGGCTTAACAGACGTAAAATGATCGTAATTGTCTTCGATTTCATGATTATCCATGTGACTCGTCCCTTTCTTATCACTTAGGGTATTATAATTGTCACTGTTTGCATGAATCGTTACTGTTGTTTTATCATAAACTACTCGTTCGTTTTCCTTTAAATCTCCTTGTGTGTTTAAAGGCATCGATTGTTGTACTGTGGCATAATCGTACTCATGAAAACTCTTTCGTTGCTCGTCTTCTGTTCTTTTTGCCGATGCCCTTTTTAACCTGAAAACACGAAAATGAAGACAGCATTGTCAAAAAATAAGCATTGCGTGGTGTTACATATTATCATTAGTGATTCTAAAAGTCAAATTACAAGCATTTACTACAAAATGCACAAGGGAAAATGCTTTTAATTACTCTACTAAGCTATCAATATTATTTAAGCCTTCCTATCCCCGTGTATCGGGGGTTGTATTCGCTAGCATATAGAATCTAATCAAATTGTTACAATTACAAACTTCCGTGATACAAAAATAGAAAGATATATATTGCCGTTAATCCTTAAATTCCAAATTTGATTAATCGCTCAAAAGAATACAGTGTAGAGTTGACTGTATCTGATTTTATATAGCATAAGATGTTTTACTTACTTTACATGGCATATCACGACTCCCCAACTTAGAAAAATTACTAGAATTGTAAAGGCTATAGCTCCAATGGTTATTATTACTATGTCTAAAAGAAGAAAATTCGCCCATGTTATTGTTTAATTCTTATAGTTAAAATCTGCAAATTTTAATTTAAAACAGTTGTTTGTTCCAAACTGTTTCACATTGCTTAATTACCAATATATTCAGTTTTTTGGGAGTATATGCGTATGCAGATCCCCAAACGCCCCCCCCCCCCCAACTCTCGCCATCTATTCTTTTTTTGTCATTGTGCAGTGAAAAGACTGCCTGGAGTTGTTGTGTGGCTATTGCTTATCAAATAGTTCCTAGAAACCCCATACACCTTATGACTAACAGATGATATTTATCCGCTGCGTTGGCAAGAAACTTTGCGTTTAATCCAACTGTTACTATAATTTAAAACTAAAAAAACTATTTAAATCGATACATGTTATTTACGATTTATAAGACTGTGTAGTAGCCTACTTATAATATAATATATATAATTATAACTTACGCTGAGAATTCACTTGTGTTCTAAGTAGTTCAGCGAGTTTATCTGAATATATAAATTGCATAAAAAAGAACAATTTTAATTCTTGTTGTTTCCAAAATGCTGTGGAAATTTTGTTATTGATTGACGACTGGACTCCTTTTTATTTTTTACAAGTTATCAACTTAGGAAAAAAAACTGTGTATTATTCGTTTACCTTCAATATTTCCGCAACGAACTTCTAGATTCTTCTCAGCATTGCCTGCAATTGACATACGATAAAATAAAAATAAACTCTATATACCTATCATAGCCTGAATCTTGTTTTTGTTTTACAAATGATAAAAAAAAAAATTCTGCTGAGAAACTGTGGTTTCGCCGAATGATTATATAATTTGGTAATGGCATGATGAATTCAATATAATATGATTCTTGAATATTGTAGCTTAACCTGTCCAATCTACGTAAAGCTCCAACGAAGGAAACACCAAGACAAGAATAGTCTGGACGTCAGAGAATATTGACTATATTTCATGACTCGAATATATTTCAGTTATTTTTTGTCTGTTGTGTTCAGTTTGAACTATTGATGCTTTGTTCGAATATAGTATTAGTCTTACTTTTAATCTCCAACCAAATTGATGTTCCTTCCAGAAACTGTCTCGGAATTGTTAGTATAACCAACACCCCAAGAGTTTCTGCGATTTTAATATTGAAAGGACTAAACCATGAGTTACATTCTAGTCGAAGAATATCAACGTTGTTCAAAATATCTACTAATTTAAGGGAAGAGGTTTTGCATTCTGATGAATCGAAAATACCAAATCTTATATCCAGGGCATCAATTTTGATATCAACTGTTTCTCCGCCAGAATGTATTAAACACTTATACTGATTCAACATAGAAGAATTATCGTCGTCTGTAAGTGTAGGATGATTTGTTCCCAGATAAACTGAATCTTGAATCTTTAATATTTCAGAAGAAGTTATGTCTAAAGCTTGTGTTCCATTTATTGAAGTATGGTTGAAAGTAACAAAATCTGAAGAAATAAACAAGCTTATTAATTTCTCTTTTTGCAATACATCTATATCATTGGGTACATTGACATTGGCTTCAAATTCATGTCTGTTGGCACAACGTTTTTTTGAGGAAATAGAACTTTTCGCTTCGGTGATAGAAAAAAGGGATAACATACAACTTGCTAGTATAAGTAAACTATTCTATTTGTATCAACAATGCTGGGGACTTACTTTTGGTAGGTTTACATTGGTATTTAAAAATGATATAACTTGAAAGTTTTGCATCAGGACTATAACCCAGATTAGTTGGAATCGGTACATTCGCTGAATATCTGAATATTCCTTCTCTTTTTCCACTGAATGTCTGTAAATAGGCATTTACTATTTTGTCATACAATCCAGCATTTCTAAATAAATTTTGTCTCAAACACCGCCCATCAATGAGTGTGTCTGCTACTTGATAAAGACAACAACTGATGTTTTTGTTATTTCCTGGACAGCCTTCTCGAATTCCAATTATCACATTAGTTAATCCGATGATCATAGAATTGGGACAAGATATATTTATTTGTGAACTGTAAGAATCAGTAAGGGCCACACATATGGTGCCAAATAAAGCGTCCACTGATAATGCCGTTTCCATCTTGCATTTCAAATCTGCAAAAGATAAGGCAGGAGTTAAAAGCACTGGCCAAGGTCACAAGAAGAGAACATAAATTTTCCTTCACATTTCTGTTATTACATAAAGTAACGATTCCGAAGATTAGATTAAAAATACAATTAAAGATAACAATGAAATCTTAAATGACTAAAATATAATAATACTTGAAAATAATATATACATATAACTAACATGATTCAATTGTTTGAGGGAGTTAATGGAATAGGGTCCAATTTGCCATGGACTAGTAAATTACTAAGATTTTTATTTCTCTTAAAAGCAGTAACCTAGTGAGTGAACTGTAAATTTCAATCGCGAGGCTTTATAAAAATCCATATTGTTATAAGGATCTATGACATGCTCAAAATTTAACCGGAAATTCGAAACTCCATAATACAAATCTACATAAAGTTAAAAAATTTCTTATGGATCTATAAATTCATATTGCTTACCGGTACCCTGTGATTCAAAACTCCAACCAAAACTTAATATTACAATTGTACATAAAGTTAAAATAAGCATATCCGTAGGCCTATCGTAACTGGTTTAATTTTACAAAATTTATTTGAAAACAACCAGGAAGAAAAACTAACATCGTATAATATAATTAATATATTGTATCATACGGATAACATAGGCCTAATTATAAATATCATTTTGTTTCCCATGAATTTCAGCTGATCAGTCTTAGCGGTAGAGACCTATTAATGATATTATCAAAATTATCACATTTCCTTTGAGTTAGATTTTCGAAATTTTTGTTAACATAATGTTATTTCGATGTCTATTGGATATGAATCATCAGCGTTTCCCAGAGTTTTCAATGTTGGTACGAAGCTGCATTTTCATGAAATTACCTCCCTTCGCTATTTGGCGCATGCGTATTTAAACATCCGTCAAAATGGTGAGCGATTCTTTATTATTTCAAGAAAAATACATTCTTTATTATCTATTAACTAAACTATTACATATTGTTATTTAACATTCAGATATTTGATGGTAATTGCCAATCTTTTAGGATTTGGAGTACCTTAGGCCTAATTCTCTGTGTAACTTGAAATTGGATCATGAATGAGATTGTTTTCAAATATCCTCTCAAATTTGCTTACTCATTTACTCCACAAAGCGAGCATTGTTTTATGATTTTGTGTTAACTTATTTAATACCTTTCAGGGTCAAAAGCAGTCCGGAGGATCTGGCGGGGGAGGAGATAAATCTGATGACAAGGTGAGGTGTTAATCAAGATTCTATCATATATACATGTATATATTAATTCTAGGCCTATTTCAGCATTACGGTAATACTACTAAGTCAGTCCGAGACTCTATTCCCAGCCTCTGATAGATATTTGGACAGATGTGGCTCGAGGAGTTTCAGAAAAACCAGGTACTAAAAACAGAAAAACCTTGTAATTATTTTTGTCATCTTGTTTGTTAGGATAAGAAAAAGAAGTATGAACCACCAGTACCTACTAGAGTTGGGAAGAAGAAGAAGAAATTGAAGGGACCTGATGCTGCTACAAAACTTCCACAAGGTAAACTCAAGAAAAGACATCCGGCTTTTCTTTTGAATCATTAATCAACATATTTAAAGTTGAGTGCTAGTTGGCTTTTCAATCTTCCTTGATACATTAATAAAACTGGTAATATTGCATTATATTTAACATATTCTAATATGATTTCAGTCACCCCATACACAAGATGTCGGCTAAAGCTATTAAAATTAGAAAGAATAAAAGATTATTTATTAATGGAAGAAGAGTTTATCAAAAACCAAGAAAGACTTAAACCTCAAGAAGAGAAACATGAAGTAAGATTTTTGCAGCAATCTTATGTATACAAACCAAAATCTTACTTTGGTGGTATTCAAGCATAATATAGACATAGGCTACAAGTTTTGAAAGACTAGTCTCCATGAATTAATAAGGTGCAAAGCAATTTAGCTAAAAGATATGTTACACCCCATTTCATTGTTATAAATATGTACGCCTTAAAGTGTTCATTTGCTTGCCAATTATAGGAAGAAAGAACTAAAGTTGACGAGTTGAGAGGATCTCCAATGTCTGTTGGTAATATGGAAGAAATTATAGATGATAATCATGCTATTGTCTCAACCTCTGTTGGTAGTGAACATTATGTTAGTATTCTGTCATTTGTTGATAAGGATCAACTGGAACCAGGCTGTTCTGTTTTATTGAATCACAAGGTGAGTTGACACTGAATATTTAATGGCATTGTGATTGTATTGAATGGTAATGAATACATGAAAGGAGTTTGACTTATATGATTTATATTCTGGAATTAGTAGAAGATTTTGTAATCGGAATTCAATATTGAATATTGAGCATTGTGTTAGAATTTGTGTATTTTTTTTTTTTCAAGATATAAGAAACAAATTGTCATATTGTCAGAACATTTTTGATTAAGCATGACACTGACATTTCTCCCTGTATTAACTATAGGTACATGCTGTAGTAGGTGTATTGTCTGATGATACAGATCCTATGGTCAATGTCATGAAGTTAGAAAAGGCCCCACAAGAAACATATGCTGATATTGGTGGCTTAGATTCTCAGATACAAGAAATCAAGGTAAACATAATTATCATAGATTGATACATCATAGAGGTGAAATGTAAAGAGAGTATCACATAGACCCATGTGCCCATGTCATAACATGCCTTTTTCTGAATTTCTTCCTTTTATCTGGCACATTTGATGTTTTGATTGGTTTCTTATAATTAGATTATGTTATGTTATAGGAATCAGTAGAATTACCATTAACCCATCCTGAATATTATGAAGAAATGGGAATTAAACCACCAAAAGGTGTTATATTATATGGTCCACCTGGTACAGGTGAGTTTCTTTACTCAACTGGCTATTTCATGTGCTTTGGATTGCGATTATATCTTTCAATAGGCATAGAAAGGGGTTTTTCAATTCTCTTTTGGTGAATTTAGGAATTGCGATATTTAAAAAAAAATTAAAATTTTACATGGGAAATAAGGACTTCTTCTATTTCTTCTAATTTGAAATAAATTGGTATTTATGTATATTTTTTCAGGTAAAACTTTATTAGCAAAAGCTGTTGCCAATCAAACATCTGCCACATTCCTTCGTGTTGTTGGCTCAGAACTTATTCAAAAATATCTTGTAAGTAAATCATATATAATATTACATGCAAATGTCTTGACAGATATTAAAAATTAATTTCGTCACTAGCATTGGCCTTCATGGTGTTTTGGACTTTGCAACATCACAGTCCTGTAAAGATGATTTAATAAAGCAGCCATTTTGCTTTTGGAAAATATTTTTTTGATTGGTTTGAGCTTATTGTAGTGTGACAATATTTGGTCTATATGTAGTTAATGATAAAATGTCTTTGTAACAGTAACTTAAAAGATATCATTTTCTTCCCTAGGGTGACGGCCCTAAGTTAGTACGAGAATTATTCCGTGTAGCAGAAGAACATGCACCTTCTATTGTTTTTATTGATGAAATTGATGCTATTGGAACAAAGAGGTAGGTATCCTTAAATAACTATTTTGAAACTGTCTTAATAAAAAACAAATTCCCCATTGGAAGTAACCAAATTTATCTAGGTTAAGAATTTGGTACTGAATATTTACTTTTGTGACAAGCAAATCACAAATTGTTTTTACTGGTATAAAACAAGCATAGATAGTATTCCAGCTTTGATAATTGTATACAGCAAACTAAGTTAAGTAAGTTTTCCATATGAGTTATGTTTGTTTTTATTTAAGATATGATTCTAATTCTGGTGGTGAGAGAGAAATACAGAGAACTATGTTAGAATTGTTAAATCAATTAGATGGTTTTGATTCACATGGTGATGTCAAGGTGTGTACTTTTTTTGCTTTCTCGAATTTCTTGAAAGACATTATTTTCATGTTGGTAAAAAACGAATTGCAGGGTGCACCTTCTTGCCTACAATATTTATAGACGAACAACACTGTAATCTCTACTGACCCAGGCCAGTGCTTCTGTACAAATTTATATCTTATGTCATCTTTTCAGAATTTTACTAAGTGAAATGATATTAATTTAATATTAATCATACCTTATTAACATTTGCACCTTGTATTTACTTGATTTTGTGACTTAAGGGAGTTCTTTTAAGGGACATGGAGAAAGCAACTAGTTGTTCAAATGAGATAATAAACAGAGGCCCTATGTGCTAGAGGCTATGCACATAGAGTTCCTGACGGGTGGAAAATGCAAAATGTCGCTGTCCTGAAAAAATTTCCCTCATGGAAGGCACGGCTTTGCAGAATAGTAGGATGTAAAACTCCATTCATTTCATTTTCCAATGCCTGCTTATACTTTTATGGTATTGATGTTCAATATTGATGCAAATAAAAGTTCGGTTAATTTTTCAATAAAAATTCTGTTTTAGGTAATCATGGCAACAAATCGTATAGAAACATTAGATCCTGCTTTAATTCGTCCTGGAAGAATAGATAGAAAGATAGAATTCCCTCTACCTGATGAGAAAACTAAACGTCGTATATTAACTATACATACTAGTAGAATGACGTTAGCTGATGATGTTAATATTGATGATTATGTAATGTCTAAAGATGACCTTTCCGGTGCAGATATCAAGGTAAACCTTGTTTTTGTCTAATTTATGCAGTATCTGCATTTAGTTGTCTGCTTTTTCTAAACAATGTATATCTCTAATGGTTTGTTCTTTAGCAAGGCACCTTGATGATTTCATGTCTAGATTCAGATAACTCAATAGTCAAAACACTCTATACCCAAGTCTGATTCCTGATATGAAGAAACTGACAATAGTGATGGCTTAATTTACAGAATAAGAGGTGGTGCAAATCCAATTTAGAATAAAAAAAATCCCTATTTTTGACAGGGATAATTTGTTCTTGGCCATACCTCTTGGCATTGATCTTTCCTGGTTTATCTGTACACATTTACAGAGGGTTTACGGGAATATAAGTGAAGATTTATTCAAGGTCATTGGACTTTAACACAAGATCGAAACCGCAACCTACAACCACTATTTATTTGATGTAAAAAAAACACTGTAAATGGTTGTGCATGTCATTCTGTCTCTTGTGTTTAGGATTTAATAATTATTCATATGGCTAAATCGGAAAAAGGGCTCTTCTATTTTTGAGTTAATGTCCTTTTTTTGTTGTTTTAGGCAATATGTACTGAAGGTGGATTATTAGCTCTAAGAGAAAGAAGAATGAAGATCACTAATGAAGACTTTAAGAAAGCTAAAGAGAATGTCTTATATAGGAAGAATGAGGGCACTCCAGAAGGACTCTATCTTTAAATATTATATCTGTTTATCAATTTATGTTATAAATTAATCTCCTAAAGATTTATTTGATGTTTCATTATCAACTGATAGGTGTGTAAATTATCACCAAATGTCATGGTCAGCGGAATAGCTCAGTTGATGTCAATGTATTTTGGTGTCATGAGTTTACTTCCTCTTAGATAAGAAAAATTGCCACAGCCAATTCTTTTCAGATCTACATTATCCAGGGGTTTAATTCCTCTTCAAGATAAAGAAAATTGCCACAGCCAGTCCTTCTGCCAGCCTACCTGGTGTTGGCAATTACCCTCTAGGACTATTATTTTGAAAAAGACTTGCATTAATAAAAAGGAAAGGTCTATATTTTGTGTGGCACCCAATTATTTAGACTTGATGTTGGAAAAGAAATTAGACTTCCTCTAGATCTAGTGATTTATTTGAAAGATCAGCCCTGTACTACATGTGTTCAGTCACTGATTCCCTAAATCAAGGACATCGTGCACAACTGAAATTTGTATTAACCTAAGCATTGATTTATCTGTTAGATAAGAAATTTATAAAATATCAAAGACCAAACTTAACAGGTCACAATACCTTGTTGAAAGTTCATACATAATGAACATGACAAAAAATATTTGCATTTCATTAAATTATATTGATAGTATCACAATATATATTATCAACAGTTAGTGAAATATTGTTCAAAGTACATATACATAAAAATACAATGCATTAAAGAACTATCCTAGGTAGATATTATTTCAAAGTAAGAAAGAGCAGACCCCAATTTTGATTTTCTTGCCAAGAAAGAGCAGCCACCCCAGTTTTGATTTTCTTGCCAAGAAAGAGCAGCCACCCCAGTTGTGATTTTCTTGCCAAGAAAGAGCAGCCACCCTAGTTTTGATTTTCTTGCCAAAAAGAGCAGCCCCCAGTTTTGATTTTCTTGCCAAGAAAGAGCAGCCAAAACCCATTTTGATTTTGTTGCCAAGAAAGAGCAGCCACCCTAGTTTTGATTTTCTTGCCAACAAAGAGCAGCCACCCCAGTTTTGATTTTCTTGCCAAGAAAGAGCAGCCGTCCCAGTTTTGATTTTCTTGCCAAGAGAGAGCAGCCGTCCCAGTTTTGATTTTCTTGCCAAGAAAGAGCAGCCACCCCAGTTTTGATTTTCTTGCCAAGAAGAGCAGTCGTCCCAGTTTTGGTTTTCTTTTTTAATGTCAGAAAGCTCTGGGGTTTCACAAAATTTTAACAAAGATACAATCAAGATTTTAAGAAATACAGTTACCTGATTGGTTAATATTAAATCAATTTTAGTGATTGATTAATCTGAGGATTAGAACGTTAAAATCATCCTAAGTTAAGTTTTCGTGAAACAGGGTCCTGATCTCCCTTTGACAATTCAATGGTCTGTTACCGCAAGATCCATGTCACTTTAACATTAATTCAGGCTTAATTTGCTTTTGAGAGTAAGAAACCACTATATTTTACAAGGATAACAACTTAGGTTCACAATATAGAATCTTTTCTGCAGGTTTTTTGCAAAACCTATTGGCAATGATCTTTCTGGATTATCAGTACCCATTTATTGCAAGTTGGACTTATCTAAGGCCACCAGACTGTCACACGACAAGTGAGATCGGAACCCAGAAAGGCCATTTGAAGTATCCAATTAAATCATGTAACGAATCAAGGCTCTTACGGACTGTGATATAAAACCTGTGTCACAGATTAACTTAATAATGGGCTCAAAGTTGACTTCTGTTTTGACTTGTCTATGATAAAGCAAAATATAGTCCTAGAAAATGAGTAAAGCCTAAATTTCAATTATTTAAGCAATCTTAATAAATTAAAAAAAATAAAGATTGAAAAATGAATATAAAATCAAGAGGCACTTCAAAAATAGTAAAACTTTTCAGTATATTGTGACATGACATATAAACTCAATACTAATCAGGAGTGAGAAAAACATGATTTTTAATTGGCAACTTGCAATTAATTTTACGGGTAATAAAAATCTTACACCAACCTTGTATTATATTCTAAATATTGGGTTAAATTGTACATTTTGAACCGAATTTACCAAAATCTGAATAACAAAATCAAAGACTATATTGATATATTATTTTAGAATTTATTAAGTTTCATAAGATAAACTTCCATGAAGATGAAAGATTTGGGTTATAAATTTATGATTGTATATACGTAATTAAATAATTACATTGGTCTGGTACTTTTAAGAACCACAGACAATATAGTAAACATGATAAAACGTGAATGAATTGAAGGGTTTGTTGCCTTCTAAAACAAAACACACCCAGAACCATGACGAAATTCATAAATTCCTCAATATTTTGCACTGATTTATCATTCATATCCGTATTTGATTTCAGGTATACTTTTAATTTAATCCTATAAAAGCCTTTTGTCTCGTTCATGATCCGTTGGTAGTGTCAACAAACAAACCTTATTTCCTTTGACATAACAAGTACACGTGTTAATCTATTTATAGCACTTTGATTGACACATGAACTCTTGAATACTCATATTTGATTGGTTGAATACTCTGGTACAAGAGATATATTGATAAGTTCTATTGAGATTGATCAAAGAACATCAAAAAGCAGGCAAAGGAATTAATAAACTTTCATGTGAATTACAATTGGATTGAAAATAAAATGCCAGCTTCAAATAGTGATAGTGTTAAAGTTGCTGTAAGAGTAAGGCCATTTAATCAGGTAGGAAATTATTTTTTTACCTGTGTTCTTTTGCTTTAAACCAGTCTAAAATTGTCCTTGCTGGTTTCCATTACACTTAGCTTTTATTCCATAAAAAAAAATTCCAAATGATCGTAATTGGCATTGTGTATGATGGCTTTTTTTTGTTTTAAAATTACTCACAATTACAAAATGTAGGCCACTTGATAATAAAAATTAATGAGATTCACACATGATCTTTCTGAAATATTACACATTACAATGCATATATGCAGATCTCATGACTTATGCAAGATTTGCTTATGTATAACAGCTGGTATGTCTGATTGGGGAGATCATATGTTCTATCAATCTATAGCTTATTATTAATTTCTAATCCAATGGCAAATCAAAACAATGACAAAATATAGTGTTTATTGTATACAAGAAATGATAAAAGATCTCATGATGTTAATAAAATATAAAAATTTTATCGATATTTTAATCAATTTGTCACATACTCATTTTTATATGCATTGTTTTGAAATCTTAATTTTATCTTTTTATTTTGGAACTAACCCGTTAAAACATAAGTGTATGATAACAATGCGTGGTCTGGAAAAAAAAAAAAAAGAAGCCAAATCTAGCTAAAAAATTATTCCAAAACAGCATATTTTTAAAAAAATCATCGACCACCCTTCCCCACCCCCCAAAATAAAAATACTACACGCATTTTTTCTCGCATTTTTACCCCGAGGAGGAACCCTTCCCCCAGGATCTCCTTCTCCGAGCGCAGTTTTAAATTGCTTTTTAGTTGTCCCTCTGTTATATAAATAATGGACATATGTTTAAGCAGGATTATGGTTTTATTTCATTTAAGATTTGATCTTGTTCACATCACTGGTGGTTATTTATTTAGCTCCTTTATAAGTCTAACCACAGAGTTTCACCATGATCTTTCATTAAATACATGACTTCTGATTAATCATTAACCAGATCATAATATTAATCAGTTTATAACAATCTCTTTCTATAGATCCTTTTATAATAATCTTATTTAACTAATATATTAAATATTAAATGTTTATTTTTGTTATTGACTCATTAGGCTTGGGAAATATTAAAAAGTAATATAATGTATAAAAGTATTATTATTATATTATAACAATAATCATTTTATATTAATCATTAATTTATAGCATTGATTAATCATTTAATTGTCTTGATTTATTATAATAATTAAACAAAATAGATTTTAATCTTTATATGATATTGAAATTATTATTGATATGATTTTCATATTTCATTCTCCTGTGAATTAATATGTTGCAACAAATTTAAGGAAGGTGTAGTATATCCATAATAGTGTTCTTATTTAAAAAAGATTTTGTTAACTTGAGGTAGAAACTATGGCATGGACTTTCTGAATTTGGGCAACAACAAAATTGTAGTTCAGTCTTCATATGATTAAGAGCAATTAAGAATCTGAAAACAACAAACATTAATTCAGTGTTAATATTATATTACTGAGACAATAAAATTACATATTATTCTGAGCAGTGAAAATCTGTGAAAAATCAATATTCAATTTTAGAAATTTGAGAAAAATAAAAAATTGAGTAGTATCTGAACATAGCTATAATCATTTTAAATTCAACACCATATGTATAATGGTTTCAAGCATTGGAAATTTTGAAACAATTGTGAAAATATGAATCTGAGCAATGCAAACTAAGAATGAAAAAATCTTTTGATGAGTAATTTGATTCAGAGTAATGGAAAACTGAGAACCACTGAATTCAGTTTCAGTGTAAACATGATTCAGAGTACTCCATAGTCTCTCTGAGATATATCAAAATACAGATTTCAGTGTTTATATTATTCAGAGTACTCAAAAGTCTCTCTGAGAGATATCAAAATTCAGATATCAGTGTAAATATTATTCTGAGTAGTCAGTAAGCTTCTCTGAGAGATATCGAAATACAGACTTAAGTTTAAATATGATTCAGAGTACTAAATAGTATCTCTGATAAATATCAAAATACAGATTTCAGCATAAATAAGATTCTGAGTAGTCAATAAGCCTCTATGAGAACTATCAAAATACAGATTTCAGTGTAAATATTATTCAGAGAAGTCAATAGTATCTCTGATAAATATCAAAATACAGATTTCAGCATAAATAAGATTCTGAGTAGTCAATAAGCCTCTATGAGAACTATCAAAATACAGATTTCATTGTAAATATTATTCAGAGTACTAAATAGTATCTCTTATAAATATCAAAATACAGATTTCAGCATAAATAAGATTCTGAGTAGTCAATAAGCCTCTATGAGAACTATCAAAATACAGATTTCAGTGTAAATATTATTCAAGTAGTCAATAGTATCTCTGATAAATATCAAAATACAGATTTCAGTAAATAATTCGAGTAGTCAATAGTATCTCTATAAATATCAAAATACAGATTTCAGCATAAATAAGATTCTGAGTAGTCAATAAGCCTCTATGAGAACTATCAAAATACAGATTTCAGTGTAAATATTATTCAGAGTAGTCAATAGTATCTCTGATAAATATCAAAATACAGATTTCAGCATAAATAAGATTCTGAGTAGTCAATAAGCCTCTATGAGAATATCAAAATACAGATTTCAGTGTAAATATTATTCAGAGTAGTCAATAGTATCTCTGATAAATATCAAAATACAGATTTCAGCATAAATAAGATTCTGAGTAGTCAATAAGCCTCTATGAGAACTATCAAAATACAGATTTCAGTGTAAATATTATTCAGAGTACTAAATAGTATCTCTGATAAATATCAAAATACAGATTTCAGCATAAATAATATTCTGAGTAGTCAGTAAGCCTCTATGAGAACTATCAAAATACAGATTTCAGTGTAAATAATATTCAGAGTAGTCAATAGTATCTCTGATAAATATCAAAATACAGATTTCAGTGTAAATATTATTCTTAGTAGTCAGTAAGCTCTATGAGAATATCAAAATTCAGATTTCAGTGTAAATAGATATACAAAAGAGATAAATATCAAATCAGATTTCGCTAAAAATGACCTGAGAACTAATAAATCAGATTTCGGTGTAAATATATTCAGAGCAATAACTGTAGAAATATGAAAATAACAAATTGTGATAATAGTATTCAGAGTAACGTTAATAAAATTCTGATACAAAATTAATACAACAACATTCAATTTCCGTGTAAAAATGACTGAGCAACTAATAAATTCAGTTTCAGTGTAAATATAATTCAGAGCAATAAACGTGATAGAAATATCAATAAATGAACAAATTGTGATAATAAGAATTCAAGAACTTTATGATTCTGACTTCAAATATTAATCTATCTGAAATTATTGATTACCCATGATTTATTTTATCACCCCAGCAACAATCTATAGTTTACCTTCAGTACTCTATTTGTCTTAGTTTAGTTTGTTAGATTATTGGACCAATTTCATGATTTAGAGTCAAAACAGAAAGACAGTTCATATAACTCATAGATTTAAATCAGCTTTTTTGTTGACTTGATTGATTTTTCCAGGCTTTGCAGTCATTAACTCTTACATATCTTTACAGTCAGATTGGCATTAGAATTGTATATCTACAATACATATATATGGGAAATAAATGATGATAATTATTGGATAGATACAAATTTTGTTAAAATATTGTTACATAATGTTTATTTTTAGTAGACTTAGTAGTTTATTGTTACAGCGAAGCAATTGCATGCTATAGCCAAATTCAAACTATATATATACAATCAAATAAACAAAATAGAACATTACAATTTAAACATTTACAAACAGGCAAACCATAATAACACATTTATCCACCTAAAATTTGTTTTCTAATGTTACAGCTCAAGTTACACATGTCCGCATCAGATGAAATGGTGAAAGAATAAGAAATAATAAAGCAATGTACCCATGTATTTTTTGTGTGTATTTATCTAATACTTATTATCTTGTGTTATATATCTGCTGTGTTTTATATATCTGCGTTGCACCTCCAAATGTTGTTCAAATTTGAAATGAACCTTTACTAAAAATTTCAATTTGTCAGAGTTGATGATAGAACAATTCTTATTGAATTTTAAAAGTAATGTTTGAATGGAATTATTTTAAGTTGTAGTTTTATTTTATTATTTCATTGTCAGTGTGTGTTTATTGCTGATATTATAAATATGTACAAGTCAGAACTTCAGGAGTAAAGGTTTTACTGGAGGAGTTGCAGTTGAACTCGGTGGTTTAGAGATCCTGATTGTATAAGCAAAGTGATCTTCAAATCTTGATAGTATTTGACACCCTAGTGTCAATAAGT
This sequence comes from Nipponacmea schrenckii, assembly GCA_030562195.1. Classification (NCBI taxonomy): domain Eukaryota; kingdom Metazoa; phylum Mollusca; class Gastropoda; family Lottiidae; genus Nipponacmea; species Nipponacmea schrenckii. The sequence goes on from CM060199.1 coordinate 19,025,652, forward strand.
TATCTTTCGCTTGAATTAACTGTTAATGGATGAGGAGAATGTAAAGATTTAAGTATAAAACAGAAATAAAATCATGACAAAGACAGGCAATGATGATGAGTACAACAGGGAAAATTTTGCATTAAAAATGGCCAACTCGCTTGTAGCACACAGGGCCTTGGTATATTGTCCCATACATGACGTTTTCCATGTCATCCCCTCCAACCTGCATCACTTTATAAACTTTAAAAACTTTAAATTTTCCAAGCAGAAAAAATGTACCCAATGATACTGAAATCTATATTTCATTATTTGTCTAGATCTTAGAAATTTTAAAAGTGTTCAAAGTAAATTGAAGTATAACTAGGAAGAAAGAGTATTGATTATATAGATGTTTTTATACCTCCAGCAATGTTTTATATCTTTAAATGAAACTAGACAGAAATTCCTTTTCAATTATTATTTCACAAAGAGAATTTAAAATCTTAATAGAACTATTTAAACTGGCCTTCTAGAATCTTCTAAACTTTTGTTTGAATCAAAACTATCTGTAATCATAGCATATATATCAAGTACTATATGGGCTACTGTTTACTACCAGTTTTGGATAATTGGTATAAGTTTTGGAAATGACTAAAAAAAAAGAAATTGCTGGTTAGATGGTAGTTGATAAATTAATGTTCGGTTCCAGTGGGTGCTGATATCACAAAAAGAATGATGCTATAAGTGTCCCTGATTCACATAAAAATACTAAAACCTTCTTACAACCCCTACAAAAAATCAGCAGAAATATATATATTTTTTTTAAACAATATTTATTCAAAATTTTAAAGTAGTAAATACAAACATATATATATGGTTTTGGAAACAAACTGAAGCAGAAATATAATGTAAAATAGTTGTATGAGAATTGATAAAAGTATTCTAGAAAACTTGAAATACAGTCAAATATTATATGAAAAATAAATATATTATATAATAAAATAAATAAGATATACATATATGTATTTGAGATTATATTACAAACCACTGATATACTGGTACCTATAGAACTGAGAAATTAATCTTATTGACTCAACAATAAATAAATTGATCTTCTTTATGATAGAAAATATTATGACAGTTGAGGATTATACCTTTATAGACTAAAGGATATTTTGAAGGTTATTTCTAAGAATATATTCATACCTCTTTGTTCATGCAAAATCTTTTATAAACAAGATAGTCCCAAGAGAATGGACAATCGGCCAAATATCAGTAAAAGATTCCTAATTTACAAGCTGTAAATCATAAAGATATTTCATAAAGGAGAATAGTGTTTAAAATGTGTTTTTAATCTCTTTTATGTTGGTTAAACCAATATAACTCAAACTTTATAAACATAGAGATCACACAAATCACACAAATCAAAGGATTCCTCTATAAGATTATCTTAGATCTAAATTATTAAAACACAGTGACAAAGATTTTTACTCAATTAATATAGAGCAGTGCTTCTCAATGGGGGTCCGGGGAATATACTTTGAACTATAAGCATCAAGATTGAATCAAGATTGATCACCAAGGAGCTTTGTTTGAAATCTTGTACATGTATTTGTGCTTTCGTATTGTGTTTCCAGGGCAGATCAAGCTTAAAAGAGATAAGGGGGCGCCCCCATGTAAGGAGATTGTTACCCGGAATGGTCTCAGATGCACAGAAACTGATCCTAATTTTCCAGTGGCTCTGAGTCTGTAGAGCTTGTCTGTGGGTACTAAACCACCAAAAGTGAGGAGAGGGTGGGGAGAAGTTACGACACATTTAGCCAAGGGGGAATCTCATAAAACCTTGTTTTGAATGTAAGAAGCTTTCCAAAGAGAAGCTATTGCAAAGAGGATAGGCTTATACCGTAAAATTTCCATAATTGTATCTTTCATGGTTGTGTTGATATCTAGGAAGAAATTATTGTAATACTTCAAGATGGTCAACAGAAGTAATTTTGTTTAAGAATCAAGAAAGTATGAAAAGTATAAGATTTGATTAGAACAAAATATCCTTCAAGCAATGAAAACAATTAAAAATTGATTTTCTTGTTTACATGTTTGAAGAATCAATATTACCTCAATTATTTACGAAAAGGCATGGTGATATTTATATAAGATAATTACCAGAGGGCATTGAGCAATGGGGTGAATCCATCTATATTTATTGCTTGGAGAGTTTTCACCAAACGTGTGGTCACTTTAAAGGGACAGATTCACCATTCGTTTGACCAATCATTTTTTTTTTCTCATAAATGAGCAAATTTTAACTAAACAGATGTACTAAAAAAAATATATAAAGTATTTACTAAGTATTACTAAGGCATAGGGTTTTAGAGTTGTAAACAATGCAGTGACTTCAGAACTACTTATTTAATTTAAGATCATCTCACATTCCCACACAATATGCAATATTATCAAAATTCAGTTGTTAACAATGTCTGTATAAATCTTGTGAAATGCTAATAAATTTATTGATAGTAAATCCATATAACTTGTGTTATATTTTAATATGTGCTACAACCAACATTTTTATCCGAAAATATCAAGGTATCCAATTTGATTGACCCAGATATCTTAACTTACTTGAGCATTACCTGAATTCATAAGGATTGGCTTTATAATGAAGGTGACACAATTCAGATCAAGTTTGTTCAATTACCAGAAGATATTAATTAACATTCTCTAGAGGTTTAATTTGACATCCATGACATTTTTCTTTCTATTTCAATATATGATTATCATAAGTCTGTATGACTTTATTACTGTTATTTTACAAATCATTTATTATCATAAGACACTTATCAAATACTGGGCAGTTTGAATTAAAAAAAAAATGTATTAATTTTACATGGGTCAGAATAAGGTCCATTACACAAGGACATGGTCCTGTCTAACATGCAGCCCATGGGGACAATACAATAAAAATAAATACACAAATATTTGATAGTCCTCGTTAACTTCATTTTTCTTTAACAAATATATATTCATAATTAGGCCAGTAGTGTTCAGAAATAAGATAAGTCTGATTATGAAAAATGTGTCATAAAGTTCGAAAACACCTCTAAATATTCTTTAGAAGGGACCCCATTGTCTATTCATTATGTCCATTCATGTGTAAATCATAGATATGATAATGATAGATTGAACATAAGCTGACCAAAACATTACTTAAACATGTCCTGCCCTGGCCTTATTTTCAAACAATGGATAATTTTATAGTGTTCACTTATTGTATGATGTATAAAGGTTATTTTTTGTCAATATTGGATATTTTTGAAAGTTTGATAGAGAAAACAATTAAGTCTTGTTTCCTCATAAAGCATAAAATCATTTATTTAAATAAATCTTTAACATAAATGTTCATCGAAAGAAGATGACAAAAATGATCTTGGACCATTTTAGATCTGTCCAAATGACAATAAAAGAATGGAAGAAATACTTATGGAAGCTGATAGCGGCCATCCTCTGTTTTCAATGTCTCAAAGTCCTTGAAATCCGGCGACTTGTCGACATAGAAATCCGGCGACTTGGTGAGTTGGATTTCAAAGTCGCCAAGTCGCCAACTCAACAAGTCGCCGGATGTCAAAGTCGCCAACTTTGCCAACGCACCAACACGCGGTTAACAAATAGCCGCTATCGGCTTCCATAAATACTTGACTGTACATGACTGTTAGCATTACCTGACCTTTGTTGCTAGTATTTCTACTAACTTACTAATAAAGTAACATATATATTTATTGGTACAGTATGATAATACCCAAACCCAGGAAGTAATTGTATTAATATAGACCACTTGTGAGGTAATTGGATACATGAGAACAATAGATAATTGTTACTATAAAAGGCAAGTCTAAACCGAATTAAGGTTTGAATTATTGGAAAGGATTCAAAGGCTTTATGAGAAATGCTGGAAAAAACGCCATTGGTTTAATGTTTCTTTATTTGAATTAACTTATAGATTGACAAGATACTACCATTCTAATTATATTATTTGCTTTAACTTATTTACATTTACACAATAAACAGTAATATATATGTGTGAGAGACCAAACCTTAGACAGTCAGCTATTCTCAGTGTGATTTCATTATAACTTTTGTCATTTATTACAACAAATGCATCAACTATTACATACTGTTAATAAGACATATATAAATAGATATAGGTAAAGAAGCATGTTTTTGTTGTATAAACATAGTTATCATAACTTGGTGGTGATAGCACTTCTTTAAGTTGGCTTCTTACAATACATACTTTGAAAGGGAGATATAGAATCTCTAATCACCAATCTCCATTTATAGCTCTCCAACTATAGGGTGTGGGCGTAGTTTCTCATTCACAGAGCAAGTTGAGTGACTTGCACCAAAACACATTGAAAGTTGTTGTATTCTGATTAGAATTCAAATATTCTTAAAAACAAGATTTCATTCATTGAACGAAAAAATAATGCAGTCATATTAAGGATGAAAACTGCATCTACATGTTAGGCTACAAATACCACACAGAAAGTTGAACTGCCAAAATGTAACAATAATGATTGATCTTTGTTAGATAAAACAGCAAAAATTAGTACCATTATTTGATAAAACAGTCACAGACAATTGAAAATATCATTATATTGACCTCACACTGAGGCTCACAGTAAACAATCATGATCAATACCTCATTATTGACTATTCCAGAGAGACAAGAATGCAGTCATTTAAGGGAATAAAACTGCATTACATGTCAGTAGGCTCCAGTAGGCTACAAATAGCACACTTTTTCTTTGAAATTTGAACTGCCAAAATGTAACAATAATGATTGATCTATATTAGGCAAAGCAGCACAAATTAGTACCATTATTTGAAAACACAGTCTATATTTTCTAACAATTAAAAATATCATTCATATTGACCACACAGTAAACAATCATGATCAATACCTCATTTATTGCTTATTCCAGAGAGAAAAGAATGCTGGATCTAAATGTATTATATCTATGAATGGTGCTTCAACAACTATAACCAATCCTGATAATGGTGACAGTAAAACATTCTCCTTTGATCATTGTTATTGGTCTCATGATGATTATATTGAAGATGAACAGGGTGTTTATTGTCCACAGACACCAAAATATGCTGATCAGGTAACTATATAGTGAACAATGCTCATGAGTTTTTTATTTCAATCCATGTGAAGTTAATGTATTGATCACAAGAAAAAATGATATGTTTTTAGCCATATTGTGGTTTCAAAAGCCATAAACAGACAGATTCAATATTCACAAAATGAGCCAAATATTATTATCATCGAAGATCTTCCATAAGGAAATGGATAATAGAACTAGATGGATACATTGTATTACTTCAACCAAGATAATTTTTACTCTACCGTGATATGAAGAATGGTGTTCCCCATGCTGTCTTGACTACAAAATATTGTTCAGACCTTAAATTTTTCATTATGTATATTTCACCTAGACTCATAATGTTTTATACCTCTCTTTCCGTTTGTTAAAAAAATGTTTTGAATTTCAGAATAAAGTGTTCAGTGACCTAGGTAAAGGTGTATTAGATAATGCATGGCAAGGTTATAATGCTACATTATTTGCGTATGGACAGACAGGGTCTGGTAAAAGTTATTCTATGACTGGCTATGGTAATAATAAAGGTATTGTACCTATAACTTGTGGTGAACTCTTCCAAGCTATTGAAAGTAACAAAGATGAACAGAAACAATTGAGGGTAAGTATTTCGTGAATTTATACATTACTGATAATTTTTGAATGGGTAAAGATCCATATTATACAGACTCTCTTTTTTGACTTCGGAAGCCATGGTGGCTCAGTGAGTAAGATGCTTGCTTGCCAACCTGGGAGTCAAGGTTCAATTCCGGCAAAGGTCAATGAAATTTAAGATTTTTGAGCCCTGTTTCCCTTTGTCAGTGATGCAGGGTAGGGACTGACATGGAAAAAGCGTCTAGACGTTTGGATGGGACTATAAACCGAGTGTGCTATAGGCTGTTGACGTTGAAGATACCTCAACAGTTGGAAATCGCAAAAAGATCAAGCTTATGCCGCTGTTCTGGCAAAAATTCTCTCATTGCACACTGATGGTGTTGGGGGAAATAATTATCTGTTTTCAAATATTTAAAAGATAATATTGTTAATATTTGTAGGTAACATTTAGTATGTTAGAAATATACAATGAACAGATTAGAGATCTTTTGGTTAAAGGACAACAAAAACAAGGTGGTTTAAAAGTCCGACAGAATCCTAAAGTTGGGTTTTATGTTGAAGGTTTAAAGGTATGTAATTAGTACTTATTTAATAAACAATTTGTAGACTTATGTACGGAAATGGAAATTACAGTTTCAAACTTACCAACTTCAAAGAAGTTATTACACAATGCAGCTCCATTGTCCAATACGGCACATGCATTTCCGTCTCTACTACTGACTAAGGCTTAAGAACAATATAATTTAGTTCTTTGTTGTAAGCAGCAAAATACACCATGCATATGCAGATGCCATAGAATTCTATTATTTGAATTTCAGCAAGTACCAGTTAGTAACTATAAAGAAATAGAACAATTAATGAATCAAGGTGCTATCAGTAGAACTACAGCCTCTACTAATATGAATGCTACTAGTAGTAGATCACATATGGTGATTACTATTAAATTTGAACAGGTATTTCAACTTTATTTTAGTAGTTTTGAATGTTACAGAGTTCCAAAATTAGTATTGACCAAGTAACATATAGGCCTACATGGCATGACCATGCTTCAAAAAAAGTGTTCAAATTTTAGTTTGGTACAAGTGAGTACAATATAATTTTGAATTCCCCCAAAACATTTATTTCGTTTTAAAAGAAACTTTTGCATGAATCATTTAGGCCTATGCTTTCTTCTTGAATGTATGATGTCAATTTAAGCTTCTATAAGTAGATGTGTGTCTGTTTTGATAAATTATTTGCATGCTTATAAAGAAATGATGCTCCAGTATATATTAGAACTGATGATTCCAGATCTATACTCAATAAAAGGAATATGAACAAGAAACTCTTGTAGCAATCACACGCCTCTGGAATGTTTTGAAATAAATTCAAGGGAGCTGCTTGCTAACCTGAGGGCCCAGGATTCAATCCCGGCAAAGGTTGCGATGAACCTTCGGATTTTCAGGCTGGTTTTTCCTTGTCGGTGGTGCTACAGACTGTGCACGTTAAAGATCCATGGACAAAATAAGAAGGCTAATGCCGATATCCGGGCAAAATTTCCACTGCATTGAACACTGCATGGCATTGTCAGTTGTCATTAGCCTAAAATGTGCAAAAGAGTCATTTCATTTCATTTAAAATTAATTGATAAATTATGAATATTTGAATATTTCAGGTATTTATGAATGTATCTGGTGAAAGTACCACTAAAAGTAGTGAGATTAATCTTGTTGATTTAGCTGGTAGTGAACGAGCTAATAGTACTGGTGCTACTGGTGATAGATTAAAAGAAGGTGCTGCAATTAACCAGAGTTTATCATCTCTTGGTAATGTTATTAGGTAGGCAGATTGTCTGGATGCCAGAGTTTTAGCAGGGTCCTTGATTTACATGCATACCATTATTTGCATCTTTAATTTATCAATATGGGATTTCGATATTTTTTATAAAATAAACTAATGGAGATAGGTATGAAGTTTAAGCGAACTTTTGGGAACCCTAGCCATGAATCATTCTAATCTTGAAATTCAAACTACTGGTAGCAGAGCAGACGGCAATGCAACAGATACATGTATAGAGATAATGGAATATTCTAAAAATAGGAATCTAGATTAGGGTGGTTGAAAAGAAACCAGTTACTATTGGTAACTAGTCATTTTTCAACAGGAAGCACTGGCACAGGTTTAAAGTAATGTCTAAAAATTATTTTTGTATTTATATTAAATAAATTCAATGGCATATTAGAAGCACAAGTGTAGATAAATGAAAACAATTTTTATGGATAGAGACTTCTATAATATTTATTACTTTCAACGTTTCAATGTGGTTCTCATGTTCCTGATGATGGTGTGAGAGCCACATTGAAACGTTGAAGTAATAAATATTATGGAACTGTCTATCCATAACAATTGTTATCATTTATCTACACTTGTTTATACCCATTATATTCCTGATGACGGTGTGAGGGCTCTCATTGAAACGTTGAAAGTAATAAATATTATAGAAGTATCTATCCATAACAATTGTTTTCTTTTATGAAATAATTTATTGTAAACAATTATACTTGGTCCAAAATTGAAAATGCATTAACTCATTGATGCAAATAATATAACAGGATATTAACTTTCCTGCTTAAATCTTTAGAAGAAGCTTTCTGTGGATAAACTAAATGGTAATTATAATGAATTAGGAATAGAGAATGTCTGGAAGAGTAGATGTGGAATGTCTGTTAACCAGAATAAAAACAAAGATGATATTAATACCTTGTATATCATTTCAGTGCCTTGGCTGATATTGCTGGAGGGAAGAAAAAAGTTATAATACCATACAGAGATTCTGTTTTAACCAAACTACTACAATCTGCTCTTGGTGGTAATAGTAGAACTATTATGGTAAGAATTTTAAGAATTCATGTTGTTGCAATAGGATGGAATAATAGGAACTGCATTCAAACACATATTTCTTGGTTAGCTACATGGAAAATGAAAGATTTTCTTGGGGAAAGCACATTTTAGGCTGGGTTACTTTAAGTCTTTCAATCAAATTTCAGATTGCTGCTTTGAGTCCAGCTGATATTAATTATGATGAAACATTATCTACTTTAAGATATGCTGACAGGTAATATATGTTATTGTTATCAGTATGTAACATTCTAATCCTTAAATTGATAACAGAGCACATTAAATAACAGAACACAATTTTGGTTTATACTACTCCTTAGTTTTATTGTACAGTGAAACCCCTCCAAACCACATCCTCTATAAACCGCGATCCCTGTAAACCGGCATCCCCTGTAAACCGGCATCCCCTGTAAATCAGTATATTAGAAAAGTCCTTGCCGAATCACTATAAAATACATAGGAGATAATTCTTAGTAAACTGGCACCCTCTCTAAACAGCAATCAAGCATCGAAATCAAGTCCCAAACTAGTTAATCTATAGTTAATTGGTCTCTCTAAACCAGCATCCGAATTAATATTAATTGAAGTTAATCCATTGACTGCGTGAAAGATGAATACGACACATGCTAATTAATCACTAATCCAATTAATTACGCTTTTATGTATTACCACTACTCTAGGCAAAACGGCAACCCCACCAAACAGGCATTTATCACGGGACAGCCTGCCGGTTTAGAGGGGTTTCACGTAACACAAAGTTTCAATAATTTACATCACCATTTTCAGGTTGTTGAACCTTTGTGTACAATGAAACTCAGGAGTAGTATACCATACAATTTAGTTCTGATATTTAGTATGTAATAAGTCATTCTTAAATTTCCATGAAATCAAATATGGAAGAAGTAAGCAAAATTGTGAAAAAGCAGAAGCAGAAGTCTTTTGAAGCAAGTCTTATTTCAGAAGCTAGTATCCAAATTGAGCTCTACCTGTTTGATGCCTGAGAACCATGAACTCCAAAATGGCTACTATTTAAATTAGTAAAAAAATCTTTTATGGATGGATTTTTTGTTCCAGGGCTAAAAAGATTCAGAATAACGCTGTGGTCAATGAAAGTCCTACTGAAAGATTAATCAGAGAATTAAAAGAAGAAAATGAAAAGTTGATGGCCATGTTAAAAGCTGGTGGTAGTAAAACTGACAATTCAGAAGAACTAAAATATATGTTGGCTGAAAATGAACGACAAATGGGTATGCAGTTATCTTGGGAAAACAGATTGGAAGAGGCCAGGTAAAATGTCAAGAGCCACATAGTTTAAAATAGTTTAATAATGCAATCTGTTTAATAAGAAGACAAGTTATTGTAAAAGGATAAAGGAATAAGTCATTTCACTTGAAGAAAACTATATTTTGAAAATATATTAAACTGAGTTTTATGCATTACTCCAGTGCATCTGGTTGAACTATTGATGACTGGATCAAATTATAATGTATATACTAATGCTGTATTACTTTAATTTAAAGTAGCACAAGATATATGGATATTCTATTTCTGACATTTATTAACTCAACGTTTCACATGCTCATACATTATCATTATTAAAAAGTGTCAGAAATAGTATATCTATATATCTTGTGCTTCTTTACCTACGCCTATTTCTATACGCTTATAAACAGTATACTTAAACCAATCAGGATATAGGAATTTAATACATCAAGAAAGAAAAGGATGGAGGGATAAGAGGGGGGGGGGTGAAAGTGGATAGGGTAAGAACTGAAGAACTTAAAAGAAATATAACCGTGACAAAATCTTATATTAAGAACTAGTGAAGCATAAAATGATTTTTCTTCTTTCAGAAAAGAATGGGAGAAGACATTTTTAAACAGTTCTAAAGAGAAAGCTGAATGGGAACAACAACCCTATATAATGAATGTAAATGAAGATTCACAGTTGACTGGAGTCATTAAACATTGTTTTGATAAAGGTTAGTAGATGCATTGATCAAGACAAAGCCTGCTGGTCATTTTCTTGATGCAAACCCAATGAAATTTTGTATCTAGAAGCTAATTGGTGTTCATATTAATGTCAATGAATTTTAGATTCCATATAATGAAGTTGTAATGCAACCTAATGATCTGCAGGTAATTGTGATTCATCTATTGATAATTTACTGTTGAATAAAGTATGAAATAATACTAAATTTGTTTCAGGTAAAACTGTAATTGGTAAAGAAAATCAAGAAGATGTTGATATTGCTATAAAAGGCCTGAGGTAAAATTCTTTTTAATAAGTCAGATATTGTTTCAGGGGTCTTATTCTCCTAAACTTAACTTAAATAAAATCTAGATTTAAGAAATACAGTATTCTGATTGGGCAACAAATCTCAATTTAATATCAGTTTCAATGATTGACCCATCAGATGCCTTGAACACTAAAATCATCGTAAGTGAAGTTTTCAAGAGTAAAGCCCCAGATATGTATATATAGTTTGCATTTCTTCCAGTTTATGTCAATGCATCTTGATTTAATATACCATACTTTAATGTTTGCTTCAATTAGTTAACGTATTTACCAAAGTACATTACTAATAGAATCCATTTCAGATATTAAGTTTGAAATGTGAAAATCTCTACTTTCAGCATTCAGAATCATCATGCTGTGATATATAATGAGAGAAATAAAGTGTATATTGAACCTTGTTCTATACAGTGTTTGATTAATCATAATGGGGCTAAATTACGCCAGAAAACACAGTTACATCATCTGGTATGTACCTTTACTTCTATATCGCTGTCAATTGTTACATCAGTAATAATTTCAATTCATTGAACTGTTTTTGAACAGTTCAAGATAGTTGTCACTCACCTGCTTTTTCGAAGTTTTAATTTTATGATCTTTATGATTTTTATGATCCTTAAGATATCTATGATATCTCTGATATATATGATATGATATATATGATATTCATGATCTTAAAGATTCTATATGATATGTATCATCTTTATTATCCTAATGATCTTAAAGATTTCTATGATATTTATGATGTATATGATATGATATGATATTTATAATTTTTGTGATTTTTATGATCTTGATGATTTCTATGATTTTAAAGCTATTTATGATATGATATACATATCATCTTTATTATGTCTATGATATATGTTTAACAGTTTATCCACCAATAAAAATGTTTGAGTTTTATATTGAATTATCCAGATTATAATTGTTTATTTCAGGATAGATTAAAGTTTGGAACAACCAGTCTCTTTCTATTTGTTGGATTTATGAGTGATAGAAATTCTCAGGATCAACAAGAGAAATATAACTATGATTACTTCATGACAGAAATAGCTGAACATGAAGGTTTGGCTGTGGAATTGCAGACACCACGAAGAAATAGTGATGCTCAAGCAAGCTCAACCACAGTCTTTCATGAATTTGTTGATTTGATGCCTCTAATAACTGAAGCAAATGCTATAAGTGAAGAAATGAATAAGGTTTGTGTTGAAAATCTTTAAATTATCTATATTTTGTATATTTTAGGGGTTCTTAATCTCCATTTTGTACTTATTATGAGGTATTAGAGCTAGACAAAACTAACGTAATCCTGTCAAATATACCACCAATTTCTATCTACACTATCCCCTATATTGGGTCTAAAAGAGAGATGACGAAGTATACATTCTTTACTCGTTCGAAATTCACAGTACACAAGGCATTGACAAAAATATAAACGTTCAAAGGCGGTGAAAAACGATAGCAACGGTAAAAACGGTAAAAAATTGTATGGCTCTGGCTCTCTTTCGACCAAATTCTCAGTCTCACATTTTTCACAATCCCATCATGCACGCTGTCGCTAAGCAACGGCGACCTTTTATTCGAATAACCAGCCATACAGCTTAAACTTAAAATATACTTGACTCAAGACTGGATTAACCAGACGTTCTACTAACAGCAGACGCTATTTGTCGTGCGGGTCGACGATATTTGTCACACGCGTATTTTGAACATAACATACCGGCCCCTAGCTTATTATAACAAATAATAAGATATAAAATATTAAACATGTTCAAAATGAGATAAAACTTAAAATACTAATCCTTGCTTCGGAAAGAAAATTCAAACATGCAAATGAAAACATATATATGCAAATAAACACTAATATTTCACCAATAAATCTTTAAACTTCAGATTTTCACATTCACTGTCCTAACAGTTCAATATTGATATTGATTATCTATGTTCACAATAGTTCAAGTTTTACTACAGTTCACGCTTTCACAGTAGTTTTAATATCACGATTGTTCATATTTTCACAATTGTCCACGGTTTCGCACTAGTTCACAGTTCAATTTTATAGTTCACGCACTAACTATTAATGTTCACATTGTTTCTATTCATCCTGTTCTAATAATAAACAGATTTTGTCTATAGGCCGAACTAACATAGATGTTTCAGTTCGAATTTTCACACTTCTAACAAGTCCTTGCTTGTCGGGAAATGTCTCAATAATCTTACCAAGAGGCCATGAATACCTAGGTAAATTGTCATCCACAATAATTACAATGTCACCAATTTCAAAGTTACGTTGTGGTCTGAACCACTTTTGACGCTGTTGCAACATGGGAAGGTATTCCCTAGTCCATCCCCTCCAGAATAAAGATGCCAAGTACTGAATTTGGCGCCAGCGACGTTTGGCATAAATGTCACGTTCCACGAATGTTCCAGGAGGATACATCACTGGTTGTAATAATAATAACGAATTTGGCGTTATAACACTTAAATCATTACTGTCCTCTGAAACACGCAGAAAGAGGTCTTGAGTTGATTATTGACTCAACTTCACACATTAAAGTTTGTAATTGTTCTTCAGTTTGACTAGTTCGAAGAAAATTGTTCACCGAGTATGGATTGTAAGATTTTCCTAATTGTCCTTATCTGTCTCTCCCAGACGCCGCCATGATGAGACGCCGTAGGGGTATTAAAATGCCACTGAAAGCCTAATTTTACACCAAAATTATTCAAAGTATCTAAATTTAATTCTTTACTGCTTTGTTGAAGTTCTTTATTGGCACTAACTAAGTTCGTACCATTATCTGAAAAGAAATCTTTCGGAACACCACGTCTAGCGATGAACCTACGAATTGCATCTACACAGGAACTTGTATCAAGCGAGTTCGCCACTTCAATATGTATAGCACGGGTGCTAAGACAAGTAAAAATAAGTCCGTAACGTTTTTTCAATGATCTTCCAACTTTTATTTCATACGGTCCGAAGAAATCGACACCCACACTACTAAAAGCACCTTTATCAGGTTGCACTCTATGAAAAGGTAAATCTGCCATTTTTTGCTGGCGGACACGCAAATTTAATCTTCGACACATAACACAATTTCTCAGTAAGTTCTTAATCAACACTCCAGCTCGAATAATCCAATAATGTTGACGAATCTCAGCTAAGGTATGGTTTCGACCTTGATGACCTACTTTTTTATGACAGAATCGGGCAATCAACTCGGACACGTGACCACATTTCGGTAACACAATCTGATTTTTAGCGTAATCGGGTATGGTAGCATTCCGAAGTCTACCTCCGACACATATAAGCTCGTTTATTAACACAGGATCTAAATTAGCTAGTGAGCTTTTATATTTCACATTTGGCACATTATCACTTAAATTCTGATATTCCTCGGGGAACTCAGTAATTTGCACATATTTTAATATAGCTTTTTCCGCGTTTGACACTTCATCATTAGATAATGAATTTCGCATTAAATCATCACTGATTTCACGATTTCGAGCTTTCAATCTTAATATATTCTTAAAACGTAATAGCCACGATACGCCACGTTTTAATCTGATCCAATCGGAATAATGAGATATGAATTTGTCAATCACGCCTCGCGTGGTTTCACTTAATTTTACAACATTCACGTTCACAATATTTTCACTGGCTTCACAAAAGACAGGGTTCTCGGGCCACGATTCACGACATTCACGTAAGAATTCTGGACCTGTCATCCAATTTTCCAAAGTTAAGGCTTTGGCGGTTAATCCTCGCGATCCATGATCTGCTGGGTTCTGTTTTGAAGGTACATATCTCCATTGATTGATATTTGAGCCATCTCGAATGATTGCTAATCTGTTTGACACAAATACTTGATGACGTAATTTCTCATTCGCAATATATCGCAAGATCGTCTGACTATCAGTCCAAAAAACAACGGAGTCGATTGGAATCGAAAGTTCACTATTTAGCATATTATTCATTCTCACTATTGATGTTGCTGCTGATAATTCAAGTTTCACAATGGTGTGTGGTCTTATTGGTGCGACACGAGATCTTCCTAGTAAAAATGACACATGAACTTCACCAAGTTCATTTTCAAACCGCACATAGCTAACAGTTGCATATGCATCCTGTGATGCATCTGCAAAATGATGCAATTGGGTGTTTACAATTTTGCCAATAAGTCTGGTTTTATACATCTGTCAACAGAAAAGTGTTCTAAATTGTTTAAGTCGCTTAACCAAGATTCCCAGTCCTTTTGTTGCTTAGATGGAATATCTTGATCCCAAGAAAGTTTTTGGCGACACAGTTCTTGGAGTATTATCTTAGAACGTAACACATAAGGCGATGCAAAACCAAATGGGTCATACACACTGCTCATAACTGAAAGAATGTTACGACGTGTGGCCTTAGGATCCATTGTACTGACACTAAATTGAATTTTATCTAAGTCAACTAACCATTTAACACCTAGTGCTCTTTGAGCTGGTAAATTATCATTGTCAAAGTCTAAGTTTTTGGTTTCTTCAACCCTATCCACTTCAGGGATTGTCCTCAAAACATTCTTGCTATTTGACACCCATTTAGTCAAATTAAACCCGCCAGATTTCAAAGTTTGTTTTAAATCTTTCACTAAGTCAATAGTTTTACTTTCATTTTCAATAGATTTTAAAAAATCATCCACGTAAAAATCATTCTTAATTGAGTCAATTACTGTCTGATCAACATGATTTTCATTGTCAATAGCAACTCTTTTCAAAATATAATTGCAACAACTTGGTGAGCTAATGGCGCCAAAAAGATGTACTAACATACGGTACTCTACAATTTGCCCTTCTAAATTACCCTTGGGCCACCATAAAAACCTTAACATGTCACAGTCGTTATCCGAAACACGAACCTGGTAAAACATGCATTCAATGTCAGCCATTACTGCAATGTAGTTTTCACGCCATCTTAGGAGTACACTTAAAAGTCTATTTGCATAGTCGGGTCCTTGAAGGAGCAGTTCATTTAATGAAAATTGATTGTAAGTCACTGGGCAATTAAATACAACCCTAACTTTTCCAGGTTTTTTGGGGTGTGTCACTGGGTGATGGGGAATATACCATACTCTTCCATCATCACGGTTTAATTGTTCACTAGGCACTTGTTCACAATAATTACTAACTTCTAAATTGTCCATAAATTTTACATATTGTTCATGTAAAGACTGATTGTAAGTCAAGCGTTTTTTAAGTCTATGAGCATACATCTCTGCTTGAGATTTGTTATTTGGAAGTTTAATGTCAGAGTCACGAAATGGTAACTTAGTTTTATAATGTCCATTTTCTATGCTTACTGATTCATCCATAATTTTCACAAATTGCTTGTCCTCGGAAGAAGGATAAAGTTTTTGATCACATAGTCTTTCTGAAAATTCTAGATTGAAATAGTGTCTTACCTGGTCTTCAAGTTGAGAATCTAATTGACAATAATTTACTGCAGTTTGCCTAACATTTACTAACTTTCCGGGTAATCCGTAAAATAACCAACCAAGAGGTGATCGAACAGCATATGGATCCCCAAGTTTTCCAGTTACTAATTCCAGTGGCGTCGAAGCCGAGGGTACGCTTATTCCAATCATAATTGACACACTTGGTATACATAAACCAGATAATGTAGGTATTTCTATTTCTTTCAGATGTTTCCATTTGTTGAGATCGCTTTGAGTGGGTGCATCTTCTAAATTTACTGGTATAGATTTTCTGATGTAAGCCGAATTTATGTTAATGGAGTTATCTCCCTTTAAGTCACTAACCAATATTTCATCAGTAATATGTCCAGTTTTGACAGTTTCAATGTTATTAACTGTTTTTACAGAGACATCCACGGTTTTACTGCGTAGTTGTAACACTTTTGTTAGTTCATCAGTAATAAATACGGAAGAGAATCCATTGTCTAAGAAAGCGTAGGTATTTATCTGATGTCCTGTTAATGGTGATTTTACTTTCACAGGAAGGATTGCCATTAAAGGCTCACTACTGTTCACTGAATTTTTGGCTACAGCGTGTGTTGAAGTCAAAGTTTTATGGTCTGTAGACTGTTTTTTATCTTTAGAGGTATCATGTAATACTGTAGGATGTTTTCTGGGACATAGGTCACAGTTCAAAATGTTCTGACATTTGTCTTTCATGTGTCCAGGGTTAAGACACCCATAACATATTCCTTTTTTGCGCACAAAATCAGATTTGTAGCTTTGTGATAAAGCTGTAAATTTTCGACATTCAAGCAAGTTGTGTTTTGTTCCTTCACCACAAAACAAACATGGTGCTACTGAGGACAAAGCCACTCCACTGTTTGTGTCTCGTTTGACCTGGGTCGTGTAAACCTTTTTCTGTGGTGTGTTGGTAACATGCTTCACTGGTTGATTGTGGTTTTGACTTGACTTCTGGTAACCCAATCCACTCACACGTGGGTCATTCTCATTTCTGGACATTAGGTTTACAAAATGTTCAAAGTCCAACAAGTTCGGTGAGCGATTAGAGTGGTCTCTAATTCTACCATTTTCTGACTTCCATTTTTGTTGTATTGACACAGGCAATTTTTGACATAGAGTTTTTATGAAGTCAAATCCGTCCAGACTAGTCATATCTGGGTTATTCTGTTTCGAGTTAACACAGTTCACAAGGAAAATGGAAAATTTCCTTAAAGCATTTTTATCACCAGATGCTATTTTATTCCATGATTCAGCTCTGTTCATAAATTCTTGGGCCATAAGGTTTGGATCCCCATAGTCTCTGTGCAATAATTCTCTAGCTTTTGTATAGGCAGCTTTTGGATCATTTATCAATGGTGTAAACTTAATCAGTTCATTTGCTTCTCCTTTTGTATATTTAAGCAAGAATTCAAGTCTTCTTGAAAAGTCATCTGTATGCCTTTCTACAATGAGTTCAAAGTTTTTCACAAAGGTAAAGTAATTCAAGATGTCTGATCCATCAAAAGCATCAATTTCTTGATTAGGTAAGGCTTGATCCTTTTGGGTTTCGATGAGTTTATTAAAGATTGTTAGCAATTCACTCGAAGGAGTGCCACTGGGGAAAGTTGCTGGAACTTCACAGTTTTCTTTCTGTTTTCCACAACAGTTTGTATTTCCTATAGGTGATTGTGCCACTGGTTCAAATGATCTCTGTAAGTTCATCGTTTTCAATTTCACCTCTGAACTTTCCAAATCTATCATATCATTCACCTCTCTCGCAGCCTGCAATTTAGCCCTTAGCACAATTTCTTTTTGTCTCTGAGTCATTTGCTCTGCTCTAATTTGTATTAGTCTTTTCTCATCTTCAATTTGATTTGATTCCTGCATAGCTGCCAACTGAAGTTTTAATTCAATTTGTTTTTGGTTATTCTTTAGCTTAATTGCTGAAAGAGTACTGAACTTCGACTGGTTACTACCCTTCGAAATATTTGATGCACTGTCCTCCGGGTTGACCACTGGTAGACCTAACTCAACACCGGCCCTGTGAGGGATTGTAGGGTTAATGATTTGAGGTGTAGACCTCATCATATTTTGATTGTTCACATTCTGGTTTTGAGCTTGGAAAGGATGAGCATTCACATTGAGAAGTTGGTTCACATGAGGTTCACCGTCACTAGCCGCTGGAGGCTGGGTCACATATGGTTGAATAGCCGCGGGAGGCTGGTTCACATCGGGGTCAGGAGGAGCCTCTGGAGGCTGATCATCCTGCTGAACTTGTCTTTCCAATACGGGTGGAGGTGGTGTTGGAGTTCTTTCACTAAGTGTGGACATGCTTTAGATTCACAGTTCACTTTCACAATCACGATACTTGTCAAAGTTCCAGAAATTTTTTACTATATTGGGTCTAAAAGAGAGATGACGAAGTATACATTCTTTACTCGTTCGAAATTCACAGTACACAAGGCATTGACAAAAATATAAATGTTCAAAGGCGGTGAAAAACGATAGCAACGGTAAAAAATTGTATGGCTCTGGCTCTCTTTCGACCAAATTCTCAGTCTCACATTTTTCACAATCCCATCATGCACGCTGTCGCTAAGCAACGGCGACCTTTTATTCGAATAACCAGCCATACAGCTTAAACTTAAAATATACTTGACTCAAGACTGGATTAACCAGACGTTCTACTAACAGCAGACGCTATTTGTCGTGCGGGTCGACGATATTTGTCACACGCGTATTTTGAACATAACACCCTAAACCAACCCCTGACCCTCAATCATCAAGGCTAGGACTATTTCATAGCAGGGCATGGCATAGTATATTTTGTTTTTGTCTTATTCAGCATGTAAAATTTGAAGCAGAAGTGAAGAATTTTGCAAGTCATGAAACTTCAGCAAAAACGACTGAAAAAGAAGTTGTAGTGAAAGTTACTAATACTCTAACTAAAAAGGTATTTAATAGTATTTTTATCATGTAGCAATTCCTTCTTCTCTAATATCAGGGATTTAGATATCTTAAACATGTAACATGTGCTACATTGATATTCCCTGCATACCTTATCATGGTTGGTCTTGATTGGTGAGTTCTGATCAGGTTCTATTTGTTTCAAATCTGCCTCTAAATTGAAAGCAGAGATGTTACATTCAAAATTTCCCCATATATACCCTTCTGCCCTGATTGAATTGTTTTTGCACCTTCTTCACGTGGTACTTGAATTCTGTTCCAACTGGCTAAATTGAATGTACTGTTGATTCCCTAAATCCAATCTTTGCAGAACTCCGCAGATGATTGGCCCTTAGTTTTATTGAAAATAAGAAAAAATTCCATGCTTGAATGACATAATATGATAGATAAGGTATAAAGGTTACATGTATTGATGTCATTAAATACTTTCATATGTTCCTTGTCTAGGTATGGACTTGGAGTAAAGCTAAATTTCATAATCGTAAAAATATCATGGATCAAGTTTACAGTGAATTTTGTGAATTTGGTGCTAAGAAAATCAACAAGAAGAATGATCCCTTTTGGGACCCTGTGGAGGATGTGTTTCTTGGAAGGTAATTCACATGCAGTCCTTTATTATTTTATCCCTCAGGGGTGTACTCTTTACATGTTGTATATGCCATATTGTTCAATTTAATTTTGGATTATAAGAATAATTCTCAATGATATTAGTTGTCTTTCCCTTGTGCAATACCGTATTAATTTCTTCATTTTCCAGTTGTCACGTATGGTTGCAACCTGTAGCTTATAACATGGAGATAGATGAACATTTTGCTCTCCATAATTACCATGGTAAAGAGGAAGCTGTAATACATGTACAAGTTGTACCATGTAATAACAAAGGGAGACCACTAGGAGATGAGAGCATTGTAACAGACGCAGATGAGCTTTTAGATTCACCTTTGTATTATATAATTATGTTACCACAGTGTATGGGTGTAAGATGGATAATGGAAGATAAATCTCGAGGAGTTTTCTGCAGGTATGATAGCACTTGGCAAAGTGACTCTCAAAAGGACTGGGATAATCTATGAAATGTTTTCTATGTTCTTAAAGATTGCCATGGGAGGAACACATGTCACTTTCACTTTTAAGAGTTGACAGCAGACGGACTTTCTGAAGCATCGGCTATGAAATCAGAATTGTTCTAACTTGTGGATTTGAAACAATGGCAGACGGACGACATTTTTATTTACTACCGACTGCACTATTCTACTGCTAGGATTCAAGGATGTAGCAAATTTTAAAGGTTAAAATTCTGAACTTGACTAAGCATGAAAATTGGTCAATTGTATTCAGTACGACCCTTCAATGAACAGCCACAAAAAATCACCACAAATTGTCAACCAAATTTATATTGAAAAGTGATTTTAAATTTAATGTCATTGTTATATATTATTTGACAGAATAATAGTACCAGGAGAAAAGAACATCATCTCCAGTAAAAAAATTTGGAATAAACCACAAGCAGAGTTAGATTTTACGGCACGAATACAGCATAAAAAAGTTACTTCTCAAATATTAGATCAATTATTAACAGAATCAGTTGTTATAGAATTGTGGGGCACACAAGGTAAGAAATTTGTGTTGATTTTATTGTCCTTTTCTTCTCCCATATTCCAAGAAGTTTCTTATGGTGAGAAAGCACATTTCATGGCCTTGAAAGAAAGCTTTCTGAATGAGATATGTTTAGAGATGAAATGAAATGTAAAGGGTTAAAGTGTAGTTCACTATATTTAAATGAGAATGCATAGTACTTCTAACATAGACCTAAATGTCAGAAAATTATCATAAATGGGTTATTGTTTCTATTGAAGGGTTTGTTAATAGGTTTTCTAAAACTTATGTGTTTATTGGAGAAACTGATAGCATAGATTGCATGGCATTTCATCAGAAGTCTGTAGGCCTTGCATTGCACCAAAATTCCCGTCTTCATTAGCCCATAAGGTGCAGAAGTGTAGGACCTATCACTTACACAAAGACCCTTGAATGTTAAGAGCTACTTGTAGCCATAGTAATGCCATTAAACGCTGTAACTTTAAGTCAGACCTTTATAAGCTATCATCAATTGACAAAATTTATAAATCATTTTCAGTAAAACCATGTACAAAGAGTAAGTTATTATGGCAAGATTATTATAAGATTTCTGTGTAGATCTTGTTTTCATGTGTTGATCTATCGCTCCAAACTAAATGACATCTTAAAAACTTTCAATAATAAAACTAACATTTCAAAATTCTATAGTTTAATTTCGATACTTGTATTAGAACTGAAATGGCATCAATGAATATGAAGTGTACAGCTTAGATTTACATAATCGCAATTTAACAATGAAATATTTCTAACATATTTTTGGATATTTGGATACAGTCTTTATTTTGCAAGCAATACATAAAATAATAATTTATGGGAAAAAGACACAATGGTATTTGAGTCATAGGAACTGAAGGTTGTTGAAATAAGTCTACTGTTACAGAACCATTGACATTCTGTTAGATTTAATGATTTCATGTGTACCTCATTCAGTTTGTCATGTCTGGACGTTGATTTGAAGATTGCAGTTGACCATATTATAAACTATACTTGCCAGTGAAATAATGTATGAAATCTTATATTTAGACCCATCAGAAGTTGAACACCTGGAAAGTGATGGACAGATTCACCCACATCTTAATGTTGATATCTTATCACAAGCTGTAAGTAATCCGAATTGTCTAGAACTTTGGACATTTGAAAATGTTTACTTAGTCTTCATAGTTATTTTTATTTGGACAGTTACAAAATGTCAGGTTAAATGAAAATATTCAGATTTTTTTTTATCAATAATTATCTGCCATTTCCCCTAAAATATGGAAAGATTTTCAATCCCTGGGTGGGTTAACATTGAACTTGTGGTGCTGTTTATGAACTATGAAAATACGCTCTTCTAATCTTCAAGCTATCTTGTATGAGTCATCTTTAGCAATAGACAAAGATGATTGCAATTAGGCTTTGTAAAGTTTCAATAGTCCCTTTTACACTATACCCTACAAGTGAGCCGTGCCAGGCACTGTGCCAGGCACTATTTTGAACCTTTAAAAATTATACGTTGAACAAGTGAGCCGGGCTCGTTTATTCACCGGATGTAATTGGGCTTTCTAGACGGAGAGAACACGAAACAGAATCCAACATGGCGGGAAATGTGAACTTCCTAATTATTATGATTTTGTTTAAAATGATTAATACGCGTATCAGACGAAGAAAACTTCATATAAGGCAACAATCTAATCAACTTGTTCAATGCCAATTCTCTAATTCACGCATTTCGTCGTATTTGCGTAGCAGAAATCTCATGACGCCATGTTTGTTGCTATTATGATACGCGCACGAATTGATAACAAACTTCCGGACATGCGCAATCAAAGTATTCAAAGTGAGCCAGGCACGGTTTGCGTTTACACTATACTCAAAGCTCTTTCAGGTTTTAACCGTGCCTGGCTCACTCAGACCCTTTTACATTGCAATTTTTTTCTACCAAACGGAGCCTGGTCTAGACCTGGCACGGATACATTTTGTAAGTATAAAAGGGGTTAATGTTTCCTTAAAAACAGTGTACAGAATGCAATTTTTATCAGATTGTAATTTGTTTTACAGCAAGAAGGAAAACCAGATTATGAAACTTTATATAAAGAAAATGTTCTGTTAAAATCTGAATTAATGAAAGCTAACCAAAAAGGTAACGCCCTTTTTATGAATTCCTGCTAAATCATACACTAGTTATCTTTTAAAATTACAATTTATAATTGTAAAGATTTTATTCATTTTCTAAATTGACTGTTTCAGGCAAGATAACCAAAGGTTTAGATGTGGATTTAGCCAAAAGTATTCAAGTATTTTTCAAAGACATTCGTTCTGTACAATCTACAATACAAGAAATGAAAGAAATATGTAAGTCAATATTTTCAGGACCTTTTTCAAGTCAGTTAATTAGATGCTTGTTTTGATGCTTGTTTTTTAAAACATGGAATAAAGAAGGTTCATTGCATTGTACTTACTAATTTTTGAAGATTTGTAAAGAACACATGAGAATATGGTTGTTATTGTGTTTAAACGATTTTAACCTTGTTTTTCAATGTGTGTTATAACATAACCTATTCCAGTGATTTAGATGCTTACTCGCTAACCAGGGTTCATCCCAAAAAAAAGTCAAAATGAACTTTGGGATTTTTCCACCCTTTTTCCCCTATTGACAGTAGGCTAATGCAGATGTCTTGAGAAAATTTTTCTCATTACACACTACATGGCATTGCCCGATTAAATAAGCTTATTAGGTGCAGAAGAATAGAATATAAAACATTCATTTCATTTTTATACAAGACTGAATGAATTAGGATGAAAATGGAGACAAACAAATTTTTTAGACAAGTTGCTTTTTCATTGTTTTTTAGTAGTTTTCTGCACTGTTGTCAATATTTCTGTCTTTCTATTTATAGCTGACAATGTACAGAAAGATGGTAAATATAATGGTAATATGAAGAGTATAATGGACAATTATTTTAAAACATTAACAACAACAGATAGTCAGTTATCATCCTGTGTACAAACATTACGGAAATCTGTGATGGAGACCATCAAGAAGAGTAAATCTTCATAGAATACATATAGAGAGATATTTCAAAGTCAATAGCACCATTGAAATTCTGGTTATTTTGAATTTGTGTTTTTTGGCATATTGAATACCCATAAGTCAAGGCTCAAGGGCACTGACTCAAAAATAATAAAAATTTTCACAAATACCAAACATGTTTGATTTCTCACAAAAGTATACTTATGCCTTACATGCATAACTGTACCTATCACAATTACTTATTGTAACATTTAAGAGACAAAAGTTGTGATTGTTTTATGTGAATTGTGATATTTATATGTGATTTGATATACTTATGCATAACTGTAACTATCACAATTATTTATTGAAACATTTAAGAGACAAAAGTTGTGATTGTTTTATTATGTGAATTGTGATATTTACATTTGATTTGATATACTTATGCATAACTGTAATTATCACAATTATTTATTGTAACATTTAAGAGACAAAAGTTGTGATTGTTTTATTTTGTGAATTGTAATATTTATATAGATATACCTATGCATAACTGTAACTATCACAATTATAATATATGGTAACATTAAATCCACTGCATCTCAGATCAAGATCTGCAAACAAGTTGTGATTGTTTTATGTGAATTGTGATATTAATATTTCATTTGATATACTTATGCATAACTGTTACTATCACAATTACAATTCATGGTAACATTAAATGCACTGCTTCTCAAACCAAGATCTGCAAACAAGTTGTGATTGTTTTATGTAAATTGTGATATTTATATATATAATTTGCTATAATGTTGGTTAATTGTTAGAATGAAATGTGCAATATTTTCGTAAAGTATGTTTTACTAAATAAGTTTTCAATTACTCTAATTGTGGGTGCTTACTAAAATGGACCATACTAGAATGCATCTGACCTAGTTTCTAGAATCTTAGCATAAGGAAAATCAGGAGGTGTCACCTCGCAGAACAACTATTTAATTCCAGAAATATCATGACCACCCTTTACATCATTTGACTGATTTAGTCTGGTGTTGTATTTAATGGACTCTAATGGAGTTTGGGTCTGTTATTTCTATGATGTAAGAATGATTCGGGAGACAACAGGATATACAATCTTTATCCAACAATACCCCACTTAAGCTGTTCCATAACACTGGCATATCATAGTGTGTGGAATTATGAAATGACTTATACAATGTAAAAACCAATAGGGCATTTGGTGGGAAACTCATCTATCTGAAAAAAAAAGCATTCATATTTTTAAAGCGGCCCAGGCTTTATTTGTTTCGGACAATCATCCGACAGCCTCAAACACATGAAATCTTTTGGTTAGCTAATCAGAAATGGTCTGCAGAGCTTACCTTTGAAATTTGAGCCTTCAAATCCATGTGTATCCATAATTATCCGTGTTTGAAAGATCATAATGACTTAAGAAATTACGAACGTCCCGCCATATTGGAAAACAGTTCGTCTTGATAATCAAAGAGTTATCCTTCCCGTCGTGCAATAGCGGTCATCTATATGAACAGACTACAACACATTTTTCAATTGTAGGACTTGTCAACAGGACACACAATTTTCAGACTGACTGGAGACCAGCCGCATACAGCACGGAAAAAAAAAAATGAAAAGTGAAATTTTTTGTTTGAGGCATATTTCAAGGTATTTTGCCATTTTCTCAGAGCTTGAATTTTTCTGAGGACTGTTTAAATGTAACAAAGGCCCAAAACGACCCCTAAAAATCAAGTCTGGGCCCCTTTAAAATAACATTTTAAATCAATATCACTGCAATTTAATGTGAACTAAAAGTGGAGAACACATAATAATATTATAGAGGATGACACTCTCTATTTTTTTATATTTTCAACACTGTTACAGATTCCATAAAATAATGTTAGTGGTTTGTTATTAATGGAGCTCTAAATGAGCTTGATATACCACAAACTTATCCTTATTTTCAATTTCAAAGCATAGTTCATTTCCCTCAGTCCAAAATATAACGGAAAGCTGTTCACCAGCACTACACTCTCTCAAATATGTAAAATTTGCTCTTTTTATTTGTGGTTGTTTAAGAACAGTTAATCCATCAGATTTTAAATTAGACCCTACAAGTCCATCACAACAAAATTTGAGATAATTTGACCAATTCACATGAAAATATGGATCACAATCACTTGGCTGTATTGTTAATGAATATGATTTGAAGTTATTTGGTCGTTTTTGATTCAATCTCCAGATTAGTGCTGCCTCCTTCTGAGAATATTTCTGATATTTTTCTCTCCACCAATCAGGTAATGGAACTGGTTTACGAGTATCTCGGCTCACTAGAACAGTTTGTACTTGACATTCAACTAAAGGTTCTGTCAAATCCCGATGCAGAACTTGTGTTAATAAATTAACTGAGGTATTACCAGCATATAGCAGTTTTTTAGTTAGTGTAAGAGGACTTTTTCTAACTTCTGTGTTGTATAAGTTCTGGTTGAAGATAGTACTTCCAGACCCAATAAAACCCATTCCTACAGTATATAAATATCCCAGATCTAAAAATGACTCATTATCATTCTCTGAACGGTTGAATGTAAATGCTCTACCACTTTCAACAAGGGTTAAAACGCTCCATGGTTTAATATGAGCTGAAACAAAAATGTACAACTCTTTTAGCTGCAAAATCTGAAAGCCAGTATGCTATACCTTCGAAGTTTAAAATCATAGCAATTAGTATACTCTTTAGTAAAGATAAGTGACTACTAACTAGATCAGTGATTAACTTGCTCAGTGACAGTACATGACAGTTTCACAATCTCTTAACTTAGGAAAATTTGGTCTTTCAATTTGATTTGTCAATCATTAATATTTATTCTAATTGAACTTTATTTTGGTGAAGTTTTGTGTCCCCATATACACTTCTCTACCTTAATAGTTCTGAATGATGATGGTTACTGGTACTTTCTTTTGTGTGTGCATGAGTAGTAAGGCTATGTGTTTTAATATCAAATGTTTATTTCTATAAATGTTTTGTTCCTACTTTGAGGACATCTTGCTAGTCAATATTAATATTAGCTGCTGTAAAACAGTGATTTGGGTGGATAAAGGACAAAAAAAAACTAATACATTACCTTCACCATCAAAAGCTTCATAAGGAAATCCACCAGGAATCTCAACTTGAACTAAATTTGGTGCCAGAAATGTGCGAGTATAATTATTTTTCAATTGGTGAGCCACCCTGAAATCAAATCAAGAAAAAACTGAGGAATTGTATCAAATGGTTGCAAATCCTATGTTACAACCCACAATTCCTATTATAAAGTTTATGATTAACATATTTAAGCTGCTTTTCCTCTTTATAAACATGAATTAAATGTTCATTCTAATATCAATTCTGAGGTTCATGTTCTAATTCACATTATCAAACCGATCAGTAACTTAATTTTTTAAGCAGAACTCAAAATTTTAACTAAATGATTTACTACTAACATCGCAAATGACAGAATGTCCTTGATTGAAATGGATCCATTTATCGGAAACTTCAGATCAGATAACAGTTTAAATTAGTTTAATGGATTACCAGGCAAAAGCTGTTTTCGGACGACTCATAACGTAATCTAAGAGGCTCAACGTATCCGCACAATTGGCAAATAGATGCAAATCATCATTGCTATCATGAGTATCAAAGTCCAGTGCTAGTGAAGGGTGTGTCCGTTTAAGCAATTGGACCCAAAAAGATCAAAACGTTTCAGGTGGAGGATCTTAAGTCGAACCTAAAGTGAGATACGGTAATATTCAACACATATCTAAAGTTTTATAATTATAGTAAAGAAAATTATAATTATTTTAGGTGTCTATTCCACTAGGTTAAACTTTGACCTCGTTTTACAGATTCATTTTAATTCGAGGAGATTTCCACATTAGTCAACCCATTGCGTAAAGGGGAGATAAGTCTTCAAAAGCTCTTTTACGTTGAAGTCGAAAAGCGACTATTGAATAAACAGCTAAATGATAAATTTCTCACGTTTGTATTCAATACATTATTCTTACTATGCTTATTATCCACATACTAATGTTA
Source organism: Nipponacmea schrenckii (assembly GCA_030562195.1). Lineage (NCBI taxonomy): Eukaryota > Metazoa > Mollusca > Gastropoda > Lottiidae > Nipponacmea > Nipponacmea schrenckii. The sequence goes on from CM060199.1 coordinate 19,053,666, forward strand.
AAAAGCCTATTGAACGATTTCGATACGTTCAGTAGTTGTAAGGACTGAGCACGGCAACAGAAATTTCTTACGGGCGAAACAAACACTACTCACCACAACAGAGTAGGCTACACTCCACAGTAAACTCTCATTCTGAACCCCAACTCATTCCGACTCCCACTATTAGTCTCCCATAGTCTTTTCAACCTGATTCTATGTAGAACACTCGTGTATAAATGAAAAATATCAGCATTACAATGGCAAAGAGACTGAAACATCTGTCTCTATTCCGGCCTCTGATAGCTATTTTGACAGATGAAGGTAGTCTGGTAGTGCCGTGTAAAGGAAGAAAAATAAGGTCTAGTTAAATGAGGACTTTCTGCAGCTCCACATGTTTGGTGGTTTTAGGTCTAAATTGATACAGTCTCTGTGAACCCAGATATATTTGGTTCATTCAGTCATCTTATAATTTTCTCCCTACACCATTTACCGTATGTCACTTCTCGGTTCCATGAAAGTTTCGTTTTAAATGAAAAGAATTATGCATTGGTCATTTGAAACTGCTTGAGCAGCCTAACAGTCACAAAGCCATTAACAAAACGAATAAAAGGTGTTTTAATATTATTATCTTCAAATGTGTGGAAAATCTCCATTTAACAGCCAACAATTAGTTTCAAAATACCTATCAGAGGCTGGTATAGAGGCAGATGTTTCGAACTAAATGGCAAAAAGACCAATGTCCATTCTATTGTTTCTTTGTCTTTCAATGCAATATGGTTTTTAAGTTGACATTTTGTTGCTGATAGACAGCTTGTTAAGGAATTTGAGATAAAAAGTTAATTAGAAATAATGCAATGCAAAAAGATTCAATAACAGAATACAATAACATATTGTAAATGAGTTCTAAGTTGAACGCTTTCAATACTTTTAATTTGTTCCAGATATTAAGTCTTAGTTGCTGACTTTGGTCTAGTAACTTCCAGATGTCATTTTTGGTAAGTTTATCGGCTTACAAATCCCTATAAGTTTCAAGTTATTTTAATTTTTTTTGGAAAATTCATTCCTAATTTTTCGATTTTTTGTGTGTTTTTTTCTTCTTTGCAAAGCATGATAAATCATTACTCCTGGATGTTTGCATTTAATGTATCAATATTTATCAACCGTGCAATATTGTGCATACATATAATTGTAATCTCAAACAAAATGCTTCAACCTGGTCAAATTGACCTTTGTAATTGTGCTTAAAGGCTTAAAGCTATCATGCTCTTATTTGGCTAAAATTAATTATAAAAAAAAATTAGTCTGGCTGTCCAACCATTAGACCGCCATTCTTCTTTCTATCAGTCGCCATATTTGTTAAGGAAATATGACTGCCATACACTTACTCTGGTCAGACGCGCCCATTAATCAGTTAGTATTCAGAGATGGATATTATCACTCTTAGTGACCATCCATGAAATTAGACAGCCTAAACTTTGATATCAAAACATATCCAAACCTAAAAGCAGGTTGTAAATTACGAAAGGGCTTTAAAGCTAAGTAACATGTTGAGAGCCATGCTCAGTGCATTAAATAAGAACACTATTATGGTTATAAAACTTTCAATTCACATATGGGAATCTCTATCAAGCACAAAACTACCTTTATTTTTGCAACATTGAGTAGTATATCCATAATAGTGTTCTCATTTTAAGTTCTTGCAGAAGAGGATGTAAAACTCAATTCTTTTCATTTCATTTCATTTAAAGTTCTATCTACTTCTAATTTTCTTTAAAGATTGTGCTCTCAGTGTTACCACAAGTCCTGGTTAATTGTTATTAAAGAGTTGTGATTATCAATGTTAACACTAACAACTGACTTATGGGCGAGACTTACCTGTCTGTTATATTTACCTGTCTGTTATAATAGATGGGACGGGCCCATATATCTTATATATAACAATATGTCGACTGATTAGGCTATAGTAAATATGGCGGACAAAGGGTGGATAAACTAGCTTACTTTTCCAAGCTTCAAATGATTCAATTAAAGGAAATTACAATAGCAAAATATTCTTAGCACTCATTACATCAATTGTTGATTAATTGAGAAAGTATATTTTTATTACAGTCTAAAAATGATTGAACATTTGTCTTCAGAATTCTTCTTGGAATCAGTGCCCTTGTATTATTTGTTGCAAAGTTTCTATTTATTATTAACAGCAATGATCAATGTAAAATAAATGTTAACATGACAATAATAAAATCTTTGATTTTCTTTATTTTTTGGAATGTTTAGCCTAATACTACTTATTGAGCTGTCAATTTGAATGATTTTTGTGTAATTTTAAAAACTTTTCACTGAAGCTACTTTATTGTATCTAATGCCTTGACTACAAGTCACCTCTCTTGTATTACAGGAGTTTGTAAATGCAGTGATTGAATTGGATTGTACCAGATATACAAATTTGACCTATTCATTCAACAAAACCTTGTTCTTTTTAACTTTTAATGGAACAAATTTTATTCCATGAATGATAATGAAACATCCTGGAACTCCTAGTAAAAAAGTAATTTTGAATTTACGCCCATATGTTTAAATTCTGAAATAAAAACTTGTTATTGCAACCATGGGCTTAAATTCTGAAATAAAAGCTTGTTATTACACCGACGGGCTTAAATTCTGAATTAAAACTTGTTATTGTGCCCATTTACTTCATAACCTCAGGGCTTAAATTCGAGTATTCCCAAAAACAACCAATAAGAATGCTTCACTGTAAATAATTTGACTGAATGTTTAATTTAGGACTCTGATTGGCTATGTTTGGTAGCTTAAGATCGAATCAAATTGCTGCATTTACAAACATCTGCGGTAACAGAAAGTAGTTATTGCTGTGAAGGTATTGCAGTTTGTAATAGTTTAAACTCGTGAAGATAATGATAATTAAATTTGTCCCAGAGCCCAAATAATTGAAAAACATTAAGTAAGAATGCTGAAAAAAAGTCTATCAAGGCCAATAAGATCTTAGAATTAGGCTAATTGTATCTTTCATATTGCTTTTTGAGTGTTATTTTGTTGCATATCCATAGTTAAAAGCTATACATTTTTTATTTTTTAAAGTGTTCTTTGGACACAATTTCAGCACTTTTCTGAACTTGATCTACTTGAGACCTGTTTAACCTTATTTTACTTTTTGCTTTTGAAAGCTTCAATTTTTCACATGAATGAACATCAATACATGAAGATGAATTCTTTGCTTGATTCCCAACAATCACTATCATGGTATCTATCAAATCCTGAAAGGTCAATCTCTTTTTATTTTATTCTCTTAGCACTGTGGATGCTCTAAAGGTCGGGCATCTGAATCACCTGGTCAAAGACCATATGATCGCAGTACATACACTGCACTGGTAAGGGATTTCTGCATGTGCTTATTATGTGAATGTTTTATTCTTATATTAACCTCACTGTAAAGTTATAAGCTTATATTCCCCCACTGCATGTACAATATCACATTATTTTACCGTAAGCTTATTAATAATATTGCCCCGTACATACCATTATTGTTTTTACTCAGTAAAACCAATTAAGGATTTAAGGGTTGAGGAGCTAAAGGTGTGCAAAGGTCTCAATATAATGCTTTCCCAGTTAATGAGATAATTTGGTTGATTCTTTGTCTATGGCTATCTGCTTATGATGTGTTGTGATTTTGTGAGAATGTAAACATTGTGAAAAAAAATATCTGTGAAAAGGAAATCAGTCAATCAGGATTATCTTTGAATAGGAAATCAGTCAGAGGTTATCTGTGAAAAGGAAATCAGTCAGAGGTTATCTGTGAAAAGGAAATCAGTCACAGGTTATCTTTGAAAAGGAAATCAGTCAGAGGTTATCTGTGAAAAGGAAATCAGTCAGAGGTTATCTGCGTAAAGATATCAATCAGAGGTTATCTGTGAAAAGGAAATCAGTCAGAGGTTATCTGTGAAAAGGAAATCAATCATAGGTTATCTGTGAAAAGGTAATCAGAGATATTCTGTGAGAAGGAAATCAATCAGAGGTTATCTGTGAAAAGGTAACCAGTCGGGTGTTATCTAGGAACATTTCTGAAAATAAACTCAAAAGAGTCAAATTTAAATTGTAACCTTGCCTTTTAACCATTGGACCACCACTTTCCTTATATCATAAAGTCACCTGATAAGTTGAAAATAACACTTAAATTTGTTACAAAATGTAATGATTGTTTTCTAGAAGCTCCAATAAATCTTTTAACATTATATTGATTTCAGTTGAATAACTCAGAACCTATCTGCTGAATCTCAAACCATTTTCATTTCATCTATAATGGGATCTCATATATATGCAGCATTTGACTTCTTTTAATACAGATGTCCATTTATCACAGATTCATTCTTTGATGATTTATTGAAATGTATTTTAAAATGGCTTAATTTTGCTTTGCTTTTGCTAAATTATCATAGCATATTATACTAGGAAACAATCATTAAGTTATATATCAACATTGGTTATAGTGTTATTATTGAACACAATACTAACATCTTATATCTGCATGCTGATATTGTACCTACTAAACCAGTTGTGTTGTTGTAAATTAATAATTGATGATGAACGATGTATAGCATTGAATATGATATAAATTTGTCCCTTTGTTGATGGAAAGTTTGTTTAACATCATTTATGCAATATTGATGATGATTGAAAATATTTTAGTTCTTTTGGTAATTGAAGTCAATTCAAGCTGTATTCTCCACTTAAAGGGAATTAAAGAGGTTTTCTAAACTTCTTATGTGTATTGGGGACACTGATAGCATCAATTTTCACCATTCCAATTTTCAGTCAGATATCTGTGGGTCTTGTGGCTATGACAAGTAATGCCCCAAGCAGATATTTGTGATAGTGAAGTTATAGACAGTTAAGCATCTTTATAATTACATAGATATCTGGTGGTAGATTGGAATAAAAAATTGGTCCAGATATGCATAAAAAGCTAGAAAACTGTTTTAGAATTCTATAGGCAGAGCAGGTGACCTCAAATAATCATTGAATAAAAAATTCATATGGCATCATTTATCACAAAATTGCATCAATGCTCCAATTAACATTTTTTTATACCTAATAATTGGACAGCCTTGATCTATTATATTTTAAGTTTATACATGTATTATAGCATCTTGGTGGATTGTTTACTGTTGTAATAAAGACTTGTATAGACTCTTGTGTATTATTATTATATATGATAAGCTATCATTTAATAACTTGTTAATATGAAATATGTCAGTCACTTATTATATGACAATAACTTTCAGCCAAATGAAAAAGCAGAAGTGATCAATAAATCAGATGGTATGTCACTATCAGAGAGTAATTCTACAGCTGGTCTCGAGTTTGAACCTGTATCATCATGTTATGAAGTTTTCTCTGTTATAGGTATATTTCTTTAATATATTGAAGGAACACATCAATGTAGCCTATTTATCTTACTTAGGTTACTGGACAAAATAAGAAAAACATCAAGTTTGGTTGTAAATATTTCTCAATATAAAATTCTTCAGTTATGACAAATTCTCATCTTTATATTTTTTGTGAAACAGGGTCCATGATTGTATGAAAATCCCCTTTGACACGAAATCAACTGTGATATGTTCATTAGCTTCAATTGAAGTTGATTGTAACATTTTGAGTATATGCTATGTGAAATGAATGGAGTATTCTGTCTAACTATTCTGGATCTATAGGCTAATGAAGACTGAAAATGCCCTGCAGTCTACAATGAGGACATTTTTGCTATTTCCAACTGTAAATCTTTAATGTGTCAAGTCTGTATTATGAGGCCTTAGATTATTGTCCCATCCGAAAAGAATAGACATTTTATCCCTCTGATCTGCATCACTCACAATGGGGAAACTGGCTACCGAATATAGTGCGCAAGCATGTATAATACGCACACCTTCCTTGCCTCCGCGAAATTGGGGAAAATTCATTTACCCATATATGTGGACACCCCTTTTTGCGGCAAAAATACGACTTTAAGTTGGCATTTCACAGACACCAATATCGGGAAATAGTTGTCAATACAAGTCACTATTCATAGTTAGTTTTGTAGTAAACAATGTTCTACTGCACCTTACGTTGCTACTATAATTTATAATAAAATCCATTTTAGGTAAAGGACATAATGATGCTGCTAGTATATCATTGGCTAAACATCTATCATCAGGACATCACGTAGCTATTAAACGTATTGGCTTAGAGACCCCAGGTTTAGATTATGATGCACTTCAGGTAGGCCTAATGTTTTTAAATTCTGTCTTATCATTCCCTGCAAGGGTGAATGTATTGCTTGACAATCAAGCTTGTCTATATTGTTATGTATATTAAGTTAACAGATTGATAATGATTTATTATTTTATATAGAATGAAATTGTATTGTGTCAACAGTTGAATCATCCCAAGATCATACCCCATTATTGTAACTTCATGCATTGTCAAGAATTATGGACTGTAATGCCACTTATGGCTTTTGGTAAGTAGTTATTTTTACTTAATGTATTATTTTCACAATGAAACCTACAGTGACTAAATCATCTGGGTGGGATTTATACAGCATAGAGAAACTATCTCCCTGATTACTTATTTTACATGGTCTTTTTTAAGAGTTTATTCTTTACATGAAGTGATTTGCTTGGTTATGACAATCAAATGGTGGTTGTGGGTTCTGTTCTCAATCATCATGAGAAAGTCTGATGACCTTTAACAAGTTAACAAAGCTATAAATGGGTATGGATAACCCAGAAGGGTAAACCAAGAGGTTTAGCCAAGAACCAGCTAGCAGAAAGGATTCCTGTCATGGTGAATTGAGAAGCTATGTTGCTATCCTTATAAAATACAGTTGTTATTCCCTCTTGATATGTGTACATTACTTCCATACATCTGATGTGCTTATGCACTTAGATATTTGAAACAAAATTTAAAACAATAGGTAATATAAGACAATTGTTTATTGTATATTTCAGGTTCTAGTCGTGATTTAATACATGCTTATTTTTCTACTGGTCTACCAGAGTTAGCTATAGCCTATATATTACGTGATATCTTACAAGCTTTAGAATATCTTCATAGTAGAGGAATTATACATAGGTAATACTTTGGAAAGTTGAATAATAAAGAATTCAAGTCATGATTAATCTTTGTAGCAAATCAGTTTTATTACAGTTATAAAATCATCTCTTTACCAATTTTACACCAAAAATTTATGAAAATCAATGTGTATTGTTGGTAGCACCAGCCCTCATTTCAACTTGAAACATCTGTATTTACCAGAGTTTATTTTTCTAAATTAAAAATATTTTTGGTCAGGCATGATAGCTTTGATGTTTCAAGTATATGATTATTTCTTAAATATTTGTGCTGGTCTCATTCAATTACAAAATTAACACAGGATTTCCCCTTTTTATTTTAAAGTAGCTTAAGTAGGTTTTTATTCTAGCTAGTAGACAAAGTTGAATGCTTATGTTTTTGTTTTGACCCTGATAAGCACATATCCTTAATTCTAAATCATGATCTATATTATTTTAGGTCTATTAAAGCAGCCCATATATTAATAGGAGCCAGTGGTAAAATCTGTTTATCTGGTTTACAGTATGCCTACTCTATGGTACGGGGAGGTAAAAAATACAAACTAGTACATGATTATCCTGAAAATGCTGTACAATGTCTACAATGGTTTAGTCCAGAAATTTTGAAACAGGTATTGTGTTCAATCTATTTTTAATAAATATGCTTTGATTTGTAGAGCTCATGTGCTTTTTATTTCATCTTCAATGATCAGAAATGAGTAGAAGAGAGAATCAAAGTTGATGGTTTTGTTTTTTGTTTTTTTAATGTTTTTTTAAACAACCAAATTATATTTTTACCTGTTTTCTAGAATTTAGCTGGTTATGATACCAAATCTGATATATATAGTCTAGGTATAACAGCTTGTGAGTTGGGTAATGGACAGACACCTTTCTCTGATATGCCAGCTACACAGGTAATCTATCTCATTATTGCATTATTTAATGCAAATACCAAACTACAATTTTGAGTTTTATGCAGTTTTGTAAACAGGCTGCCTTTATGTGAGGTTTTGATATTGTACTGCATGCTATTTGATGACTGAACAGTCAGCGGACGATGAACTTGATCCAACAACTAAATGGTATCTTGTTCAAATGGAATGCCTACCGAGAATTGAGATAGTTGACTTTAGGATTTGAGATTTAGAGTTGACTTTAGGAATTGAGTCTTAGAGTTGACTTTATGAATCGAGACTTAGAGTTGACTTTAGGATTTGAGACTTAGAGTTGACTTTATGATTTGAGATTCAGAGTTGACTTTAGGAATTGAGTCTTAGTTGACTTTATGAATTGAGACATTTAGTTGACTTTATGAATTGAGACATAGAGTTGACTTTATGAATGGAGACTTAGAGTTGACTTTAGGAATCGAGAGTTGACTTTTTTAGGGGGCACATTGAGACTAGGATTTTTTTCTCCAAAATATATGTCTGTGTATCAGATGCTTAATAAATATATTTGTAGATGTTACTAGAAAAGTTAAATGGAACTAAACCAATATTAGCAGATTCTTCTACGGTTGAAGATTTTATTGTAGAAGATGATTTGAATGGTATGTTGAATTTTATGTTATGTTTTTACTATGAAATCAATAAAAATGTTGAAAAATCTACATCAACAACAATTTACAGAAAATTTCTCTTCAACAAAACATACAGTAATCCCTCTATATACTGCCAGTTCAGTGGATTCAGTATTTTTGGTGGTATTTAGAGGGTGGCAGTAAATCTAGGTAATGAGGCTACAGCAACCATTTTTTCTTACTGCAAATCAGACATTATTGTCAGTTGAACTGACATTATCATCAGTGGGACTGACATTATCACAAGCGAGACTGACATTATCATCAGCAAGACTGACATTATCACCAGCGAGACTTAAAATATTAACGCCAGCAGGAAATGTTTAAAGAAGCATCTCTCCTTTCTACTACATATGCAAACAAACTATAGCTCACTTTACTTAACAGATCATATACTTTTCAGGTCAGACGGTTTCAGATGAAACAAAAGCAGACAATGCCATTTTCAAGAGAACATTTTCTCAACATTTCCATAATTTTGTTTCTCTTTGCCTTGAGAAAGATCCAAAGCTTAGGTTTGTTTCAATAGTTATATTCTTCAACTTCTCTGCTAATGGCTAGAGTCATAAATTAACTATGTATGCATCAAAACGTTATCTAACACCATTGCGCATTGTAGCTGAGACCTGATTGTACAATGTGGAAGCTGTTTTGGCGCAGGGCTCAATTTTAAGCCCGCTTAGTGTCAAGTCATTTTGATTTGGACAAAAAACCTGATAATAAACATGTGCATGTTAAAGATCATCGAGAAATTGAAATCGCAGAAGAGTAAGCTTAAGCTGTTGTCCTGACAAAATTTCCCTCATTGCACACTGCATGGAAGTGCCTATCTTCATTAGCCCATAAGTTACAGAAGAGTAGAAAGTAAACTCCAATCATTTCATTTTTTACAGACCAACAGCATCGGCATTATTAAATCATCCGTTTTTAAAGAAGTTGAATAAGAGAACATGTGATGTTTTACCTGGCTTGTTACATCCTGTTACACCATTAACTGATATCAGTAAATTACCTAAAGGTCTGTACTATGTTCTTTCTACCATAAAATACTAGGCAACGTTTGTCATATTGCATACCGGTACCTCACTGAGCAGAAAACCAGGAAGATTCTGTCACATTTAAGGGACAGGTTTGCCATTAGATTGACCAATAAAACTTTAGTCTCAGGAATATGAATTTTTTTCGAAGCTTATTAGTTAAGTGATCACAGCTCACTGTCAAAATTTGAGACACAAATCCATGTGTATCCAGAATTTCCTATGTTTTAAAGATAAAATGATCACTCATCAATTCTGGGAACCATATATATATATATATATGTATATTTTTAAGAAATAGAAAGGGAAATTCATCATTTTTGGTATTTTAAAGAAATTTTATAATTATTAATTATTTTCAGTATTGTACTTCTGAAGACTTATTACATATATTCAATATCCGTATCAATCCTGGAAATAGCAAATTTTTCCCTTAAACGATAGTGGCCCGTAGCTCACATACCTCATATCATCTGAAACTAACGTTCATTATGTCATGGACTCCATTAAATTACAATGCCAGACAAAATCAGTCAAATGATGTAGAAAGTCATGATATTTTCCGGTTAAGAAAAGTAGTTTGGCAATGTCACGCTTTTAAAAAATCCCCTAATTATTTTTTGTGTCCTGATTCTGGTAACTAGGTCACACACTTTCTTGTATTGTGTCATATGATTCTGTTGCATAAGAACTTTGTAATTGTAATATAGCTTTGAGAATTTTGTATTTCAGATGATTCTGTAGCAGAACAGTTAGCTGATCAGTTAGAGAGTATTGATATGGAAGATGATTGGGATTTTTGAAAAAGAACAAGTCATTTTAGAGACTGGACCCTGATTTTAAAAATCATAAAAAAAGCACTATTGCTTATTATCCTTAATGGAGGTTAATTTGATGCAAAAGTGTATTTTGGACTTCATTAATTTTGGTCACTTCTACCCCAATTTCATAAAATTGGGCTTTTCAAACAAAATAAGTTGGCAGATGATGCACTTATAGTATCTCAGGACTTACATCTGATGACAAAGACCAAGTTTCCAAAGCATAATAGAAGAATTCTGGTATCTAATATGTAGTTTACAAACATTAATATATCTGGTCAATATGATATTAAGTGTCCAGTTCTGCTGACCATATTAAGTAAAATTGATTTGAATTACGAAGTCATGTGTTTTGTGGTGTGTGATAAATAATCGGATCATTCTTTAAGTATAAAGGTCCCATGTGTAATAATTGATAATACTCTAAATAAATAATAAAATGCTAACAAGTCATGAATTTGGCTGGTTTTCAAACTATTGTAAAGAGTTTTATTTAAATTAATTTGTGTATCAGAGACAACCATGGCATCAATTTGCACCATTCCAATTTTTGTTTGATTGAGAATAGGAATTGTGCACATTGATCTGTATCTGTTTCTCCAATTCACATGATTTTACTCTAGAAAAACCTCTTTGATAGTTTTATGCATGCATTTAGCTAAGGCCAGTGAAAATTATGTTGCATGTCCATCAGCAAAACAATATAATTTTGCACGTAAGAGAGATTTTCCAAACATACAAGAGTATATTTTGTTCAGTGGTACAATAATTGACAGTCAAAGCTGCTCAAGCCAGACATATTTGGTATGCAGTGAAGGGTTTGTGAGTGGTTGAAATTTTCTCAGAAGCACTGGCCAATGTGAGGATTTCAACCCTCTGGACCTGTAGAAGACGATGATACGACTCGCTACCAACTGAGCTCTCCCAATGCCATGTATGTGGTAATGTGTTTTATTATCTCTGATGTGCATAGATATATTGTTCATAATTCTTTTGTTATTGTATAGTTTCATTGTTATTTGTACATAAAGAATCATATTGTTATGCTGTTGTATTTTCATTAAAGAAAATTAATCTTGTTTTTTTTTTTTTTGAATAGTCCTTTAATTAATGAGCGACATAAGTTAACATCTTTGTCAAACATTTTCATAAAATCATACAGCATGTGATCATACTTTGACTCCAAATTTGTGTCTTTTCTACTGAACTCAGTTTCTTCTTACAAACCTACCCTGATTTGGTGCTTTGGTTTAGATCGGCCATTATTTGCATTGCTCAGTATGAACAATTGGATAGGTTGAGATAACCTACTTGACACACATCTTTGAGGTGGCCGGTGTATACAAGTTTTACTGTATAGACAGACAACAGCTGTTTTATTAAAGGGAGGCAACTACTTAAGCTTGTCGCCAAATCGTACAAAAGAGCCACATGGCCATCATACTTGACATAGTAAGCGTGTCATGTCAGGTCACTAATATTGGGTTCAACTTCAGCGACAATGTTAGCGAGTCGGTGTTCATCAGCTGTACGGGTAATTAACACATTTAATTAATAATCTCTTAATGTTCATAGACAGAAATTGCATTACTATATGCCACGTCTACACGCGTGTTTATCTTTTTCCGAACAATGTAATATAAAATGTATATCTCATAGCAAATAACGGTATATTTACAAAATACACCTAACGTGTATTACATCAGCACCGTTATATGGTATAACTATGTGAACATATTGTAATATAAATTTAGATTATTATGTTAAAATTGAAAGTATAGTCTATCAATATTCTCTTGTGATAATGAACACTTCTATTGTTATTAATTTTAACTGAATACGATATATAGATCTACCCTTTAAAGACTTTTATTCTTTTGCTGTTTTACTTAGCATAATATGCTAAAAAAAAATATTATTTTTTTCATGTTAAAATAGTGAGGCAAGAATTGGACTTAATGCACCCATGCAATTAAACTTTATCACTCTTGAATTGAACAGGTTTATTACTGTTGCAACTTTTATGTGCGTGAAAATATGTCAACATTTATTGTTTCAAAGGCAGTTTCAACATGATAAAAGCTAGAGCTGAGCTTGATAGCTGTGCCCCTTACCAGATAGAAAACTTAACTTCAGATTCCGTATAATTAAGCATATCTACATGCCTAAACATGCCTGTTTAATTCATTTGAAGTCCTTTGAAATTTCTCGATGCTAAAATTACTGTTTAGACAAAGAATTCAGAAAAGTGTCAATCAAAAGCTGTGGAAAAATATTTGAAAATGACAAAATAATTCCCTTCTAAATCTAAATTCTTTATTTTATAGGTGACTTCAAGATTTTTTGACACCATTAGCAGTCGTAGCCTGTGGACAGGAAATGAACCTCTATCTGAAAGTGATCCCGAATTAAAATCTATTATAGATAAGGAAAAATACAGACAAACATATGGTTTAGAATTAATTGCTTCTGAGGTAAATAATTATTTCATAATCCAAACTCAAGCAAGAGAAAAAACAGATGTTTTGATTTTTTTAATAATTATATGATAAAGCAGTGAATTATGTTTTTATTTAAACAAAGGAAGTTCCGGATAATAATTCAACAGGAGATTTATATAACAGAAAGAAACATCTATCATACAATGTCATACAAATTCATGTCATACATACAAATGTCATACAAATTCATTTATACATACATACAAATGTCATACAAATTCATTTATACATACATACAAATGTTATACAAATTCATATCATTAATACAAATGGTATACAAATTCATATCATACATACAAATGTCATACAAATTCGTGTCATACATACAAATGTTAAACAAATTCATGTCATACATACAAATGTCATAAACAAATACAAATTCAAATCATTAATACAAATGTTATAAAATTCATATCATACATACAAATGTCATACAAATTCGTGTCATACATACAAATGTTAAACAAATTCATGTCATACATACAAATGTCATACAAATTCATGTCTGACATACAAATGACATACAAATTCATGTCATACATACAAATGTTATATAAATTCATGTCATACATACAAATGTTATATAAATTCATGTCATATATACAAATGTTATACAAATTCATGTCATACATACAAATGTTATACAAATTCATGTCATACATACAAATGTCATACAAATTCATGTCATAAAAATACAAATGTTATACAAATTCATGTCATACATACAAATGTCATACAAATTCATGTCATACATACAAATGTTATACAAATTAATGTCATACATACAAATGTTATACAAATTCATGTCTTACATACAAATTTTATACAAATTCATGTCTTACATACAATGTCATACAAATTCATTCATACATACAAATAACATACAAATTCATTCTAATACAAATAACATACAAATTCATGTTTTTAACATACAAATTCATACCATAATACAATAATGTCATACATACAAATCATACAAATTAATCATTAATACAAATAACATACAAATTCATATCATTAATACAAATAAAATACAAATTCATATCATTATACAAATAACATACAAATTCATATCATTAATACAAATAACATACAAATTCATGTCATTAATACAAATAACATACAAATTCATATCATTAATACAAATAACATACAAATTCATGTCTTACATACAAATTCATATCATAAATACAAATAACATACAAATTCATATCTTACATACAAATCTAATACAAATGTCCCGAAAATAGTAAGGGAGTTGCCAGGAGGGCATATGCTTTCCTGTCAAGCTTGTCATATTGTGGAACCATCACACAATAAACTCTGTTAACTTAAATATTCATAAATAATCTTGTCAAAGTGTGAGACACTGCTGTATTATCTAACGAGATTGTCTAGTTTGATCCTGAACTGAACTAATAAAAACTAGGTTAAATCATGACACCTCCTTAATAGGTTGGTAACAAATAATTCTCATACATAAATTGTAGAGCGATATAGATATATTAAGACAATTTAGTCTTTAATAACAAATAATGCTCACTGTTAAAATAGTGCTTAATACATAAATTGTAGATTGATATAGATATATTAAAACAGCTTAATATATAATTACAAATAATACTCACTGTTAAAATAGTACTTAATGCATAAATTGTAGATTGATATATATATATTAAAACAGCTTAATATATAATTACAAATAATGCTCACTGTTAAAATAGTACTTTATACATAAATTGTAGAGTGATATAGATATATTAAAACAGCTTAATATATAATTACAAATAATGCTATACAAATAGAGCGATATAGAAATTTCAATACCTGTACAGAAATTAATACACACATTCAAGTGATGCCATGTTGTCATTATAACAGCATGTTTTAAATTCACCTTATTTTTATTGATGTTTTGTTGATCTTAAAGAGCTTGTTTAAATCATATCCCAATAACCAAATCAAAAAGAAATAATAGGCTACTTCTTTGGTTCTGGCAAAATTCTCATCATTGCGCAAAATTAGTGTACCTTGGTGCATAACACCATTAGGATCAGAAAATAAACAAAAGACTTTCTCTTAGGTTTTGCTTAAAAATATTTGTTATAGAAGAAATTAAAATAGAGCTAAAAGAAATTAAAATAGAGCTAATAGAAATTAAAATAGAGCTAAAAGAAATTAAAATAGAGCCAAAAGAAATTAAAATAGACAAAAGATATTAAAATAGAGCTAAAAGAAATTAAAATAGAGCTAAAAGAAATTAAAATAGAGCTAAAGGATATTAAAAAAAGAGCTAAATAGAAATTCAAACAGAGCCAAAAGAAATTAAAATGGAGCTAATAGAAATTTAAATAAAGCTATTAGAAATTAAAAAAAGAGCTAAAAGAATAATTTTCATCCAATGTTACATTTGATATTCCTTCAATGATATTTATTGTTGAGGGTATTTTACTTGTTAAAATAACTATAGGAAATTGAAGATTCGATCGAGTGTTTGCATAAAAGCTCTAATGAATATGATACTAAACATTTATATATACCTAGTTGCCCAGCATTCTTTTCTTTATTGTCAATTGGAGTGTTCACAACACATAAACACTCTCAAATGGGTTTCGTGCTATTAAATCTGAATTTTTGTGATTTCAGATTATTAACTCCTCCACCATCAGTTATTTTCATCAGCCTTTGTGACAAGGCAATAGCCCATTTTGTTTCTAACTGATTTAAAAAAAAGGAGAATGTCTAAATTCTAATTTCATCATCCTATATTGATGTTTTAGGACATTATCTTTGTTTACATTATTATATTATCAATTTATATTGACAGAATTTTGCTAGTCGAGCTGTTTTAGAAGCATTAGGATCATGTTTAAACAATAAATATTCTGAAGGTTATCCAGGAGCTAGGTAAATATTGTTAATGTAAGTAATTGGGTGGGACTGGTTAATGGGCTGGTGTGTGTTAGTGATAGGTAGAGTATAAAATGTCACAGTTAAATTGTATCATTCCATACCATGTCAAGATATTTTTGCTGTGTTGGCTAATATTTGGGGCCTATTAGTAATATGTAGTAGTGCTCAATATTTTTAGGAAGGTTTTTGGAATATCTGCCACAAAAAATTCCCATTTTTAAGTGTGTTTATTCCTAACACAACCCCAAAAACACTGATTTCATCAACTCTGTAGGCCTACCTATTTTGTTATCATGTAGAGTGACACTGTAGGTCATAGTCCCCTAAATGCCCAACTGTGGTTTTGACACATACACACAAAATTGGCAACAATTCACAATTGATGTACTGGTTGTATAATGAATAATTTTGTTACTTATGCACCAATATTTTTGTTCTGTTATGTTGCTGTAATGACACAAATGTCAAAGCATATATTTGAGTACCGTACAAATGAAGTTTGTCTCATGTATACTAAATATTTTAATGTAGATATTATGGAGGAAATGAACATATTGATGAAGTGGAAAGACTATGTCAGAAGAGAGCCCTGGAAACCTTTAGATTAGATCCTGATAAATGGGGAGTGAATGTTCAGCCTTACTCTGGTAGTCCAGCTAATTTTGCTGTATTTACTGGTTTATTGCAGCCTCATGATAGAATTATGGGTCTTGACTTACCTGATGGTGGACAGTAAGTCTTCCTGTTTTATTTTGAACATCTGGAATGAATTTTTGAGAGGCCTGTATCTCTATTAGATCTCATGCTTAGTAACCACTTGCCTTACATTCAGCTTTCTACATTTTTATAACATTTTTTGAAATTCTTTAGTTAACTCCTTATATGACACACCTAGCTGGTAGAAAAGCTCTTCTGTGTTTTGTTCTGTTTTTCTGTTGTGTTTTTTCACTATTTTCTATTACATTATTTTAGCTTGACACATGGGTTTATGTCTGATGCTAAAAGAGTCTCAGCAACATCAATATTTTTTGAATCAATGCCATATAAAATCAATGTAAGTTTTTCTAGTCAGATCTGATCAGGTTATAATGGTCTGTTAGAAACCATTTTGTACAATCAAATTGATATAGCCCAGTTCTAATTTCTTTAATGATCATGTTCCTGAAGAGACCTTTTTATGATGTGGACTACAGAATTTCATGTCAATGTTCAGTATTTGCCAATAATGCAACTATATTTATCCCAGCTGTTAATGTACATCTGAAACATCTTTTAACAATCCATATAAGTTATTACTGTCCAATGGTTTTTGTAAATACTTTTTATTGTATATCTATATTGTATTTCAGCCTGTTACAGGATATATAGATTATGATAAATTAAGAGAAACATCTAAATTATTCCGTCCTAAGTTAATTATAGCTGGTACTACGGCCTATTCTAGATTATTAGAGTATGACAAATTTAGACAGGTTTGTACAAATACTTCTTGTTTATATTAGAGAGTATAGGCTATGGTAAAAATTTTATCAAAAATAATGATTAAAGGAATATGATATTAGGTTCTACTATTTAGAGCAATGGTTTTGTCATTTGCTTGTTTCGAACAAATGGGCCAGGCCTGGTTTTTGTTTCATTAAGTCATCTCTACACATACTTCCAGTCAACCCAGCTGTAAATGGGTATGGATAATCTGTAATCTCTGCCTACATGTCCATTGTTTTGTAGATCTGTGATGAGACTAAAGCTATTATGTTAGCTGATATGTCACATATCTCTGGATTAGTAGCTGCTGATGTCATTCCTAGTCCATTTGAATATGCTGATGTAGTGTCATCTACTACACATAAAACACTGAGAGGACCAAGGTATGTTTATTTGTTATTACATTTTACAATAATACTGCTCAAGGTATGTTTATTTGTTATTACATTTTACAATAATACTGCTCAAGGTATGTTTATTTGTTATTACATTTTACAATAATACTGCTCAAGGTATGTTTATTTGTTATTACATTTTACAATAATACTGCTCAAGGTATGTTTACTTTTTATTACTTTTTACAATAATACAGCTCAAGGTATGCTTACTTGTTATTACGGTTTATAATAATAGCGTAAATACTGCTCAAAGTATGTTTACTTGTTATTACATTTTACAACAATACTGCTCAAAGTATGTTTACAATTTACTTGTTATTACATTTTACAATAATCCGTATGACTTCAGAATTAATCCAGCATAATGATACAAGTTGGTTTTTAATTTGAAATAATTATTGATTTCATTTTAGATCTGGATTTATATTTTACCGTAAGGGTGTTAAGAGTGTTCATCCTAAAACAGGAGCTAATATAGACTATGATTTGGAGAAGAAAATTAATAATGCTATCTTTCCTGCATTACAAGGTGGACCACATGAACACCAGATAGCTGGTGTAGCAACTGCATTATTAGAGGTATTTAAAAAAACAAAAAATCAATTTCTTAAATTAAGAGCATTTGGATAAGATGTTTGTGAGTTTGATTCTCTATATTTTAACAACTCAAACAATAATTTACAAATATCATTGCTTGTGAATAGCCGTTTTATACGCCCACATGGAAATGTGGACGTATATTGCCGTCGCCCCTGTCCGTCCGTCCGTTGGTCCGTCGGTCCGTCCACATTTGTTGTATCCACGATAGAGGCTACAGTTTTTATCCGATCTTAATGAAACTTGGTATACATGTATATATTGATGATATCTCGGTCAAGTTCGAAAATGGAAATTATCGCATGAACCGGTTTTGAGTTATTGCACCTGACTTAGTAAAAACGGGTCAAATTTGGTTTGTATCCACAATAGAGGCTACAGTTTTTATCTGATCTTAATGAAACTTGGTATACATGTATATATTGATGATATCTCTGTCAAGTTCAAAAATGGAAATCATTGCATGAACGGATTTTGAGTTATTGCCTTGACTTAGTAAAAATGCGTCAAATTAGGGTTGTATCCATGATAGAGGCTACAGTTTTTATCCGATCTTAATGAAACTTGGTATACATGTATATATTGATGATATCTCGGTCAAGTTCCAAAATGGAAATTATCGAATGAACAGATTTTGAGTTATTGCCCTTGACTTCGTAAAAAAACACGTCAAATTTGGGTTATATCCACGATATAGGCTACAGTTTTTATCAGAAATTCAAATTTGACGATTTTTTGATGAATAGATTATGAGTAATTGCCCTTGACTAAGTAAAATTGCATAAAAATTCATTTTCTGTAGACACTATAGAAGCTACAATTATCTATGGATTTTAATGAAACTTGGTATGAGCATTGGAATTGATAAGAGGGCGGTCAAGTTCGATTTGGACGATTTTGTGATAAACAGTTTTGGAGTTATTGCCCCTGCCTCTATATTTGTTGTAGACAAAATAGAAGCTACAATTTTCAATGGATTTAAATGAAACTTGGTGTGAGCATTGGAATTGATAAGACACAGTCAAGTTCGAATTAGATGATTTTTCGATGAACAGTTTTTTAGTTATTGCCCTTGATTTAGTAAGATTGTGTTAAAATTTTTTGTGGTTCAATAGAAGCTACAATTTTCAAAGGATTTTGATGAAACTTGGTGTTTTTGAGTTTTTGCCCTTGACTTCAATATCCATTTAGTGAATGTTTTTGAGTCATTGCTGTATTTATTTTTCAAATTCAATGCTGCCAGTGGGCGTATGTTACCTTGCCTGGCAAGCTATCTTTGATTCATGTATTACATTTTGGCATTTGAGAATGAACATTTAATGTAACAATTGAGAAAATGAAAACTATTTATCTAAGAATTTCTCACTCTTCCTAGATTAGTTTCCAAGTATGATTTTTTCTTTATTAGGCACAGCTACCAGAATATCGAGACTATCAACTGTTGGTGTTAAGAAATGCTAAAGCAATGTCTGAAGCCTTGGTAAAGCATGGTTATAAAGTTGTTTCAGGTATATATTATATAATCTTAATATTAATATACATTAGCACTATTATCAGTCGACTTGCAAAAATCTCAAAGAATGTTGTTTTTCGGTAGCTTTGACATATTTTGCAAGTTGAAACAACTCAATCGACAAAGGTTTGATAAAAAAAAATAATTTAAAAACAGTGGAGGGGAGGGGGGCATTTTTTTCCAGTAGCCTATCCTGTCCACACGCACCTGTGACATAGACATGTTTTATGTGTGTTTTTATCCACATCTCACGTTGTATGTTGTAGTCATTCATTGGTAGATTATTTTTTGTTTAAATGAAATAAATATGAAATAAATCTTGTTTTATGTCCTACTCCTAATGAAGGCAGTATATTCTGTTTAAGGTGGAACTGATAATCATTTAGTCTTAGTTGATTTAAGACCGAAAGAAACAGATGGTGCTAGAGTTGAGAGAATATTAGAACTGTGTAATATTACTGTGAATAAAAACACCTGTGCTGGTGATAAGAGTGCTATGACCCCTGGTGGATTACGATTAGGTATGAATAGTGACAGCCAATTTATCTAAGTACAGGTGAACTTTTGAGAAAATCTTTAGTTGAATATGTAAGGTTCAATTCTAAAAGACAACATCATCATCAGAAGGGTAATATGGTACATGTATTTACAACAAAATGAAATAAATAGATTTTGGCTAATTGGCTAAGGAAGATAGGCAGCGCCAGGCAGGGTGCAACAAGGATTTTCCACGATGACAGCTGAATTTGAATGAGTCATCAAGAACAGTTGTTTACAAATTATGCAGTTCAATCTTTTCCTTGACAGCAATCACAAAGACTAAGAGTGCTTGCTTTTTCAGTTATTCTAAATGACGTATGTTCCAAATTATCTCCTTTTTAAAACATTAACCTGTTGTATTGGAAATTTTCTTCAGGGGCACCAGCATTGAGTTCTCGTGGATTTAATGAAGCTGACTTTGGTAAAGTTGTTGAACTCTTAGATAAAGGAGTACAAATAGGTCTATATGCTCAGCAGAAAACTAGTAAGTATACCTAAGTTATAAAAAACATAACTTATAAAGATAAGAAAATGTTAAAATTATGTGGTTGAACTTTGACTGCCTGCTGATAATTCCCAATATGCTAGATTACCAATTTTGAAAGTTATCACAAAGTTGCTAACTGCCAGTATCCAAATTTGATATCAAATTTTATTTATGATCATTTAGTACTATTCAATCTGCACAGAGCTTCTTAATTGATATTAAAGATGAATCCATTGACCTGATAATTTATAAAGGCCATATAATCGACACAGATTCATTCTTGTGCCTCATCTTTATTTGTTAATATTATGGGAAAATGTCACAAAATTATTAGTTGCTTTTATTTATGATTTGATTAAAAACGCCCATGAACTTAATATAACATGCAGATCTCAAGCTTGATTTCAGGTCTTGACCAAAATCTGAATCTCTTTTAAGTTGCATATATGCTAACAAGCTTTTGAGGCTTTAATCTGATAGTTGATTAACATTTGGTGACAGTTGATTTTCCTTGTTTGTTACTTAAGAGGCTGTACAGTTTTATCTTTTTAATGCATTCATTCAAGTGAACAGTTATCAAAACCCAATTTTGTTTTTGTTTTTGTCAGAAAAACTGAAAGATTTCAAAGAATTTGTTGTGACTGATTCTGAAGTAAAGAAGAGGGTGGAAGATCTAAAAGCAGAAGTCAAGGTGTTTGCTGAGAAGTTTCCCATGCCTGGATTACCTGACAGATAATTTCAATATGATTTTATTCATAAAATTGTACAATAAAAGTTAAAATTTCCTACAATTTATCATGAATGAACTTTTTGTCATTTTTCGTGACCATAATTTCATTACAATATTCCATGATGTGAAAAGCTAATAGTACTTACGATCTTCACCACACTAAGCACGCACTATACGAATAGAAATATCAGAGAACGTATTTACACAAGTACCAAAGAGTTGACTATATAATTTTAAAGCCCATCTTGAGAAAGTATTTTGTAAGGTAAAAAATGTCAGGTATTGATGATAAAACGTAGAAGATGTCTCCATTGATTTTACAAAATGCATTTAATGTGTTGTTTTAAGTTATTGTTCTTCATGAACAATACAGATTTTTGTTTTATTTAGCAAATTTTGGTCGAGCATATATTTTTGATGATAGTTATTTTATTTTGAGATTCAAGCCGATCATAATTGTTGATTTAAGCTTATGAGATTATTAATTTAATTAGACATACGTGTACATACATTACATAATTATAAGTATATCTGGATGGGAAAAGGAGATTAAAAAGACATGTCATTTATGTGACCAGTCATACTTTAGTAGGCAATTTGTTAGCTAAGTCAATCACTACTAGTGCTCACAGATCAATGTCGAAATCTGAGTCTTCAAATCTATGTGTGTTCAGAGTAATTGACGACTTGGCATTACTTGAGACTCTCCAATATATAGAAAAGATATGTAGAGAAAAGGAAAGTGAAGTTCCTAATTTTGTAGGAACTATGATATATCCATGCATTTCTAGTACTTTTGAAGACTTTGTACATATATACAATACCCAAATCAACCCCTGAAAATGGCAATCCATTGCCTTTCGGTTTTATTTATCTTTAATATGAAGTCAACCACTTCAGATCTGCATTTTGAGTTTTAATTTGTGTTCTACATACATGTGATTTTTATTTCTAATTTTGCCATTTGTATTTTATTTCTGTATGACTTTATTATCGTAAAAATATTATTTTCTATCATATTGTTAATGGTGTGGATGATCTGATACAATATCTTTTGGCCTCCGTGGTTTCTGAACTTTTCTTTTATATATTAACTATATAATTTGAAATTACTTCTGTAATGCCCTATAATTAATGTACATTAGGCAGTGACTATATTGTGGTATTGAAAGTAGGAATTACATCTAATGAAAGAAACTCATGCTTTTCTGGAGTATATCTAATTATTATTACTTTTTAAAGTACGATTCATATGAAAACAGTGTTATAGGTAGAAAAAACCTAAACTATTCTGAAGTTAGCTTAGTCTTACTTATTTTCAAACCATTCAATGCATATCAAATATCTGAAGCAATGCCAAAAGTTTCCTATTAGCTTAATATTATATCGTCTTACTGATACGCAAAATAAGTTTATTGAAAAAAGGTGTGTATTAACACATATATAGCATTTTACAAATTAGAAGGCAAAATTATTCACCTCAAACAATTTATAATATCTTAATCTTTAAATTGTTCACCTTTCTCAAACTCCGAATCTCGTAAAAAATATTAGTTATTTATGTCTTTATCTAAGTCGATATTTAGTTCCTGCAATTATAGTTCCACGAATCCCTAGATTTTAATATTCTGATGATTTCAGAATTTGTCGATTTGTTAGAATTGCCGTTGTCAAGGTACGTCTTCTAGTTTAAACCGCACAATTTTGATTCGTACTAATTGAAGAAAAATTGTACAAATTGTTGCATATACTGTTTAATAAAATGGTGCTATTGCAGATTATGTTTTTCTTAAGCGAAAGTGAAATTCAAAGACCCCAGATAAAATTACCGAAACACTCGTTTTAGCCAAAAATATATCGTATGCACTAAATCAGTTCCCTTTTCGAATTTTTTCTCGGCAGAAATCTCTCACTTCCACAGAGCTGCTGTATTTTAATCTCAACCTCAATAGTTGTACTCCGATTAGGTCAGAATCATAAACAATAAAACCAGAAAACTAAACACTATATTATTCACAATAAAAACAAAACTTAATACCAGTTTTCTATAAAATGAAAGAATAATAAACATCAGCTTTCTTTAAAATAAAACCAGAATAGTAAACAGCAATATCCTTTACATAACCAGAATACTAAACATTGTATTACTTAACACCAACGTTATTTACAATAAAATCAGACTACTAAACACCAGCAATGGTCTGAAGTAGTGTAATTAGTGGTTTGTTATAAATGTATACGAGTCTTGTATTTAGTCATGATTTTTTCTACAATTAGAAACAGTAACGACAATGCAATGCCAGTCGACAACAAAAGGAAAGCTCCTTGTAAATGGCCCAAGGAAATTGGTTGAATTTCAGAAGATTTGTCCTTTGTTTCACAGTTTATCTGATTCTCTGTAGTATTACCGTTAATTTTATTTTCAAATACTAAAGACATGAAATGTTCAATATCGTCCTTCAAGGGTGAGTTTACAGGTACTCCAAAAGATATATATTGAAGTGCGATATAAAATTTCGCAGAATGCAACTTGCAGTTAGATAACCTTAGAATTGTTAATGAGTTTAGTGTAATAAAGACATATCTACTTGTCAATGCTTTGTCTACATGGGAATGGATATCTTCGTCCAATACACTAGGATCTGTTCGGTTAAATTCGACAATCATTCCCCAAGCAGCTTGAATTAATGGCACAGAACTATTTTCAAAAAGACTTAGAGAAGAAGATTGGCCTAGCAATCCAAATTTCCAATCTTTGGCATTAATTAAGTCACCCAAGCTGCTAAACCTTTCAACTTGCGGTACAAGTAGCAGCGAAGATAAATTTGCTATATATGTCGCAGCCAACACGATGCTAAATATCCACCAGGAGATAAGCAAGATATGACTTGATCTCGTCCTTGGTTTAATATCGATACTTTCCTGTGTCAAGCATCCGAAAAAGGAAAATACTATGAATAGAATACCAAATCCATCAACGATCTGAGAACAGGAGCAATACCAAGGGACGAAAACTTCAATTAAGATGTACAAAGTTACAAATACAAAAAAAGAAACTATCAGAAAGATGTACACGCAAGTATTGAAAGGCCTGAAAACTCCAATCCAAGAATGGTGGCGTGCTTCTTCGGGTTCTTTATAAACCATGCCCAAAGTTGTTGTAGATATTGGTGGAAGAATAAACTCCATTATACTTCGTCTTTCATTGCTGATGGTAAATTCAGCAAAAATGATGTCAACCTCACGCTTTTGGGACATTCCTAGCAGTCCAGTAAAGGTATTGTTCAACATCTTCATACCATAAAAACCATCATCTGGTTCCACAAGTTCATAAGTAAAATTGAGATAGGTAGACATAGTGGTGAGCAAGTTCATCATATATCCATAATACACAGATTGATTGTTTTCTTTCCTACGCTGGAGTAGAATAAATGGTAATACACCAAGAACAAGATGGCGCTTATTCCATTTGAATCTTAGGTTAGGGTAAATGGCGTTTTTACTGAACGGTCTCTTTACGTTTGTGAAAATATTTCCCTGGTGGGATTTTGTCAATGTTTTGATTGTCCCACAAGATTGGTTTTCGTTTTGTAAGGTCTGAATTAAAGCCACGTGACATAAATCTGGTACTGCAACGAAGTCCTCAACCGATGAGCCATTCTGATTAAGCGACGGTCGAACTAATAACAAGTGAGATTTGCTTCTAAAATCTGTTGTTCTGTTGGAAATGGAATCAAAATCATTGAAGATTCGAACCACATCATTAATTTCCCGCAAACTAGAACAAGAAAGGTATACGAGATTAATTTTAGGAAAAAATTGTGAATGTATGGAATTCAAAAAGTTTATTTGAGTATCCCTCTGTTCATACACAATGCGTGATATATTCTGTTGGTCGAAGTACTTCTGAAGTTGCTCCACTATAGGCCAACACTGTCTTTCACTGCTATGGATAAACGCCAAATGTTTCCACTGAAGCACATTTAAAACACTGGTAACTAGTTCTACCGAAGGATTCCAAACCCGGGGTATAAAATACTGCCCTTCAGTTAAGATCCCAACTATCATAACTAAATGAAACGTGCAATCAATCACCATCGCCATCTTGTACCAGAGTGAAGAAATTATATCTGAAATAAATCTGTAAATACAAAGCAAACATATACTGATGTTAAATATTTATACACATTTTGTTCAAATACTTTCAAAACCCAATCATATAACTCAACATTCAAAACTTATTTGAAAACCATTTCCTGTTTGATTCATACCTTTACTTAACAAAGGGACAATGCATTTTTGTACATAAACTTTTTCGAAACATTCCCTTGTTTGATGTTATACTAAATATCAACGTTAAAAATCAAGTTGCAAATTCGAACGTTTTCCTTAAATATTCTCGATTTTAATCCGTAAAGTAAGTAATAAGTTCATATTAAATGTATTTATTATACAAACTGTCTCTATATAAAAAAAATATTATCCTTCCAAATTAATGGATTGTTACACTTTGGAATTATTGTCTACATTTATAGTTCGTGCTTAGGTTGAAGGTTTCACAAAACCAATATAAATTGTATGTGATTTATAAACGTTAAATATTTCTCAACATTTGTGATGGACTGAACGTAATCGTTACATAATACGCCGATCTAGAATTATTCATTACCAAAACTGTTCACCTTAGAAGAACTGGTTGCTATAAACGGGATTAATGTATACTAGAAAAATGCAACTTTATCATTTGAACCTATATGAAGTTTTATCTTTATACTTACTAAGTACATCTATGTGCCAATGTGTGACAAGGAATAAACCATGGCCTATGCAAATTTTCGGGGATGTTTTAGAAGTTCTTCAATGGAAACACGTAGCTGTGATTCACAGTAATGGGGATTCTTGTGTTTATTTACTACGAGAAATTAATGATCATCTGGATAATATCAACATATCACGCGTTCAATACGAACTACAAGTCTCCAACTATTATCTAAATCGGTATTTATATGAAATACACTCGCAATTTTTCCCAAATATTCATATCATATACCTTGCGTGTTCCACTGCAGAGGAACTGGATCTTGTTATGAACACTTCAAATGCCTTTGACACCATGTCCAATAAAACAACTGATTTCAGAAGCAAATCACAATGGTTGCTCTTCAATCGTGTAACCATAATGGACAGCAAATTTTTAGAAGATACTTTAACTGTACCAGACTTGTGTCATGTAGCTGTAATAACGAAATCGGAAAGCAAAAATTGTGTACACGGAGTTCTAAAAACCTTGACAAAAACAACCAACGGTAGTGCTTTTATTGACGTAAATAAAAATTTTAAAAGAAGTACCATTTACCCCAACGTAAGATTCAAATGGAATAAGCGCCATCTTGTTATTGGTGTATTACCATTTATTCTACTCCAGCGTAGGAGAGAAAACAATCAATCTGTGTATTATGGATATATGATGAACTTGCTCACCACTATGTCTACCTATCTTAATTTTACTTATGAACTTGTGGAACCGGTTGATGGTCTTTGGGGCAAAAAAATTGCAAAGGATAGCTACGATGGTCTCCTTGGAATGGCACACCGTCGAGAAATCGACATAATGTATGCTGAATATACAATCAATAATGAGAGACGGGAGTTTCTAGATTTCATCTTACCACCCTTGTCAATAACTTCTGTTGGTTTTGTTTATAAGGAACCACAAGAGGCTCAGCTCTCTAACACATGGCTGTCCATTTTTAAACCTTTCAGTGCAGGGGTATATATACTAGTATTGATATCTTTCTTGATAATTTCTATGTTTTACATTTTAGCTGAATCATTATACATTACACATCACAATCCTTTACAAATTGTGAGTGAATTGGACTTACTGTCAGTAATATTTTCCTTGTTCGGTTGTCTTACCTTGGAATGTTCCCAAATAAATGCCCGCTCAAGGTCTGGTCGTGTACTGTTTGTGTCTTGGTGGTTCTTCTGTATACCGTTGACAATAACGTTTATAGCCAACTTATCGTCTTTACTAATCTCCCCCAAAACAAAGACTTTCAATAATCTAGACGAGTTGCTGGTAATTGATGATTGGAAGTTTGGATTTTTAGGAGGCTCGTCGGTTCAGCCTATATTTGAGAATAGTAAAGATATCTCGTTACAGCTGGCGTGGAGAAAGATTCTTCAATTTAACCAAACAGACCCGAGTGTTTTAAGCGACAAGGAGAACGACCAAATTGACAAAGTTATGAAGGGCAATTACGCCTTTATTACAATGACTCCTATAAGCTATGTTAAATCTGGAAATGACTGCAGATTGACATCTACTGATAACATATTTACTCTTCAACAATTGTCTTTTGGTGTACCTAAAAATTCAGCCCTTAAGGGTGATATTGACAATTTTATGGTCAACGCTTTCGAAAAACAAACTCATCGATTGGGAGACAATGATAAACGACCAACTGACTGTTCAATGCAGCTCATGGAATCGGAAATTCGACCAATGAATTTAGATACAATGAAAGGAGCCTTTATCATTTTGATCATTGGTGTATCATTATCATTTTCAATTATCTTATTAGAAATTTGTTCTCATGAATATCTTAAAACAAGTAGGCCTACATACTAATATCTATAATATTCAAATTGGAAACATTTCACGAAATTTTGGAGCTTTCTGAAGTTTTGCTTAAAATAAAGGTCGGTCCGTAAACACTCTAGAAGACACAATACTTGACGGATTCGGATATAACTTTGTGTGTGTGTTCGTAATCACCCAAAATCCTATTGAAAATCAGCGATATCGAAAAATATGTGTTCTTGTCCATATTGTTGAAATTCTCGTAAACACTCTACAATGTGCAATTCTTGACGGATTTTAATGAAACTTGGTGTGAAATGTGTTATAACTCATGGATGAACCCTTTTGAAAAATAGCGAAGACGAAAAATACTTTGTATGGCTCATCGCCCTTGTGCTTGAAAATGCGTTAAATTTTAGCGAGTAAACACTTTAGAAAGCACAATTCGTGATGGATTTGATGAAAATTGGCATGATTATTGAGTACTTGTTATCACCCAAGATGAATCCCATTAAATATCATATAGATCGAAAAATATTTTGTATTAGTTATTGCTCTTGGTTTTGAAAATGTGTTCAATTTTTGGCTCGTCAACACTACATTCTAGAAGGCACAATTTTTGACCAATTTTGACGACACTCGCTGAAATTGTTTGATATCACCCAAGGATGAGCTCTATTGAAAATTAAAAAAATATATTTAAAATCAAATTACACGCAATTAATGACGTCATCAAACATTTCGTTTCAGTTTAATTAAAGGACTCACAGACATAATTGGAATGGTGTAAATTGATGCTATCACTGTCCTCGATACAAATAATAGTTTTAGAGCAACTCTTTGGGGCATATTATTTATTTCATTACACATATATTGTTATCTCGTGTATTTCGCTATGTTATTATTTGTATTTCAATATAATATTATTTGTATACTATTAATTCCTAATAACATGTTCATGTAAAAAATAACGGTTTTTAATCTACCAAAGCAATATGAATAGATGAATAATATAATTATATAGATCAATGTATTTCACACTATTTTAACAGTATTTTATTGTGTTATTTAAAAAGGCATTTATTCTGTTTAATCTAATGACTTCCATTGTCAGGAAATCTATAGATAAACCTGAATTAAAATGCCACGCATCAGGTTCCCCTTAAATTCATTGGAAACGCACCCCGCCAGTTTAGATTTTCGTTCTAGGTCTTCGCCAACAACGACATTTTACATGGCGTTGTTAAAACTTTTTGAATCCTTCCATGGGGTTTCCTTGTTATGATTCCACTACGGCGTCGCGGAACGGTAGTAAGACCCAAGAGAGGTTTTCTGGGCTTTTATATCTCTGAGCATGTTCCTAAAGCAACGTTTGGATATATTTCATGAACCAAATGTGTATGTCACATAGAAAACTGGCGACCCCAAGACAGTGTTATCGCTTGGCGTTTAAATTTATTAATTCAGATCAGACAAAATATAAGTATCCGACCGTTTAAGGCCGCCTATTTTAATTTCTAAATGAAGCATTTGTTTCCTCACATGACTACACGTACATTTGGGGAAATCAACCCTCCCTTTCCATATCTGAGAGTTTTTACTCTTTGTATGTTTTACACAAAACGTAATTCAAAAGTAGTTTTATCACATAGATTTTGACATATTCTTCACACCCTTTTAATTAAATACACAAGCCATTATTAAAGACAAGCAAAGCAATTCGATGATTCGTTTATCAAAGTAACATTACATGCACGTCAAAGCTAACATGGGCCTTATTTATTGAAATTCCTGGTCCTTAATTCATGTTTATAATATAAATATTCAGTTAGTAGTCCTAATATGGAGAATGCTACACCAACAAGTGAAATCCAAAACAGTCCTGACAGATTAGACATTGTAATAGTCTGATCTTTCTGTTTACTTATTAATTGATTGTTCGAATCACAACTATGTTTTCTCAGATCTGCTTTAAAAAACATATCAAGCAAGCCAGTATCCGAAAAGCGGGATATGGTGTGTTCAATGTCCTGTATAAGTGGCGACTGAAGGGGAACAAAAAAGCTTACTTGAAGTGATAAACCAATCCTCATAGTAGAAAAACAGTCATCTTCATTATTGATATTTCTGAGGCCATCTACAAACACGAATGCATACTTTTCATTCGTCCTTATCCTTTCAAACTGACGACTTACATTGGCATCCAGGCTAAAAAATTGCGACGTGTTAAATTTTTGAATGTTGTGCCACATAAGTTTAATAGTCTCATCTGAAGAATTTTTTATCATGTCAATAATACCAGAATCACCAGGAGCACCAATCGTCCAGTCAGGAAGCGCAAGAAGCTGCTGTAAATTTCTGAATGGTTCTTCCTCTGGTTCGAACACCAAAGACGATATCAGATGAGCGGAATAAGAAGACGCGATCAATACACAGAACAACCACCAAGCAGCTAATAATATTCTACCAGTGTGTGTTTTTGGTTGTAGATGACCACCTTCCTGGAAAATAGAACCTAAAAGTCCAAATGGAATTATCTTCAGGCTTTTTGAAACTTCTGTTGATTTTCGAAAGGTACACATAGCGATGTATTCCACCAAGGTGTACACACAAGTTATTAGTATATATGCGATTATTATAATGTAGTACACGTTGTATTCAAATGGTCTTAATATTCCCATCAAGCCAATTTTCTTGTTCTGCATTGTCTTTCTGTAAAACACAACCACAAAGTCGTACTTCAAAGGCGGGTTAATAAAATGCATCAAACGGGATCTTTCTTGGGTTAAAATATATTCGCCATATAATATATCAATTTCTCTCCTATATGTCTTCTGCATCAAATATTTATAGTCCTCGCTTCCTAACTGAGTGTATGTGAAGTTTAAGGTACGGGATAAATGATCTAGCAAGTCAATCATCCAACCAACATAGGATATGGATCCGTTATTTATTTGACTTCTTATATAAAAATAGGGAGAAATGCCCAATTGTAAACGCCTTCCATTGTATCCGAATTTTATATTAGGAAATAGATCATCTTTAAGTTTAAGTTTATCCGGTCTCACGTGAACAAAGTTTGTCCCCTTTGGTGTTTTTACCAACGTTTTAATCTCAACACATCCACCTTGAAATGGAACAACAAGAACCACGTGACATAAATCTAAAAGAATTTGCTTTAAATCGGATACAATATGAGAGGAAACAACTAATATCCACTGAGATTTAGATCTGAAATCGGTTGTTATGTTCGAAATAAAATCATAATCATTAACACTACTTAAGAATTCCAACAATTTTGAATGGTTCACCCCGGGAAAGTAAACGAAATTAATATCAGGAAAATCTGATGCATGTATTTTCATTAAACGTTGCTCCAATGTTGATGGAAATATTTCACTGAGCTGAATTAAATTCCTTTGAACCTCTTTACCATCCAAATACTTTGAAATCTTATCAATAGCATTGTCATGAAAGTTGTCATCGTAAATTAGATTCAATTTCTTCCATCTCAGTATATCAATAATATGTAACAAACTTTTTACAACGTTTTTTTCAGAAGCTGTTTCAAAAATAATGGTTATACTTAACAATAATATGCCTTTCTTGTCCATCATAATGGTAATGGTGGTTGCTCTACACCATTAGTAAACTGGTTATATACGGTCGACATTTGAAGAAAAGGATATCTCATATATCACTGTGTTGATGTTTTACTAGCAATTAAATTCTTGATTAAAAACTAATTACATGAGATACCTTGCTACATATAATAAATTCTGACAGTGGTTAGACAATATCAGATATAAGTATATAATTGATGATAACACTCTCATGGTAAACATTTATAATGTATCGTGCCATACTCTTCTGCATATATAATTGAAAACAGACAATGCAATATGCTATGAATTACACGATAATTGCAAGAGCCTACTCTTTTCCGATATCTAACTGTCGATGTATGTAATGGGAACAGTCTGTAGCATATGAAGTATCGATTTATTTTCGCATTCGACCTTTTCTACTCAGTTCAGTTATTATTTCTGGACACCATTTAGAAAAATATTTGAAGGAAACGTCGTCCTGGTGGTATACGATGTCCCCTACGTAGATTTACGTTTAAAGGACAGATTCGCCATTTTCAGGGGTTAATTTGGTTGGGAAACTTTTCTTTTTGAATTTAGAGTCGTTTACGAGATCTGACGTATCTTTTTGAACAATTTCAAAGAGTTTGAATAAAACTGTTTTATGTTTAATGATTTTATTTGTCAATATGTGGAAACGATTGTGAAGAAAGTGACATGAAAATTACTAGTATATCACTAAAACATATACAATAAGAATCTAAATATACAAAGATAACCTATAATCCAGACAGTTACATTCAGATATATTGGAATTAGACCACCAAAATATTTCAGTTGTAGTCTGTGTTATTTTTTTAATACTATTTCTACCCCCCCCCCCTACCCCTCCTCACATTTTTGGTATGTATGCATGGCTATATTTGTCTAATTTTAGGTTTAGATTTGAAATTTGATGTACGAAATTGAAGTTTCTTTCAGATTTTAAGGGATGATAAGAGATGTACATGTGAAAGGATACTTATAAAAATAGTCGCTATGCAGTGTGCGGTCTTCAACGAGATTTCTGCAAAGATTATTGAAGGTTTAATTTCGTGATTTTACATTGAATCAGATGACAAATGAATTTATGGACTCTGTCCAAATGACAAGATAATTAATGGACACCAATATGGAGTACAAAAGATAACGGGAATGAATAAGGGGAGGTATAATCGGAGTGTCCTGGTTCAAATGCCCACACTTTTGTATTTTTATAGAATATAAACCTTGTATTTAAAATTCCTTAATATCGAAAGCAAACCCGAAAGATCCATGAAAATCGTTTGAATATATATTAATATATTCATTGTGAAAAACACAGAAAAAAAACAACTTTTTCCAAATCATCTCGAAGCGCTGTTATTGGTTTTCTTGTTTATATGCGTATTTCAGATACTAAAAATTAGTCTAGTAATTTTGAAATTAAATATCCATTATTGAAATTATAAAACTGAATAAAAAAAGTTACAACATTTTGAGATGGAAGTCAAATATTTATATATGCGCCGCCATTTGTCTTGCTGTTATGAATTTCAATGAATTTTTAACAAAAACAAAATAAAATGAATCCTGTATAGCTTGAAAAAAAAACCCCAAAAAACAGAAACCGTGCTTTCATATTTAGTGCATACTCAAAATTGGGCACACAATATTCGTGTCTGTGCTACGGATGTTAAAAATGTATAAAAATGTAAAAAAGAGACCATTATTAAGGTGTTATGATCATAATTTTGTTACACCACTATCGGTAGTCGGTAAAACAGGAACTCTTACAGTATTTGATTCACCATCACCGCCACCGTCATTCGGGTGGTTACTGGGCTGAAATATCAAAATAAAATATAGATGTTTTTGTTGCTATATAGATAGGATCACAGATATTTAACTGTTGCACTCTTAAGTATTGATTTGTTATGGTCATAATTTGTCATATAGTGCCCATTGAATTTGTAGAACCGGTCTGTAGCTATCGGGGTGTCAAAAAATTTCAAACTTGTTATATCTCAATGAAAGCTACCATCAGCAGAAAGAAACTACTGATTTTGGCAAGCAACATCTGACCAATAATTGAAAAGAGGAATAAGTGGTTTTGTCACATTATCACAAAATATACTTTTCGGAAGACCCATTTCCTCCTATGCAACAAGTCAAGCTACCAACATTTCTTTTCAATAGAAGACAGCGACATGAGCTTTTTGCTTTTACTTACCCCTTCTGCTTTCTTAAAGATAAAGATTTCGATTCCCGTAATTATGCTACCAGCTACGACCCCGATTAACAATATAATCAGGGCACCAGAAAAGGATCCTAAATCAACCTTGTAGAACTTGGGTTCATCCTTTTCACCAGTCTTCCCCTTGGAATCTAAGAAATAATTTTCACAGTCACCACCAAACCATTTATCTTCTAATATCTGTAATGCCCCACTCTCTCGTAGTTCTAAGATGGCCATATCAATAGCCTTGGCGTGTTTGTAACCGATACGATAAGTAAATGCATAATTTCCCAGCATCACAAGATCCCCAGTGTAATAGAGGTCGCATGTGGTCTTGGTGAAATATTTGGCCATAGCCGATTCCATGATAAAGGCAAATCGTCCTCTAGATGATAATACTCTATCTATACCTTCTTTAATAGTATTGATTTCAACTTTGTTTTTATTGGATTCGACGTAGTTAGAAATTCGTTGCATGTAGTCTATAGGAGCGGTTCTAAAATACTGTCTTGTGGCACCAGCACTCAGCATCCCGTATTGGACTTTAGTTTGGACACTAAGTTCCTTCAGGTTGTGTATGGGTCCAGTTACTTCAGATTGTATTGGGTTGATTCGTAAAAGGTTTGTAAGACTAGCTATATACGTGGATACAAATATGATGACAAAAGCCCACCAGAAGAGAACTACAGTTCTTCCACCGACTGATCTTGGTGTTCTGGCACCGAAGCCTACAAAAACAGAAATTTACCCTTTTAGGTACAGACAGCAGGTACAAATGCCCTTTAAGGTACGCAATCTTTATACGAATATCCCACCTACATCAATGGGTTGGCCCTGTTGAAAATCCGAAATTAAGAAACAATTTTTTATTAAAAGTACGTTAATGATTCTTGATTGCTCTTAGGTAAATATGTTATACGAGTTTTGACATGTTGGATTATGACACATCTAAAATCGCCAATCTACTGCAGGTTACTAAATTCTGATTTATAAAGATCTCCGGGGTTTCTAATACTTTCAATAAAGACTGTTTGTCTGTTTGTGTTTGATACTAACCTTGCAAAGCCCAGGAACTGACAATAAACCAGAAGGAATTAACGCAATTAAATGTTTCTCCCTCTCTTGCAGTAGCTTCACCATCTTTAGCCATTCTTCGCCATTCATAAGGATTGACATAGCCAATGATAAAAAGAACAGTGCTGGTGATCAAATAAGCTACAAGGGACATTAACCACACGCTATCAGTTAAGGGAAGGTAAAGATGAGAAATCCTCTCATGGAACGTTGGCTGAATATATGTTTCTTCCTGTTTTTTCATCACAATAACATATCCAAAGTTTTGTATTGAAGTAGAGAACGTTACTTTGTCTCGTCTTTTGGAAGTGACTGTTATTGGAGCTGCGGCTATGTCTGCTTCCTGAAACATGATGAAGAACGAAATGGAAGAAGAGCCGCGCAGCCATGATTTTTATACAAAAGAAATATAGGAATCAGCACAGGGTTAAGGACTCGTGAGAAAAAAAATAAATAATCAATTCGGGTTTAAACTTATACTGCAGTACAACCACGAAGAAACAGATGACGGGTGAGCAATTTTTGTGGTTATGTCGATATCATAGATATCCTCAAATTAGTAAATCAAGTAATCATCAACTGATGTGAAAAGTGGGAACATCATATAACTTACCCCGTTTATAACTTCGCCCAACATACCAGTTAAACTACCATCTGGCCGTATAGAACCAAATTGTCCATCCTTCACTTCTTCAATTTGAAACTGTAGATTGAGTTTTTTAGAAATTTCATCTAAGATATCTTTTATGAACCCGCTATACTTCAATTGTTTCGAATTCGATGATTCAACTCTCATCAGATATGGTTGGATCTGAAATTTAAAAAAACAGGAGCGTGAATCTGATCCTAGTTTTGCAATGGCAGGCATCAAAAGACAACTGGTAGAAAGGATCCCTGTCACAGTGGACATGTGAACATAAGTTATTATCCTTGTGTTATCCTTTTTTTCCTTTCTTAATTTCGTTTTCCCTACAAGTCAAGTAAAATATTGTCTTCACAATCAATAATGTGATGCAAATAGCTGAAATAATGTTCTTATTTTTTTAAGATGAAAAAACTGTCCACGTCTACTAATGAAGCTATAGCAGTTGACATTCTCGGTTCTTGAATAACAATGCATTTTGATAGATTTTTACAAAAAATCTTAACTCAAAGAGACACTCACCAAAATTGAAGTTATTTTAACAGTTTCAGCCTGAAAAAAAACAAAAAACAAATCGGTAAAATATGCAGCAGAAGGTTTTACAGAATGAACAATAGATGTAGTTGAACAGTTGATAGAAGATCTTGCTATATTGATTTTAAATGCATCTCGGAATAGTTTGGCACAGATATTTTAGATTTGAATTGAAATGCAGATCCACTATATAATAATGGCACGCACGGCATGTTGCCTCTTTCAGAACACCTTTTGTATTCTAGGGTTTGTGTACTCGATAACCCATATTATACGGTGGCTCATATAATTCACTTTTTTATTTTAAAAGAAAAATTACAAGAATTATAGTTGAAAATTAAAGTTTATACTTTAAAAGTACAGGAATTATCACCTCATATTTACCTAGGTGAAACAATTATGACCTAGGTGAAAAGCCTTCAAAATTAAAGTTTTTAATTCGCAATAAAAACGAGTAATATCGTATATTATGTGAGTCACCATATACATAACCACTTTACTTTTTGCTATATTTTTGTTTTCGTCGCTTAGGGCCTACAAATGGGAAACATCGCAACTCAACCTTATTCTGTTTCCTTAAACCAACCACATCATTATAAAAATATTGTTCGTTTGATGAAGTAACAACTTTGTCAGTATATATAATAAATCGGTGAGAAATATCATGAATATTTCAAATCCAATTCCCTAGAGAACTAAGAACAATATTCCATTCTTCCTGAAATTACTCTTGTCATCCGTCTTTTATAGTTTACTGTTTTTACGGAACTAGTAATTAGATATAATTCCTGGTTTTGCGGATCTTGCAAGCTGGAAGTCATCTATCACCTATCACCCGACAGCCATTAAAATCGATTTTCCATTTCTTCAGGGATAAAAGTAGCTATTAGTAGTCATTATTTATTTAAACATTTTAAACACTTATGACTGCATGCTCCAGAATTTATTTCACTATTATATTAGATGATTTACTGGGGTTAAAGGGAACTTTAACATGAAATCATATATTTTGAAATGTGTAAGATAATGCCAAGATTCAATTCCGTTATTATTGTGTTGACTATCTGTTCTTTCAGGCCATATTGGGGGTAAATTTGTGTCTGGTTATAGTCCTTATACATACTAGAAACAGTCCCGTCGCTAGGGTGGGGCCTACGGGCTGCGAATAGCTCAGATAAATATGAACCAGTTTCTACTTGACGTAAGATAATACCAAGATTCAATTCCATTATTTTATTGTGTTGACTTATTTAATTCCGTTTTTTATGTGTTGACTATCTGTCCTTCCAGGCCATTTTGGGGGTTGATTTGTGTCTGGTAATAGTCCTTATACATACTAGAAACAGTCCCGTCGCTAGGGTTGGGCCCACGGGCTGTGATTAGTTCAGAATTAACCTGTTTCTACTTGACGTAAGATAATGCCAAGATTTAATTCCATTATTTTATTGTGTTGACTATCTGTCCTTTCAGGCCATTTTTGGGGTTGATTTGTGTCTGCTAATAGTCATTATACATACTAGAAACAGTCCCGTCGCTAGGGTTGGGTCCACGGGCTGTGATTAGTTCAGAATTAACCTGTTTCTACTTGACGTAAGATAATCGCAAGATTTAATTCCGTTTTTTATGTGTTGACTATCTGTTCTTTCAGGCCATATTGGGGGTAGATTTGTGTCTGGTTATAGTCATTATACATACTAGAAACAGTCCCGTCTCTAGGGTTGGACCCACGGGCTGTGATTAGTTCAGAATTAACCTGTTTCTACTTGACGTAAGATAATGCAAAGATTTAATTTCGTTATTTATGTGTTGACTATCTGTTCTTTCAGGCCATATTGGGGGTAGATTTGTGTCTGGTAATAGTCCTTATACATACTAGAAACAGTCCCGTCGCTAGGGTGGGGCCTACGGGCTGCGAATAGCTCAGATAAATATGAACCAGTTTCTACTTGACGTAAGAGAATGTCAAGATTCAATTCCATTATTTTATTGTGTTGACTATCTGTCCTTTCAGGCCATTTTGGGGGTTGATTTGTGTCTGGTAATAGTCCTTATACATACTAGAAACAGTCCCGTCGCTAGGGTTGGGTCCACGGGCTGTGATTAGTTCAGAATTAACCTGTTTCTACTTGACGTAAGATAATGCCAAGATTTAATTCCGTTATTTATGTGTTGACTATCTGTTCTTTCAGGCCATATTGGGGGTAGATTTGTGTCTGGTTATAGTCATTATACATACTAGAAACAGTCCCGTCTCTAGGGTTGGACCCACGGGCTGTGATTAGTTCAGAATTAACCTGTTTCTACTTGACGTAAGATAATCGCAAGATTCAATTCTGGTATTAATGTGGTGACTATCTGTCCTTTCAGGCCATATTCCGGGGAAATTTGTGTCTGGTTATAATCCTTATACGTACAAGAAAATAGTCTCGTCGCTAGGGTGGGGCCTACGAGCTGTGATTAGCTCAGATAAATATTAACCCGTTACTACATGACTATCTGTCCTGAGGGCCATGATACACCTTTTTGGGGGGTTGATATGTGTCTGTCAATAGTCCTTAATGCAGATTTATCCCTTTAAAGAAAAGGGTCTGCCATATACTAGTAGTGGCTTGAAGTAGTTTTTGACAAGTCTAAATTCTTAGTTGTTAGATGTGTAAAATAGTTTTTTTGCTTTGACTTCAGTTACGTGTTAAATTCACACTCCACAAAATCCATTTAGACTTAAACCAAACTAAAAGTAAAAGAGAAACGTCTATTAGAATTTGAACAGCATGCAATGATCTAAAAACTTTTTTATATCAGGTGTTTTTCTAATACGTTATACGTGTTCCTCGTATTCGCAACTGCATGTCGAAGTGGATGTTTTTTTACCCCCTTTTTTAATATACAGATTTGCATATTTTCATACTAAACCATTTGAAATTTTGAAAAGAGAAGACCACTTCAAACCAGAATCATTGTCTTGAGGTGATAATCAGGTCAAGGCTTGTGCTAAAACTACCAGAACAATTATCAAAATAGTGCAGAAGCTTTAAATGTTTGCAATAAAAGAAATTAGGACGAAAAAACAACCTTAAGATACTTATATTTAGGCCAATAGTCTTAAACTAACCTTAGATACTAAATAAATTAAATAATATTGGCACATAGATAAAGAAAACCCCCTTTATCATGTTCAACTGTCAATGCCTTATCTTTGTCAAAGCTTTTTGAAACATTGCAGATGCAATAAGAAATCAACCTGCCACAGGCATAATATCTCCATATCTTTATTCCTTGAATCGTTCTACACTACCATGAACTTTGGTTTGTAACAGTTTCAGAAGAATGGTTATCATATTATGTAACAGAATCGTAATGTAATGGAATGATAATGGTATTCTAATTATAGACCCATCAGTCAAAATGCTGATACGTTTAGATAATATCAACAAGATAATAGAGGAAATACTTGAAATGTGAAGGGAATACTTGCAACATTTAATGTATCTTAATACGCGTTGTTTAAAATCAGACTACAATGAACTCCCCAGATAATGAGTGTTCTAAAGGAGTAACCTTGAATAAATTAATTATTAAGAAACTTGACAACAACACAGTGGAGGCTATTTGCCACCAAATTTTAAGATTGTCTATACATTTAAGTCCTTAAATATGACTCAAAATGCACCGCATTTTAAATTTATATAGATTCTTTCTATGGAGAGTTTCCATGGAAGGGCTGCGTCCGCTTCCGCGTTTAGAATTTCAGCCCCGACGGATATCTTTCAACTTATAGCATGCGGGTGCGGCCACTACTACAACATAAATATATTGGCGTAATGTCAATGGTGATAGAAATTGTTACAATGATCGATCTAATACCAATGCATTCTTTGGCTCTATTGAAACTGCAATGTGGCTATATAACCATAGTCTCCTAGATCTATGGGTACAATAGAATAGGGTAAGCTTATCAAATGGGGTAGAGCTTTCAGATTTGAGATTCTATATGTATAAGGAATGGGTTCTGTACTCAGAAATTTTTTAAAAATAAAATTTATTTGGTATATTCTGGCACATTTTCGGACAGAAAATATAATTTAACATTTGGAGTACATGTGGGAGGGTAATATTGTCTCTAAAACCCCGACTGGTGCCGCCACTAATTTGCAAATAACCTAAATACCTGACAAGCATGTTAGCATAGTACATAAAGCAAATCATAAATATTATGTTAAGTAGTTCGGTTTCTCAAGAAACTGTATCTGTGACATCCATTAACCTACTCTTCATCTTAGATTATTATCATCTGACGTATTTACGATAAAATTAACCCCTGTTATAATTGACCTATAAACGGCAAACAGGCAGTTAATTTCACCTTCGTCCAATTATCTCAAAGGAAGTTTTAAAACTAAATCTAATATAAATACGTACCTGAACCAACGGTGTGAACCAACCAGTTTCCAAAACAGTCAAAAGTGTTATTAATTTGAAAAATGAGTACATTTTGAGTCTTTGGAGGATTATCTTATCATTTCAATAAGAAGTTGATGTACCAGTAAAACTATTCCACACACTCGCACCAAAGTTTAAGACAGGTATGCGCGTGCTGGTTTGGAGAGAGCGTGTGTATGAGATAGAAAGATCGTGTTACTATACTATTCTACTAATACTATTATACCAGTTACCAATAGAATAAGTCAGAATATTAAATATGGTAAGTGTTAAAGGGATACACTCCTGTAGAACGCCCGAAAATACTATCCTTTTTCGACAGCTGAATTTTGAGAAACTTTTTTCGGTAATAATCTTTGCTTGTTAATTGGCGTGTGAAGATGTTTTAAAGCGTTTCAACGAGCACTTGTTATATATCATAATATTTTAATTTCCTGTCAGAGACCTGCAGTTTCTGTCATGGACGTCTCGATCACAAAAGTCGTTCGGATGGGACAATGAACGGAGGCCCCGTGTGCTACTGGATGTGTACGTTAGAGACCCCTCCAAATTTGAAAATCGCAAAAAAAAAAAGGAGAACAATGACGAGGTCGTACCAAAATATAACCTATTTTCATTTTCAAACAACATGTTGATATTGACTGTCTAAAGATCAGCAAAATAAAGAATTCTGCGACTGAATCCCTGTAATTTGTATGCATTAAAAGACGTGGCCTTCATTTCTCTAAATCAAATAAGCCCTTTCCTCGGGAGAAATGGCCTGTCATTGTCAGATTTGAGGCAAATTTAGGACATTATCTTCCAACTGTTAATGGAAAGACGAATGTAAATTGTAATCTGTAGGGATTGTTTACATTGGTGTATAACTCTTAAATAAATGGCATGTATAAAAGTTTGCCATATTTTATATTTTATCAAATCCATCCAAGAGCATGGCGAAACATATTTGTGACGGATTTTGGAAACCACAGCACCATGAAAACAACTACCAATTTAAAATGTAATACATTTATTTCAAAAACAGAAATAACATTCGAAAAAGACCGGCTTCATATTAGGGTTTATATAAAATTATCCATATTTATTATTTTATTTTAAGTCGTTTCAATCTTGGATAATCTTTTAGCGTTTTATTTTACATAGATGTAAACCTTTATGTTCAAGACTGTTTTATTTCCTGTCTAACATGGTATATAAACGCGTTTTAAAATCGTTGGATTATGTGGTAAACGGTTACCGTAGTCAACTTTATAAATATCGTCTTATCAAACTGTGAAAACTAAACTCTGAATATTCACTGACATGATGAAGCTGGGAAAAAGTTTCATTCTTTTCTAAGCATTGCCAGTGGATAGCCCATATATTCGCCATTAGTGGAATGATTACTGACCATGTAGGGAAGAGCCATATTAATTAATATTGTATGCAAATATGTGCAGGTTATTAAAGCTCCTTGCATGCATAATGTAGTTTAGTAAACCATGTTTGATGACATTAAGGATGCAAAGCAAATAGTAATTACTGAATGGGAAAATGACTTTAATTAATCCAAAACATAAGCAATTCACATGACATACAAATTACATATAAATGTTAACTTAATTAAAAATAATGACAAATTAACTCCAACCCCATAATCAAAATAACAAAAAAAAAAACCACAATTACAAGTTAGCAGATAGCATTAATATACAATTCACAAGACGCCAGTTAGTAATACTACTAAGGTGGTGGGTGAATATTTTTTCCCAGAGATTGCAAGCGTGCAGCAGCCATGTTCAGCTCTTGCAAGATGACAAGATGAGATAACTCACGCGTACACTTTAATTTTGAATTATGTGATATACATGTGATATACATGCACCAGTCATTTTCATTTTTATGACACAAATGTTTTGTTTCTTAGTTTGACGTATTTTATCAATAAAATATTATTTCATTTCCAACGGATTAATAATCAAATCCAAGTTATATTTGTCAATATTTAGAGGTGGATGGTTAACGATGATTTCTATCCCTGCAATGTTACTTCCGGAACCTAATCTGGGGTTTTGAAATGTGTCACGTGAGAGATGCGTTCTAAACATGATTGCTTTTCCTATTTGCAACTTTGATCGCAAAGATTCATACTATTGCAATAAAACTGTTTCATATTTAAAATGATCCCGCTTTTAAGAATGAAAATATATATTTAAAGTTCTCAAGATGGTCAATATATGTATATATTTATCAGTGAACTGATCTGGTGTCATAAAGTAACAGATTCCCTATCAAATCTGGAAAAACTCACTGCAAAACGCTTTATCAATTTATTTTTTAATAATCCATTGAATTTTTTATGGATAATTTCTGAGTTATTGGGATTTATCGAATTCTGTTATGTTCTTTATGGCAGAAGGTATATACTGGTGAATATATGCACTGATAAAATATGCCCTTATTGGTCAAGTTTAAAATTTTATGTTCACTCCAAGAAAGACGCAATAGTTCTTTAAATAATTGTTGCGATAAATCCAAAACTTATGCTTAAAGGGGCCCAGGCTTTATTTGCTTCGGACAATCATCCGACAGCCTCAAACACATGAAACCTTTTGGTTAGCTAATCAGAAATAGTCTACAGAACTTATCTTTGAAATTTGAGCCTTCAAATCCATGTGTATCCATAATTATCCGTGTTTGAAAAATCATAATGTCGTAAGAAATTACGAACGTCCCGCCATATTGGAAAACGGTTCGTCTTGATAATCAAAGAGTTATCCTTCCCGTCGTGCAATAGCGGTCATCTATATAAATAGACTACAACGCATTTTTCAATTGTAGACTTTGTCAACAGGACACACAATTTTCAGACTGACTGGAGACCAGCCGCGTACAGCACGAAAAAAAAATGAAAATTGTTTGAGGTATATTTCAAGGTATTTTGCGATTTTCTTAGAGCTTGAGTATTTCTGGGGACTGTTTAAATGTAAAAAAGGCCTAAAACGACCCATAAAAATCAAGCCTGGGCCTCTTTAATTAATGTGTGTTAACCTTCTTAATGTATTTCGGCCACTTGACCAGTTTTAGCTTGAAGAAGAATTGACTGGAAGCTGACTGAGTGTATCCTAACACAGGGAATTTTAGTGTCACTTCAACATTCAATTGTAATATTTTAATCATACAACTATTAACAACAGCGGCTATTCTAGAAGTAATTTACCTTTGGGACCTATCAGAAAACAGTGTTTGAGGTATTGGACAAAAACTTTCACTTTAAGGAAACAATACACATCCTACGAATAAACAAGTAAGGCACTGTGTAAAATATTGTGCGTTAGGGACACTTCCATTGCTAATCTACTTAGAGGTAATAAATTACACTATGATATTTTATACATGACTTATTTAGAATGAACAACATCATATTGTTCTAATTATCTCTACTTAAAAACGAAGAAAAATGTCATGGAAATCTCTAGAGAATCATTATTTCATATTAGCACACCATGATAAACTAGCTGGAAGTTTATGTTGTTTGATATGAACTTTATTCCACTTGATATAATTTTATTTCAACTCGGTTGTCATATGGTTGCGAATAATTAAGCCGCCATGCGTTTCGAACGAAACGCACAACTTAATTTTATGAGAGTAATGTTCGAAACTTTTGATAGCTGTTCACAACCATATGCAACTGATATAATGGCACCTTCAGGTGATTGAGATAGGGAGCCGACGGCGAATTGACGTTTGCATCGTAATGCACATTTCAGAATGAGATATAGTCCGAAACTTGCTGACTCTATTCCCAGCCTCTGGGGGGGGGGGGGG
The DNA here is from genome assembly GCA_030562195.1 of Nipponacmea schrenckii. NCBI lineage: Eukaryota > Metazoa > Mollusca > Gastropoda > Lottiidae > Nipponacmea > Nipponacmea schrenckii. The sequence goes on from CM060199.1 coordinate 19,098,289, forward strand.
AGTCAGAAAAACTAGGGACCAAAAATTTGGGATTTTCCGCACTTCCTCGAATCCACCAAACCTCGTTTTATTTGGAAAGATGGAAGTTTTTGTAATTCAATCATACAATCATTATCCCCCTTCACAAGAATCAAGAAGTTCAATCGTCATTTCAAATTGTGTTATATCTTGTACCTTCTGATGTTTGGTTAGCCACATATTATATTAGTTTATTATAAAATCATATAGTGAAGCTTTTATGTGATCTGGTTGTCTAAGACTGAATTATCTCCCTTTAACTAACTTATTACACAACCCCATAAACTATATTTATAATGAAGAAATTATAACAAGTTAGTGGGTGAGCCGTGGTGTTGTGGTATGTAGGTCTGATACGACCTCTTCCTCTGAGACTGAAGCAAGGGATATCTTCCACTCATCTGGAGATCTTGTATCTTCTGATGTTTAGTTAGCCACGACATCAATTCGATACTTACCTTTGGCTTTTGTTGTATATAATTCTTTAGTACAAAAACGAAACTTACAATCAGTATAGAAATGACTCTTATGGTGGAAACGTATTATACTCAGTGCATTATAAAATTATATATTGAAGCTTTTATGTGGTCTGGTTGTCTAAGACTGAATTATTTCCCTTTAACTAACTTATTGCACAACCCCATATACTATATTTATAATGGAGAAATTATAACAAGTTAGTGGGTGAGCCGTGGTGTTGTGGTCTGTAGGTCTGATACGACCTCTTCCTCTGAGACTGAAGCAAGGGATATCTTCCTCTCATCTGGAGATCTTGTATCTTCTGATGTTTGGTTAGCCACGACATCAATTCGATACTTACCTTTTGACAAAAACTCTTTATAGCTTCGATTTATTACATTCAATGAAATTTCTAGGATAACCACCCCAGTTTGATTAGTTAGTTTTAAATAATATACAAAGTTTATTATATAATATATTTTTTCTTTCTATTAGGTTCCATACATTACAAATTGGGTTTTGTCCTAAACCAGACCGAGCGTGATAACCCTTCAAGATTACTTAGTACATCTCCTCTACATAAAGAGCATAATTTCTCAAAGAAGTGGTTGTATTAAGCCGTTTTTGAGTTTAATTGGTTGTTTTAAGTCGTTTTTTTTTTTTGGATTTTATAATAAGACAACGTACATATTATTGTGATTGATAATACACATTTTTAGTGGTGTGAATATAATTTTAAAATTATTAAAAACAATTACCTCCCTTTAACTGTGTGATATTGCACAACCCCATAAACTATATTGATAAGGAAGAAATTATAACATGTTAGTGGGTGAGCCGTGGTGTTGTGGTCTGTAGGTCTGATACGACCTCTTCCTCTGAGACTGAAGCAAGGGATATCTTCCTCTCATCTGGAGATCTTGTATCTTCTGATGTTTGGTTAGCCACGACATCAATTCGATACTTACCTTTTGATAAAAACTCTTTATAGCTTCGATTTATTACATTCAATGAATTTTCTAGGATAACCATCCCAGTTTGATAAGTTAGTTTTAAATAATATACAAAGTTTATTATATAATATATTTTATCTTTCTATTAGGTTCCATACATTACAAATTGGGTTTTGTCCTAAACCAGACCGAGCGTGATAACCCTTCAAGATAACTTAGTACATCTCCTCTACATAAATAGCATAATGTCTCAAACGAAGTGGTTGTATTAGGCCGTTTTTTAGTTTAATTGGTTGTTTTAAGTCGTTTTTTTTTTTTTTGGATTTTATAATAAGACAACGTACATATTATTGTGATTGATAATACACATTTTTAGTGGTCTGAATATAATTTTAAAATTATTAAAAACAATTACCCCCCTTTAACTGCGTGATATTGCACAACCCCATAAACTATATTGATAAGGAAGAAATTATAACAAGTTAGTGGGTGAGCCGTGGTGTTGTTATATGTAGGTCTGATACGACCTCTTCCTCTGAGACTGAAGCAAGGGATATCTTCCACTCATCTGGAGATCTTGTATCTTCTGATGTTTGGTTAGCCACGACATCAATTCGATACTTACCTTTTGTTTTATATAATTCCTTAGTAAAAAAAACGAAACAAACTTACAATCAGTATATAAATGACTCTTATGGTGGAAACGTATTACACTCAGTGCATTATAAAATTATATAAATTTATATATTGAAGCTTTTATGTGGTCTGGTTGTTTAAGACTGAATTATATCCCTTTAACTAACTTATTGCACAACCCCATATACTATATTTATAATGAAGAAATTATAACAAGTTAGTGGGTGAGCCGTGGTGTTGTGGTCTGTAGGTCTGATACGACCTCTTCCTCTGAGACTGAAGCAAGGGATATCTTCCACTCATCTGGAGATCTTGTATCTTCTGAAGTTTGGTTAGCCACGACATCAATTCGATACTTACCTTTGGCTTTTGTTGTATATAATTCTTTAGTAAAAGAAAACGAAACAAACTTACAATCAGTATATAAATGACTCTTATGGTGGAAACGTATTATACTCAGTGCATTATAAAATTATATATTGAAGCTTTTATGTGGTCTGGTTGTCTAAGACTGAATTATCTCCCTTTAACTAACTTATTGCACAACCCCATATACTATATTTATAATGGAGAAATTATAACAAGTTAGTGGGTGAGCCGTGGTGTTGTGGTCTGTAGGTCTGATACGACCTCTTCCTCTGAGACAGAAGCAAGGGATATCTTCCTCTCATCTGGAGATCTTGTATCTTCTGATGTTTGGTTAGCCACGACATCAATTCGATACTTACCTTTTGATAAAAACTCTTTATAGCTTCGATTTATTACATTCAATGAATTTTCTAGGATAACCATCCCAGTTTGATTAGTTAGTTTTAAATAATATACAAAGTTTATTATATAATATATTTTATCTTTCTATTAGGTTCCATACATTACAAATTGGGTTTTGTCCTAAACCAGACCGAGCGTGATAACCCTTCAAGATAACTTAGTACATCTCCTCTACATAAATAGCATAATTTCTCAACGAAGTGGTTGTATTAGGCCGTTTTTTTAGTTTAATTGGTTGTTTTAAGTCGTTTTTTTTTTGTTTGGATTTTATAATAAGACAACGTACATATTATTGTGATTGATAATACACATTTTTAGTGGTCTGAATATAATTTTAAAATTATTAAAAACAATTACCCCCCTTTAACTGTGTGATATTGCACAACCCCATAAACTATATTGATAAGGAAGAAATTATAACATGTTAATGGGTGAGCCGTGGTGTTGTGGTATGTAGGTCTGATACGACCTCTTCCTCTGAGACTGAAGCAAGGGATATCTTCCACTCATCTGGAGATCTTGTATCTTCTGATGTTTGGTTAGCCACGACATCAATTCGATACTTACCTTTTGTTGTATATAATTCTTTAGTAAAAAAACCAAACAAACTTACAACCAGTATATAAATGACTCTTATGGTGGAAACGTATTACACTCAGTGCATTATAAAATTATATAATTTTATATATTGAAGCTTTTATGTGGTCTGGTTGTTTAAGACTGAATTATATCCCTTTAACTAACTTATTGCACAACCCCATATACTATATTTATAATGAAGAAATTATAACAAGTTAGTGGGTGAGCCGTGGTGTTGTGGTCTGTAGGTCTGATACGACCTCTTCCTCTGAGACTGAAGCAAGGGATATCTTCCACTCATCTGGAGATCTTGTATCTTCTGAAGTTTGGTTAGCCACGACATCAATTCGATACTTACCTTTTGTTGTATATAATTCTTTAGTAAAAGAAAACGAAACAAACTTACAATCAGTATATAAATGACTCTTATGGTGGAAACGTATTACACTCAGTGCATTATAAAATTATATATTGAAGCTTTTATGTGGTCTGTTTGTCTAAGACTGAATAATCCCCCTTTAGTTTGATTATTGCACAACCCCATATACTATATTTATAATGAAGAAATTATAACAATTCAGTGGGTGAGCCGTGGTGTTGTGGTATGTAGGTCTGATACGACCTCTTCCTCTGAGACAGAAGCAAGGGATATCTTCCACTCATCTTGAGATCTTGTATCTTCTGATGTTTGGTTAGCCACGACATTAATTCGATACTTACCTGTTGTGACAACGTTGGAGGTTTCGAGAAATGGTGTTCAAGTGGAGTGATCTCGAATTATACAAACTATTTTCTATCATGTGAATTGACATATAATATTACATGACATTACTCATTTATAAATTTATTTTTTTTTTATGGTGTTTTTTTTTCTTACGATTTATTTATGAAAATCAAATAAAAACAATATTTATTTATAAATAATCTATTTATTTGTACACAATAAACAATAACAAACATTTTAACAGGTTTATAAATATAATAAAATATAAATTAATATCTAATATACAAATGTTATGGGACTTTAGGAGACGCACGTAAAAATGTCTTAATTCATATAAATATCAGTCACTCCTGACTGAATCTGTTTTGTTTGTTTGTTTGTATATTTTCCTGTTGGTAAACAAAGGATTAAGTAATAATGATGAAGATTGGAGTAGATCTTAATTTTCCTGATCTGAGAAGTTAAGCTAAAAGTTTCCAAAACACATAAAAAATTGAGTTTTACGTCCTACTCTTATGAAAACAGCAACACCAAGCTGTGTGCAATGAATGAAATTTTGCTAGGACAGTGGCATTAACCTACTGTTTTTTGTGACGTTACGCATGTACAGAAATGAATTCTATTTTAGCACTTCCATAAGCATTATAAGCAGTTCGATATCATATATATACGTGTTTCTTCGTACTACAAAACATGGTGGAGAAATTATCACAGTGGCATAATGATCACATCGTTGTTTTCAGTGCATTCTCAAATCGACATAGAGCAATTTCCCATACTTTCGGAGGTAGATTTTGCAAGTTATAACTATTCTTAATTATAAAGATATCACTCATGCATCAATTAAATCAATACTGCCATGCCTGGATATTCCTGTCTGAAGAGTGGCGGTAGACACGTACATATTAGTATAAGCACTTCCGGTCGGCAAACCTCGACTACACCGACAACAAACTTTCTGAAATTGTCTTGAAACCGCAGGAATTTTAGCAGCATATATAATTGGATTAAAAAGACTGTTCAGAGATCCTATGCCAGAAGTAAATGTTAGAATGGTAGTCAGGTTGGCACCATAAGATTCTACAGTTTTTCTGTCTGCTAGAACCATTATCATGTAAGTTCCTGGAAGCATAAAAAAAAGATAATTTCTTACAGCAGCCTCTAAAGAAATCCATGAGGAGATTATTGTTGTGATTAAGTAAAAGGTAATCGAACACTATAGGAAAAAGTTCTTTCTAATCTGATGGAAAGAGATTTATTTTGTTAGTAAAAGTGCTTTCTGAACAGGCTTGTAGTAAGATGTGATTGTTCGGACGGGTAAATAACGTTATATTTCAAGCAAAATGTATATCCGGCTAACCATCTACTAATGCACGAATGTGTTCCATTCAATGAATAGTGTAAAAGTGCCGAATAAATGTATTCTCCACTGATAGATTACATGGTTATCTGTATAATGTGAACAGATTCGTTTGGCACATACTTGCTATTATAAGATTGACTGTCCAGAGACACATTACATGCAATCTGTGTGATACAAGATAGTGAATTTTGAATGGTTCCTTACCTACAGGGATCCAACAAACTAAATAGATTCCCACTATTAGTCCAACTGGCTTCACAAACCTCCACGTTCCACTTCTATGATAATCACGACATTGAGACTGGATAGCTAATGCATGGTGTCTAGCTAATAAACAAATTTGTGGATAAATAGTCAAGATCACAATAAATGGAAATGCATAAATAAATAACGAAGTGACCAAATAACTTGTTGACATCACATCAAAGAAGGCACAATGACTCCACTCTTTTCCGATGTTGCTCCAACCAACTGCTGGTAAAGCAGAAAACATTAACACAAATATCCATACGATTATTGTCAAAATTTTCACTCTTTTTGGCGTTATATAGAAATGATATTTGAAGGGATATTTGATTTTGATGAATTTATCAATTGTTAATAAAGCTATATTCAATACCGAGGCCATATTTAAGCCATTGACTATTCCATATCGTAAGAGACACTCGTGCACATCCTTCCATTCTAATAAGGTGTATAAACCGTTATATATCTCCAAAATACCTATTAATCCATCAGCTATTGCCAGATTGATAATAAAATAGTTACACACATCTTGTTCTATAACATCAATAGACATAGCAGTCAGCACTATAAGGTTTAATATAAATTCAGCCATACCAAAGCCAACCAGAAATGGAATTCCGACCAGATCAACCACACTGACTGGACTTCCGGTAAACGCAATGAACACGTAATCTGTGTTGTTCATTATGAGATGTCTTACGGACACGGAGCAGGATCTATTCGAATCTGAAATGATGAAATGAAAGTTCCCATTCTCGCCACTCCAGCCACAAGTTAGTACATTTACTTCTTCAAAAATTTCTTGTGATCTTGAAATTTCAGATCTAAGAATCGATCTTGATCCAAAACTTTCATTCATACAATATCACTGGTTCATCCTCTAAACGTTTGTTCAATATTATGTATTCAATATTATTGAAGATAGTAACTATCATTTATGACGTATTCCTCAAATAGCTAGGTTTTTATAATGATGTGTCATATCCTTTTAAAAGGAAGGCACCTTTGTTGGTTCAATTTTTAAATCTGAAACACACTGTAACTTGTGTCACTGGTCCACCCTACACCAATTTCTTGCGTAACTTGTTCCTTTATTGAAACAAACACGACTCCACAGTAATATATCACTTCAATATGTTTTTTGAAATTAAAATCCCGATGTAAAGTGTAAACAATTATCCACGTTTTGTTAATTATTCACGATCATATTTTTAGAATGGCTCCTATTTAAAATTACTGTTTTTTTTTATCTTCTGTATTCGTACAACAACAATCTTTTTCTTCGCCTCTCGTGTTAACGACAAAAACTGAACTTTTTTCAGCCCGAAAACCTCTTATAATAAACACATATTTAAATCACTACTCGCTATATTTTTGATGTTTATTACCACAAATACCCAAAAAAAATGTATCGTTTTGACTGAACAGCTTACAAAGGTTCAATGAAGACCGTCTATCATTCACAATTTCTTAAAGATTTCAATCCATCAAAACATCACTGATTAATCATCTTAGAAATCAATTTTCCCTTGCTCAAAACAATGGACACATTTCAAATAAACGATTTTGCTATGTTTACCGGGTTTAGGGATTTATAACCAAAAATCAATCAAGTTTTTATCCGTACCCCGTGGTTATCAATGAATGACTACTACATCAATCAAAAGTGTGGACCAACCTGCAAATTTTATAGGTCACGTGACTGTGAAATACAGGTACTTCAAGGTAAAATTTATATGTCTATAAAAAGTGTTTTTATCCCGTATAATATTTTAATATGCTTTCACCACGTGATATAAATCTAAAATAGGTTGTTTACTAAAACGGTCCATCGTTATTATACTCATACTCATACAATTCAAAAATAGAGAAAAAATTTAAATCTTTATACTATGCAAGGACAGTCGTTTTAAATAACTGTCAGTTTCTTCGGGTTGTATTGTAAAGTTGCATCCGTTATCATAATTGTATTGTTTCGTAAGAATATAACAGCTCGTGTGTTTGGTGCTTAATTGTCAAACTATAATGTAATATTTTATTCGAATGTCCCCCAGACAAATAATCTTACATATGCAAATTTTACGATTATACGCTATATCCAATGAATTAACATCTATGTGCAAAGGAGCGCAGGCCAAAAACGGATTGTGGAAAAGCAGTACATGTATTTCAGTATTTTGGGGTTTCGTTTAACCACAATTCGTAATAGTTATCGAGGCACATGTCTAAAAGTACACACATTGATTGGTTAAATAATGCGTCATTAAAACGGGACTGCATTTGAAATATTGTTAGATTATAGAAACAAATATCCGAAAAATATCAATTGTTGTTTTATTTGAATAAGATCGCAGATAGGTGGCGATTATTTTACTTCAAGTGTACAAGTTCATGTAAGGAGCCAAATGGACGTTTGTTACCTTGACCACCATACTTTCTTTTATCATTGTAAAAGGTGTGACTGAGTTCAGGTTGTACTCGACGACATCAAGTCTTTATTTTTTTGTTGGCAACTGTTGGTATTTTGTGACTACATCAACCAAGAGTATCCAGCCTTAAGGTATATTTTTTTTATTAATTTTGACGACATTAAAGATGTCATTTTGCCATCATGATGTAAATTTCCAAGAAAGAAAGTTGATGAGTAATTAGTTATGACGTAACTGCTATCATAGAATCTTAATTATTACATGTATGTACATTCATAAAAATTCGGTCAATTAATTTCATCATTCAAGGAACATTCGTGTTCATTTTTACTGATGTAGTAATTGAATATTATTGTACATTTTTTGTGGTCATATATCTAGGTGTACCACTTTATAGTTATTATGTACACAATATAGAGAGTTGGTTTCTGAATTTTGATGAAACTTAGTGTTTGTGATCATAAAAAAATCTGTCATTTACCGATAATTCTTATCAACCTCCCAGACAAATTGGATGTTATCATAAATGAGGGCGTATTACGATGGCCATTGCTATTTTTTTACTGATGTAATAATTTAACATTATTGTATATTTTTTGCTTTCATATTCATCTAAATGCATCACTGTATAACGTTTCATTTCATAGTAGATTTAGAAGCTGGTGTGAACAACAGATTTCGACCCCGCCCGATTAAGAGAGCAATGCTTAATACTCAAAACATCGTAAAACTTTTTTCTTCAATAAAGGCAAAACGGCTTCATTATTAATTTTCATTCAAGTTTTAAGATGACATCATGATATATAGACAGTACAAACCAAAACAGACGACCAGAACTAATTAGAAAATATCTTTTTAAATTTAAATTTGTTCAATCAATCATTTTACATGTAAACAGTAAACTAAGTATGTAAACACAATTTAATCTTGAATGGAGCTTTTTTTTCTTGGTTGTCGCAATTTTAAATAAAGAACCTGTTTCATTTTTTCTTTTAGCAAAAGATTCGCAAAACGAAGTGCTCTGTCTTTTCATGTTATAATTTGATGTACAGCAAATAACATATATTATACCGGAATATCTTGCATGACAGCCGCTAATCTTTGACTGCACACTAGATTAATTGATAATTGACTTGACCTAGAACCTAACCTTGGTCTTACCAGTTAACAATAAAAACCTGACCTTGGCGGTGCATGCCAATAACGCCACACAGACCATGATGTGAAATGAAGTAACATGGAAAAACATGAACGGGGCGAAACGAAATGATCAGATCTGTTATTGATGGAGTTTGTTTGCTTCTTTCATCAATTTGACCTGCATTGTTAATAAGGTGAAAAATAAGTAATACAAAGTAGTTTATTTGCATAGAAAACCGTTAGAGGGAGGAAAAAATCACGACCTCAGCAGGTCATTATGTACTCGAAAGTACCTTATAAAATATTAATATCTTTATTCGTAGTTCAGATGACAATGAAATGCGCATGCAAATATATGATAAAAGTAATTTATTCAAGTGTAAAATATTCTAAAATATTTCCTGGGAGATAGGTAAACAAATAATAGAATCCTATATAGGTTTTTATTCGATAATATTGACGGAATATTTTATTAGAGTGTATTTGAAGATTTTGGGAAAATCAATTTTACCATTAAAAGCTGATAAACATAAGAAAAGAATATTTGGTCTTGTATTGAATTTGAACTGTACTGAATTCATACAACGGCGTCGTCTTGTTGTGTTATATCTTCACACCAAATTTATATACAGTTTTCTGGTTGTATGTATCCCCTTCACGTAGAATTGTATTCGGAAAATTTGGCTGAAATTCAAAATTTTAAGAAAAACTAAACTATATAATATTTATTCATATGCCCACTGGCAACGGTGAGCGTAAAATTCCGAATTCCCGAACTATCTTAAATTCCCCGAAATAGGTCAGATACTATTAAAAAATCGAAACTAAATTCCCGCCATGGGTCGGGCACAATTTCAGGATCAAAACATTTTGTGTAAAATACGGCTATTTTAAAAGCGATTTTCTTTGGTCAAATAAAAATATTTTATTTTTTACATACAGCAAATCTATTTCTAGCCAGAATGTGGCGGTTCTTGCTATGGTATTGCAAAAAGCACACACTTAAAAGTGAATGGTGCAGTTGGATGTGTCCCGATACACTTGAAATCCCTTCAAGAACCTGTATATATCTTACGTGATGTAGGCTATCAGGATAATGCTGTGCTTCTAAACAGAAACCACCAAACCGTTTATAAACCACACCATTCTTGCCCTTGGTATCTTTTAAATTTTTACAGGTATAAAACTGCATACCAGGTTCAGTTGTATAACATTCTATATATCTTCCACTTGGTGGGTGTTCTATCCTAAAGTTAAATAAAATGTTTTAGGGTAGCGGCTATTTAAAATAAAATCATAAGTACACATACGCACACTTCCTTATAGCCCATAACTCTGTATATTTTTTATGTACACGAAGGCCATATTGTAAGGAGGTTTTTTAGTCATGTAGGCTTATGCATGATTTTTAAGCCTGACGGAATTACATCTGCAATGGTTGACTATTAATGAAATTTCATCACCTTGCTCCTAACTGCAAATCCTCAACCGAAGGTAAATGAAAATTATTATCAAATCCAAGACCGTTATTTACTTTACTAAGAACATCTCCCAATTTTACAGGCTGCCTTAAATCGAATAAGGTGCCGTCCACTGGTTGTATTTCACCTGAAAGAGAAATCGACCGCATTACTCTTTTGGTCTTTCGCAAACGAAACTACGAAAAGATTGAGACATTGTGCATAACAGGAAAAGTATGTCTATATCACTCGCTGATCGCTATGTAATACTTTTTAAAAACGAGTACAAAAAGTCTTGGGTGTTTGTTGATACGAGTACAAGTACCCCATGTTGAGAATCAGGGGCCATAAAGGTTAAAGGTACAAATTCCTCATTTTCGGGGAATGATAAGGGTGTTGTAAATAATCTTCAAAATTATTAGAAATGTAGGAAAAATCGAATTATTCGTTCAAAAATACCCCAAACTAGGAATTTTAATGTCTTTTTTTTTTATCTTTTCTCCATATATTAGTCTCTAGAAAAGGCGAGTCGTCATTTTAATTTCAAATGCGGTTAATTCGGGACACCGATGGATTTGAAAGCTCAACTTTTGTCGTTGGGCTGTGAACACATATTACTGATTCTGAGATATACAGTTTGGTAAAAAGGGAAATGCCAAAACGTGTTCCTTTAAGGATATATTCAGTTGTGATGTACCTACCTGTTGGAATTGTATTGTCATCTAACACCGTGTAGGCTAAACCAGGTATTGTTATTACGTGGTCGTTCAGGTTATTGGAATCCTGGAGTAGATAATATACAATTCCATTGATACAATAATTAACAAATTTGTGTGGTTATGAATTAGAAAACGGAACACACTGTTATTGTATATCAATTCTGGGTTTTATTGTACACAACGTTTAAACAATTTACATTGTCATCAGCAAATTGATTTATAGATACGGACAAGATTGAAATTCTCAAGAATTTATGATTTGATTTAATTCGAAGAACGTCGGAATTTACGATTTCAATTTAAATTAATCTTAAGAAGTGTAGGATTGCAAAAAGGAGCATTTTAACTCTAAAATCGGGATGCAATTAATAAATTCACTTGACTATGCGGCCCGAGACCTTCGAAACGATTTGATGCAGTCTACAATTACTTATACAACTTACATGGCCAGCAAGATTAAAGTATGTATGATTGGTAAGGTTTATTGGTGTAGCTTTAGTTGTGGTGGCTACATAATCTAATTTTAGCTCATTATCTGTTGTTAGTTCATAGATAACAGTAACAGTTAGCTCTCCTGGATATCCTTCTTCACCATCAGCACTAACATACTTTAATACCAGTTTACCATTGTCACTGGTGGCTTTCCATAAAACCTACAAAAATAGTATAAATGATAAGAATAAGATGTTTTCATTATTCCAACACGGGTTTATTAATCACCAGCTGGGACTGGATAACGTGAAATTTGGTATTGTACGTCTTAATTTTCTATTCCCAAGTTGGCGTGAGATGCAATGAGCAACGAGTGAATACTAGTATTACTACGAGAGCATTGTTGCATAAAACTTGCTATTTTTGATATGCGTCCTTCGATCAATCTTAAACGTACATAACCTGTATCATCAAAACTCTTATTAAATAGCTAAATATTTGTTCAATTCCATGTTACCTTATCAAAGCCCACAATACCACCATGTAAAGCGTTCGGTCCATTATTGGCAGCCAGCTTATATGTCTTCCCATCCAATTCAAAAGAAGCTCCAGCAATTCTGTTGGCGTACCGCCCTATTAAAGCTCCGAAATATGGGCTCCTAGTCAAGTAACCTTCCATGTCATCGAAGCCCAGACAGATATCATTAGTTTTTCCATTGTTATCTGGCAGTAAGATATCTGTTATGATACCACCATAGTCTAATATCTTAATGGTTATACCATTGTTGTTACTTAGTGTGAATCTGAAATTTTTAATTAGCTCTTAAGTCAAATGTACTGTATTGGTTCGCTGCAATTCTGTAATCTGCTGACTAGCAGTAAATGTGCTGTTTTTCGTAGTTTGCAACAATATTTCTCTTTTAAGCTATGATGTTGTATTTCTTGGTTAAATAACAGGCGTGCTATGATTCGCTAGGTAACCTAAGGCAGCTTTAACTTTCTTGTGTGTGTGAACAACGAAACTTTGTTTTCTCACCTGTGTACATCCCTTCCATCAGCTGTTTTTCCAAACAATTCCTTACTGATAGGCGACATTGTATTTTTGTGTCATTGACATAATATGTCGACAAGTTAAATGAATAACAAATAGCACGTCATCAGTTTAAAGCGACCCGACCCTGAAATGAAATTCATTTTAACGAAAATCGAATATGTGCATTTATATTTTCCTTATCAATATTTTTTGTGTGCTAACCGGTAAATTAACATGCATTTGAATACATTTAACAAGATTCTTTCTAGCCCCTGTGGGGTCAGTGTGTATGTGTATGTGTGCAGTACTTGAATGTAGACGTCTCTTTAAGACTATCAGTAAGATAACGCTAAAATATGATAATATAGGTTGAAAGAGATAATGTAGTAACTATACATGTACCTTTTATGTCCTAATCAAATAATATTAATGATAGAATAGTAGAGATAATATCACGAACGTCTCTTTAAGCCTATCTTAAATGAATTCAGTAAGATAACACAAGGAATTTGATAGTAAACGTTGAAAGAGATAGACGTTGTATGAATTTATATTCCTTTAGCAAAAGTGTATGAAGTTTATCACATCTAACCGTTGCTTTCACAATATGATTTACTTCTCGACCAATGGGAACAAATTATTTCGGATAAATGTATGAAAAACCGGACGCAGTAGCAAATTAACTTTCTGATAGTTAAATCTCAAAAGAGTCGCTTGAAATTGCTAAACAGCTTTGACAGTTTTCTGAGCAAGAATGAAATTAATAGTTACGTCTGCAGCTGTTACTTCGCTTCCAATTATTTACAATATTAATACTATGTCGCGAATGACTAATTTCACAAATCGGGTATGACAAAACAAATGAACTGGAGCGGAGTTCAGCGTAGCAAAGCTAATATTGCGGTTATGTCATTTAGCTTGCTGACCAGCAAATTGCTGTAATGTACATTGAAAATGTTAGTACATGTATATCAAAACAATATATCAATTCAACGTTGCTAAAGCAAAATATATTATTCTAGAATAATTTCATGTTTGTCTGACTATTAATAATACAATGTCAAACATCTATACACAATTATAAACCTTCATTTCACTATAATGATTAAAACAATGTTCCCTACTAAAAAATACCATTTATACCAAAATATAATAAATTAATTCTATAATAAAGTGTAAAATTCCCTTTCAGATCTCAAATTTCCAATGAAATATTTGAACTATATATATACAAACAATAGAATCCAATTCTAAACTCCATTATAAAAGAAACTGTTCGCTGATTTATTTTTCAGTTAAACTAATGCAGACAGATAACGTCATGGATTTTGCAATGAAGCAAATTTAGCTGTCAAATGATGGTCAAGTAATCCTAAATGATGATTTTATGAATAACAATTCATGGGGCACCAAATATACTATAAATTATCTTATGAATAACAAAATAACAACCATAAAAATATACCCTAATAACAATATAATATCTAAAAAATAAAAACCTTTCATATGCACAGCAATCAAATAATTGAATATATAAAAAGAAATATCATATATATTAGGGGAACATCAAGCTTTAGCCTTTTGTCTGCAATGGGCATCCATATGCATTTGTACAATCCAAAGTATATGACATAACAACTTAATATATATAATTAACCATAAGTAAAGACATAATTCAGCCATTGATTGAAATACCTTTTCTGTAAAGTCTCCGACCTCATGCTTGATATTTTCAGATCTGTACAGTATCTGTGACTGTTAAAAATTGCTTGATTTTTCAATCAGAGGAACGTGAAGACTTTTGCTTGTATGGAAAACAGAATGTGAATAAATAGAACTGTTGTAAGAACAAATAGATAGAACAATCTTTTTTCAAAATTATGAAAATATACAGCACTTGCACTGCTACAGAAAAAAGAAGACTAGACAATAAGCTATATTTTACACCAACCATCCATCTAAATCCCATTCACATTTATTACAAATCTGATCTAAATTTTGTTTCCATTGTTAGATGTGAAATTATTGTGTAATATGCTAATAAGCTTGATATTCCTTTAATATTATGTTTCTCTTTATATTGTACCAAACTGAAAGACTGTATGTTGTTGATAAGTTTCTTCTGGTCGTAATATTACACTGGGAAAGTTTTTCTGAAAAAAGTAATTGAAATATTTAAACCTTCATGCCATCACTTGTAGAAGAATATGTCCTTTATATCTCTTAAAAACTCTCAATAAGATTCCTCTATTTAATATCATAAATTTCGAATTATTACTGATTGAGAAATCTAGTGATGTTATCATGAAATTCTAATATTCAAGTTTGCTTACATGGTTTACAGCATCTGGATAGCCTTGTGTTTCCAGAGCTAAGGCACCAAATCTTTTATAAACAGCTCCAGCCTTACCAAGAATATCATCAAAATAATAACTTGTATAAAACTGTAGGCCTGGAGAGGTAGTATAACATTCCATATATCTACCAGAGGCTGGATGATCTACTCTAAAACACAGTCAACTTAGGTTATTAACATGTGAAAAGAAATAAATGGAGTTTTACATCCTAATCTGGTGCACATAATGGGCTAATGACCACGCCCCCCTACCCCCTATAAGTCTGGGGTGCCTTTACTTGTTGACCTGAACTAAAAACAATTTCCTAAATGCTAGAGTTGACATATGATTTTGGCAACTTGGCACTGATTTATATAACAAAATTTAAAAAAAAAATACCTTGCTGCTAATTCTAATTTTCCTGATACATTAAGGTTAAAATTATTGTCATATCCTTTGCCATTATTAACAGTGTTCAATCTATCCCCCATCTTAACACCTGATCTTAAATCCATTAGACTACCATCCACCTTCTTGATTTCACCTGAAGACAATAACAAATATCTTAAACACCATCTTATTAGCTTGAATATCATGAATTAGGACAGGAAACATGTAGGCTACAACACTCAATCAAATTATCAGCTATGTTGATCTTCCAAAGGATCCTTAGGCTTTTGGAATAGTGAGTATTCCTTCTATTGCTCGCTGGCAACAAATGTCACGTTACTTATCCTAGTGGTCTTAGATGCCAGTGCTTAAAGCTATAAAATTTGATGAAGGTTCTTAAATCTACATTAATTTCAAGCATGAGTTTCGTAGATTGAAGAATAAATATACCTGTGGGTGTAGCATTATCATCTAAAGGTAAATAACTATCAGCATGTATTGTTACAACATGGTCATCTATCACTCCACTTGACTGAAATTGAGGTTTTAAGATTCGAAATAATAAAGGGATTGTAAAAAGATTTTCAATCTTAACAGTAACTGGAGTTGATTCACCAATTGTTCGCCTTGCTGAATTCAAAACAGGCTATTCAATCATAAATTAAGTTATCTACTGCTCTGATTTGCACAAATATCATGCAACTCCTCCATTCTGATAAAACAGAGCTGTAGTAGAGTGTTATATAAGACAACTGTGAAACAAAATGATCAAGTTTTTGATAGAAATGCTGCTAGCTTGTAAGGGGAGATAACAAATGATATTGTGTTATAATGGGTATGAATTCTCTTGAGGTAACTGTGTCATTTGCAGTATTTGGAATTGCAGGAACCATAGTCATTTGAGAAAGAATTTGAATGTGTTCCCAAAAAGGTCAGAAAGCCTCTTTAAAATCTCTTTAAATACCATGAGCTCATTTTATCATAAGAGTTCATATGTTTTGGTCACTCAATGAACACAGTTTGTTTAAAAATAGGTACTAAGACATAAGAAAAAACTTGAATGTAAAAATCCAATGGCATGAAGTACAAATTTCAAGCAATAAAGAAAATTTCAATCATAGAATAATTACTTACATGACCAGCAAGATTAAAATATGTATGATTAGTCAGATTTATTGGTGTCGCTTTAGTTGTACTTGCTTTATAGTGAATAGATAATCTATTCTCATCATCTAATTCATAACTAACATCGACAGTTACTTCCCCTGGATAGTTCTCCTCTCCGTCTGCACTAACATAACACAATGATAGAATATTACCTTTTATCTCGGATTTCCAAATCACCTAAAATATAATGCATGATAGTAATTAGATAAAGCTTCATGAATTTTAATATATTTTGAAAATTACTGATAAGGAAAGAAGTCTTTTTAGATTCAAATGAGCCATTTATCAACATTACTGACCAAAAAAAAATAAATGTATATTGTAATTGATGTAGAGTTTTAAATCTTATAGTTTGGTAGCTCTTATCAGTAAGCTATATAGAATAATATTTGAAATTATAAAAATTTGTACACATTTTTGTTTGCTTGTAAAAAGACTTTATTTATGGCTTTCTTCATGCACCGACATAGCTAAATGCATATTAGATTTAAAATTAATGTAGTGAGAAAGTTTGAAACACTCTATTATTTAATCCCTTTGCATCTCAACCCTCATATTACCTATAACAAGCAATATGAGGGAATAAATCATGGTATAACACACATCTTTATTAACAAATTACATAACGTTTCAACACACCATATATGTGTGGATATCAGATGACAGGAAGTGTGTTGTAAAGCGTGTGGAAATGTTATGTACCTAGTTATTAAAGAAGATGTGTTATACCATAATTTATTCCCTCATGTTCTTCTTCTAAATGTAGCTCAAATTAAACTACAATTACCTTATCAAATCCTTTTTTACCACCATGTAAAGAATTGGGTCCATTGTTAACAAATAAAGAGTATTTCTTTCCATCTAATTCAAATTTTCCATTGGCTATTCTGTTAGCAACTCTACCAATAATAGCTCCCATGTATGGACTTCTGTTTTCGTATCCTGAAATACAAGGGCGTATCTAGAAAAGCCAAAGAGTATAGCCAAAAATGAAAGGTGTCTCCAGTTGTGGCAAGGCCCCCATAACCCAGCATATTTCTGAAATGATTTTTCGAGGCTATGCAACTGCTGAAATATTAACACAATATGATGCATATTTTGAAGTTAAAAATTTTTTTTTTCTGGTAAGGGTATCATTGGATAAGAACAGGAGTGATTTTCTGGCACAATTAAAAGTTAAAAAACTTTTAGCTTAAATAATGTAATGATTTCTAAGTTTCCAAGAAAAGAAAGGTGCAACAGACTTTAAATCAGTACATAAAAGATCTAAAGTTTCTTGACAAATACAAATAATGAAATATAATTGAAAACAGAAATATTTTGAATCTATTCACCTTCCATATCATCAAATCCAAGACAAATGTCTTCAGTTTTACCATTTTTATCTGGCACCATTATTTCCGTTATAATCCCACCATAATTTAATATCTTTATTTCAACCCCATTATTATTTCTTAATGTATATCTGAAATTCAATTTTTCAGAAAATTATCAAACCTGGTGGTAGGGGATGCTGGTGCTGGTGCTTCCTAAGATCCTTTTTCTCTGTTCACCAATAATTTGGTTCAGTTTTATTTTACTTACATTACTTTGAAATGGAATTGCCATAATGTATGTTAAAAGAATATTCAAAACCAAAAAAAGCCTTTAATAACCTTTAAAGCAAGTTAATAATAAATTCAAATTTATTCAAAAAAATTAGGCAATTCAACATTTTAGTGTAGCCAAAATTGTTGCAGGAAAGGGAGTTTTACAGACACCAACATAATTTATCAATTTTTAGAATAATTACCAAATATGGAGTCAAGTATGAAATATGAGACAGAATGAAAATAGAAACCTTTTAACAGTGTCCCCATCATTCGTTTTTCCAAACGCAGTTACGTCCTCGGTAACAGGCATATTTCAAAAAACGCAAGTCCTTGGGCCGTGTTCAAAAGTTGTGTCCCTTTATTTTCTAAAGGTAATCTGAACGTGTCGAAGCTTTTGAGTACGATTAACGTCTCGACATACCAAAATCATGTTAGGGATTTCATATTATGCTCATTATTGGTCAATATAAAGACAAGACTAAAGAACATAAATTTTAAAAGCGGAGTAACTGACTTAAATCATATAAGTATAATCAATCTGTGAGACATTTTTGAACGAGTCTGTATTGTTTATTGATCCCGACTCTCTATTTTGACTTGTAGTTTATCCACCAATCGAATGCAGGTAATTCGATCGCCGCGTCCTCCTGTGGTAGGCTATTGTAGAAATTTTCTTCATTTTCTACAAAGAGCAAAATGGCTGCACCAGCTTATGAGGGGCACATGTCTAAAAGATTGAAAACTGACGAACATGGTTTTCATGGATATGGACAAAGGGTAATATATTTTAAGTGACGGATTATGTAATTAGATCTACTTTAAAATGCATGCGAGGCATCCAATCAATAAACGTTGGATAAAAGCGGCCACCATCATGATGTTTTTTGAACTCATAAAGTAGCCTAGGCTATTAGTATTGATATTGTAACAAACTGTATATTATTTTGGTCTGATAAAGTATAATAGTTTATAACCTATATTTAGTATTTAGGTAGTAAAATCATATGCCTATATAATAGGCCTTGAGGACATTGATACAATGCTGGCCTTGAGTATAAGGCCAACCTAGTCTAGTACCGACTGTCACTAGTGCCATCTTAATCAACAAGAAATGAAATCATGTGACTCAACAACAGACAGACAACTTTATATTTGATTTTGATAAATTCAATGGCATCAATGTCAAGTTATATTCCTGCTCATTTAGTATAGTGGTATTTGTACTTAAATGAAATAATCACGAACTTAAGTTAGCCCAAGTTCCAATAACTCTGTGTATGAATGAACTGCATTTTATCCCTTTCTTTATATAACCATCTCTAGGATAAATTCGATGACCCCCATAAGCCACCTCCATCAGCAGTTGTCCATGTACGAGGTTTATCTGATGCTGCTATTGAAGGAGACTTGGTTGAAGCAGTTCAGCACTTTGGTGGAGTGAGGTAATATATTTTTAGCAGCATCATCCTCATCGTCTTTCTCGTGAATTACCAAGTTGGTCTGAACTTTCTAGCAAATTTTATAGCATTGTAATAAAAATGGCCCCACAAGCCAAAATGGCCCATAAAAAAAAGTCAAAATGGCCCCAAAAATTACTCTTTGGTTTCAACCAAATTTCATGTCAAAATGGCCCCTAGAGAAAAGTCAAAATGGCCCCTGGAGAAAAGTCAAAATTATAACATGTAGCATAAATGAGAGATTAATAATAATACCATGTAGCTTATATGATGATCAAAGAAAGTCTTAGCTTATCTTATGATATGTAGAAGATTAATTATAAAAATTTCAAATTTCTTATAAATTGATCAGATTTTCTCTAGATCATATCATTCTTGAAATATCATTAACAATGGCTAGTGTATCTTTGAAATGTGTGAGTTCGAGTTGTGAGAAAACTGTAAGGAAGAATCAGAAGGCTATTGATTGTGATATCTGCAAGTTAAGGACTCATATGTCAAGTGTGATAGGAACATGACTCCAGATGAGTACCAGGAATTAGTAGCTAGTGGAGATGATTTTGCTTGTCAAAGGTGTAGTGCACCATTTATTATATTTCTAATAAAATGAATAAAATATCTAATTTTTTTAATTTGGGGCCATTTTGACCAATTCAAGGGGCCATTTTGACCAAATCAAGGGGCTATTTTGACCAATTATCAGGGGCCATTATGACCAAATTTTGGGGCCATTTTGGTCAGGGGTCATTTTGACTATAACCCTAATAAAGTAGCCTACAAATAGATTTGTTCAATATTCTGATACCTAAATTTAATTCCAGGACAGACTTATTTCCTTTGCTTTCATTTTCAGAGATGTTATTATGATGCCAAGAAAGAGACAAGCTCTTATTGAATTTGAGGTAGGAATATTTTCAGACATCCTTGTCATTTTCTCAAATTTGTTACCTAATCTTTCAAATAAATAATGTAGTTTAAGAGCTATACATGAAAAAGAAAAATTCATTGTCAATAGTAAGCTAAGCTGATCTATTTGAGAATGGTATTCAATTTCATCTCCCATTTTATTGCAGGATGCACTGTGTGCAAGAAATTGTGTTGAATATTCTCAGGTAAGTAGATTTAATTGTGTGTTTCTTTGTTGTGGATTATAATAATTTGATTATGAAGTGTATTGAAATTCTTTAAGCTGTATATAATTAAGTTTAAGAAAGAAATGATGGACAGCTGGTGGCTATATTTAATCAATGAAGCTTTAAAACCACCTATTTAACAGTTTCTTAGATATCAATAAACTGGTATAATTGATTTTTCTTTAGAAAAAAGTAGACCTACTGTATATTTGAATGGATAATGAACGTTTTTTATTATTGAAAAACTGTGCATAAGGATAAAAAACATTATTTTTTCATAGATGAAATTTATTCCTCTAGGCATGGCATTACATACAAACATAATATAATTTCATGTAAACATAGTTGATTATAGAGCGATATAGATATATTGAAATTTAAACATATTAGTCTATAATAACAAACACATTGATTGTAAAGCGATATAGATATATTGAATTAAAACAACTTAGTGTATAATAACAAAAAATTCTTATTGTTAAAATAATGCTCAACATATTGATTGTAGAGCAATGTTAAACTTATTCGAATAATATTTGATGAAAATAGAATGCATGTACATATTAGAAAACATAATTAGCCCAAGTTCTGTTTTCTGATTTAAATGAACTTTTAACTATCCTTTAAATCTCTATCAATTCTTTCAATCCCTCACCTATCAAAATATGATTTGTGTTTTTGCTGGAAATCAGGTTTTATATCTCCATTTCTATTGTAAGATATTAGTGTTGTGTTTAACTCAAATATTCCTTAATTTCTTTTCAGACTTCACCAATCAATGTGGCTGGTAGTGCAGCATTCTTTAATTATTCAACAAGTCAGAAGATTCAAAGACCCGGGTATGTTCTAAAAACTGTTGTTTGTCAGTAGATAATATTCTCACCAAAATTTATATTTGATAATAATATGCAATTAAAAGAATGGGATCATAGTTATTTACTTATACAATTTCCAATGCTAAGGATGTATTATGATTTTCCGTCAAAAAGAGAGATTTGAGATCTTAGTCCTAATCTATTGTGTTTGAATTTGTGTGTTTATTTTTGCAGAGATCCAGAAGACAGTCAACAAGCCAATCATATTTTATTATTTACTGTTTTAAACCCTCAATATCCCATTACAGTGGTAAGTTGATTGATCTTACTCTTCATTTTTCTTCTTTTGCAGAATAAAAAAGGTATTAAGAGACCACACTAGGAAAGAATCCAAAATGGTCTCTTTATGAAAGTGACCTCTTACTGGGTCAGAATAAACACCAAAGGCATTATTTTCAAAATGTTACCATGTTTCAGTTATTTCATTGAAAAGTTTTAACAGGCCATTTTATTTGTATTGCAGGATGTAATGCACACTATTTGCAGTTCCTATGGTCAAGTTTTGAGAATAGTTATTTTCAAGAAAAATGGTGTTCAGACTATGGTTGAGTATCCTTTAAAATCCAAATGTGAATGTCTTTCTACAGCACTGGCAGGATTTACAATTTAAATTGTCTAAAACACAATTTTTTTGAAACTGCACCTTGATAACCCACTATAAAACTAGATATGTAATAAATGGTTACCCTGCACTTTCCTGCAGTTCTCTGAGTTTGCAGAGTCTTATAATCTTTTCTGCACGAGGAAATAGGGAATAGGTAATGGTAAAACATACTTTTTAAACCTGTTGTGTTTTTTTATATGCAAGCCGTCTGGTTCTAAAAGTATTTTCTTAAGTCCATAAGCTGCAGTAGAGTAGGAGGAAAAATTCATTTCATTTCATTTCAAAATCATAGAACTGTTTGATCATTGATAGTTTTGTGTCACTAAGATTTGGTCCTGGAATCGATTGCCTAAAATGAAATATTGCCTTAACATTATGTAAAGATTTGATAACGTGGATTCTGCTAAAAGAGCTAAGGCCTCACTGAATGGTGCTGATGTCTATTCTGGTTGTTGTACTCTGAAAATAGAATATGCAAAGGTATGACTATTTTTATGTTTACCGGTTCAAGTTTGCCATTTTCAGAGGTTGATTTGATTCATGAATATAAATAGTCTTCAGAAGTAAAGTACTGTAAAGTTCAAAAAAATGGTATCAATCACACTTCAAACAAGGAATTGTATTTTCTATAAATCTCAGATTTGAAATCTCAAATTTTGACAGTGAGCTTTGAACAAATTCCAATTTCTGAGATGAAGTTATGATTGGTTTTAACAATGGTGAATTGCAAAAGTGAAACAAAATTATCAGTATATTCAGGAATATTTTAAATTAAATGATTCTTGTTTTAGTATTTTATTGTATGATAGGCCTTGTTCAGTACCTGGTATTTTTAATATTATGTTTTAGCCGACAAGACTGAATGTAGTCAGAAATGACACTGAAAGTTGGGATTATACTCAGCCTAATTTAGGTAAGCATGTTTATTGTTAAACACCTACATGTTTGTGAATTTGATTTTGAAATAGAGATATGGTTCCTATTATTTTTCCCTTGTAAATGAACAAAAGATGAAAAATATTGAATAACATTTATTCCATTTATCCATAGCAACAAGGATGATGTTTTTACATGTGTTTTGTAACAATCTGAACATCAATTTCATCAATGATTGTGTAACAATACAAAATTGCAATTGACAATCTACTCAGTTACAGAGGTCTGTGCTTGGTTCAAGTGTTGTTTATATGGTCAAAATGATGTCTTTTCACCAATATCATATACAGTTCATCCAGCTTGGTGTTAACTAAACTGCATCATTTCTGTTTGTTTATAAATCATTGGAAATTCCTTATCTATTTGCCATATCTCTATTTCAGAATCATTAAAAAATATTTCTGAAAATGTTATTATATTGATATTATATACAATTGTACATTTCCTTATGATATTTCAATAAAGCAATTCTAAAACACCATTCATACAGAATTTGACCCCACAAAGTTCAATTTAACAAGAAAACAACTTTTACCCTATAGATAAATTGCATGTGTCAAATGAAATAATTTATTCAATTATAATTTGCATGATACTCAAATGACTTACATATTCATTTTCACAATTAGAAATATTTCTATATTGCTGTACAGTTGATGTTTTTAAGCAATATTTTAACAGTGAATATATTATCTTTTACATTTTCACGATTCTACATTTTATTTAATATTTTAGCTTCAAGTTGGCCTTGATATTTTCAATTGTCAAATATCATTATGTTAAAGATGCATGTACAGATGCTTTAGGCTCCTATATATACATGAGTTTCAATATCAATAATGGATACTTCTTTACCTGTAGCAAAGACACATATCTAAATTATGGCAGAGATACATTCCTTTCTTCTGACTCCTATCATGTTGCCAATTATCAAGATGTTATTCCTTAACATTTAAAATGATGCATTTCTATAGTGTTCTTATACTGTATTCTTCATAACAATCATAAACTTATATTTATGTATAGGCCTTAAGCTTTTTCTTGTAGATATATTATTTCATCAAATGTATTTAATATACTATCAGTACAGTACACATTCAGCAATGTGAGTAAGTAAATCAAAAGGAAATTTGTTTTATACATTTCTCTTAAAAAACATTGTGGAACTTAAAAGTTATTTGAATTTATTCATTATTGATATACTATTACCAAATATCAAAATTCAGAATAAGAAAGTATATGAACTTTGAGTTACATTGTCAGTTCTGTACTTTATTTCTGAATTAAACAAATGACAAACCTAAATATTGCTAATATGTTACAATGAAGGCTAATTACTGCTTATTACTTATTAATGTACATATTGTTTTCATAATCATGTATGTATTATTTCACAATTTATATATAAAAAACACAATTGAGAATACTGTATATATACAAATGCACAGAGGAAAATAAGCAAGATCTCCAGAAATACTGAAGGGTTGTTTTATGAAACAGTGCTGAATGTTGAATATCAATTAAATGTACTATATACACCAGGAGAACCAAGTTGATTATCAAATTAAATGTACTATATACACCAGGAGAACCAAGTTGATTATCAAATTAAATGTACTATATACACCAGCAGAACCAACCGGAATATATTGGCATATCATCAGCCTTGCCAAAAACATGAAGTCCATTTCAGAAGACAAGTACCATTTTGTTTGCTAAAATACATCATAAATATTCACAGAATATGTTAACTGTGTCTTTCCATATCTTCACTATTCAACAGTTTAAGCTAGACAATGCCATAAGAAGACGATCATCAAACAACCAAACTGCAAACCAGATTCCATGACAAAAAACCATAGCAATCTACTTCTATGAATTGACAAATCTAACAAGAAGATGACAAATGTGCAAATTTTACAGTAGAAACATTAACATATAAGAGGTACAAATAAAAAACAGACAAAAAACAACCACAAACAAATCTTTACAAACTAATAACTCCCATGTTTGGTTGTTATTTAGCAGGCTGTAAGCATCCTGCAGTGAACCTAGGCTGCCACCTGGTGAAGAACAGACAACAAGGAAAGATAATCTGTGTGTACTGATGAGAGTATGGGATTTGTTATTATGGTCTGATTTATTTTTCAAAATTATTTATATATACATATTGTTGAAATGTATTGATTTGATGACATTATTGTATTTGTAAATTTTTCTAATCATATTGCCTTTTGTTAGTAGCAGAAGGGCTAAGGAGTAGTGCCCCTTGAAATACGATCTAGCCTACATTGTATTGATTGTAGATATGTAATAGAGTACTGTTATTTCAGGAAAGGAACACAGTGGAGGTCATTCTAGAGGTCAACCTTTGTTGCAAGAGCCACCGTTATGGTAGTCAACCTGCGCCATACAGTGAGTAATTGTTAATTATATGTTTAAAACTGTCTTCAATGAGAGTCATGTAGAGCTTCATTTCATCTATGCATAGGGCTTTATACAAATAAATTTCTCTTCTCCATCAATTGAACTAAAAAATGCTAAGATATTAATTTGTGTTACCTATTTTGTAGATGGCCCAGCTGATGTTGGTGGAGGTGGTGGAGGAGCTGCTGCCACACATGGTGGTGCAGGCTATGGTGGTGGCCGTGGTGGTGGGGGAGGTGGATATGACCAAGGTGGTTACTATGACCATGGACAAAATGAAGGCTATGATACCTATAATGGTCCCCCTGCTGGTCCTCCTCGTGGTGGGCCTGGTGGTCCTCCTCCACCCAGATATGGTGGTCCTCCAGATAGATTTGGTGGTCCACCTAAACACAGAGGTGGTTATGATGTAAGTTTTTTCAATATTTTGCGCAAAATATTATTATCCATTGAAATGAATGTTTTTTTTTTAACCATTTGTGTTAAAAGTCTCAAGTATTTTATGTGTGATGTTCTATATTTGTAGGATAGAGGTCCTGGAGGCTATGGTCCTCCTCCACCAAGAAACTTCCAACAGTATGATCAAGGGCCACAAGGCCCTCCGTCTAACTATAATGGTGGTTCAGTTGTCATGGTGTATGGATTGAGTAACAAGATGAATTGTGACAAAGTTTTTAATCTCTTCTGTTTGTATGGTAATGTTATTAGGGTAAGTATGGTAGTAAAGGACAACAAACTCATCACATTAAAGTGTTTGGCATTTAGAAATTAACAGCTTTAATTTAAGACATTCAGACACTTTTCTCTAGATTTTGGTGTAATGAATTCCATCTGAATTGATGAAGATTGTGATGGTATGACCAAGAGATTAGGTCATAAGCGTTAGCTCAACTTTTAGAAAGGATCATTCCTTCTTTTCCTTTTTATTGTCAAATAAGTGGATGATTGATGCTTCAAATGATTATCTGTACAGACTAGACAAAATATGAACTTGGAATGTGTTTTTACAGGTAAAGTTCTTGAAGAGTAAGGAAGGATCTGCTATGGTACAGATGGGTGAACCAGTGTCTGTTGAAAGAGTAATGGCCAATTTACATGGAACTGTGTTCTTTGATAATAAACTACAATTGACGTAAGTTTGAATATATTAACTACTGTATATAATGCCAATAAAACATGGCATGCATTTTATGGCTTAAAAGGAAAAGTAAAGGAAACCTGTTCCTCACTGTTCCTTATGCTACAGAGCATATATTGAATAGTATCTGTTTATCATCAGGCATGTTTCTCTGTACTTAATTATTGTTCGATGCTTGCTCACTGACCTCAAGGTCCAGGGTTCAATCTTGGCAAAAGTTAAGATGATTTATCAACCTGGCTTTCCCGTCAGTGATGAAAATTGGCTAATACGTTGTCCCTTCAAGATTTCTTTCACTTTGTTCATTGCCCTTCTTCATTAGTCATTAGGTGCAGAAGAGTATAATTCTAATTATATTATTGTTGGTTGATTTAAGGGTGATTACTCAGTTTTGACATATCTAATTTTCAGCCACTCAAAACAAGCATTTCTACAGGATGTCCGAACTCCTCATGAGTTAGAAGATGGTACTCCATCATTTAAAGATTTTATGGGATCACGTAACAACAGATTTACCAATCCTGAGGCTGCCCAGAAGAATAATATCCTTTAAAAAAAATGTTATTTTTATTTTTTAATGTATATCTAAGACAGTATTTAGTAAAATTTCAATTTCCCCGATTACACACTGTATGGCGTTTTCCGTCTTCATTAGCCTATTACGTCCAGAAGATTGTAAGTTAAATTATATTCATTTCATTTCTACAACCCCCTGACTTAACTGAACATAAAAATTCTAGATGTTTGTTCACTTTCTCTTGTCTTCAATTTCTCTTTCCTTAACTTTATTTTTTACGAATTCATGGACCGTCTAAAGTGCTACATTATTTTAATGCACCTCCAGGATTAACTGAGGATGAAATCATTGAAATGTTTACTAGTAAGGATTTAAAGAAACCCACTTCTGTCAAAATATTCCCTGCTAAGTGTAAGTAGAAGTTATTCTCCAAAATTAAAAACGTAAATGACACTTTTGATTTAGAATTGAATGTGTGTTTCGTTATTGTGAAAGGGCACCATAGGGATAATATGTTCCACCAAATGAAAATATGTTGTTTAACTGTACATTATTTTGAAACAATCATTCATATTTAAGAACACAAGATATATTACTTCTAGGTTTATTACATTATACGTTTAGAAACACATAAAGTAGTATGTAATAAACCTAGAAGTAGCATATCCATATAATATCATGTTCTTCATGCTTCTATATGTCTTGAAGAATCAGAAAAGTTTGTATATGTTAAATGTTTGACATCATGGAAACCCACAGTAAATTGCAAAAGACATAAAAAATTAAATAAATATATTATATTCCACTGTATTTTGTGGTTTTAAATGTTTATTTTGTTTTATAGCGGAAAGAAGTTCTACTGGTTTGATTGAGTTTGAAAATAAAGGGGAGGCAACTGAAGGTCTAGTTGTATGTAATCATACATCATTACCTAATCCTGTTGGTAAGATTTCTTATTTTAAAAATATTTCAATATAAAATATATACATGGTTTTTGATGTGAATTATAATTAGAGGCTGACATCAGGCAGTTTTTGCGTCAAAGAAATAACAGACCTGAACCTTATTGGAGTCCATTAAATTACAACACCAGACTTTATCAGTCAAATGTTGTAAAGGGTCATGATATTTTCTGGTATGAAAAAGTAGTTCGGCGAGGTCATGCCTTTAAAATGTTTCCTAATTATCCTCGTGTCCTCATTCTGGTCAGAGGCAATATTCAGCATGCATCACTGACAAGGGGAAAGTGGATTGGAAAATTGATATGTTGACTTTCGTTTATTTTCAGAGGGAAAAGGGCCATATATCTTCAAGTTGTGTTTCTCTTCCACACCTATTGCTGGTAAAGAATAGACATCCGACCTTTGAACCCTATTTCATTAGGTCTTGTGCTTATATCATCCAATCAAAATCAATGTTCATTCATTTTTAACATTGTGTCTTCATGTTTTTATCATTGAACTTGTGATAACATACATAATTTATGCCTTGGTTTGTGCTGTTGTAAGTGATTCGTCAATGCTAAACTTAATGATTTGTCTAAAAGGTTATGATTATGCACCTTTTGTGGAGTTTAAATTGCAAAGACAAAAAAAGTTGCAGACATCTTGAAAACTACTATGTAGTTCTAACAAAGGAAGTATATCAGCAGAAATATGAAATTTTTAATGAGTTTTTCAGTAATTCAAACAAAATTCAAATTTCGTGTATGTTATCAAAAGTTATATTTTAGTGTATTTTATTAGTGTACAACTTGTCTTTAATGTATATAGATCATACTGGATGTTGTAGGTCAACTATATGAAATAAATATCTTCAAGCCATATTAGGTAATATTTCTTTTTCATTTTCAAAATGAAATGGTTTTAAAGTGATCTGAATGATTATATACGCCCATACATTTCTTCCTCAATACTGCCATCTTTATTAACAAATAAGGTACAGAAGAGTAGGACGTAAAACTCCATTTCTCCTCATTCTACTGAGAACGCACATTTAGTTGATTGTTTCATGATTTTGCAGGTTTCTAAACTCCCCAATCAATAATCTGGCAAGTCTTCGGTCATCAATTATAAGTAATACCAACATATGATGTAGAATTTTGCTTTATAAAAAATTTGGTCAGAAACGGAAAGAGAACATTTGGATTTTATCATAAAAGGCGAAAACTTCATCAGTTGACAAGTATTTCAGATTCGAACCCCTTTCTTGCAAAAATAACGGCACTACTCATTTAATGTCTTATACAGCAGTTTTCATACTTGGAAATACTAAATACATGTAGCATTGCGTATTCATAAGAATAAATACATTGAACTCAACTGTTCTGAAATCTTTTTTTTCAGAGCATATACCACTAAATCAAATAAGGGCATTCGGAGAATATACTCTTGTCAACCCAAAATATATTGTACCCTCTCTGGACTAAAACAATTCGAAATGCATATAATTCCACATCATTATTACTACACATATCACAGTATTTGAATATCCAATGTCCTTATTACTATATGCCATCAGTTTGACTAACGAGGTGCCATAGCTAAAGAATACATTTTCACACGTTTTAATTGGATTATTCCTAAGTTTTCTGGAATTATTGGATTATAGAAGAGATTCTTTTAACTTCAGTTTTGACACCAGATAAAGCTTATTTTGGCTAAGTTTAAAATTTACAATTTTTCGGTTATCCTAAGAGGTTGTATACCTTGAAATGAATTTGACACCAAAATTCTTTGTCTAAGCGTTATAAATGCTCCCAGTATTCATGTACACATTCTCCTCGTTTCATTCTTTGATTTTTTCGATCATTAAAACAGTGATCTCATATGTGATGCTGAGCCAAACGCCGACAATGCCATGGTTTGTAGTTGTTTCTCTCTTTGAAGCTGCTGTTCTCTTCTATATTCCACTGTAAAAGATAAAGACAATAAATTGTTAGTTGATCAATTCTCTCTCGATGTAGACGTATTCTGTCGGCATTACAATCGTACTCATTTCGCAAACGCCCTGAATTTATACCGAATTTATACAGTAGAGTAGGACGTAAAACTCATTTTATTTCATTTATTTCTAAATTTTGACTATTAGTATGAACAAAAAATTTTTTTTTTCGCAGTTACTGCGACTGCCAGTCTAATTTTAAATTTTTGTTAAGTTTGGTTGTAGTATACTATAACTGGTGTATGATAACATTTGTTTAACGGTCTATGCGGTATCGCCCTTGTCACAGTACCATAACTAACAATTTTGTAATTGTTAAACTTTCAATTCCACTGGAAATAGACGAACATTCAGAATACAAGTAAACATTAATCAAATAGCAAGAAACTTCTGAAAGAGTAGAACTAAAGCAAATGCAGTATGTGAATTGTGTTTTAAAATATAGGAGATAACTAGTGAATCTTCAATTATTTGGACAGTTTCTTCTAGCGGAATCGGAAAAGAGAAAAAGCAAATAATTCAATATTGAGTAAAAATATGTTTATTTATTCTTCTGTTGCCCCTAGTGACCAATCAATATTACTGTTAGACAGTGGAAAATAGCCATAATGTAACTGGAATAATTCAAGATTGATTTATTGATAATAGTTCTAAATTAACTAATCTTTCAATTAATTTAACATTTAAATTCGAAGTTTGAGTTAGACCATTTATAGACACATCTATTTGTTTCATTATTAGACCATTAGATTTATTATAGATATAGTGATGACTTATCTATCTGTTCCATAATTAAACTATTAGATTCATTATAGACATACTGATGACATTATGTGCGATTATTAGACCATTAGATTCATTATAGACATACTGATGACAATATATTCCATAATTAGACCATAAGATTTATTATAGACATACTGATGACATTATGTTCCATCATTAGACCATTAGATTTATTATAGACACACTGATGACATTATATTCCATCATTAGACCATTAGATTCACTATAGACATACTGATGACATATCTACATGTTCCATCATTAGACCATTAGATTCATTATAGACATATTGATGACATATATGTTCCATCATTAGACCATTAGATTCATTGTAGATATTACTGATGACATTATGTCCCATCATTAGACCATAAGACTCATTATAGATATTACTGATGACATATTTATATATCTATATGTTCCATTATTAGACCATTAGACACCATAATAGATACGCTGATGAAACATTTGTTTCATTCGTAAATCATTGGACCCATTGACAATTTAAGTATACCGATGACACATCTATATGTTTTATAATGAGTCTGGTATGATAATGGTATATATATATCGATGACAGTGCTATTATTTTGTTTTTTCACCTCTAGGACATCGGATGACCTTTTTTGGAATATAGTATGCGATGTATACTGTTTTGACTGGACATTGATGTACCGTTGAATTAATAGGGCAGTGAATACTAATATCCCGTCTTCCACAATTTCAACTGTTTCATGTCAAGTCGTAATTTCGATTTTCATTGAAAATAAAATGAGATAGTTGATTGATTATATTCACTCTATTGCCTGTAGAATAATAGCCTATTATTTACAATCTAATTAAAACCTATAGTCACCTTGTATCATTATCAAATACGCTTTCCTTGAAATCACTTTAACTTCTATTGAACTCTTTATAACTGTAGCAAATAGCTTCATTAAGGACATGATAATTCAATTTTCTCGACATAATAGAGGAATATAATTCTAAAGAATGACCCTGGTGCAGATAATCTAAGACTAATAGTTCTGTACAAGTTAAGTTTTAGAAAAATGATCTCAGAATTGTTCCGGTAGATTGGTCTATTTTTATTACGCCACATTACTCTTATTGAAATAATATTCAGGATACTATCAATTCAACCTACTCTTGGTCATAAAGTGCGTGTTCTAGACAATGATTTTTTTCTAGCATCCCTTGCAAATAAACATAAATCAACATGACCAGAGAGTATATAGTGCCCTCAATTCTGTTAGAAGATGAAGCGATTAAGCTTTATGGAAAGTCGTGTATTATGGACAAATCACAGTGTTCGCCAAGTCCTTCACAAAAACTTACATTAGAAAGTCATGGAAGGCATCAAAAAGAAAAAGAAAAGAAATGCCCTATCTTAAAAAAAAACTGTCTCTAACTCTTGTTTCACTACATCATTATGCTAAATACTTCGGTACCATAGAAAATACCCACTTCAATTTAATTGTATACATTAAAAGCGAAAATTCGATACATAGATGACGGAGCAGTACAATAGATGTTCGATTTCTATATTGACCCAGTTTATTTCAGCAAAATAATGCTAAATTATATAAAAGTTAGAAGGAGGTGGCATAAAGAGAACGTATTCCTGATAACTCTGAAATAATAATAAAAATGCTGCCAATTGACCAGAAGGTGCTGATGCATGATTGTGAACAAGAAGAGAGACGTTATATTATGGAAAGGAGCAGAAATATGCCATAAACAGGATGTGG
This sequence comes from Nipponacmea schrenckii, assembly GCA_030562195.1. NCBI lineage: Eukaryota > Metazoa > Mollusca > Gastropoda > Lottiidae > Nipponacmea > Nipponacmea schrenckii. Next base: position 19,131,303 of record CM060199.1, read on the forward strand.
TGCTTCACGATAGGAATAACAAATCCACCACAGTGGACATGAATGAAACTCGAGAGAAGAGGGTACTATAGGCGAAAGCTCGTGTCGTAATCCTATATAAATAAATATTTTGTATATACAAAAAGATAGCTTGCCAGGCAAGGTAACATACGCCCACTGGCAGCATTGAATTTGAAAAATAAATAGAGCAATGACCCAAAAACATTCACTAAATGGATATTGAAGTCAAGGGCAAAAACTCAAAAACACCAAGTTTCATCAAAATCCATTGAAAATTGTAGCTTCTATTGAACCCACAATAAAATTTTGACACAATCTTACTAAGTCAAGGCCAATAACTAAAAAACTGTTCATCGCAAAATCTTCAAATTCAAACTTGACCGTTGTCTTATCAATTCCAATGCTCACACCAAGTTTCATTTAAATCCATTGAAAATTGTAGCTTCTATTTTGTCTACAACAAATATAGAGGCAAGGGCAATAACTCCAAAACTGTTTATCGCAAAATCGTCTAAATCGAACTTGACCACCCTCTTATCAATTCCATTGCTCATACCAAGTTTCATTAAAATCCATAGATAATTGTAGCTTCTATAGTGTCTACAGAAAAATTTTTACGCAATTTTACTAAGTCAAGGGCAATTACTCATAAACTATTCATCAAAAATGAAAAAAAAATCGTCAAATTTGAATTTCTGATAAAAACTGTAGCCTATACCGTGGATATAACCCAAATTTGACGCGTTTTTACTAAGTCAAGGGCAATAACTCAAAATCTGTTCATTCGATAATTTCCATTTTGGAACTTGACCGAGATATCATCAATATATACATGTATACCAAGTTTCATTAAGATCAGATAAAAACTGTAGCCTCTATTGTGGATACAACCCAAATTTGACGCGTTTTTACTAAGTCAAGTGCAATAACTCAAAAAACGTACATGCGATAATTTCCATTTTCAAACTTGACCGAGATATCATCAATATATACATGTATACCAAGTTTCATAAAGATCGGATAAAAACTGTAGCCTCTATTGTGGATACAACTCAAATTTGACGCGTTTTTACTAAATCAAGTGCAATAACTCAAAACCGTTCATGCGATAATTTCCATTTTCGAACTTGACCGAGATATCATCAATATATACATGTATACCAAGTTTCATTAAGATTGGATAAAAACTGTAGCTTCTATCGTGAATACAACCCAAATTTGACGCGTTTTTACTAAGTCAAGGGCAATAACTCAAAATCCGTTCATTCGATAATTTCAATTTTCGAACTTGACCGAGATATCATCAATATATTCATGTGTACCAAGTTTCATTAAGATCGATAAAAGCTGTAGCCTCTATTGTGGATACAACCCAAATTTGACGCGTTTTTACTAAGTCAAGGGCAAAAACTCAAAAACCGTTCATGCGAAAATTTCCATTTTCAAACTTGACCGAGATATCATCAATATATACATGTATACCAAGTTTCATTAAGATCGGATAAAAACTGTAGCCTCTATTGTGGATACAACCCAAATTTGAAGCGTTTTTACTAAGTCAAGGGCAATAACTCAAAATCCGTTCATTCGATAATTTCAATTTTCGAACTTGACCGAGATATCATCAATATATACATGTATACCAAGTTTCATTAAGATCGGATAAAAACTGTAGCCTGTATTGTGGATACAACCCAAATTTGACGCGTTTTTGCTAAGTCAAGGGCAATAACTCAAAAACCGTTCATGCGAAAATTTCCATTTTCGAACTTGACCGAGATATCATCAATATATACATGTATACCAAGTTTCATTAAGATCGGATAAAAACTGTAGCCTCTATTGTGGATACAACCCAAATTTGACGCGTTTTTACTAAGTCAAGTGCAATAACTCAAAAACTATTCATGCGATAATTTCCATTTTCGAACTTGACCGAGATATCATCAATATATACATGTATACCAAGTTTCATTAAGATCGGATAAAAACTGTAGCCTCTATCGTGGATACAACAAATGTGGACAGACCGACGGACGGACGGACGGACGGACGGACAGGGGCGACGGCAATATACGTCCACATTTCCATGTGGGCGTATAAAAAGCCTTCAGAACACGGGACCTCGGCTTATTGTCCCACCCGAACGACAAGACGCTTTTTGCACGTCAATCCCCCAGACCTGCATCATTGTCAAGGGGAGACCGGACTGAAAAATCCGAAAGGATTGAACCCTGGACCCTCAAGTTAGCGTACAATAATCTAACTTCCTGAGTCACAGAGGCTCCCTCGCGATCAAATAACGCGAGCAACCGTCAACAACTACGATTTTTAGTCACTCATGATGATAATGTTCAACAATTGATCAAGTGCTTCCATATGATGTCAATTGCTAGTAATCGTTGTTTTAGCATCGTTGATTATGTCCGAAGACTCCCTAAAGTCTAATGAGAGCGATAAGATTAAAAACATAAAAGACGTGACTCACCAGCTAATATAATCATTCTGATACCCCAGGCTAAACTCCAAAACCAGCCAACTAATAAAAACGTAATGGTAAATAATTGAGCAAGTCCGACCCACACATTTACACATATTGTCACAATAACGTGATCATCTTTACTGTTTACTCTCGGTCTACCACAGCATAATATAGCTACACCGCTTAACATTGTACCTGAAACACAGAATTAACACGATTTATATGAAGGAAGTACATTCCTTACTGCTGCTAGGTGCCAGGCAGATCTTCGAGATGTTGAACCAGCTGTTATGATCAATATTAAAACTGTAAGGTCATGTCACCATGATCTATTAGGGTGAGGTTATGGCACTTATCATGATCTAAAGGGTAAGATTTTGTCACTTACCATGATCTAAAAGGTGGGCTTCTGCCACTTACCATGATCTAAAGAGTGAGATTATGTCATTAACCATGATCTAAAGGGTATGATTATGGCGCTTACCATGATCTAATGTGTAAGGTTATGTCACCATAATCTATATGATAAGGTTATCTTATCACGATTTAAATGGTGAGATTATGGCACTTATCATGATCTAAAGGGTAAGATTTTGTCACTTACCATGATCTAAAGGGTGAGGTTATGTCACTTACCATGATCTAAAGGATGAGGCTATGTCACCATAATCTATATGATAAGGTTATCTTATCACGATTTAAATGGTGAGATTATGGCACTTATCATGATCTAAAGGGTGAGGTTATGTCACCTACCATGATGTAAAGGGCGAGGTTATGTCATTTATCATGATCTAAAGGGTATGGTTATGGCACTTACCATGATCTAAAGTGTAAGGCTATGTCACCATAATCTATATGATAAGGTTATCTTATCACGATTTAAATGGTGAGATTATGGCACTTATTTTGATCTATAGGGTAAGGTTATTTTACACGATCTGATAACGATGTTGAGAATGTGGCACTTATCATGATCTAAAGGGTTTTTGTCACTTACCATGATCTAAAGGGTGAGATTGTGTCACTTACCATGATTTAAAATGTGAGGCTTATGTCAACATGATCTAGAGGATCGGATTATGTCACTTAACATAAAATAGATATAACTGCGCCATTTACAATCTTTTATTATGGGATCTGCTTATATAATTTACTTAAGCAATAAACGGCATTCAAAATTATTTAACTAAATCAGTAAAGGTTGGATGGGAAAATTGAAAAATGCGCTCACCGATCCAGGAATTAAAAAATTTTCCAAAAACCACCCCTTTGTGGATTGATATCGAACCAAAGCCTGGGTCACCGGTTTTTTTGGGGGTTTTATTTACGGGTTTTAAACCCAACGACAAATTTCTCATTTCTGAAAAGTTTATTATTACCGAGCCTGTTTTCTGGATTTGAATTTTTCTTGATCCAAGAGCGTTTTTCTTTTCGTTTAGCCTTTATTTCTTTAGCGGGGGAAAAAAACCCCTTCCCCAAAATGTTAAGAAAAACTCACGTGTTTACTCAATTTTTTATGTTTTTTGCTCTTGCTGCAATCTTCATTTAAATTTTTGCTAAAATAAAACTTTTTGGGATTTTTCCGTTCTTTAACGATGAAAAGCAACAAAATTTATTAACTTTTGCATCGCGGATTTCAATTATCAACTCGAGTTTTGGTGATTCAACTTTTGACCTTTTTAAAACCCCCTGTAAACAAGTAGGAAAGTTGAGAAAATGAAAGAAACTATAAAGACCAATCTAGAAGAAGGCCCGCTCCATATGTTGATAGGTGACCACAGTTTACACTCAATTCAGTTAATTTTCAACAAAAGTATAGTATTTTGAAACTTAATATTAAACAATCCATAAACCTGCACTTTTATGCTCTTAAACTGAAGCGAGTAACTAGGTCAAATGGGTCTACGGCTATGGCCAGTACACTAATTCGATTGAGTTCTATCGCATTTTGCCAATTATTCTTGTATGAGACTGTGAGTATTAGATAGGCTTTGGGTTAGGCTAATGGAAACTTTATTACATATTTGAATTCATCATTAAAATTGGAATTTTACGTTCAAGCGTGAAGATGATCGACGTTAATAGCGCGACGGCCATGTTTATTTACATTGGTTACCGTGTATTACTACGCTCAATGTTTTGGTGATGAGGCAATGGCAGTTATTGTCTCATAAACGCCACACGTATTAACATTAGTCCAATGGAGAAAAACAACAGCTAATGTAAATATTTCATTATAATGGACTGAGCATTGAAAATATATTGAACTAAAATGCATTTAAATGTAATGGGTGATTAAACGTTGATAATTCATGCTCACCTGATCCAGGAATTAAAATATTTAACAGAAGACATAATACAGCTACCCCAAGTGGTAAATGTGGGATTGCTGATCGAATCCAAGAGTCTGTGTTAGTCAGCGGTGATTTGGGTTTTTCTTCAGCAGGTTTGTTACCCAACAAAACATGATTCTGCATTCTGATGTCGATTGATTTCCTGGAGGTTGTGTCAATAGAGTATTTTGAATCTCTTCTTGATCCAAGAGACGTTTTATCATCTTTATCTTCACTGTCCTTTTTACCTTTAGCTGGGACGGATAAAGCAAACTTTCCACTGGATTTAGACTGATTGAGAGAATCATTAACGCTCACGTGTTTCACGTCACCATTTTGTTGAGCTTGGCCCGGTTTTGTAGCTCTTGCTGCAATCTTTTTTAAAGCTGCTCTTGCTAAAATAGACTTTGGCTTGTCTCCAAGTTCATTTAATATGGTATCAGCAGATTCCTTAGCTTCTTCGTCATCTGTCTTGGTTACTTTTTTCTCCTCGACTTGTTTCTCCTCGGTAGATTCAACATTTATATCTCTGGTTGTAACAGGACCCATTTCATTTTCTATTTTAAGAGTAGTTTCAAGTTTTTCAGGTTTGAAATCTGAAGGTTTAGTCTTTTTAGGATCGTTTCTTGTTGGACTTCGTTTAGGGCTTCGGACAGCATTGGCGTCTCGAGACGACTTAACAATGCTTTTTATCTTATCCTTACTCAGTTTTTCTTTTCGTGGCGTTCCTGGTGCAGATGGTGGTGAGCCTTGCATTTTTTCATTGTCTGCACTTTGGATATGATTTGGAGCAGGCGGTACGCTCAACTTTTCTTTGCTGCTCTTTTTCTCCATAGGTTTACCTTTTGAATGTTTATTTGGTGGGTTCGGGGTAGGTCCTCTTGTAGATACAATAACAGTACTTGATTCTATTTTAGTCTTGTCTGATTTATTCTTGTTGTTTTTAAGATCATTGGTTTTCTTTAACGCTTTAAGAGAGTCTGTATCACTTTGTTCTTTCTTTCTTTCCAAGATATGTTTCTTGTTTGCTTCGTCGCGTTTATTTTTTTCCTTATTTGTACTTTCTTTCGTTTCTGTAAATGATTTCCCTGTTTCGGAGCTATTTTTATCACTTTTATTTGCACGTGTGTTACTTTTTGCGGACTCGGCTTCTTCTACCGTGTCTGTCTTTGGTGACTTATCATCTGTTTCGTGAGCGCTCTTCAACAGAAGCTTTGACTTGACCTCCTCTTTGGCTTTTGCCTGGTCGTTCTTTATTGATTCATCAAATCCTGGTTGGTTTTTATTGACTTGGTGTACTGGAGGAATAGGAATTGGTGCAGCAGTTCCTGGTCCTTTTGGTGGTTCAATTATATCTGTCATGGTAACCGTCGTGGCGTCTGTAGCATCCTTTGCGGCATCCTTTAGGCCTGTGTTTGTTTTTGTGTCCTTGTCTTTAGATTTGGAGTGTTTTGGTGAATGTCTTCTCCTGTTAAAAGGCGATTCCTGTAGTTCTTCAAGTAGTAGTAGTTCGTCACCTTTCACTGTTAACTGACTCTTTTCAATACTCACCTCTTTCGGAGGTGAACATGGATTTTTCTCGTCCTTCACTGAATCAGAGGGTACTTCTATCGAATTTTGGCCCTCTTTCTTATCGCTTTTAGTATCTTTGCTCTCAGAATTTGGATTAAATCTTGGAATTTTAACATCGTATGTTTGTTTAGGTTGTCCAATAAAACCTTTCAATGCAATTTCAATAGGAACTTCATTGGCCGTTTTAGAGGAATTATTGTCTGAGGTCGAAGTCTTTACATCCATATTTCGAAGAGGATTGTCATTGGGATACGATACTGGTATTTTGCTCTTGGTTTCAATTTGGGGAGGTGATGTTGTAGAAGTGGTCCTCTGGGCTGGTGGTGATGTACCGAGAAACACGGGTAATTTACTCTGGGTTAGTGAATCTTGCTTAGAATCCATTTTATCCTGATTATCCTTGAAAGGATGCTCTCCAGAATTTGAACTATCCTCCAACAATGATTTATTTTCAGTGATCCTGTTATTAGCGGAGGCTAGAATAGACTTCTTCCTTTCCGTGAAGTCGGGTTTTTTATCGGGTCTTGGTGTGGAAGAAAACCCATCATCAAAGGACACATGCAGATGACTTTTCTCCATATTGATGAATTGTTCGAATACAAGTACTCAATGTATCTGAAAAATATAAAAATATTTATGCTAATGTGCATTTCAAAATTCAATGTTTCCTAATAAGAAAACGCCGTTGCAATAATACGAGGTTGGCGTTAACGTATGATAGCTTTTAATTCATTTACTTCTTAAACCCGTGACGATTCGTTGTTATGTATGTTTTGAATGGTATTGTAAATATAGTTGAGCAAAATTTAATATCAATATATAGGTGGCAATTGCTTGCATAAATAGCGATGTTTCGATGATACTCTTTTTGAAAAGAGTGATATTGAATCACTAAGTTTATGATACACTACAGGATTAAAAACAATTTACGTAATGGAAGCATTTATAAAATATGACAGTTAATGGCCTGGAAAAGGGATATGAATTATTTATGAAGTAATGGAAATCAAAGACCAAAACAATAGGTTGTATGTTTCGATAATGGAAATTGTCTGTATATGTCTTCAATTATGTTTTTATTTTCAAGTGGAAATTATTGATTGATTACATCAGTTCAGTCAATATAACATATATATTATGTTTGATGGCAAAGTAGAAATTGTAACTAGTACAACGGTACTGTTTTTTAATGACCGTTACATTATATCCAATAACATCAAACTGGACATATGGAGTTTAAAATTATATTCCAGTTTTTTTTAAATTATATTTCATTTTTTAAATCCAAAATTTAAAAATAAATGATGTCGTATACGGAGCACCCTAGTCAGGTAATTTCCCAACTAAATTATAGTATTGTTTTAATAAACAAAAACACAACCTGTTTTTGTAACTGATGTGTTATATTGCCAAGAAAATTACGGTAATTTAAGAAAAAAGTTACGTTATATTGTCAAAAAATTATACTAATCCGTGTTTGGTGACCGTTGTTTTATATTGTCAAGTAAATAATAGTAATATTTTGACAAAACAAGCCTTTTTGTTTTGCAACCTTTGTGTCACATTGTCAAGTTAATTTAGAGTAACATTCAATAAAACAAAGGTTATGTTATATTGTCAAGTAAATTATAGTAATACAATCATAAATGTATTTAAACAGTATAACGACAGTTAGGTTATATTGCCAAGTAAATTATAATATCTTTTTAATGAAACAAAAACACAACACGCTATAAGGTCAAGTAAATCATAGCCATATTTGAATAAAACGACAGTTCTGTTTATATTGTAAAGTAAACTATAGTAATATTTTGATAAACCTTTTTTGTGACTGTGATGTTATAATACCGTATCAATTCAGAATAAACTGTTGGCATGTTTAGATACAGTAATAACCTTTTGTTATAGAATGTTATTTTATAATGATTATTATTAAAGATCGGTTGTTACCGGTTTATATGTACATGTACATGTATTGACATAGTAATTGTAGCGAAATTGTGATGCTTTTTTTTCATTCTGTGACCGTTATTATTGTTAAAGTAACTTTTATTGAAATGTTCTATGCTATTAGGCTACGTAACTTAAAAATTAATTTGAAGTTTGATACAGAGAAAATTAAACAGAGCAAATCGAAACTAAAATGATTCTAATTATGTTTAAACACAATAAACATGTATCGATTAGTATGTTGTATAATGTAGAGTTATAAAAGTGCAAGAAGGTTGAAGAAAATTCCAGGTTGATTTAGACGTCTGATTTAGTATCAAGTGGTCTGATTATTTTCAAGACTAAAAATATTCTGTTGGTGATACATAATAATGTTATTTGTCCTTTTTACACCAGCTAAAACCTACATCAGATGGTTAAAAAATTGAAATTGTGAGGCTTTGAACACATATATTACATAGTTTGTTTAAATAAAATAACTCGACTTATGGCGAGTCATCCAAAGAACTTCAAGATAGCACAATATCCATTTTATCTTTATCATATGTCTCTAGAAAAGTGTCTAAATGAACATAAATTGCTATATCCAATGAATTTTCAATTTATAAATATATAAAGAATTGTGTTCCGTGCAAATAAATTCGAACATTGTCAAAAACACATGAATAGATACTTTACAATTATAGATTCATATGTATTAATATAAAACACATAATTATGTTATAATAAAGATAAAACTTACTGTTATAGTTAAATTTTACATAATGACGTTGTAATTCCCTCAGGTACCAAAGCGCACCTAGATTACTGAGTATAATATTAATTCCAATAAGCAGGAAAGTCTGTCACAATTATAACTCAAGGCAATGATCGACCAGTAGAACTGTATACGTCAACTGATTTGCTCCAGTTATTCATCAAAATCTGTCAATATTCTCGACAATAAAGACTTAAATACGATCATTGAATTATTTTCAATACTTGATCAAAACAGGCTTGTCAGCCAATCATAATGCTAGGTTCAATAACTCTTTATCATTATGCCAATAAAAAGTGGAAATATTCCTATCTAGATGAGATCATATCGCTCTGCGGGAGGTTATTGAATTTCTATTTCCATCGTAATGTGATTAAAAAAGTAGTGACGTAAATGTATTCAATATTATTTATGTAACCATTTATCTACTACCAGCAGTATATCAAGGGCGATTAATCTTGAATAATTAGTCAATTACTTTCAAATTTTAATGGTTCCTTATCTAAATAACACTTTTGGAAAGATTATTCAACAAATATATCTAACATATTTTCAGTATATCTTAACTAAAAAATTAAATTTTCATGTTCCATGTTGCAAATTTTTGTTAACGAAGGTTTATAAATGGCAAATAAATTCTAAAGTCTTATAGACAGGCATTAAAAAAAATCCTGACAGTATATCAATGGCTTGAACTCTTTTATAATTTGGATCATACTTAGATTCAATCTTTCACGAGATCTCGTTGATATACATTGTACTCTGTGTTATGCGTCTTTCTGTGTAATCCGACATCTTTTTCTAGTCCTGATTGTTTTCCTTTTATATTATTTTTAAAAAAACTCTGTATTCCAACATTCTGTGTATTACCAACTACGACACTCAGATTCAATTTACATATTATTCTAACAAAATATGTGGTCTCCAAAACTAGGACAGACGTACAATATGAAGGCTACAGGGGAGACCAATAAAAAAACTCCATTGTAATTAAAGTTTGAGGATTCTACGGAAGCGTATTAGGGCCATTCAATTTTTAATTTTTTTAATTTTCAAGTTAGTAACTTGAATTTTCAAGTTAGTATCTTGAATTTTCAAGTTATTATCTTGAATTTTCAACTTAATAACTTGAATTTTCAAGTTAGTATCTTGATTTTTCAAGTTAGTATCTTGATTTTTCAAGTTAGTATCTTGAATTTTCAAGTTATAAACCTGAATTTTCAAGTTAGTAACTTGAATTTTTAAGTTAGTATCTTGAATTTTCAAGTTAGTATCTTGAATTTTCAAGTTATTAACTTGAATTTTCAAGTTAGTATCTCGAATTTTCAAGTTAGTAACTTGAATTTTCAAGTTAGTATCTTGATTTTTCAAGTTAGTAACTTGAATTTTAAACTTAGTAATTGAATTTTCAAATTAGTAACTGAATTTTCAATAGTTTCAACTAACCCACCTTCAATACAAGTCAGTATACCATCCCACCATTACAAATACCTATTTAATTACAATAGATACTCCATCACACCTACCCACCCATTCAACTGCCTATCTACAATCTACCAGTTACACTTACCATTTTCAATCATACTATACCCATCTTCAACTAGCATACCACCCATCATACCATACCCACTCATTCCAACTGATCTATTATACAATTTACCAGTTACACTAACCATACCAATCATACCATACCCACCCATACCTACTAGCATACCTCCCATCATACCATCTAATTCAATGGGTGGGTATCTATGATGGGGCATAGGTTAGTAATTGGTAATTTAATACTTAGGCCTAAGTTGAATGGTGGGTATAGTATGATAGGAGGTATGCTAGTTGGAATGGGTGGGTATGGTATGATGGAGTATGCTAGTTGGAATGGGTGGGTATGGTATGATAGGAGGTATGCTAGTTGAATGGGTGGGTATGGTATGATAGAAGGTATGCTAGTTGGAAGGAGTGGGTATATATGGTGGGAGGTATGACAGCTGGAATGGGTGAGCATGGTCTGATGGGAGGTATGCTTAGTGGAATTGGTAGATTGTATGATAGGCCAGTTGGAATGGGTGGGTATGGTATGATGGGAGGTATGCTTAGTGGAATTGGTAGATTGTATGATAGGCCTGTTGTAATGGGTGGGTATGGTATGATAGGAGGTATGATAGTTGGAATGGGTGGGTATGGTATGATAGGAGGTATGCTAGTTGTAATGGGTGGGTATGGTATGATAGAAGGTATGCTAGTTGGAAGGAGTGGGTATAGTATGGTGGGAGGTATGACAGCTGGAATGGGTGAGCATGGTCTGATGGGAGGTATGCTTAGTGGAATTGGTAGATTGTATGATAGGCCAGTTGGAATGGGTGGGTATGGTATGATGGGAGGTATGCTTAGTGGAATTGGTAGATTGTATGATTGCCAGTTGTAATGGCTGGGTATGGTATGATAGGGGGTATGCTAGTTGGAATGGGTGGGTATTGTATGATGTGAGGTATGCTTAGTGGAATAGGTAGATTGTATGATAGGCCAGTTGGAATGGGTGCGTATGGTAGGTATGCTAGTTGGAATCGGTGGGTATAGTATGATACTAACTTGAAAATTCAAGTTACTAACTTGAAAATTCAAGATACTAACTTGAAAAATCAAGTTACTAACTTGAAAATTCAAAATACTAACTTGAAAATTCATGATACTAACTTGAAAATTCAAGATACTAACTTGAAAATTCAAGATACTAACTTGAAAATTCAAGTTACTAAATTGAAAATTCAAGATACTAACTTGAAAATTCAAGATACTAACTTAAAATTCAAGATACTAATCTGAAAATTCAAGATACTAACTTGAAAATTCAAGTTACTAACTTGAAAATTTAAAAAAAAAAAAAAAATTGAATGGCCCTTATACGCTTCCGTAGGATTCTACTCATCAAATGGAAGTATCATTAAAAACAACATTTGTTTTAAATTTTCTGATTCAAAGTGGATTAGTGGTTTAAGGTTTACCAAATCAGCAGTTGCCTTAAACATGCTATTCCATGGCCTGGCAGAATCCCCTTAAAGGGATACTGCATCTTAGCATGATCATAACATCTTACTTCTCAAGAATGGTCAATATGAATTCATCAGTGAACTTACCTGGTGTCATAAAGTAACAGATTATACTTAAAAATCTGGAAAATTCACAAAATCATGTAATTTTTTGAATAACGCTTAATCAATTTATTAAGCGTTTTTCAAATGCATATTTATCGATAATTACTTAGTTTTTTGGATATTTTTTTATGTTATTAATGGCAGCAGGTATATTACCTGATGAATAAAGCTCTTATTGGCCAAGTTTAAAATTTTATTTACATAAGACCTATTATCCCCTTAATATATAACTGATCCACGTTGTATCTCATAACTAAAAATGACTTATCTCATAAAAAAATACCAAGATATCCGCTGGGGATTAATCAAAATAATCAATACCGTGTAACTGATAGACCCAATTATTGGTCATTATTAAACATTATAAACATGAGAATGCAATTAAATGTGCAATTTTCTATAATAACCGTTTCAATATGTACTTTCCATGAACCATTCATATAAATTTTTATCAATTCAAGTAAGCTACAGATTTAAGATTAATAGACCTGCAAAATGAGTCTTTGCAACTAAAGTGTAGTGTCATTTTTGGAAGCAAATATATATAGATAAATGATGAAAAATGAAGATTAAAAATTTATTTTAGATGGGTTGGTCACAGTTGGGTACTTACATTCATAAATAACAATTTTATTTTTAAAGTGATACTGCGTCTTAGCATGAACATAAAATTAAAGTTCTCAAAAGTTCATCAAAGTATCATCAGTGAGCTTAGCAGGCGTAATAAAGTAACAGAATCCCTTAAAATCTTGAAAACTCACAAAACTAAGTTATCATCGAAAAGCGCTAAATAATTAATTTTTAGGCTTTAAAAAGTTTCAGTTGGAATTTTGAAAGCTCTGGGCGGTCCTGTAAAACCAGGATTTTTGAACACAAAAAAAAGCGCTCGGGCTCTGCTATTCTATTCAAATTGGGGGGGGGGGAATATTTTTGAGTTTTGTTTCTTCTAAATTGGCCGGAATAGTTGCTTTGTAGTTTGGGAAATATAGCCGTTTTTCTGAAATTAGCCAAAAATGCTAAAAATGGCCGAGACCGAAATTTCCCCAAACTGCCCAATTCTGCTCATTTCTTTTCATTTGGACCCAGAGGACTTAAAAAAACCACATAAATCCAAAATCGGAAACACTTCGAAAATAGACCAAAATCCGAAAAATGTGAAGCCTGGGGGACGAAGGCAAATTTGGCCAAAATCGAAAAAACGCCATTACCTTCAAAGTATGTAAGCTATCTATCTGAATTCACAGGGAACATCCGCATTGGCCCCCTGGACATGTCAGAAAAAAGCAGAACTCAAATATCTGCTGTAGTTTGGGAAATATAGCTGTTTTTCTGAAATTAGCCAAAAATGCTAAAAATGGCCGAGACCGAAATTTCCCCAAACTGCCCAATTGGACCCAGGGGACTTAAAAAAACCACATAAAACCAAAATCGGAAACACTTCGAAAATAGACCAAAATCCGAAAAATGTGAAGCCTGGGGAACGAAGGCAAATTTGGCTAAAATCGAAAAAACGCCACAACTTTCAAAGTATGTAAGCTATCCAGAACTCAAATATCTGCTGTAGTTTGGGAAATATAGCCGTTTTTCTGACATTATTCAGCTATCCACTCTGCAAAGGACAACTCTCTGGCATCTTTGGTTTGTCCACAGTGGCGGTTTTTGCAAAGGCCTGAAAAGCCAAAAACACTCAAAATACGGCCATTTTTTTATCGATTTGATAAGGAAAATTTTGAATTTTGGACCAAAAATTTTTTTCGTCTTTTTTGACTAAAATCAATTTGGGGGGCCCGAGGGATACCAGAAATTCGAACCAAACTTGTTTCCTGCATTTTGGCGAAAAACTAGAGTCAAAAAACTTAGTCCAAATAGTCCAAAAGTTGAAAATTTACCAAACTTTGGGGGGGCTGTCACTCCGGAACCAATACAGATACAGCATTCTGGTTTACTGTGCCATGTAGATCCATTATTCAGCTATCCACTCTGCAAAGGACAACTCTCTGGCATCTTTGGTTTGTCCACAGTGGCGGTTTTTGCAAAGGCATGAAAAGCCAAAAACACTCAAAAAAACGGCCATTTTTTTTATCGATTTGATAAGGAAAATTTTGAATTTTGGACCAAAATTTTTTTTCGTCTTTTTTGACTAAAATCGATTTGGGGGGCCCGAGGGATACCAGAAATTCGAACCAAACTTGTTTCCTGCATTTTGGCGAAAAACTAGAGGCAAAAAACTGCGTCCAAATAGTCCAAAAGTTGAAAATTTACCAAACTTTGGGGGGCTGTCACTCCGGAACCAATACAGATACAGCATTCTGGTTTACTGTGCTATGTAGAACCAGTATTCAGCTATTTACTGTGCAAAGGACAACTCTCTGGCATCTTTGGTTTGTCCACAGTGGCGGTTTTCGCAAAGGCCTGAAAAGCCAAAAACACTCAAAAAACGGCCATTTTTTTATCGATTTGATAAGGAAAATTTTGAATTTTGGACCAAAATTTTTTTTCGTCTTTTTTGACTAAAATCGATTTGGGGGGCCCGAGGGATACCAGAAATTCGAACCAAACTTGTTTCCTGCATTTTGGCGAAAAACTAGAGGCAAAAAACTACGTCCAAATAGTCCAAAAGTTGAAAATTTACCAAACTTTGGGGGGCTGTCACTCCGGAACCAATACAGACACAGCATTTTGGTTTACTGTGCCATGTAGATCCATTATTCAGCTATTTACTGTGCAAAGGACAACTCTCTGGCATTGGTTTGAGGGTAAAGGGGAAAAAAAAAATTTTGGGAAAAATTTTTGGGCCAAAAAAACTTTTTTTTCGTCTTTTTTGACTAAAATCAATTTGGGGGCCCGAGGGATACCAGAAATTCGAACCAAACTTGTTTCCTGCATTTTGGCGAAAAACTAGAGGCAAAAAACTGCGTCCAAATAGTCCAAAAGTTGAAAATTTACCAAACTTTGGGGGGCTGTCACTCCGGAACCAATACAGATACAGCATTCTGGTTTACTGTGCCATGTAGATCCATTATTCAGCTATTTACTGTGCAAAGGACAACTCTCTGGCATCTTTGGTTTGTCCACAGTGGCGGTTTTCGCAAAGGCCTGAAAAGCCAAAAACACTCAAAAAAACGGCCATTTTTTTATCGATTTGATAAGGAAAATTTTGAATTTTGGACCAAAATTTTTTTTCGTCTTTTTTGACTAAAATCGATTTGGGGGGCCCGAGGGATACCAGAAATTCGAACCAAACTTGTTTCCTGCATTTTGGCGAAAAACTAGAGGCAAAAAACTGCGTCCAAATAGTCCAAAAGTTGAAAATTTACCAAACTTTGGGGGGCTGTCACTCCGGAACCAATACAGATACAGCATTCTGGTTTACTGTGCCATGTAGATCCATTATTCAGCTATTTACTGTGCAAAGGACAACTCTCTGGCATCTTTGGTTTGTCCACAGTGGCGGTTTTCGCAAAGGCCTGAAAAGCCAAAAACACTCAAAAAACGGCCATTTTTTTTATCGATTTGATAAGGAAAATTTTGAATTTTGGACCAAAAATTTTTTTCGTCTTTTTTGACTAAAATCAATTTGGGGGCCCGAGGGATACCAGAAATTCGAACCAAACTTGTTTCCTGCATTTTGGCGAAAAACTAGAGGCAAAAAACTGGGTCCAAATAGTCCAAAAGTTGAAAATTTACCAAATTTGGGGGTGTCACTCCGAACCAATACAGATACAGCATTCTGGTTTACTGTGCCATTAGATCCATTATTCAGCTATTCTGTGCAAAGGACAACTCTCTGGCATCTTTGGTTGTCCAAGTGCGGTTTTCGCAAGGCCTGAAAGCCAAAAACACTCAAAAAACGGCCATTTTTTATCGATTTGATAAGGAAAATTTTATTTTGGACCAAAATTTTTTTCGTCTTTTTGACTAAAATCGATTTGGGGGCCCGAGGGATACCAGAAATTCGAACCAAACTTGTTTCTGCATTTTGCGAAAAACTAGAGGCAAAAACTGGTCCAAATAGTCCAAAAGTTGAAATTTACCAACTTTGGGGGGCTGTCACTCCGAACCAATACAGATACAGCATTCTGGTTTACTGTGCCATTAGATCCATTATTCAGCTATTCTGTGCAAAGACAACTTCTGGCATTTTTTTGTCCACAGTGCGTTTTCCAAGCCTGAAAAGCCAAAACATCAAAAAAGCCTTTTTTTATCATTGATAAGGAAATTTTGATTTTGGACCAAAATTTTTTTGTCTTTTTTGACTAATCATTTGGGGGAGGATACAGAAATTCGAACCAAATTTTCTCTTTTCAAAAACTAACAAAATCGAAATATCCAAAAGTGAAAATTTACCAAATTTCTGTACCGAACAATACAGATACACATTGGTTTATGGAGTAATCATTATTCAGCTTTTTGTCAAGAACTTTCAAAAAAAAAAAAAAAAAAAAAAAAAAAAAAAAAAAAAAAAAAAAAAAAAAAAAAAAAAAAAAAAAAAAAAAAAAAAAAAAAAAAAAAAAAAAAAAAAAAAAAAAAAAAAAAAAAAAAAAAAAAAAAAAAAAAAGTCTTTTTTGACTAAAATCGATTTGGGGGGCCCGAGGGATACCAGAAATTCGAACCAAACTTGTTTCCTGCATTTTGGCGAAAAACTAGAGGCAAAAAACTGCGTCCAAATAGTCCAAAAGTTGAAAATTTACCAAACTTTGGGGGGCTGTCACTCCGGAACCAATACAGATACAGCATTCTGGTTTACTGT
Source organism: Nipponacmea schrenckii (assembly GCA_030562195.1). Classification (NCBI taxonomy): domain Eukaryota; kingdom Metazoa; phylum Mollusca; class Gastropoda; family Lottiidae; genus Nipponacmea; species Nipponacmea schrenckii. Next base: position 19,148,302 of record CM060199.1, read on the forward strand.
GCCATGTAGATCCATTATTCAGCTATTTACTGTGCAAAGGACAACTCTCTGGCATCTTTGGTTTGTCCACAGTGGCGGTTTTCGCAAAGGCCTGAAAAGCCAAAAACACTCAAAAAAACGGCCATTTTTTTATCGATTTGATAAGGAAAATTTTGAATTTTGGACCAAAATTTTTTTTCGTCTTTTTTGACTAAAATCGATTTGGGGGGCCCGAGGGATACCAGAAATTCGAACCAAACTTGTTTCCTGCATTTTGGCGAAAAACTAGAGGCAAAAAACTGCGTCCAAATAGTCCAAAAGTTGAAAATTTACCAAACTTTGGGGGGCTGTCACTCCGGAACCAATACAGATACAGCATTCTGGTTTACTGTGCCATGTAGATCCATTATTCAGCTATTTACTGTGCAAAGGACAACTCTCTGGCATCTTTGGTTTGTCCACAGTGGCGGTTTTCGCAAAGGCCTGAAAAGCCAAAAACACTCAAAAAAACGGCCATTTTTTTTATCGATTTGATAAGGAAAATTTTGAATTTTGGACCAAAATTTTTTTTCGTCTTTTTTGACTAAAATCGATTTGGGGGGCCCGAGGGATACCAGAAATTCGAACCAAACTTGTTTCCTGCATTTTGGCGAAAAACTAGAGGCAAAAAACTGCGTCCAAATAGTCCAAAAGTTGAAAATTTACCAAACTTTGGGGGGCTGTCACTCCGGAACCAATACAGATACAGCATTCTGGTTTACTGTGCCATGTAGATCCATTATTCAGCTATTTACTGTGCAAAGGACAACTCTCTGGCATCTTTGGTTTGTCCACAGTGGCGGTTTTCGCAAAGGCCTGAAAAGCCAAAAACACTCAAAAAAACGGCCATTTTTTTATCGATTTGATAAGGAAAATTTTGAATTTTGGACCAAAATTTTTTTTCGTCTTTTTTGACTAAAATCGATTTGGGGGGCCCGAGGGATACCAGAAATTCGAACCAAACTTGTTTCCTGCATTTTGGCGAAAAACTAGAGGCAAAAAACTGCGTCCAAATAGTCCAAAAGTTGAAAATTTACCAAACTTTGGGGGGCTGTCACTCCGGAACCAATACAGATACAGCATTCTGGTTTACTGTGCCATGTAGATCCATTATTCAGCTATTTACTGTGCAAAGGACAACTCTCTGGCATCTTTGGTTTGTCCACAGTGGCGGTTTTCGCAAAGGCCTGAAAAGCCAAAAACACTCAAAAAACGGCCATTTTTTTATCGATTTGATAAGGAAAATTTTGAATTTTGGACCAAAATTTTTTTTCGTCTTTTTTGACTAAAATCGATTTGGGGGGCCCGAGGGATACCAGAAATTCGAACCAAACTTGTTTCCTGCATTTTGGCGAAAAACTAGAGGCAAAAACTGCGTCCAAATAGTCAAAAGTTGAAAATTTACCAAACTTTGGGGGGCTGTCACTCCGGAACCAATACAGATACAGCATTCTGGTTTACTGTGCCATGTAGATCCATTATTCAGCTATTTACTGTGCAAAGGACAACTCTCTGGCATCTTTGGTTTGTCCACAGTGGCGGTTTTCGCAAAGGCCTGAAAAGCCAAAAACACTCAAAAAACGGCCATTTTTTTATCGATTTGATAAGGAAAATTTTGAATTTTGGACCAAAATTTTTTTTCGTCTTTTTTGACTAAAATCGATTTGGGGGGCCCGAGGGATACCAGAAATTCGAACCAAACTTGTTTCCTGCATTTTGGCGAAAAACTAGAGGCAAAAAACTGCGTCCAAATAGTCCAAAAGTTGAAAATTTACCAAACTTTGGGGGGCTGTCACTCCGGAACCAATACAGATACAGCATTCTGGTTTACTGTGCCATGTAGATCCATTATTCAGCTATTTACTGTGCAAAGGACAACTCTCTGGCATCTTTGGTTTGTCCACAGTGGCGGTTTTCGCAAAGGCCTGAAAAGCCAAAAACACTCAAAAAACGGCCATTTTTTTATCGATTTGATAAGGAAAATTTTGAATTTTGGACCAAAATTTTTTTTCGTCTTTTTTGACTAAAATCGATTTGGGGGGCCCGAGGGATACCAGAAATTCGAACCAAACTTGTTTCCTGCATTTTGGCGAAAAACTAGAGGCAAAAACTGCGTCCAAATAGTCCAAAAGTTGAAAATTTACCAAACTTTGGGGGGCTGTCACTCCGGAACCAATACAGATACAGCATTCTGGTTTACTGTGCCATGTAGATCCATTATTCAGCTATTTACTGTTTTTAAAAGGGCAACTCTCTGGCACTTTTTTTTGGTTTTTTCCAAAGGCCTGAAAAGCAAAAACACTCAAAAACCCCTTTTTTTATCATTTGATAAGGGAAAAATTTTAATTTTGGCCAAAATTTTTTTTCCTTTTTTGATAAAACGATTGGGGGAATAAAAATTGAAAACTTGTTCTGCATTTTGGAAAAACAACAAAAAATGCTAATAGTCCAAAAATTGAAATTTACCCAAAATTTCTGTACTTTTGGGCCAAAACAGATAAATTTTTTATGTGTGTAAACCTTATTACTATTTTGTCAAAAGGGAAATTCTGGATCTTTGGGTTTTTTCCACATCTTTTCCAAACCCAAAACCAAAAACACTCAAAAAAGGATTTTTTTACCCCATTTGATAAGGAAAAAATTTTAATTTTGGACCAAAATTTTTTTCGTTTTTTTGAAAAAATCGGGGGGGGGGGATACCGAAAATTCAACCAAATTTTTTCCCGCTTTTGGCCCCGGGAAAATGGGAAAAAATTTTTTTTTTAAATATCCTTAAAATTTCCCAAATTTGGGGGTTTATGGAAAAAAAGATAAATTTGGGTTTATTGTGTTTTTAACCAATAACCTTGGTCTTTCAGTTCAACTAGAAATTGCAACTTTTTTTTTGATTTTTTATGTTTTTAGTAAAATTGGATCCATTTATTCAGACTTTTTATTATTCTTTCTAGGTCCATACAATCGGAAATAATAATTTTTTTTTTAATTGGACTTAAATTGACTGAATTCAATGTTTACAAGGAGAGTTATTACAATTAAACATTTTTGTTTACAATAACCAATTTATCTATTTATTCAAACTAAAATTCTAACATATTATTTATTTTAAAACACTATCCATTAAATTGAAAGAAACTTTTAATGTTACCGAGTATTTTGCATAAAAATTTTTTTATTTTTAAATTCTAAAACCCGAATTTCAAAAAAGGTAAAATGAAATTTTGTTAAATAACATACCGCTTTAGTTTAACTAAAGGCTACATATTTTTATTTCAAAAATTATATATGATCAAATTTGACTGTTAATCGCCTTTCTTAAAGTGTTTCTTACAACCCTGACAACGAAATAATTAAATTAACCGGTGTCTGAAATTTTAATTTGAATGGATAAGCGGTTTTGGAAGGTGTACCCTTTTGTTTTACATACTTTTATAACCCAAACAATTTATAATGTGTCATTTGTGTTAACCCTTCCCCCGTTTTTCATTGTCCTCACAATGCATGAAGTTTGAACAAAACAGTTTCATAAAAATTTGAATGAAACTTGCTTGTATTATTTATGAATCCCACAGTTTAAATTCATTTTCGATAAATTTTTGGATTATTGCACTTGCTTAGGTCAATTGCCTTTAAAATTGGCTTGTGAACGCTACAGAGACTACAGTTTTCATCGGATTTGAATGAAACTTGCTCTGATCATTTATATTCATGAGATCCCGGACAAGTTTGAAATTGGCGATTTTTCGATGAACGGTTTTTGGATTATTGCACTTGACTTAGTCAAATTGCGTTAAAATTGGCTTGTGAACGCTACAGAGACTACAGTTTTCATCGGATATGAATGAAACTTAGTCTGATCATTTATATCCATGAGATCCCGGACAAGTTTGAAATTTGCGATTTTTCGATGAACGGTTTTTGGATTATTGCACTTAACTTAGTCAAAACGCGTCAAAATTGGCTTGTGAACGAGATAGAGATTACATTTTTCATTGGATTTGAATGAAATTTGATGTGATTAATTTTATTGATGAGATCTTGAACAAGTTTCATAGGGACTATTTTTCGATGAACTGTATTTGAGTTATTGCCCTTGACTTAGTCCAAACACATGGAAATTAGCTAATAAAAACACTAGAGACTAGGTTTCATCTGATTTGAATGAAATTTAGTGTGAACATTTATATTGATGAGTTTGTGGATTAGACCTAAATAATGTTGGAGTTTCTGCCTGTGTTAAAACAGACAATATATTTTTAAGTGGGTGTATCTTTGCTGAGCAACCGCTTGTTATCATTTAAGTAAATGAATGTTTCAATCGTTGTGGTCAAAGGGAAGGAATTTCGATTATATTGTGGTCTGGAGAAAAAACAATTTATCCGTTAAGCGCTGTGTTTAATAATACCCCAAATTGAATAAGATTTCTTAACTATGTTTGGCCGACTTTTCAAGATAAACAGGAAAACAACTCATAATTTTTCTTTATTCATTTAATCAATTTTAGATCGAATTTTCTAAGAACGTTATTGTACATCCTTATAATTATTTGTGTTTGGTTTCTCGGATTTTCTATAGCGACGTAAACGCAACATTGTACTTCTGTGTTTCACAGTACCAAACACAAAAGCGGTACATTTTATCATGGATATAATGTTGGTAATATTTCATTGAATGAATTAACAAATGAATGAATAAATGAACGAATGACGGTAGAATTTTGATGCACGTGAAATCTGAAATGACCGACCGACAGATTGAAATTCTTGAGAGAAAAAAAAACAACAATAAGCGTGACATGTGTGGTGTAGGGGGAAAATGATGGTATGATTGAACTACAAAAACATCCATCTTTCTAAATAAATCGAAGTAAGGAAGGAAACTCTTTTCCTGCATTGTACCAATAGTTGGCTATGCATCATAGAATCATGGTATTGAACGATGAATGTGTGTAAATAATACTAAAACAAAATTAAAATGGCGTCGATAGTTGTTTATGTTGGCCCTATTGTGTTTAAAAATGATTTCCATTTAAGACTATATATGTATTTAGGTACAACACAGAGGCTAAAACAGATAAAAAAGAAATTTTTCGTCTTGAAATTAATGGCGTAGTAGGCCTGGCCTACACGTCATAACGTTGACAGATGGTGACCTATTTCTCTATTTATCTGGTCAAAATTTGAAATTAATGGGCCTAATAACAACATGATAACATGTTTCAATAAGCTCTGGCTGGAAGTGTTTTTTACATATATGTACAGAATCTTTTTCAATTTGTTCTCTGAAGCGGCCTTTTGTGATTTCATTTAACAAGTCTCTCCGCCATTTCTTCCGACTGTCGTTTGTTGGAGCGGGCAACATGAAAATTCCTAATCCTTTTGACATGCGATTTGATCCACAGTCGACAACAGAACAGCTATATCCAGGCATTTCGAAAAGGATTTATTCCTACATCACAAATATGAAAGTTAATGACTATGATCCAACGTAACACTAACAATGACGATGGCGGCCTATGATAGGGCAAATTGTGTCAATGTTTTCGAAAAAACTGAGGGGCTGTAACTTTTCAACCATATGAGATTCAGCATCCTGTTTTTAAAAAACTATGTAGATCCAAAATTGGTGCCGTGAGTAGTCAGTGTGGGATAATCAATACAGATGAAAATAGAAGTTAATACAAGACGTATGGGACATAGTGCGGAGACGATTCGCTTTTCTTATTTGCAAGAGCTCATTCCAAGCTTGTTTTTAAATACGAAGAAATGAGCAAAAGATTTCAACATTCTAACCACAAACACATAAAGAACACAAAACAATGGAAAAAAATTACCTATAAAATGGTAAAAATTTAAATCCAACACAGAGCTAAAACATTATTAACATTTTGCCAAGTCAATAACAAATCGCGCTGTAACAGCTATAAAAACATACACGTGCATTTCACTATAATCATTGAAGACAGTTTCAAGCAACATACACACGTAGTCCGAAACCTGCTGACTCTATTCCCAGCCTCTGAAAGACAGATATGGTGGGGGAGTCAGAAAAAAGAAATTTTACATAACTTTTAAAAAAGCCAAACAAAAATAAAATGCCTAAAAACGGCGATTGTTGATCGATTTAATAAAGAAAATTTTGGATTTTGGACCAGAATTTTTTTCTCCTTTTCTGGCTAAAATCGATTTGGGGGGACCGAGGGATACTGAAAATTTGATTCCTCTTTTTTTAGCCAAAAAACTGAGGGAAAATAGTCTAAAGTATAGACAAATTTGTTGGGCTGTCAATCTGGAACCAATGGAGATACACCACTTTGGTTTACTATGCCATGTGTCACATCCAAAAAGATATAGTCAAAGGCGTAAGTCTTTTTATTACAATTCTAAACGAAAATCCGAAAATCATTGATTGTAAACATTTGATAGTTTCCCAGGACAGCGGCACTATCCTACTCTTTATGAGATGTCCAACTGTCGAGAGATATTTAACGAAGTTCACAACCTGTAGTACACGAGGCCATGTATCACTGACAAAGGGAACCAGACTGAAAAATCCGAAAATTCATCTCGACCTTTGCCGGGAGCAACTGCGGCTCCCTAAAATTAGGGTAGAGCAGAACGGAGCGGAGCAGAGAAGAGTACTTATATACATCCTTGGGTTATCACGAACACTCACACCCAGTTTCGTCAAAATCCATCTAAAAACCAGCTCTCTATCGTGTCCACAAAGAATTGCAGAACAAGGGCAATAACTCATAGTAATATTTTAGATTAGTCTGATTTTAAATAGGTCTCATCCTTGGGTGATAACAAAAACTCACACCAAGTTTCAATATTAATGACTATACTCAGGTTAAAGGACTATCTCAATATCATAGTTTACTGATTGGAATAATTGAAAAACGCATCTAAGCTTTAACAAATTATTACTTAGTTTTATGGATTTAAAAGAAAGTATAGAAGAAGGATTTTGCCCAATAGTTGTTGCTTTTATCTACACAAGAAGCCCATATTGTGGTGAACCAGTAATTAGCCAAGCTGAATCACAGGTACATATAGAGCGATAGTATTATAATAAGTACCTATGAATGACATTTATTAAAAAATACAAAATTTTGTTTCATTTCCTTTTTCCTTATTAAACGTTTATTCAAATTAAAAAATGTCGAAAATACAGAAAAACAGCATAAGAGTAAAGGTAAGACACTAGGAGTTTGTTTACTTTATCCACCACTTGCACAATCATCATAAAATACAGTACCTAAATAGTATCATTAATAACTCCATCGGGATTTCAAAAATTATCAAATCGGAGGTCATCTAGTCCGGTAATTCAATGTTTCACTTTTTTCTTAGCAATTTTGGGGTATGGAAAGCTAAATGGATGCAAGTGCGAAGTGCGAGGACTCTTGCACTTTGACCTCAATCTTGTCCTCCAGCTCAGCTAAAGTACACTATCTCCAAGAAGTCTCGGTGTAAGAGACCAGTATAATTAATGCAAGAATGTAGATGACAAATTTGAGGTCAAAGAGCGAGAGTGTGCATGCTTTCAAAGAGATGTTCCTGCTTTCAGTCAAATCTTCAGTGTGTTAAAAAAAGTTCAATAATTGAGAGTAATTTCTGTAAGAAGTCCGTTCCTTTACATATCTTTGTTTCTTCTTTCAAACCATCCAAACTGGAAAAAGATAAAAACTTAATATCATGAAAAAGTAGAAATGTTACAAAATTACTGTTGAAAGATAATATTTGTAAGAGCTTTTGTGCTATGGTGGCAGTAAATATCAAATATGTTGCCTTCAACTATGTTCCTCTCACTGCAAGTGTAATAGTTTAGTTAGCACTAATCAAGATATTCTAATATCAGTTGTTAATTGGTCAAGATTACATTTTCCAAGTCCAAAATCCTTTAAAATTTTATTCTTTCCACTATGTATGTAAGATTACTCTTGGTCTTAGATATATTTCAACACCATCTATCTATTTTTGCAATCTGTCAATAACATCAAAATGATTTGCCAATCTATTCTCTAGTCTCAAATCTTCGAATAATTTATACCATAAAAGCCATAACTTTATGATATTCAAATATTAAAGTTATTTCATAAATTGTTACCTACTTGATGTTTCCAACCATAGGTTTAACATCTATATGAGGTAATAATATATTTCTACTGTCAAATGTTAGAAAAACTTTCACTTTCTTTACTGTATCAACATTTAAAACATTAAATCGTACCCTGAAATAACAGTAAATATATTATAAATATTACAAATAATAAACTATAATAAAATAAAGAGTTTAAGTCTTTTCAGTTTTTACTTTATAGGAAGGATAACAAAGTATACTGAAATTACACTGAAATAATCACACAATAAAATATAATGAATAGTATTCAATATTCAAATTGGTCTACAGAATACAGAAAATTAAAAAAAAAAAATTATTGTGTTATTAAAATCACCATTGGATTAGCAACTTTAAAAGACAAGTTTGTAAGCTAAGCAAATCTTTAATGTTTCACCACAGAGCCAATTGTGCACAGACATATTGACTTTTGCTCAGTTATGTCAATCTTCCCCAAAGAAATTAGTAGGCCCAACGATACTAAAATCAAACATACTTACACATTATTTAGAATTTTTATAGGATGTCTATAGTCCAGATTGTCAAGATCTTTTATTAATCTCCTTATTTTATAGATCACTTGAGATACTTCTTGTAACAACTGTCAACATAAGACATAAATAAAAATAACAATAAGAGGCTATATGAATTATTTCATATCCATCAGATTTTGATGGTTGGCTTCAGATTTCCTGCTTAATGGATTCTTAGGGATGCATAGGAAATTTTGGATGCTTCAGAAGCTTTTGAACCACCTACTTAATGGATTCTTAGGGATGCATCAGGAGTTTTTGGATGCTTTAGAAGCTTTTGAACTACCTACTTAATGTATTCTTAGGAATGCATCAGGAGTTTTTGGATGCACCAGAAGCTTTTGAACTATCTACTAAATGGATTCTTAGGGATGCATCATGAGTTTTAGGATGCATCAGAAGCTTTTAAACTACCTACTAAATGGATTCTTAGGGATGCATCAGGATGTTTGGACTTTTGATCTATCTGATAAATGGATTCTAGGAAATGCATCCGAAATTTTGGACTTTGTGCTTAGAGTTAGGTCTTGCGAATCCTCTTGACCTTATGCCTGTAGATATGACCACAAAATAGAGTAATATCTTACCTTACTCAAACTGTTCTGCCCTAAATATTTGGTATTAAGTTGTAAAGAGGTAAGTTGCTCCATTGCTAAACAATGACCCAATTGAAACCAGGGTTCATGGTTGTCTGAATAAAAAGAGCAACAAATTTCTAAAGAAACACGTTTCAAATTTCATATGTTCATCCACAGTTTTATGGTAGAGGGTCCAAGATGGCAAATGTTTTTAATTGAATCAATTGAAATTGGTATTTTTTGTAAGACACGCAATAAATGATATTTTGTCCAGATAACAGTAGAATTTAAAATATACAGTAGGAACTGTATTAAGAGAACACCTAAGGTACTTCTATTTGGAAATATGGTTCCAGTTGCCCTGCCAAGGGCTATTAAATTAGCAATCAGATCCTTAGTTTTCTTGAGCCTATTTCTAACGAAATAGATAAAAAGAGTAATTTTTTTACATGAATTACAAATTCTTGAAGTTCCTTTCTGCCCTAACCTCTTAGCATTGATCCTTACAGGATCACCCTTACTTCTTAATTTACTGTTAAGTGGAATGAGGAAAGAAAATTCATCAATCTCACACAACTGAGACAAAACTCCACAAAGACTATTTGTTTCCTGATGCCATTCCAATGCTGAAACCAAGTGTGCTATCTTCAAACGGCTCTTCTTTAATATTTCTTAGTGTGAGCTAGCCTCCCTATACTTTCAATAGTATTAAAATAATGATTCTTGTTTAATTAAATACTGAATTATTACCGTACCTGACAATCTAGATTCAAGTTGAACGCCTCGTATTTGATGCTGATTATTTTCAAATATTTTATAATGTACATTTAATGATATCGTTTTATCTAAAAATAAAAATATGCCACCATTTTCTGTTATACTGTGAAAATCTATACTCCATTCATGTATTCTGTAAAAGAAAAAAGATTCAATAAAGCCAATATTCAAAGTAAATTTAATTTACACTAATTAAATTATATCCCTGATATCAATAAATCATTTCCACAATATCAATTAATCATTTCCACAATATCAATTAATGATTTCTACAATATCAAAGAATCATTTCCATGATATCAATGTATCATTTCCACGATATCAATATCATTTCCATAATATCAATATATGATATCCACAATATCAATATATAATTTCTAAGATACATGTACCAATCTGATATCAATGGATCATATCCCTAATATCAATGTGTTTCCACGATATCAATATCATTTCCATGATATCAACATATAATTTCCAGTTATTAATGAATCATTTCCACGATATCAATTTACATTTACACAACATGAATTCCAAGTCAGTAATTTATGATGAGTTCAAATAACACTACATCAGTGTGTAAGAAAGATAAATTAAACGTACAATTTGAAGTATTCTAATTTGTTCTTGTGTTCTTTAAGTTCTGATTCTTTAGATGATACGTCAATAGTAATGTCTGGTTGTTGATGTCTTGAGTTCTCTAATTCTATACTTTTAGCTTCTATTTCTTCTAATTCTTTTTGTTTGATTACCACAGCTCTAAAACAATGTCACAAAACTTGGTATGTTAAAATCTTTTTTGTTTATAAAAGCATAGGGTGGTTGAAAAGAAATTGGTTACTAGAGCTTTTACTTTTATATTGTGAAATTTGTTTGTCACAAAGTCTGGTTTTCAAAAATAAAATCAGAGATATATCAAAATATATCAGAGATACAAACAACCCTTATATAGTTGAATAACTAGTGGCTCAGAACTAGGACATAGGCCATTGCTTGTATAAGCTTAATATTCTAAAAGGATATTAAAGGGATGATAGCCATTAGAAGAAACACAAAATTTTAATTTCACTCAAACTTGACAAATAACAGTATATATCCATCAGTGACTTAGACTTACCTGGCGTCATCACTATACTTCAAAATCCCTCTATAATTCGATAAATCAACAAAATCAAGTAGTTAATTATAAAACGCTTAATACATCATTAAGCGATTTTCAAATTGTAATTATAAAGGGAAGTAACTCTAACATATAGATTTCCTATAAGGATCTTTTAGCGCTGATTTCCCAGCCGCTTTTATTCCCAAACAGAATGGAATCGTCGCTTGCTCACTTTTATGAAAAAATCTGAATATAGTTTTATTCTCGCTTTTTGAAAATTCATCAAGTGAGGGATACATACTTATTTAAGCAATAGTCAATATTAAACACAAATATTAGCCGTAAGATGAGTGTATTCTAACAGCTATTATCCCTTTAAAAGAATTTTGATAACTTTTTTTACAAAGCTTTAAATAATATATAACATAGATAACTGTGAGAGAAGAAGATGAATCAATATAGAGTAATGGAATATGTACTTACATTTCCTTGTCTTTCAAGAGTTTGTTTTTTTCTTCTAAAACTAAAATTTACAAAAGCGAGTCAAATTTCATTAACTTAATAGTTTCTAGTTGTCACACACATTCAATTGCTTTCTTGCACTTTCAATTAAAAGTTGGACAAATATCAATGTATCATTTCCACAATATCAATGTATCATTTTCACATTATCAATGTACTAATCATTTCCACAATATCAATGAATCATTTCAACCATATCAATGTATCATTTCAACAATATCAATATATCATTTCCATGATATCAATTTATCATTTTGGCTATATCAATGTATCATTTCAACAATATCAATATATCATTTCCATGATATCAATATATCATTTCCATGATATCAATTTATCATTTTAACTATATCAATGTATCATTTCCATGATATCAATGTATCATTTCCACGATATCAATGTTTCATTTCAACGATATCAATGTGTCATTTCAACAAAATAATTTTGAAATGATATTTCCTTTACATAATATTGTGTATGATGTCAAATTTACAGATTATATAAGTATCAGTAAATTTAATAATTATAACCTTCAACATTTATTAAGTAATGATGTTGATCATCTGATATGTACAGACAGACAGACAGACAAAGAACATATAAAATTACCTGATTGTAAGTGGTCAAGATCTTGTTTATTTTGACTTTTATTTTCTTCTTCAGCTTGTTTTGTATTTTGTAATCTTTCAATAGCTTCATCTATGTCTGTACAAGCTAAAATAATTTAAAATCAATTGATTTTTTTTAACAAGTCATACTACAGTTCAGATTATGTACTAACGCTGTCGGGAAGGGAATCCACTGCTATTTATGATATCATAGTGCACCAATTAAAACTATATACTAATAAGTATAAAAATATGTTCCTTAACTTATCTAAAATTTTAATTAAAAGGATCTAGCACTTAAAGATATTAATGAACATTTTCAAGTGGCTATAAATTTAATTGTTGCTAATTTATTTTCTTGTTTCATTTAGAACCAACTATGACAATGACAGAGTGATCTCTAAATGCCCAATTTTCAAGATCAGAAGAAAAGACAGTACCTTTATCAACATCTAGACATTGTTGGGTGATATTGGCTGCATGGTCTAAAATGACCTTCACTCCATTTTCTAATTCTACATACTCTTTCTGAATTTGCTCATGATAAATCTTTGTGGTCTGAATCTTTAAATTCTTCCATTGTTGTTTGGCTAATTGTTTACATGATCTTGTCATTCTTAAAACTTCTTTTCTTATATCACTTGTCTGAAGAAATCAAATTATCATTATTTGCATATTATATTTGTTTTGATTTTACTTAATCAGTAAATTTTGAGCCATGCACAATGTCTTATTCAAAATGAATGACAGAAGATGAGCTACATAAAAGAAACATATATATGTTGTTTGATATGCAGTTTGCATTCAAACTGAGTGCATTACTTTTTACAGTAAAGACTTTTGCAGAATGACCGGAAGAATTAGATTAAAGCATTATATTCAGAATTATATGGTGTATATCCCTTCAAAACTTAATAAAAACAAACTTGAAGTTTCTTTCAATATGCTTACAAATGAAATGAAATGAATGGAGTTTTACGTCCTATTTTTCTGCACCTTATGGGCTAACGAAGACGGGCAATGCCATGCAGTGTGCTATGAGGGGAATTTTTCCAGGACAGCGGCATTAGCCTGCTCTTTTTCGATTTCCAACTGTCGAGGGATCTTTAACGTGCACAGCCTGTAGCACACGGGGCCTTGGTTTATTGTCCCATCCGAACGACTAGACGCTTATTCCATGTCAGTCCCTCCGACCTGCATCACTGACAAGGGGAAACCGGGCTGAAAAATCCGAAGGTTAATCTCGGCCTTTCCCGGGATTGAACCCGGGACCTTCAGGTTAGTGAGCAAGCGTCTAACCCACTGAGCCACCACGGCTCCCCTACAAATGATGCTTGGATGACAATTCAAAGTAATATATTTCTAAGAGGGTAAAAAATAAACTATTTTTGAATCTATATATTTGAAATATCCAAGAAATTTATCAGCTCTAATCTGCTTTTACCCAGTCAGTATCATGGATTGGAGTATATTATATACTTACCTCTAATCCTTCTCTAACTGTCTTAAATAGATCAGGTTCATTTTTATCAATTTCTTCTTTATATTTATCAACAATCTCATTTTCTCTATCAAAATAAAATAGTGTTCTTGATCGTGGCAAGACTATTCTAAGAAATCAGACATCTAAATAACACAAGCCTAAACAATCAGCTTGTACATTTGCTGACATATGTATAAACCTATTTAATATTTGTTAAATGAAGTCACATTCCTTAATAACAGATTTGAATTAAATAAATGTGCACCGGGTATGGCCAGTTGTATTTTAAAAACAACAATGAAATGTACCAAGTCGCTGGCAAAGATAAAGAAAATGTAAAGAAATATCCTTAAAAAATGCTTAATTCAAAATAGTTGCTGATTCCATAATACAGTGACTATGCCGCCATAATGTGTTTTCAAGACACGCCTGAAAGATGTATGTAACTTTGTTTTTTCAATGAAATATTCAACCTACTTGCTCTGTTGATCCTCTATAGTTTTGATGGTAGAATCTAACAGTTGACATTGAGGTACCATTGTTAATCGAGCCTCTAACACCTCCTGAAAACTTTCCATATCAACCTTCTCTTTCAATACTATACTAGCTCGTCTAGTTGAACCTTTATCTATTGTATATATAGACATCTTTTCACAAAACATGTCATACGTCCATGGTTCATTTGACTATAATAAAAACAATCAGAATTTTCTATATAATGATACAATGATAGCCAATGATAGCATTCCACATTCTAACAACAAAGAAATATCTTTATAGACTGCAAATATACTTTTATATGACTAGATAATCCAATCATCTGATCATTCCAATGAACACATTAGTCATTGCTGATGAGACCATTACATATCATCATTACTAATCTACATGAGACTTACCTTAGTTGAGGTATTGGTAGTGTTGAATATGGATGAGTTGATCCTGGAGCTATTATTGAAGCTATTGGTACCAGTAGTGGTATTCTGATCAGTACAAGATTTATTAGCAATATCCGGTAGGGTAAAGGTAGCAGTTGGTATCTCATTCTTGGTCATTTCACAAGGCATTGGTTCATCACTTATATTCAAATCATTATCTAAAAAAACGAAAATAATATTAAGCTCATTGAGCTCCTTTGTAATCAAAATATTTAACAATACCGGTATACTACCTCTAGAGGATGACCAAAATAAAAAAATCAACTCCCTTCCCTCAATGTCACTCATCAGAGATCTAAACAATAAGTTGACCAGTCAATCATCCAATGCTTAAGATGTTTCCATACCTACCTTTAAGCATCAAGGAGGCTCCAAGTTGTGATTTGTCCTCTGTGACCATTGATTTATCTCCCTTGTTGTCATTTGGTGAGACTGTATGCTCTACTGCAGCAGACAGTGGATAATCTTGTGACATAGATACTTCCATATTTGGTACATGTAGGTCCCTCTTTGCAATACAAGTATGCAGACCATTTTGTACAGACTTTCCTGGCTCTGAACTTTCCGCATCTTTGGTTACGGATTTATCCGTAACAGTTGAAGAATGAATCTCCACGTTATGCATTGGTCTGGATTCCTTGGATGTGGTTTCATTAAGTGTTTTATTTTGTAAAGAAGACATAAACGACTGACTCAGAATGGAATGGTCTGTTGCAGAACTGGAATTCAAGAAATTCAAAACTGGTCCCTGCAATTCGTTCTCTTCATTTTGAACAAGCACAGAAGTCTCCTTTTTGGAGTCTTTCATCTGGGTGTCAACTTCAGCTTTAGTCTTGTCTAAGTTGTGGAGTCTTCTTTTCAAATCTGTGTTCTCTGAACATTTTGGTGAATATGATTTTGGAACATTATTCAAGTTGCTTGTTAGAGACTTCTCAAGGACTGATTCATGAGTGCCCAAAACTTTGCTCAGACTAAGTGAGTCACCTAACAAATCCATGCCACTTAAATAAGCACCAGGAATTTTAGATGAGGTGGATGCTTTCACTGATGAAATTACATTTGTTTCAGGGTTATTCATCTTGATTTTGCTTTCATTTTGTTTGAAAACCTCGCCTGAATCAATGCTAGGGCTTTGACTTTGTTCCAAGAAATCAATCCCACTAATGTCAGCTTCTTTTTCTTTTGAAAGACTTGGAAGTCTGTTAGATTTTGAGGCATTCATCTTTCCTTCCTTCTTAAAATCTTGTTGCTCCCTGGCTTTGTTTTTTGTAATTTGCTCCTGAGGAATTTCCTCTATCAAAGCTTCCTTCTGAGAAGAGTTTCCCTCTATGGTAACTTGCTTCTGTATGTCTTTCTGAGGAACTTGCCCGTTCATTTCTTCCTTTTGAGTAATTGGTTCCTTCATGACATTCAGACTGTTAACATTTGCACCTAATAATTGTTGAGTTGAATCTTTGAAAGAGAATTCAAGCTCATCACCCAGGACCTGATGTAAGGAGAAATCAAACTGAGGACATCTGGAAACAATTCCTTTGTCAGGTACTGAGGGTTGACTTGCTACTTTTGACATTTTTGATACATCAGCATCACTTTCTTTTGATTTCTCAGCAATCAAATGGCCTGACATTATCTTTGCTTGAGAAATCTGAGGCTCAGTTTTCCTAATATTTTCTTTGTCTGAATCTTTTGTGTCCTTTTCAGATTGTAGAGTTTTGGCTTGTACAACCATGTTTTCAATATTAGCTCCCAACAACTGCTGAGTTGTGTCTTTGAAAGTAATGTCCAGATCATCAGCATCAAAGTTCTGATGAAAAGAGAAGTCAAAATTAGGACGACTCCCAACATTTTCTTTATCATCAAGGAGAATTGTTTTCTTGCCATTGCCAATTGTTGGAGCTTTTGCAGGAATGGTTCCTTTCTCATCAGAACTTTGTTTGATCTCTATTTCGGTCTGTTGAATTGTAGAATTATCTTTTATTACAGCTAATGTTTGGTCAGAAGGAACACATGTGGTCAGCTCCATTTCTGCCAAGGGTCCAGAGGAAAATCGTCGAGTAATATCACCTAAACTTTGCCTTTTGGTCATTGCAGTTGTTGGCACCACTTCTTTTTCCATAATATTTTCTTTATCGCACAGTGAATAATCCAAACAACATGTTAAATCTATTGTAGATTCTCCTTTGTCAGCATCTGAAAAACAAATGGCCTGAATGACAAAAATTATAAATTAATTTTCATATGAAATTGATACAAGTCTGAAAACTAATTGCCAAATATAGACAGTATGCCTGTTTGCACATGAGTGGACTGAAGTGGGACTGAGTGCATGTGACAGCATGAGTTTTTGGTTTGTTACTGGCTTGGTGGTCGGTTGATTTCATCCTGTATATAAATCATATGTTTTAATAAATTTTTAAATCATAAACCACTCTAAATACTAGTTAGTAAAACATTAGCAGAATGCTTATCCTATCAACTCTATTCAATCTCCATGGTTAGATCCCTCTATCAAATACACAGTATTAATATTAGTGGCGGATTAGATATTCAATCATTAATATAGAATCGTTTAGTATTTAACAATGTTACCTGTTTGAAAATTCAAAATTGGAACTGTTGACTTAATACTGGATTTTCCATCCTGAACTGGATCACTGAAAGAATCAAGAACATTGGTAAATAACATAACAAAATAAGCAAATGAAAGAAACTTATCTCTCAAAGCAATATTAGGCACATAAAGTGGTTGTCATTTATTAATTGATATAAAAATTTCTTCTGCAATGTAATAAACTGCATCTTATTGGTTTTTCAAGACAGAAGAGTCAAGACAATACTTTATGGAAAACAAATACTTATTTATATTTTTTGATAAACTGTCATTTGTCTTGTGACACATTTACGTAGGCAACGCTCAACAATAACGCAATCTAAGATTTGTGGCAAATTCATATCACTAGTCATGTAATACAGTGAAGTTGTTTTAACAATGGTATTTCATATTTAAATACAAGAATAAAACATTGGTCTTATCAGCATTATTAAAGTGTAAACTCAATAGATCATGCCACAACCTGATATTAGAACACTAAATACATACGTTGGAGTTGGATTTAATGAAGTGATAAAAGCTGAGGCAGTAGGAACCATTGATGTTTGATGTATTGAAACATCTCCCTCATAACAAGATGTCATTTCCATATCTATTACATCAACTCTTGTAATGTTTAATATACTCTTATCATTCTGTAATAAAGTAGAACATATCAAACTACAAACTGTATATCTAGTCTAGTAATGTTGATTATTTTATGTATTACTATAACAGAAGCCAACTATATACTCTATATATCAACTATATCTAGTCTAGTACTGATTAATATACTCCTCATCATATATTTATTTTACTTGCTTCTGAGGCAATTTCTCAATCAAAACTTCCATTCAAGAATCTTGGTCCTGTTTCATGTTGGGGAATTTGCCATTTTATTTTTTCATTTTGATTAAGCAGCTCCTTCAGAACACTTCAGAACCAGAAATTTGCCCCTTATAATTGTCAATAAAAGCAAAATCACATAAAAAAAAACAAAGACACCAACCTTTTCATTTTCTTTACTTTGTATTTCACCATTTAATAATAAATCTAACCCTAACAATTGTAAAAGAAAGAGTTATATGGCTAATGTGTCACAGTAAAGAATTGTTGGAAAACAGAAGGTATAGCACCAATCTCATTATAAGGGTACTAGTTCTATTCACAAGAACTCTTTCCTTCAGAGAAATGAACATAGAAAAAACAAGTATTAGAGGTTTAAAACAGCAATAGGCTTGTGGCCAAAATTTCTAATGGGCAACATAAATCTTGTACATCTCATGATGAAAATTATTTGGTTTCCTTATTTTGTATTTATAATCCTAACAATGGCCTTTTGAAATATCACAGATTTCATATGATAATTATCACCATTTTATGAGTTTTTGTGGTACAATACAACTATTACAAGAAACAATAGTACAGGAAAATATCATAAGGAAGGACTATATGTTTATTTGAAGTACAGAAAAATCTATTTGGATGGAAATTTATTAAGTAGTTACCTGAAATATTGCCAGATATATCTTCAGTCCTGAAAATAACATAAAAACCAGAACTGGTTTCAAAAATCTTTGTAAAGGATTTTAACCTATTCCATTCATTAGTTAATTTCAACTCACTTTACTTTTATATTTTTGCCACTTCATCTTTTGTCAAAAAATCTGACATTGCATTAAAAGTGGATACAGTAAACATTATTTTGTCATTATAACAAAATCAATAAGTAGGCTACAGGAAATGAGAATCAATTAAACATTATTATTCACTTATAGGATCAAATATTAATGGCTATACAATCTAATAATGACCATAAAAGTACTTACATAGTTTCATCTTGATCAACTGAAAAAACAGTAAATTGCTAGTAGAAAAACTTTTAAAAGGTTGAGAAAATTTCTTTTCTAGTTCAACAAAGTAAATTTCAGCTATTCCTTGTGTTGACCAAGCATTATCAGGTAAATTCATCAAAGAGGTGTTAAGGAAGTTTTTTTTAGACAAAGATTAAATTGAATTCAAACTTACCTTTGCTTGAATTTCCATCTGGGCTTTGGTCCCATATTCTTGGAGAATCTTTTGGAAATTCTCTGCAAATTGATATCTCCACATTAACAATGACTTAAATTTCAAAAGTCTAGTTTGATCAAATTCAATTTCTAATAATCAAATTATTAAATAATCAAATGCTATGAACGAAAGCATGTCAGTTTGAATATCTACTTAATAAAATATTATGTTCAAGACCTATTTGTAATCCTATCAACCATAATTATTAAGTATGTATTCACTGTTGATTCTATTGTAGATTTGAATCCATTGGTATCGTAAAAGTGGCGAAGCCTGGTTTCCTCCATCTTATATCTTTATATCATTTACTATACCGGTATCTTTTTTTAAGTACAGAAGCATAAGCAATAGTGGAAAACACATACTTGATTATACATCTTTCTGCAAAACTCACTCTTCTTGATAATCTTTTACAATCTCCTGTTTCCTCTTTCTACATTTAACAAAATCAATTAGTAAACATATTGAAACACTTTCTTATATCCTTAGCCATATAAAACAGCAATAAAAAAAAAATTGAAAAAAAAATCCAAGGTCATCCTACTGTTTGAAGTCTACAGAAAAAAAGTACCTGTTCTGTAACTTGATCTGTTGGGATTTCAGCTAAACATGGTCTTTTCATCTTCAATATCTAAAACAATAAAGGTTATAAATTATTGAAAACGGTTTACCAGTAGCAGTAAGCATCTTGCTTATTAAAGCAATGTAATACTTGCCTACAAATAAAATCCTCAAATTTCATGCCATGAACTCATCACACTTTGAACAATCTCATTTTTGCACTCACAGAAATGTAACTTATATTACCAGTACCCATCTACTGGTAGATGCTTGCTAGCTAACCTTAAGGTCCAGGCTTCATTCTAGCAAAGGTCGAATGAACTTTCAGATATCATGACCAGGATTTCCCTTATCAGTAATGCAGGTCAGATGGGCTGACATGTAAAAAAAAGTATAGTTGTTGATATAGAACAGTTGCTTCAGAATGTGCACGTTAAAGATCCCCCAATTGGAAATCGCAAAAAGAGAAGGCTAATGCCGATGTACTGGCCAAATTTCCTTCTCTTGCACACTTGCATAGCGCCACCCGTCTTCATTAGCTCATTAGCTGCAATATTAGGTAGAATATAAAACTCATTCATTTCATTTTCATGAAGCCTACCCCTGAGGATCTTCTGCCATCTCTTTTCCTGAAATCAAAGATGAAAATAATTAATAATTCAAATCAATAACTAAAAAGAAAAAGAGGATTAGCTTTCAATTTAAGGAAATGATATAAATTACAAGATGACCACTTAGATTAAGCTATTTTTCCTGTGGTAGACAAAATTTAGCTGTCAATAACCTTCCTATCTATATCATCAAATTTTTTCATACCTGTTTTGCCCATGGCTGTGACCATTTTCACTGTTATTCTCCATCTTTCTGTGTCACTGTCTAAAAAGTAATAATGTGAGATGACAAAAGAGAGCAGAATGATAATGAAGTAACAAGTACCAGGATTATCATCATTTTCCAATAGTAGGAAAAAGCAGATTGGTTCAAAATTGTCTGTCAATGGCCAACATCTTCACGTAGAAATAGCAACTGCAGTAACCATTTTTTTTAACATTACGAATCCAGTCCTACACTCCTACTCCTTATTTCAAGCTAATTGACAGTTGCATGGACCTGTTGTGACAGTTAATCTAATTACCAATGGCCCATGCTCCTGCATTAATACACCCGCCAAGTGTAATTTTCACACTACTCATGGATAGATCAGATGTTTGTGATAAGTAATTATCAATCTAGAGTTATTGTTAAGCTTGTGTGGGTATGTTGGATGTTATAGCTTAATATAGGCCTAAAGACAAGCTGCAAATGTGCTCAAAGCAAAACACAGTAGCGTAAGTCCACAAATTTACAATAAATCATGTCTACTAAGTGCAGACATGCTACAGATAGTAACAGCCGCAGGGTTATTTGACTCAGTAACTAGAAGAGAAACTCGGAGTCTGAATCTAACGATGACTGTAAGTGTAGTAGGCCTGTTAAGTTTTTGTTATTCATTTATAAATTTATTGACAGTTTGTCATGACAGTGAGACAGTCATATATTTGAGACTGCAGTGGGTGGCAGTACTATATATATAGTTTCAACAGGCTGAGAGCACAATTTTATTTACCATTAAACAAATTTGATCTTTCAGTTTCAAATTTTTGTTTTCACTTGAAGATTCCGCCATTAGTATGCACATGCGCATTGTGTACTATCTGAATTACAACTTCCTGAACCACTTAGTACACCACAGGCATTTATTAAAATGCCCTATTATGACAGCTGCGCAAAAGCTCGGCAGATTCAGCTTTAAACAGTGGAAACTGCCGAGGATTTCCGTATGGGATTCGTTTTGTTGAGAGTAAGTGTACAACCAAATGAGCACAGATAAATTATATCTATTCAAACGTCAGTATGCCAAATTTTCATGGAACTGGTAGGCTTTCCATTGATATATGCAATGTCAAGCTTAATTTCTCTTAAAATGACACCTTAAAACAAATTATACAAATATCATGTTATCTTTTGTGATTTTTTTCTCGCTGAAACAATGTCTAATTAAGATGTAGGACAACTTATAATGATACTTTAACGAATGCCTTTGGTGTTATAAAAGGAGCAATCTTAACACTACATAGTTAATCTTGAATTGACTTTAGTATTGTCTATGAATGCAATAAACCTCCAATTCAGTATCTGAACTTCCGAAAATCCCATATTATATAAGCAGTGAATAAACAAATCTACTATTAAGGCTTCAATCTCGTTTTGGTTAATTTGTACAAATCGTGCACTGTTTGTTTCAGACTGGTAGATTATTATTTATCACTTACCATTGATTCGTTTACAATGCAGGCTGTGAAGAGATTGCTATCAACTAAAGTCCACAAGAGCAGTTTTGTCTTTGTAAGCAAAGCACGTTGCATATCGACTACACCACATCTAGAGATGCCGATCAAGGTATACTTTTTTTTATTTACATGGATTTCATTTTGTTTGATGCAGCAAAACACCTTCCTTTTGCCTTCAATGTCAAAGTCAAAGGAAAGGGATATTCTATTCGATAGGTTAATGTAAATAAAAAATATTATAACCGGTAGGCGGGTAGCTCAAGCCCTATTATCATATTATGAGGATAGGATATTCCTGAAGATGAACATAGCCACTTAGACAATTCCATTCCAAGTCAAGTGATTGCCAACAATCACAAAGTAGACCTAGATATTTAGTTATCTAGTCTGAATACTGATTTTTTTATACCGGTAGCCTACCCTTTTTGTGCTGTAGTTACAGCTTGGTGAGGTCTAGTTATACAGAACTATAGGCTACTGAAAATATTATAATTATATAGGTTGGAGATAAATTACCAGCAGTAGATTTGTTTGAAAATGATCCAGGAACCAAAGTAAACACCAGTGAACTGTTTGGAAAGGGTAGAAGTGTCATATTTGCTGTACCTGGAGCTTTCACACCAACATGCAGCAAGGTAGGGAGTGCATTGCTAAAGTTTCAACATCATCCATATTGGCATCAATCCATCATTACCTTTTATAGTTATCTTCCATGAGGCAAATTATGGTAATTACTAAAGCAGGTGATGCCTCACTTCTCTCAAGGGCAATTCTGTTCCATGCTATTTTTATTTTAGTTGCATCTATTCATGCTGACCTATTTATTTTTCAGGACCATCTGCCAGGATTTGTAAACAAAGTAGATGAATTAAAAGCTAAAGGAATTGATCGTGTGGCATGCATTTCTGTCAATGACCCTTTTGTAATGGCTGCTTGGGGTAAAGGTGCTAATGCAGATGGAAAGGTATTGGAATATATAATCATGTTAAAATATTGAGCAACAGGAGATTATGTGGTTGGAATATTGATGACAACTGTACTCTTTATATGAAAAACTTTTTCCATGTCAGCCCTTCAGACCTGTATCACTGACAACGAAAAACCAGGCTGAAAAATCCAAATGTTTGTCTTGACCTTTGCCGTTTAACTCACTGAGCCACCGCAGCTCCCCTGCTGGTTAAATATCAAATTACTGAGATTAGAACTTGAAGTGCTTGACACACCTGCATCGAATGTCCTGAAAGCTGAAATTTATGAAGATAAAGGCTCATAATGTTTTTCTTTTGTAGATTAGAATGTTGGCAGATACAAATGCTGAATTTTCAAAGGTACTATTTTATTGGTAATCAATATATAACTTATATCAAATTTATTTTAATGGTCATTTCCCACTGAAACTGTTACCATAAACAGCTTACTTTCAAAATTCATTCAATTTATATTGAGATGCATAAGTGTCAAAAATGAAGCCAACAGCAATAACTGGTATTGGACGTGTGTTTTATATTTTTGATCTGCTCTAATCCACATCTTGACTTGGCACTTTTCAGAATGTTGGATTAACAGTTGATCGTAAAGAAAGATTAGGAAATATAAGATCTCAAAGGTAACTGTAACAGCATGATTTCCTTCATTGATATAATTCTATATTTCAGAAAGTTGACTTAACTGTTGATTTATCAGCAGTCCTTGGAACTCTTCGATCTAAAAGGTATTATTGCCGTTTTCCGTATTTTTTTTCACCAAGAATGATACAAAATGGATGTTAAAAGAATAAGTTGGAAATTTAAAGATTTTGATGCGTCAAATCTAGCATGTACCTAGTTTGTCAGGAAATGTAATAATGTAACATGAAAATCTGGAATCTGGCCAGTATCATTCAGGGCAAGAATAACCAAAGAAGAAATCCATATTGATATATTATCTTTGAAAATCATGAGGAAAAATGAAAAGAAATTAAGTAAACATGTATTTGTAGACATTCAAGTATGCCTACAATTTAAATAAGTAATTTTCGGTTAGAATAAAAGGTAATAACTACATTATTGAGAATAACCAGATTCTAAATGTGCATACACCTTTGGCTGAACTGTCATTAAAGAGATATTGCTTTATTGTAGATATGCTATGGTAGTGAAAGATGGAGTGGTTGAAGCCTTACAGTTAGAGCCTGATGGAACAGGGTTATCTTGTAGTTCAGCTTCAGATATATTAGCTCTAGTTAAATAATCTCTTGTTGTTTTATATAGATGTATCAGGAAGATTAATGGGTGTATATTTAGTACCAATACTTCTATATAGGATTGTTACAAGTTTAAGCAAAAAAAAATAGCAGTAAATCATGAGCAGTATCATAGTACCATTAGCAAATTTTTCAAAATATTTAAGAAATATACATCCCAATCCTGTTATCTAATTCTAATTGCATACCTGAATATTAATATAACACCTTGAAACGATGTGCCATATTTTCAAATATATTTTCAATTTTTCTGAACTAGAATAGATAAAAGATGATGATGCCAATTATGTATTTTGATATTTCTCAAGATTATTTTAAAATATACTCCAGCAGTTAATATCTTTACTATGTATCTTATTGGTGAAATTAAACTTTATTGGTTTGTACAGAGATGTTATATCCCCCAAATGGTCTATAGCACAAAAAGCTCTCAATTACAATACCTTACAATATGTCAGGATTGCATCTCTGCTAGCATATTCTCAATACAAAATAATGAAATAACCCATGGATATACCTTGGTGAAATAAATTTGCTAATCATTCTATTGAAAACTAATAACCTGTGGATTGATAAAAATTGTATTTCAGACCAGACATTGTAAATTTCAAATACCATACAACAAATATATATATACCTAATGAAGCTATGTATATTGTTAAAATATTACCAATAGTTTCACAAAGAACACTGAAAATCAGAATTTTTAACCAATATCAGATTTCAACTGCATAGGAAAAATTTCTCAAATAGATGAACAATGAAAAGCATGAATCTTCAAGAATAGACAATTGAGTATATCTAAATACAATTCAAATCATAAGCCATCTATTTTATTTGGAGGTAGAATAAATGGTTAATGAAACTGAACAAGCAACACTTTAAACAGGTTATCCTCTGAACGGCCTAGAAATAAACTGCTTGTGTTTCGATCTGAATTTTTCTAATCTTTCCTTGACTATCAATAGTTGAACAAATCCAAATATTTATTTGCTGCATATTTAAAATATGTGTTTGACTTCCCAAATAGTGCTTGGACACAATTTGATCGGAATATTTAATTCAAAACAATAACAAAATATTTTCACTGTTGAAATAGTGCTTAATACCTCAATTCTTTAGTGATACATGTTATTTGATAAACAACTAAAATAAAGTATCAGCCAAAAACAATTCTGAAGTGAAACTGCTCCAAATTATATTATATTATTATAACATCTGAAATATTATGACACATCAAGGGGGACGTTAATAAGCCAACAAATATACAATCAACAATTCACAGTATTTATAAACAATATTATACAACTATTTACATATTTAGAATTATTACATATACTATTATTAGTTAGAACATATTATAAACCAACTGAATAACACAAGAAAATCATATTAGCTTTCCACTATCCTAAATCACACGTTCATAATCAAATTAACCAAAGTCAAATTTCAAAAGTCATTACGAGCAGTTGATATCCACTATGCTGTTATCAGACTGTCTTTCTAATTCAAGGTGATACTGGATAGAGTAAATATTGAATTGAAATTCTCAAGAAGGGTCAATATGAATATATATTCATCAGTAAACTTACCGGTTGTCGGACAGTAATGGAAATCACTTATTTTATTTTTCGGAAAATATAAGGTTCTGTTATTTATAGCAGCAGGTATCTACTGATGAATACATATATACCACACTAAGAACAATGATGTCAAGTTCATATTGCTTACCTAACACCTGGTCTTCATCCCACATTGTTGCTCTTATTTAGCAAAATTTACGTCTATTAAATGTTACTTTAAGACATCTTTGATAACATGACATTTTCTTCCATAATTATAGACTTCCAGGTTAAATGAATACAAAAGGAGTTTAACTGGAAACAGCTCGAGTCTTTCAAGAATACAATGTGGCAAGGCCTAGGGTTATTTAGAATATCCAAAGATTGGATTCAAAGTTACATTGGATAATTTCTATTGGAATTAATATTAAAATACACATTACATGAACTGATTTAAAGACTTGGGAGTCTATAAACTAGTTAAAATATAATAAAAATAGTATTCACTATAGTTCTCTATAAATATATAACAATACAGATATTTACATTTGAGCTATTCAATTGCATTTGAACACCAAAAATCTTTTGATAGTTGAATGAATTCTTCGAGAAATGTTTTTCTTCAGTCCTACAATTTTAAGCACTATATAATTTTAAACCATAGACTAGGAACTTCAAAGCTATGCATTTTTGCTGTTTTGAAACCATATTTTTGTTATAAAAATGTCTTTTTTACCTTATTAATTAAGCTAATTAATTTATTTAATTAATGTATATGTTCAATTAAGTCTTAATCAAATGTCCAGTTGATCAACAGATTATGATCAATAAATAATCAATTTCCTTTACAGTGTATTATACTCTAATTAGTTAATATCCACTTGTTGAGTTTATATTCAATAAACTATCGAGTTCGTAGATAAAAAACAGTTTATATTCCAAAAACAGTTAAGTTCAGTAAACAGTTCATATTCATTAAATATTTCAGTTCAGTTCAGTAGCTCACCTTTATAAATCAATTAAAAGTTAACTTTAATATTAATTTGAGTTCAGTTCAAAAACAGATAATTCAGTTTGCACCAAAACACTAACATAATTGGTGCATTTTGACTTACATCCAATTGCAATTCAACACTCTTTATAGAAATTTGATGCCCCACATAACATTTTCAGAAAATATCATACAAATATCAAAACCTCTTTCAAAATATCATTAGAAAAAACTGGATCAATCCGACTAAAAACTAAGACCATAATTTGACAGTTAAAAGAAAGCAATTCATCAGTTATCCAGTAACTCAAACATACTGTATCATCCACACAAATTCTTTCAGACCGAGCCAGTGCAATTCACACTGTCATTAGGAAATCTGCAAATTTATCTAGTCATTAAACCAATATATATTCAAGCTATACATGTAAGCCTTACAAGAAAATAAACCAAAACAACCTTCAGCATCTGATGACATCAAGCTTTATTTGACTTGTGCACATCCAAATATGAGCAGTCCATTTTATTTTTAAGGGATTGTAAAGCGGCTGCTTGAATTTTCATTAAAGCTTAGTGTGTTTTCAGTTTAGGATCAATTATAATTGATAACTATTTATCATTTTCGACTTTGATTTGAATTCATTTAATTAGCACAAGAAAATTTTTTATACAGAACTTTGAACCTGTGCCTTCTATTGAATAGTGACTAGTTGCCAATAGTAACTGGTTTCTTTTCAACCACCCTAATCTCTATTATAACATCACTTTCGTAATAGCTGCTATGAAAGCAGTTTATTTTTAGTGGGATTGCAGAAATTATTTACTGATTGAAATCCAATGTTTACTCAGAGCTAAGCAATATGTGACACACAAGAAGTCTGGTTGTATAGTTTCAATAACTGTTTGTTCTACCTTAAAATAAAATGGACAATTACCCTATGCCATCAGTTGTGCATCTTTATCAAAACTAGACAGAAATTTGAGATTTAGAAACTACAGTGTGAATAACACATTATATTCATAACATATAATTACTAATAATATAAGAACTAAAATCCACTATATAAATTGTTTTTAAGATGCTAAATAGGTTTATAAAGCAATGTTGTCACATATTTTTTCCTAAATCTGTGTGTAGCACTTAAAACCATTACTCCATCCTGTAAAAAAGTAACAAACATTCCATTAAAAGGCTTCTCATTCCAGAATTCTGAATTGGAAATATAGTGATAATAAGAATAATTTGATAGCAAAAGCCCTGTCTTAGCTTTACTGCACATTTAAATTTACCAGTTGTCAAAATCTTATTGTTTGTGATGGGGCATTCTTCACTTTTCATTCCAAGAAATAATTTCCAACATGTAACAGAAGTCTTACCTTTATTGACAAGGCATAAAGATGATTTAACATGACATGATTAGGCTCTGGTAATAAAGAAGGCTCGCACTGAAATAAAATATTGGAAAAATTATCGTACTTTATAGGTCATTATCAACACTAAGACCATGACAGAGGTAGCCTAAGTAAATATTAACTTAATAATATACAACAATGAATACATAAGTTTGACTATGTGTGTATACATTATTTTCTTGACACATGAAACCTGCCCTGCATTGAATTGTTTGCTGTTATACACATAATAAACATATATTGAGGTGTACTTGGTCTTTGTGAAAATGTACTAGTTTTTTTTTACATTAGCTATTATTTTTTCCATATTCAAATATATACAAATTTGGTGCTTATATCAGCATTATATCACCTTTGACTCATCACCAAAGCATTGAGCACAGTAATTTATATCAATAAAAATAAGACCCTACTAAATTCATGCTTAATTCTTATTTTGATTCAAATTGCATGCCATGAAAATGCTAATATAAGCATTAATTGTTTCCCATTAGTTATGGTCATATATTAGGACAAAAGTTTTCAAGACTGCCATTTTTAATCCATAAGAAAAATTTGGCATGAATTTAATTTATAACTATTATGATTGCATTGACTACAGAACACTTTAAGCTTATAGAAATTTCCTTAGTTGGTATGTGAAAATATTGCACTATAAAGCTGCATAATTTTCAATAGAATTGAAATGTATGAAAAACTTACATGAGCTGGTGTATCTTTATTGAGAATGATTTGTAGTAATTGAGGTGGTAAAAATGGGGGACCAGATATTTTAACACCAGTTTGTTTGACAGGTATAATTTGAGAATATTCACCAGGTGGAGAACCTGATGAGTCTGCTGCTTCAGCTGAAAATACATGGTAATACCTAACTCAATGGGTCAGCTAAAGTTTCTCAAAACATGCCAATGCCTTCTGTTGAATAATACCTTTCAACCACCCTAATCACTAAGGAACACAATACTACAAGATTTTAAGAGATTCTGTTACTTTATGACACCAGGTAAGTTCACAGATACATGTAAATATATACTCATATTAACCATTCTTGAGAACTAAATTCTTATGTTCCAAGCTAAGATGCAGTATCCTTTTAAAATACATTACTGGTAGTCAAAACTTGTCAATGCCTAAGAAATTTCTGTCTTACCAGCTTTTTTACTTGAATGGGTACTTCTACTATCAATAGCTAAAGCTTCAAAAACTTCAAAATCTGTATTTCTCACTTTTACTACATTATTCTCACTTCCAATATTGTTTGATTTCGTTGGCTACAATAGAAATGACATACATGTACATATAAAAATAAATATGAGGAGCTTCATTCCACTTAGTGAGTTCCAGTCAACTGATTGGCTTATCATTATATAATTTAATTTCAATAGCCTACATAGTAGTATTTCACCAATAGCCTAGATAGCAGTATTTCATCAATAGCCCAGATAGCAGTATTTCACCAATAGCCTAGATAACAGTATTTCATCAATAACCTAGATAGTAGTGTTTCATCAATAGCCCACATAGTAGTATTTGATCAATCTCCTAGATAGCAGTATTTCATCAATAGCCTAGATAGCAGTATTTCATCAATAGCCTAGATAGCAGTATTTCATCAATAGCCTTGATAGCAGTATTTAATCAATAGCCTAGATAGCAGTATTTAATCAATAGCCTCGATAGCAGTATTTCATCAATAGCCTTGATAGCAGTATTTAATCAATAGCCTAGATAGCAGTATTTCATCAATAGCCTAGATAGCAGTATTTCATCAATAGTCTACATAGTAGTATTTCATCAATAGCCTTGATAGAAGTATTTAATCAATAGCCTAGATAGCAGTATTTAATCAATAGCCTAGATAGCAGTATTTCATCAATAGCCCACATAGTAGTATTTGATCAATCTCCTAGATAGCAGTATTTCATCAATAGCCTAGATAACAGTATTTCATCAATAGCCTAGATAGCAGTATTTCATCAATAGCCTTGATAGCAGTATTTAATCAATAGCCTAGATAGCAGTATTTAATCAATAGCCTAGATAGCAGTATTTCATCAATAGCCTAGATAACAGTATTTCATCAATAGCCTAGATAACAGTATTTCATCAATAACCTAGATAGTAGTATTTCATCAATAGCCTAGATAGTAGTATTTCATCAATCTCCTAGATAGCAGTATTTCATCAATAGCCTAGATAGCAGTATTTCATCAATAACCTAGATAGTAGTATTTC
This sequence comes from Nipponacmea schrenckii, assembly GCA_030562195.1. NCBI lineage: Eukaryota > Metazoa > Mollusca > Gastropoda > Lottiidae > Nipponacmea > Nipponacmea schrenckii. Next base: position 19,178,976 of record CM060199.1, read on the forward strand.
ATCAATAGCCTTGATAGCAATATTTCATCAATAGTCTAGATAGTAGTATTTCATCAATAGCCTAGATAGTAGTATTTCATCAATAACCCACATAGTAGTATTTCATCAATAGCCTAGATAGCAGTATTTCATAAATAGCCCAGATAGCAGTATTTCACCAATCTCCTAGATATCAGTATTTCATCAATAGCCAAGATAGCAGTATTTCATCAATAGCCTAGATAGCAGTATTTCATCAATAGCCTAGATAGCAGTATTTCACTAATAGCCTAGATAGCAGTATTTAATCAATAGCCTAGATAGCAGTATTTAATCAATAGCCTAGATAGCAGTATTTCATCAATAGTCTAGATAGCAGTATTTCATCAATAGCCTAGATAGCAGTATTTCATCAATAGCCTAGATAGCAGTATTTCATAAATAGCCTACATAGTAGTATTTCATTAATAGCATAGATAGCAGTATTTCATTAATAGCCTTGATAGCAGTATTTCACCAATAGCCTAGATAGCAGTATTTCATCAATAGCCTAGATAGCAGTATTTCACCAATAGCCTAGATAACAGTATTTCATCAATAAACTAGATAGTAGTATTTCATCAATAGCCTAGATAGTAGTATTTCATCAATAGCCCACATAGTAGTATTTCATCAATAGCCTAGATAGCAGTATTTCATAAATAGCCTAGATAGCAGTATTTCATCAATCTCCTAGATAGCATTATTTCATCAATAGCCTAGATAGCAGTATTTCATCAATAGTCTAGATAGCAGTATTTCATCAATAGCCTAGATAGCAGTATGTCACTAATAGCCTAGATAGCAGTATTTAATCAATAGCCTAGATAGCAGTATTTCATCAATAGTCTAGATAGCAGTATTTCATCAATAGCCTAGATAGCAGTATTTCATCAATAGCCCAGATAGCAGTATTTCATAAATAGCCTAATAGTAGTATTTCATCAATAGCATAGATAGAGTATTTCATTAATATCCTTGATAGCAGTATTTCACCAATAGCCTAGATAGCAGTATTTCATCAATATCCTATATAGCAGTATTTCACCAATAGCCTAGATAACAGTATTTCATCAATAACCTAGATAGTAGTATTTCATCAATAGCCTAGATAGTAGTATTTCATCAATAGCCCAATAGTAGTATTTCATCAATAGCCTAGATAGCAGTATTTCATAAATAGCCTAGATAGCAGTATTTCATCAATCTCCTAGATAGCAGTATTTCATCAATAGCCTAGATAACAGTATTTCATCAATAGCCTAGATAGCAGTATTTAACAATAGCCTAGATAGCAGTATTTCATCAATAGCTAGATAGCAGTATTTATCAATAGCCTAGATAGCAGATTTCATCAATAGCCAGATAGCAGTATTTCATAAATAGCCTAATAGAGTATTTCATCAATAGCCTGATAGCAGTATTTCATAATAGCCTATAGAGTATTTCATAATAGCCTAGATAGAGTATTTCATAATACCTGATAGAGTATTTCACAATAGCCTGATAGCAGTATTTCATCAATAGCCTAGATAGCAGTATTTCACCAATAGCCTAGATAACAGTATTTCATCAATAAACTAGATAGTAGTATTTCATCAATAGCCTAGATAGTAGTATTTCATCAATAGCCCACATAGTAGTATTTCATCAATAGCCTAGATAGCAGTATTTCATAAATAGCCTAGATAGCAGTATTTCATCAATCTCCTAGATAGCATTATTTCATCAATAGCCTAGATAGCAGTATTTCATCAATAGTCTAGATAGCAGTATTTCATCAATAGCCTAGATAGCAGTATGTCACTAATAGCCTAGATAGCAGTATTTAATCAATAGCCTAGATAGCAGTATTTCATCAATAGTCTAGATAGCAGTATTTCATCAATAGCCTAGATAGCAGTATTTCATCAATAGCCCAGATAGCAGTATTTCATAAATAGCCTACATAGTAGTATTTCATCAATAGCATAGATAGTAGTATTTCATTAATATCCTTGATAGCAGTATTTCACCAATAGCCTAGATAGCAGTATTTCATCAATATCCTATATAGCAGTATTTCACCAATAGCCTAGATAACAGTATTTCATCAATAACCTAGATAGTAGTATTTCATCAATAGCCTAGATAGTAGTATTTCATCAATAGCCCATATAGTAGTATTTCATCAATAGCCTAGATAGCAGTATTTCATAAATAGCCTAGATAGCAGTATTTCATCAATCTCCTAGATAGCAGTATTTCATCAATAGCCTAGATAACAGTATTTCATCAATAGCCTAGATAGCAGTATTTAATCAATAGCCTAGATAGCAGTATTTCATCAATAGTCTAGATAGCAGTATTTCATCAATAGCCTAGATAGCAGCATTTCATCAATAGCCCAGATAGCAGTATTTCATAAATAGCCTACATAGTAGTATTTCATCAATAGCCTTGATAGCAGTATTTCATCAATAGCCTTGATAGCAGTATTTCATCAATAGCCTAGATAGTAGTATTTCATCAATAACCTAGATAGTAGTATTTCATCAATAGCCTAGATAGCAGTATTTCATCAATAGCCTAGATAGCAGTATTTCATCAATAGCCTAGATAGTAGTATTTCATCAATAGCCTAGATAGCAGTATTTCATCAATAGCCTAGATAGCAGTATTTCATCAATAGCCTAGATAGCAGAATTTCATCAATAGCCTAGATGTATTTTCAGCCAGATTATGACAAGTTTAATAATAGAAGTTCTTACGAAACAATTAAAAAAAACACTGGCCTTTACAACTAAGGGTGTCAAGTTTACCAATTTCACTAAACGTTTAAACATTCCTTATTAAACAGTGGTGTTTAACCGTTAACATTTTTTACAAATAAGAACAGATGCCGGAGGTGAAATGGAGTACTAAATGAAGGCCACTTGCTTGGCTGCTTACTGTTGGGTGGATATTAAAACTGATTTATAATATATATATATCTAGTTAGCAGTAGTAGAATCTATACAATAATTCATAAATTGGGCTAATCTACCAAAATTCAAGCAAAGAAAATTCTCGAATGTGATGACCAAAATAGAATGTAAACAAACATTGTAGATTTGCTTATCCACACAGATGTTGATGTCTAAAAATGTGAGTTTGTTTTTCTTATAATAAGCCAATAACCATTTGTGTGTGAACTAAATTTTAATATATTATGTTAAGTACTTCTCCTCTTGGACCTTTTTTGATACGATCTTGGAAAATTTTTTTTATAAAAGAATAAATTGTGTATATAAAATATGCTTTTACAATCGGGTCTATATAAAATGGAAGGAGGGACAACCGAAGAACATATGTAGGGTTAAATGAAAGCAACCCTACCTCATTAGGATCTTTAACCCAATTACCATCTATAAAAAATTTATATTCATGTTCACCTTCTGGTAAATCTACTATGGTGTAAAAATCATTTTGACTGAAAATATAAACCAAGAAAACTTAGAGATGCATCTTATGAAGGTGATTTTTGAAGCAAATTATCATTCAGAAGTTAAATAAAGAGTGAATTTTTAGAAACCAAAACTTTTGCAGAGAACCCTTGTCATCATCAGGTGTATTAAACTTTTATCAAAGGATTAAGATTTGAAAGAAAGGCAACACAGCTGTCTAAAAAGACTAAGTTTAAAGAGAATACTCAAAGAGAAAGATAAATTGTATTAAAAAAAGATGCTTCAACATGTCTAATATAGGCTGCAACACTATCTGACAATTGCGGTTATCTGTAGCCAAATTCTTTGTAAAACACTTTTTGAAGGATTGAAAAGAGGTCCTCAAGCCAATGTGTGCATAAGTACATTTATTAATTTCATAACAAAAGGCAGATCAAAAATATCTGTTTCGTGTTTTTTTCTGTCTCGACACTGAAAAGAGTTAATCAAAGAAAGATAAAAAAGATTCTAGAATGCATTTTAATCAGATTGTTGCAAGTATTCAACAATTTTCAGAGTAATTGAACAATACCTACTCACCTTTTCACTAAGGGTATTTTTGCTTTCCAATTGTTAAAACTTCCACCAATATAAACGTCTTTTCCACCCCCTTCCCATTTAAATACAGTGGGCAGTAATCTAGGACCATGACTATATGATGGGGTGATAGTACTGGCACCTGGTGTGATGGTACTAGCTCGAGCTCTCTGAAACACACAAGAAATTCAACTAAAAAAACCTTTTCTGTTTTCTCACTATCCTGACCCATTAGTCCTTATGCCATGAAGTAGACAGTCAAGAATATTAGCTAGCATCCAAGAATAGGCCTACACATTTTAGGATCATTGACATGAACATGATCGCAGTATATTGTCCCCATGTGGTTGTCATTTTGCCACAAAGGAAAAAAAACTTGAACGAACCATTTCAAAAGTTTTGTTTCAGACCCTGATCACACTTCCAATTAATTTTGTTAAAAAATCTTTACTTTTTAAGCAAAATACAGCAGCCGTATGTTGCTTGCGAGTTGAATTTCATGTACAAGCATGAACCTTATTTCTAATATATTATTGTAGAGCAAAAGTTCTTTTATGCCCTTAAGTAATTTTTTATCCCCAATGAAAGATTTTATGACACTACAAGGTATAAAAGGTGACACTTATTCTATTCAAAATCTTTATTATGAGTTATTTTTAGTCACTTGACCATAGGCAAGTATAGAATTTTGAGAATTGTAATTTTTTATTATGATTCTATTTTGATATTTCAAATCCGGTATAAAGTGGATTTTACACTACACTATTGAATAACATCATGTTATGATTGTTGACATTAAATACACTACAGATCAAATTACTAAAAGATAGGTCAAATGTTGACAAAACAAATAAATTTAATTGTCAAAAACATGTTTTGATCATATCAGTGACCTTTAAATATGTCCAATGATAATGTCTCCTTATTAAATGTACACAATTACCTGAAGTTTTGGGGTGGGGGGCCTTAAATACTTGCTAAAATACATTAAGTTGACATTTTAATAATTAAAGCTCAAGGAAGAAATAAAACAAAATAAGATTTTTTGGGTGTCAAAGGCTTAACATTATTTAGAATAAATCTTCTCTTTATATGATGTCAGTTTCTAAATTTTATTTAATATTTCAGAAAAATTTTTGCTTAAAACTCAACAACGTTTCTTCAATAAGCTTTTTCATAGAAAGTTGTTTCGAAGGTTATATTTTCTATTGAGTTTAACAATAGAGTTAACTTTCATTTCATTACACAAACAATAATATTAAATTTTACTAGCCTACCTGATGCATTTAAAAAAAGTCCTAGGATTTGACAAAACCGAATATAAAGAACTGATGAAATTTATGATTTTCAAGCCACAGTAAAACTTAAGCTACTACAATATCCTTCAAATGAAAGTTAACTCTAATCTGAACTTAAAACAAATGGCACTATAAGCGTGAAAGTGAAGTTTGTTAAGTTGTAAATAGAATTTATTTTTTACTAACTTAAATATGTTTAAACAAAACAGAAGACACTTGTGTAAGGTTTAAGATTAAAGGGACAAGAAAAGTAAAGTACAGTGTCCTTTGAGCTTTTAGCTTCAATAGGCCTACAAATCTACATAAATTTGTTTCCATTGAACCTTGCAAAGTGAATAGGTTTATTTCAGTTTTCAATTTAGATTTGGTACATTTTACAAACATGTCTCAAAACGTTACCAAATCCCCTCCAGAACAGAAATGACAAGATGGCTACTTTAAAGTTAGAAATTTTTCTCGTTTGTTTTTCAACTATCAACACTGCAGAATGCAATTTCTATTAAAAAAAATAAAATATGTTTTGGATATCATATAAGCTTATATAATATCGCATGCTAAGTTTTTGAAAAATCCAATACATCTCCTAGTAGGAGAAATGAAAATATACATAATACTTTCTTTCATAAAACTTGTTAATGACAGGAAACGCAATGTGCATCAATTATATTTATCTTAGGTTTCTTCAATATCTAAAAGCTGACAACATTTAAAGCATGAAAAGAGATATGTTAAAGAATAATTCTTTTCCCAAACAATTGCCACTTTAAAGTTACATTGTCTTTTTATTATCCAAGGTGATCTTGAAATATACTAATCTTGAAAATAAAGTTATCAACCTGAGAAACATGTCATTTCTTCTAGCTTTTGACTTTAATGTACATTTAAAAACCTATTTTACAAGTGAAAACCTTTAAATTGTATCATTATCAATTTTAGTACAGACTGATTAAAAAATTCTTTTCTCTTAGAATTTTCAATACTGGTACTGTATTCATAAAATTCATATTCAAAGTTGGATTGTCTTATTTAGAGTCATATCTAGCTTACTTACTAATTCTTTTTGTATTAATGCATTAATTGAAAATAAGTTTTCTATGGAATGTCTGAGCGAAAACCAGAAAAAAGGGATGCAGGCACTTTAAGATAGCAAAGACATTTATTTGTACCAAAATGGAAGCAGTAAATTATTTTCTTACAAATCTGTATCTGCTCTTATGCCAGAACCAGTTTGTGTGCTCGTTATCGGTCCTTGGCAAAAACTTACATGGTCAGCCATTTTTTTAATAATATGGCCTTGGCCTTGACCTTGTAGACTCGATTATGCCTGAATAAAACTGTAACTAAAGTTACGTCTGGTCAATGAAACATTTTCCCGCAATCGTTTTTCACAAAGAATGTAATTGGTAGAAGAGTAAACTCTCGACCAATCAAAATTAATGACAAGAATCTGTGATTGTATATGCAAGCATTGCCTTCGGAACATGGCCTATCATAGGCCTGAGACAGTTTTCTATTTGCGGTGTGTATTAAAAGAAGATTTTGTAAAAATGGCTAATTTAGCAGGTTGAACTGTAAATAGGTATTGAATACCAATCACCCAGTGACATGTCAACGCGGTGACACAATTTTATTGGTTACCGGGTAACTCACCAATTTACTTGTCGCCGGGTTGACATCTCATCAAGTTGATCCTTTACCATTGTCAGTTGCAAGAGGTAAATTTTTCCATTAAGCAACCTCAAACTAGTACTAGCTCTACTCAACTACTGTTATTATATTAAAATATTTGTGCAATGATCAAAAATTAAAACATGTGCACATATTAAGTCTTGAGATTTTTAAAAAGAGATAGAGGACCATTTTCAGTCCAAATTATTGACTTTTTCGGTTAAAATTTCTATGAGATGGATTTCTTTTCAATTTATCAATCAATGCAAAGACATCCTAAGACTAACAGTACTGTAGGCCTATTATTTTAGGGCTGATATATTAATTCATTTTAAAATAAGGCAATAAGCAGTAGGTGCAGTAAATACCTTGTATGTGCGAGGATTATAGGTTTCTCCATCATCAACCATCATGGAAGAATCTGTTTGACCAGCTCTTGCTACTAGAGACGGCGCTGTATCATCACCCGAGGTATGACGGTTTTTAGCTGAACTGCTATTTCCCATCTTGAATTTTAACCTGTTTTTGAGATTGACCTTCAGCGGGTAATTTAATGTCAATCAAAAATAACTTAGATCTAGAATAATTAATAAATTATTTTCAAGATATTTGAAATAACTACAGGTAGGCTTTGATCAAACACCAACAATACTAAATAATAACTTAATAGGGATTGCAGGCTAATATCCTAATCTTCCAAAGCACTAGAAGCCTACTTATGTTTATCTCATTAAAATAAAAGCAGTTAAAACCAAATTGGACTGTTGATGTTATGTATTTTACTTCGCCCTGATAAACTAACGAAAACAACACGAACTGGTGACAAACACTAACTCTCGAACACAATTAATTTATCCTATTTGACCTTTAATTATGTCGTCATTTATTCATTTGCATTAGCCGTCGGAATATATAGGAAACAAACAACAAAGTAAGTTGATCATGATTTCAAATATATGGTTAATAAATCCAAATTATTGAAAAATGTTGAACCAAAACAGCATGATTTATAAACAAATATGGAGGATCATGTGTTATCAACCCGCAATGTATGCTGGGAAATAGAAAGCAGACGGCTTGCGGTGTGTAGCCTAATCACACTGACTCTTGCCGAATCACAACCTTGATTCAAACAAGAAAAAATTGATTATTGGAAAAACTACACCGGGGTGGTATCCACTCTTGCAAAAAAGTAGGTTAATACATTATCTTCAATTTCTTGCCCCATTCCCTTGTTGACTAGTTCTTGTTGAGGGGATTATTACACGGCAAATTTTGACAAATCTTTCGTTTTCTCTTGTCTTACTGGCCAATTAATTTACAAATTTTTCAATTAGTGTACCCATTGGCCACAAGAATAGCAAAATAGCGCTATTGCCCACAGCTCGTTTCCGGTTGACCTCAATGACATCATTTTGCATTTAACAAATACAAGTCACGCAGTTTGAATAGCAGACAGCAACAGGTAGTTTGTGGCATGTTGCCTTCTTAGAGAATAATCGAATGTGAAATTCGAAAAAAAAAAAAAAAAACATTTCGAAAATAAAGCAGTGTTCGATGAACGCACTGCAAAAAGACATTCCGAAAACAAAGCAGTGCGTTCGATGAACGCACTGCAAAAAAAATAAAATAATCCGAACGATTACAATACCCCTTCGCCAAAGTCGAAATACGTAATTATCCTTGTTAATTATGTATATACATGTATGTATGTAAGCTTATATATAAGAGAGGAAACCACTGGGGGGGGGGGGGAAATCACTAGGGTGGAACTTGAAAAAGGGGGAAACCACTGTGGGTGGAACTGTAAAAGGGAGGAAACCACTGCATTCCGATGTTTCGGACTAGGCTTATCCAAAACAATATTAATGGTTACATTCAGTGGTTACGTTCTTTATCTGTATCGATCTTCCAGTCTTAAAATACAGTCGTGACATTCACAGCTTAAGAATGGCCCTCAGAAATGTGCTCTTTCGAATGGGTTGGATTGATCACCCTGTAGCAATGGTCTCTGGTGTTATCACAATTGCAACAACTGTATTGTGTAGTTTAATTACGTTAGAAAATCGTCCAAGAATAGAAACGAAACTGAAACAGGGCTATAAAGTCATACGTGAGGATCCCCAACAATAATCAATTGTTGTAGACTCAGGTTAGCATACTATTAGTATGATTTTAATCAACAAATGCATATATCATATATAGTGGGTGGCGATATATGTAGCCTAATACTTGGTTGTTAAGAAAGCCTGTTACAGTGTGAAGGCGCTTTTCTTGTTATCAAAACTTTACGTTAACCTAAAATGACCAATTAAATAACATGTGTAGTTAGATTTAAAACAACTTTAAAAAGATTGGGCACTGATTTAGTCTAGTTACGCACCTCCCTATCCCCTTCTTACTATCAGTTTACTTGCTTATCATTCAATCTTGGGTCATTTCGATAAAAAATCGGCACTTTTTCACAGCGATGCAACAAGTGTAGTCTAGCTACAATCATTTTTGTTTGAGTTTACAAAATTGTCATGGCTTTTTGCCGTTTGACCCTTAAAGATTGTATATAATGAGGATTCAATATTCTCTTTCTTACGAAAGAAAACAGAAAAACTTACACCACGATACCGGTACTCTAATGACAAATTGAGTCTACTTCCTATCCTGTTCATTTCCAAAGTGAAAAATCAATGCTAAAGGCTTAAAATATGGTTTGTTAATTAAGTTAAAAAAAAGGTATAATTACTGTAAGCTAAGAGAAGCCTAATTTATGTATTGATGTCCGCACAATAAATCATGTAACCAAAAAGCACATGGATTAATTATTTCCCTTTCTATGTCTTAAGACAAGTAAAAGACATTTATGTTAAAGATAAAGGTCATATTAGTTAAGATTTTTGTTAAATTGACCCAGGTGTGATTGGGTATGAATAATCAATGTCAAGATGATTGGTTAAAGACCAGCTGGTAGGAAGAATCCTAAACTGTGAACCAGGGTTGTTATCCTTAAAAAATATAGTTGTTCCATTTCTTTTTTTCATTAGGATTGTAATTTTTTTACAAAAATGATTGAATTTTCTTTTACATTGCAGGTTGATCTACCCCATAGTTTAAGAAGAAATTAATAATTTTGTTATTTGCGAAAAATTTTGTTTTTAAAGTTTATTAGAAAATCAAAAGAATGTGGCCCATTATAATGGCATTTGCCAGGACATATGCAGTGTACATAGCATGGCCTGTTGCTGCTATTGTAGGTTTAGCTGGCTATCAATTTGAAGGTTTTGTACGTAAAGATAAGAATACACCATATAAAGTCAAAAGTATACAAGAAGAAAGAGATGAAAGAATATTAAAAGATTTCTCAAGTACAGATTGTACTGAAGTTGATAGTTTAAAAGAAAAAAGATTCGTTCCCAAGACAATATTAGGAAGAAATGACAGCTAACTAGCAGATTACTAATACATGTATCTGAAAATGTGGCCATTAATAAATCTTTAAACACTAATTTTGGTTTTGGGTTTATTCTATTATAGCCTAGATTTTTGAAAATATATTTTGGAATTGATCGGGTTAAAATTCTGTATGTAACTACATGTATGTTAATTTCGAGTATGGAACCCACTGCAATCACACTTACAGTAATATGAATAGGTTGGCATTTATCTTGCTTGTGTCAGTTTTTGTATAGTTGAAGATTATTCTATAGTTTTAAAGCGTATAGCTCAACAGCTCTTTATGTTTCTCATTGTACTAAAATAAAGCATTATCCTCTCACAAGAACGCATCAGACCAGAATCAGGACAAGGATAATAAGGAGACATTTTAAAGGTAAAACCTTGCCAATCTACTTTTCTATACCGTAAAATATCATGACCCTTTACATCATTCAACTGATTTAGTCTGGCGTTGTAATTTAATGGACTCCAAAACATGAGAAGTAGAGATCTTCTAACAGTGCCATTTTCAATTTTGGTCTTATTGGCCTTTTTATAAGAGAAGTAAAGTATTGAATGATAAATGATGTAATTAAAGACAAAATGGGTTTAAATTTGCTACATATTGCTGAATTGAGGTAATTTAGGGTACGCAAGGGTTTATCATCTTTATAAACCTAGTTGGAAAAGGTGTCCTAGGTATTACCAAGGGTACACACCAAGGTGTGTGATAGTCCAATGACTTTGAATAAGTCCTCTTCACTCATAATTCCTGCCCACCCATCTGTAAATGGGTACGGATAATCCGGGAAAGATCAATGCCAAGAGGTTTGGCCATGGACCAGCTGGTAGAAAGGATCCCTGTCACGACAGACTTGTGAGCTAAGTTGTTATCCTTGTAAAAAAAATATAGTTTCTTTCTTTTCCTTTTTACATGCCATAGACTCTAAAATTAGTTTGGTTCAAAAAACCTTAAAGATAGCTTGCCAGCCAAGGTAACATACGCCCACTGGCAGCATTGAATTTGAAAAATAAATAGAGCAATGACTCAAAAACATTCACTAAATGGATATTGAAGTCAAGGGCAAAAACTCAAAAACATCAAGTTTCATCAAAATCCATTGAAAATTGTAGCTTCTATTGAACCCACACTAAAATTTTGACGCAATCTTACTAAGTCAAGGGCAATAACTAAAACTTATTCCAATGCTCACACCAACTTTCATTTAAATCCATATAAAATTGTAGCCTCTATTTTGTCTACAACAAATATAGAGGCAGGGGCAATAACTCCAAAACTGTTTATCGCAAAATCTTCCAAATCGAACTTGACCGCTGTCTTATCAATTCCAATGCTCATACCATGTTTCATTAAAATCCATAGAAAAATTGTAGCTTCTCTAGTGTCTACATGTGTTCCTGCGAAAATTTCCATTTTCGAACTTGACCGAGATATCCTTAATATATACATGTATACCAAGTTTCATTAAGATCGGATAAAAACTGTAGCCTCTATCGTGGATACAACCCGAATTTGACGCGTTTTTACTAAGGCAAGTGCAATAACTCAAAAACCATTCATGCGATAATTTCCATTTTCGAACTTGACCGAGATATCATCAATATATACATGTATACCAAGTTTCATTAAGATCGGATAAAAACTGTAGCTTCTATTGTGGATACAACAAATGTGGACAGACGGACGGACAGGGGCGAGGGCAATATATGTCCACATTTCCATGTGGGCGTATAAAAATACAATTAAGATTAAAATAATTTAAATGGTTTTATAGATACATATTTTCTTCCATACAAAGCATAATTTATCCAATTTAACAATAATTGTTGACAATAAATGGGACCAAGCCATCTGGCTAACTTTGTAATTTTTTAAACATAAATATATGCAGTTAATTCTCACAATATTGGTCTAATTATATATGCTGATCTAAAAACATAAAATCACATTAATAAACAATAACCATTAACCACTCAACAAAACCTAATATGTTTGTTTCAATCAGGTTGTTGAAGAATAGCTGAATTGACCAGTAAATTTGATGGTATGTTAGGTTCAGGGTTCTTAAAGTTGTCTTAACAAGACATGTCAAACATCCCTTTTTAATTTTTATTTAAATTAAAAAGAAGTCATTATTCACTAACATTTTTCATCACCTTAAAATACATTTTTTCCAGCTATAAATTTGTAGTCAGCATGTTCAATAATAGATATATAACCATACAAAAACATAAAGTTGTTAGTATACAAAATCAACAATATTTCTATTATGCACTACAACTAATCCAAGGGAAGCAATCCTGTTTTACAGCCAGACACAATATCATGAAAACCCAATATTTATTAGACTAGAATAGGACTAAATTGTCTAAGAGTAATTTTATTCTGTAAATATACAAAAAAACAAATGTTACGTGAATTGTTTTCAAAACAACAACAGAGAGTGTACAGCAAAATACATAGTTATAACTTGTACATGGGTCATTCTTTTAGTGCTTGAATGAATAATTGTTGCTTAAATCTAGCTCTCAAAAAATGAAGAACATATTTTTGCGGTACTGGGTAATCATATGTTTTCAAATTTTGTGGATTTTGTTTGTAACATATATATTTTAATCCGCATTAACTCTTTGAATCAAATTAACTGCTTAAACATATTTTAGCCCTTGGGAAAAATCAGAAAACATACACATATTGCTTTGTTAATTTTATTTTATGCAGTCTTTAGTGGACCCAATTTAAGGACCTCAGCCTTTTTTTACATGGTTTTAGTATTATACATATATTACTTGGCACCAGATTTTGGGTTTTTTATAAAGAAAATAAGCACTAAAAAAAAATTTTAATCAAAAGATTGAACATAGATTTTTTTCTTCTATTTTTTTATTTACCAACTTAATTTTTATGAGGTTTATCTTTGCAGATTTCTAAAATGATATAAAAATACAGAACATAACAATATTTTGGTTTTAGATAAAGATATAAAATAATATAAAGAATCAACTAATAACAGTTATCAACAATAAATAAAGAAACAAGAGTATTAAAAATAAGATATTCAAAAGAATTTACAATTTTTTTTTTTTTTGTAATATACACTGCTTGCCTTTAGTTTAATATATCTGTTTAAGGCTTTTGAAAAACGATCAGATTTTTTAAATTTTAAAGATCTAAGGTCAATCAAGCATTTTATGTCACAAAAATCATGTAAATTTTAGATAATATTCATTTCACTAAAGACTGTGGAACAGGTAACCTAAATTATGCCATTATATTTTCACTTCTGATAATAGTTGATGTTATGAACCATTGTGATAGAAAAAGACAAGTTGGTCAGAAACAAACAGTAATGATGGTATAAATATTAATACACATCCAATAACCAAAGTCATTAAAGACCAAGGTAGGGACAATCTTTAAGACTTCTCACACGATATAATAATGAAAACTAAACAAAAAAAATATAACGTAAAATGTGTTTGACATGAACCTTATTTCCCACTTTACATTCCTCGTTTTGAAGGAGGTATTAAATGCTCAGGTAGTTCAGTAGGTAAATCATGACCCTCTAATTTGATCTTAATGAGATGATTAGCTAAGGCCCATTCATCTTGATCTAACATACCATCCTTATCAACATCAGCTAGTTTCCAAACTTTACTTAATACTGAATTGGGTAACTTGGATTTCACAAGTTCTGATTTAGCTGTTGCTCCGCTAATTTTTCCATCCACAGGATTTAACTGATCAAATCTAGTATTGAATTCAGGTTGTTCTTGAGCAACAATCCACTCATGTTCCCCACGTCCTGCATCAACACCTTCACCTTTACCAATACCAAATGGACTTTCATTGTAACCTTCAAAAGCACCTCCATGGACGACATTAATATCTGTTTGGTTTGCTTCTTCTTGTGGTATTTGTTGCATCAATCGAGCTATTTCTGTTGCCAACATTTGATCCACATTATCTAATAGTTTAGGTTTTAATGGTTGAAATTTGGTGAAGTCATGAAACTGTAGTTGTTCCTGAAATGATATGTGATTATTCCATTAAAACACAATCTTAATATCATCTATCCTACAAGACCCAGACAATGATATTGGGCAGTAGGAACTTCACTTAACCCAAAAAAAAATTACTTGACTTAAATTAAAGAGGATTAGGAAAAGAATCTGATTTTATTTTTTTACCTGACAATAACTTTCTTGCATGAAGGGATTGCTGTCTGTAATTTACACATGACAAGGCTTGTCAAGAGATATGAGCTCGATCAGCAGGAAAAAGGGACATTAAAACATAGTACATGTTAGTCTGAATTTTGTCAATTTGCCTTTTAAACCAAACCCATCATTTTTGCTTATCCCGTTATTGTATGGAAATTAGTCTTGAATCACTATTTTCAAGAAAGATAGTTTGCCAATAAAAACAGCCTACACCCAGCCTCAAACTTTGATAAATAAACGCCTTTCAACTGTCAACAGGACTTATTCTTTTTCTGTTTTCATTTTTATTTTAGGTTCTGGGGTGAGGGGATGGTTCTATAAAATGAAAATGCAGATCTTTATGTTTGTGACCCCATAACTATGATCTAGGTTAATCCGAAAGTCTAGTAAATATATATATCTTGTATGAAAGCAAATCAAGAAATCTGGCAATGTTGATATTGAATATTTCTCTATTAATCAATTCTCGTTCAACAAGTACGTGATAATTCTTTTCTAAGATCAAAAATGGCCTCTCGAGAGAAACCTGAAAAGAATCTTTCCAGAAAAACAAATTCAAGTACAGAACAAATTCGAGTACTGACTCTCAACAGATCATCGTACAAACTTTACTTTGTTCAGGGGCAAATCAAGATTACTAATTGATTAATCAGTGTTTCTAATGAATATTCCACGTTTTCAAATGTGGGAGTATAAAAGCTTGGATAATTCAAAGATATTATTCCACATCAAAATGCTATTTTTTAGATTCCATGTTTGTTGACATGACCAATGCACTGGGTAAAGAAGCACAATATATATGGATATGCTTTAATTTCTGACATTATTAACTCATCTTTTCACATGCTCATACAGGCAGCATTATCTGCGTGTATGAGCATGTCATATGTTGAGTTAATACATGTCAAAAATAGTATACCGGTATAATTCATATCTCTTGTGCTTCTTTACCTACATCTATTTCTATATGTCTTATAAGCAGTATGCAATAGGGAATAGAAGAGCAATACTAAGATTTGAATGACATTTTGACGGGAACAAAGATAATTCCTTCGTTTTTACACAAATTACAACTAATTAGGACCTTTTGAGACAATGAGGTAGTTTTTCAGATAATTTCAATTGATAAGTAGTAGCTAAACAGTCATGCAATATATATAAATATATGAGAATAAGGGAACCCATGTTTAATCAATTACAACATTTCATATTATAGTGAATCTACTTTCGAATCTTTGCAGGCCACTTTCTGCCATCATATATGTGCTGCAGACTTCAATTTAAGTATAATTAAAATGTTTTTAATTACCTGCATGCGTTTTAAATTAGGAAAATCACCAGGTGAAATTTGATGTTCCCTTTGTAACAGGGAAAACGTATCTTGTAATTTATTAATCAATTCTTTCTTCTTAGAATCTTTACCAAAAACTGAAGGCATTTCTTTCTTAAGATGACTGATAATATAGGCATGAACCTGAAATATAAAATAAATAATAAATTGCAGAACAGGTTACTTTGAAAAGTAATGCTGAAATTCATTACACAGTTGCAGAGCAGGAGTGCCCTGTTAATGTTCAAAGAAGAAACTGTTACGGTGCATTAGAAAGGGTTCTATGATGATTTCAAACCAAATCTGACCCTCCTGATGCATCAAATAGCAAGCTCAATGTCAAAGATTTTCATCATCTAAATACTGTAAGGCTAAAATTTATTGCGAGATAGAAATTAATGCGTTAAATGCGACCTATCCGCGATCGCATTAATTTGTATCCGCATTTTTAAATAAATATTCCCAAGTGAATTTTATGGAGTTCAAATATGACTGACATTAGTGACAAGTATTTAAATAGAGACCAGGTGGGATTAAGTAATTAGGTAATTATCTTCAAATTTGAAGCTGATTAGTAATCAATGACTTAAAAAAACAAAAAATTTTCACACTTGACTATTTGAGGATAAAATCTTGATCATTGTTTATGTCTTCAATCTTTAATCACTTTAGAATTGTGATGATATTAAAAAATGCGACACCTATCGCGGATCGCATTAATTTGTACTCGCATTTCAGTCTCTATACCCCAATGTCGCATTAATTTGTTGACGCATTAATTTCTAGCCTTACAGTACACCAAATAAATTAGGACGAATAGAAATCTAATGACTTGTACATCATAAAGATTTATTTATACTTAAATACTCACAAAAACATTAACCGGGGATTTATATATTAGTAAGGCATAAATGAAATTAAAACCCAGAAAAACTAGAGACATTAAAGTGTAACTTTCACCAATACAAGTCAAGTATAAAACCAATTGGACAAAATATTTCAAGTTACACAATATGTTACGCAAGATGAAGAATCATCATACATCAAGTATGAGAAAATTAGCAGAACAGAAATGATACAGCTAGATTGCCTACATCAGCTTTCATATTTAAGTTTTGCAATTTGATGTAGGGTACAATATGTTAGAAGTATGTGATATCCAGAATTAAAGTAAATATCAATGAAGAATGCAGTATATATGTGGACCACACCCTATACTCAGTGTGAATTTGGCAACATCTGTACCTGCTAAATATAAATCTCTGTTAAATGATATGATGTTAGAAATGTAATTTCTGTGTCATCTGTAAAAACTATTTGAGAATTCCAACATATCAGGGAAAGATATTCCTGGCACTCTGACAACTGGCCTATCTATTGATGGTCTATATACACTGACATTTAAAGAACATGTATCCAGGTCTCTAAACTGTAGCAAAAATACTAGCTACTTATGAAAATAAATCATTCCCTTGCTGATGACCATGTAAGTTGAACTTTGGACTAAATGACCGATAACCCACACTTCAGGGATCAAATATTAAGATACTTTACATGAGCCTAGTTGAATAGTCCTTTTCAGAATAGGCCACTATAAAGTTTTCCCTTCTGTTCCCTGTCCGGACCAGGCCACAATAAAACATTTACATTGCATCTCAAGTGGCCAGAGAACAGTTTGTGACTTGTATATGAAAAGCGTCCTTGACAATGGTTATATATGTGGAACTCTTCTTAAGAATTTCAAATAAATCCTTCTGGTCACACTGATATAATCAAAAACAAACTAGATGTAATCATCAATTGCGATAAATAATGACAAAAGTTGTGTGGGAAAAGGTTAAGGTCACTTAACAATAATATGCTGTTTGTTTGCTGTCTGAGGCAAAAACTAAATTCATGTATTGTTCTGCTCCAACACAGTGCACTAAACACCACACGAAGTTGTAACAGCATCAAGGCTGTTGCCAATATCTTTCCAGGCAGATGTCACCAATGATGTTGCATTACGAAATTTGTAAATTTGACAAAATAGAAGGAATTTACATACAAAGAACTAAAGAAATTTAAAATGAAATTATACAGAAATTCTAACCATTATAAAGATATTGTAATTTTGAATTACTCTTATAATTGAGAAAAAGGTTACATTCAATTCAAACCCATGGCAAACTCGTGGTTCTAATTTTTATGTCTAAGGGAAAGACGCAATAAATTTTGATACAACATGTCAAAAACAAGGTACATTTGAAAAAAAGCATCACAAAAAAAGATTTATTTAAAGGTAATGTTTACAAGCAATTTGAATATTTTTACGTTTGACATGTAAATTTGATGCGTGAATTTATTTTATTTTCAGATATTATTACTGTATCTTATTTTTTTTAAAGTAATAAAATTTAGCGATATTTGTCACCTATCTTTGAGGTGGCAAGGAAGTATAATTATTGGATCACATAGGCTAGAAATTAAGATCTGACTGACAACATAATACAAGATTTTCAGATTATCTGTTTACATTCAACACAAGTAATGATAATTCTACTTTGTAGATATACAGATTACTGACAACATAGCTGAGGAAGTCATAAGTTATAAGAATTCTTATAACTTATGACTTCCTCAGCTATGTTGTCAGTAATCTGTATATCTACAAAGTAGAATTATCATTACTTGTGTTGAATGTAAACAGATAATCTGAAAATCTCGTCATATGTGTTTATCTAAAATTTAGAAATGATTAAGTGATACAGATTAAATAACATCATGGACCTTGATATGAGATCAGGATATCCACCATGAGATTTCTGTTACCACTCTGCATGTTATCACAGTAATATGGCAGAGTGTTCTTTATTTATTATAATTGTTACATTCTGGTAGTTCAAACATCAGCAGCTGGTTATTCATAACAAGAGTATTTGTCAAAAAAGTCAATAAAAAAAGTATTAAATATGGATCCAAAATGATCCAATACTAAACCAATTTCACAACATTGCATTGATTGCATAAAAGTCTGTGTCAGAAATATAAGGGCTATATTCAGTTGGTAATGATACCTACACTAGAAATATAATTGTGAAATATTGGAAGTAAAGAGTCATATTCAAGAAGAGACCATATAGATACTGCTAAGGATTGCCAAATGACCAGGATATAAGACTATCTGACTACTAGTTTTCAGATTATCCTTAAACTGATCATCACGAAATTCCAGGAACAACAGACGTCCAATTGTAAATTGGAATAGTGCAAATTAATCTTATCAGTGATCCTGATACACTTAAAATTTCAGGAAAACCTCTCAACAAATCCTTTAAAACATGGAAGCCATATTGGAAGTATGCTTTTATCTTTAATTTAACACTAATCTGATTATAGCCTACTTTTATCTAATGTGAAATTAGTCTCACTTTGACTGGCATATATGAAATCTTTCAAGAGTCGAGATAAAATGTCAGATGTACCTAATACTCTCAGTAGTTCAAAGATTTCTTAAAAAACTGCAAAAATCATACGCTCACCTTTTGATGACCCTTCAGCTTTTTTAACAAAAACAATATGGCTAAGAATAAAATCCAATGCAGTTAAGCGTCTTTTTTAACAAAAACACTAATTGATTATTTTCAATATTACACAATAATTGCTTTTGTGACACAATGGTTGTCAACTTCCGTTAATTTATTTCAAACAATAAATCATCTATGATGCCATTTTTTTAGTGTTGTTATTCATGTGATGATGAACAAGACAAAATTTCATTGCTCTGGTTAAATCCAGACAAAGGGTGAGATAGACTTTAGGATTTTTCAACCCAGTTTCCCCTTGTCAGTGATGAGGGTCAGAGGGACAGACATAGAAAAGGCTTCTGATCATTCGGATTGGACAATAAACCGAGGGCAGCGTATGCTACAGACTATGCTCGTTAATGATCCCTCAACAGTTAGAAATCACAGAAATAGTAAGCTGATGCTGCTGTCCTGTCCAAATTCCTATCCTTTCACACTGTATTGCATTGCATGCCTTCATTAACCCAAAGCTCAAATCACGTCATCTCTGATACCTTGTTTGAATTTGAGTTTGTTATCAGTCAAATAAATCTCCAGTCATTCCTAACTCTAAAACTTGAGAAGTATAGAATTCCATATTGGGTGTAACCTCATTAAATATAGACACCCACATATTGAAAAATGTCGTTTTCACCGATGAGCTGTTCATAAATTATTCATATAAGTATCAATAAAAGGGCATTGTACCCAAACCACACCCCTATTTGTCATACTTCCTCGAGATAGTGGTAATACAAGTTAGAAAAATTACATATTCAAAACTAAATACTATTCAATCAAAATCAGAACCATAACTTCGGAAAAATGAAAAATATTACAGAAGGTAATTAGGGCTTTTTGGAGACTGAACCATAAAAATCTTGCAGAAGACAGGAATTTGTTGGCACCAGGCTTGGTTGTTGCCAGATCTTTCCAAAATAATCTGTATTTGAGAACACAAGAACAAATGCCAGAATTCAAATATCAAGAATCAATAGAACAATGAAATTCTTTCTTACAATATCCGATACACGTCTGCAACAAAACAAGTCAGCTGACCTTATCATCTGCTTATTTACATACTGATAGAATACAACAATTCCACAAGATGATAGGTTGACATTCTCAATTTTCAATAGAATTTGGTTGTTATCCAAGAAATACAAGATTTAAGGCGGAAATATAAAAATCTGAATACATATTACTTAACAATTACTATGATAAAACCTCCATATAAGGTTGAAACTATATCCATCAAGGACAATGAAAACAGGTTAGAGCAATATTTCGTCTTAGAATGAACATAAAATTTTAGTTCTCAAAAACTCACAAAACTAAGTAAAATGACTTGTATTTTTATGGATAATAACTACGTTGGTGGGGATTAATCGAATTTTATAAGGATTCTGTTATGTTATTTATGGCAGCAGGTTTACTAGAAATGCTCTTGCTGGCCAATTTTCAAATTTTTAATTTTTATGTTCATTTTAAGACGCAGTATTCTTTTTAAAAAAAAACAGCCTTGATCCAAAAATTTGCGTATGAACATTATAGCCTACATAGCTAGTCTGTCTGAAAATGCACCAATATAATAATTTGGCTTCTGATATTCAAGCTAAAGGGGTGAACATGTAATGAACACATCTCTACAATACAATACATATTTATGGTATTTGGTATTTAAACTTGATTTGATAATAGTTTATTTTTTTCAAACCAATGTCAACAGTTCTTAGTAGTTCTGGTCAAATATTTACATTGACATTGTAATCTAAACAGACAGAACTTGAATAAAACTTTACAGAGATATTAAATTCCTCAAAAATTTTCTTGTAAATTACATCATCAAAACCAGTCTATATCCTTTAACAGGAAAAGCAATAAGGAAGAGGATCAATGCAAGAATTTTAATATAAGGACAATGTAATCAAGACTCGGCCAATTTTAAATCAGAAATCATCTTTTGATTATCTGAACTTTACTTCCTGAACAAATTTAAGCCAAAAACAGGTTAGTAAGATTTTGAAAACAACATTCAGGATTATCAAACCATCAACTAATGAAATATATATTCTAAAGAAATTAATTTAATTAAAGTTAATAATCATAATAAGTCTCTTTATATTGCCCCTTCCCATTCTGTAGAAGAATACTTAAAGCGCCTGTGTGCTTAATAAGCCATCTTATGTAGCATCCTAAATAGTATCTTTCCTCAGGATAAATCCTCCTTGATATTCTGATTAAATTTAATAATATCATTACAAAAAATGGAACCACCAGATCAGTCTAATAAATATGTCTAAGATTGTCTGAAAGAATGGAGAAACAAGACATGTCAGTTAATGCCTGTTCACAAGAAATGGTAGTTGATTTATATCAACCAATTGCAATATAAATTCTAAATAAAATAGTTTGGAATTTATATAAACACAGTAAATAGAGAAAGTCCAATCAAAATAGTTTGGAATTTATATAAACACAGTAAATTCAGAAGGTGCAAGTGCCAAAACAGTGTTGTCTTATTACAGACCATGAGGGCGTGTATGAACAATAAATTGTCTTCTTATCAGCAAACAAAAATCTGATGAGAACACCAAACCTGCAAAACCCATAATATCCAGATTCTATTTAGAGAATTGGCAAGGTAATAATTTCTTGTTTATCAGCTAGAAAAACTGCTGTTGACTAAAATATTAATGTCAGAATGTTCTACATAGATATATACATTAATACTTAAAACAATTTCTATTTCCTATGTGAAGTACCTATATAACTATGCCATAATCAATTAGTTTTTGGCACTAATCCAAAATGACTTAATATCACAAACTGACATTCTTAATAGAAGACAACTTCTAACTATTTCCCGTCTTCTCAAACTAATGAACTAATTAACCCAGGGATTCAAATTAACACTCGCCCAGTCGCCATTGACCAAAAATTCCAATGGGCAACTAAAATCCTGGTAATGGTAGCACAGGTGGCGACCTTCTTTTTGGACTACTTTTGCTTTGTAATGGAAATTTATGCTTGCTGTACATTTATGATTTTTCATTACATAAAATATTTTACTACTGTTTTCTAATCTTTGTGAATTTTATTTCTGGGCCCCTAAAAAACTTTACTGGGCCCCAAGAAATTGTATGTTAGGGGCCCAGTGAGCTCCTGACATGGTATTCTTAATTTAAACCCCTGAATTAACCCATTACGCTGGAATACGAAAGTATACCAAAATGCACAGATATCAACTTGTTTGTCTCAAGATGAAGAATGTGGCTACCAGCACTTAATTTAACCTAGTCATAAAAATTTTGACAACTCACAAACCAGAAGAAAGGTGAAATTTGTAATGTCCAAACCAAAACCAATATTACATACCGTTACTACTCTTAGTCAACGGCAATGCATAGGTCACATTTTGTGTCTTTCTGAAAAATATAACTACTGGCACTTAACTTTAACTTCTTAAAATACCTCAAAAAATACAGCTTGACATATATTTTAACAACCCACTCATCTGAGAAAAGATCAAATTACAAAACGTCCATACCTTAGCTAATCTAGCTCGCTTTACCAAATCATTCAACTTTCTTAGCGCTGCATGTGCTGGTAATCTCTGTAGATCTCGAAATAAATCCAATTCTTCTGCTTCAAAGAGTTTTCGATGAAACTCTTTATTAAGGGGTTGATCCCAGAAAGACCCCATATACACTCTTGGTACTTCAGTAAAGTTCATGACTTTTCCCAGAGCCCACATTAAAGCTCCATATACTCGAACCAATTCTTGTTCACCAACTGAGTCAGCTTTATTCAAAACTATTCGAATTTTATCATCAAAAACTTTAATGGTGGATATAACATCAGCAAATTCATCAGAAATATCCAGTTTGTGAGCGTCAAAGAGCAGAATAATCCTATCAACACGTTCTCCTAACCATTCAACAACTTTACAGAAATCATAGCCTCGATCCTTCCGTTGTTTTTCTCCTGCCAGCACACCAGGCGTATCTAGAAATGTAACGCTGTCCAAGACAGGATTCCTCAGCGATGATATCTGGAACCTGTTTAAAAAGGCATTACCAAATTGTGATAGTGGTTGATACAGGTGGTTCTTGTTGGCCACAGCAGCATTTCCTGGTGTCACATCTTCAATATCTCCTTTCATAACAGCAATGAATCTGTCAGTGGTTGGTTCTGGACCAATTCTCATACCAGGGTAGTCTTCTTCCAGGAGATAACGGATAAAAGTTGTCTTTCCAACTGATTTCTGACCCAGCAACAAAACCATAGGCTTGGCATGAAAATCTGCATCATCCCAAGGAGCTGAATGAAAGTCCTTAAATTTGTACAGGTCTTCAATTGGCTTGAGTTTTGTTTTATACAGCTTTTTGACACCTTCAATAACTGAGACATATTGCTCAGGCTCTTTTGGAGACTTGTTTCTTGCTAACCACTTCTTCATTTTGTAATTCTTCCCACAATGAATAATAAAACAACAGAACAATGTTTTCCACCTATTTCTTTAGTTCATAACAAACGTAATCTGTACACTAATCAACAGATAGCCTTCACAGAAAGCACCAAGAACCACCTTTGGTCTCCTGATAGTCATTAAACCATCTCGAAACGAATAACTTCTAACAACACTAGAATATAGCGATACCTGTAGGAAGCCAAAAGATGAGTATTTCAGATTATCCAGCCAAGCCTGGTTATTATTGGCATGCAATATTTTTCTTCCTGATTATCCAGTCTGGCAGAAAAAATGAAATGTCCCATTCCTGAATTTCTACTGATTTGAGCAACTGTAATGAAGTCTTTTACATCCAGTCATGTAAGGAGGGTGAATTATAGACAGGTGTGAATATAGTCAGAAGTCAGAAGGGTATACAGTACAAATTTCTTTGGACCATATGCTTAGAAATAGTGGATGAACTAAATATATTTTCAGAAAAGATCAAGCCTTTGAAATTTGATCTATTCCATTTAATACATGTGCAATGATTACAAAATAATTGGATGGAAATGCACATTGCCTTGAATGTGTAATATTATATGTTAATAAATATCATCCAGTCGTATTTAACAACTTGTGTTTTGATGAAAGGTAGTAGGCGTTTACAGTCAAAGAGATAAATAACGCACATAGAAACTCATTTACGCTGCCTCATTAACTCTCTAAATGCTTAGAAGAAAGACTACACCTATATCATAAATACTGTAAAGATATTGGTACTGGTGCCAAAAATAGTTGACTTGTACTCTGTGTTGAAGATCATAAAAGAATTCTTGGGTATAATTTACTTTCTTCTCAACAAATCTTCCTTCTCTACATTCAAGGTCTATCATATTTATTGGTATAATTATTTTGGCAAGAGTTTTGGTAACATGTTGTTAGGTAAATGTGTGTTTTTAGATAAACATGATATATGTTACTCTCAATATCAAATTCTACCTTTTAAATAAATCATACATTAGTTTTATAATATTCTTGCAATATTTTTCTCTAACTTTATGATAGAATGGAACATTCAGATGTTAAAATATAAATGCATAAATAAACAATCAAAACGCCTACATATTTTATTGCGTTTTTGCAATAACTCTTTAAAGGGGCAGTATGCAATATTAACAGTATCAGTATATCTTAAATTAAGGCCTAAAAATTCATGTGAATCCCATGTGCGCCAAGACTCTCGTAAACCCCAATCGCCCGAGTCCTTAAGGATTTAGGCCACCATCTTTGTTAGAAAAGTCATTTGTCATGACATTAGGTCATTGATAGAATATTAAGCATGGAGATGGCATATAAATAAGTAGAGAAATAAAGACACAAGCTTGTACAGAATACCAGATCCCTCTAAGAATCTACAAAAGAAAGCATTGGCTCCACAACATCAGAACAGTAGATATGTTTCATTTCCGAACAACAAGTGAGTGAAAAACATTCTACTGGCCAATTTAGAGGTTACAAAACCGCTTTGGCTTTGGTCCTTGTTGGATTTTGAAAGAAACGTTTTTTTCAACTGTTTTGGTCCACAGGAAACCGCTAGCAAAGGGTGGACAAGCTGTCTGTCTACAAAAACGAAATGCACAGGTGAGTCAATAATAGGTAGGAGTAGGCACGTCCACACAGAAAAGCTATCTAGGTACTAAACTATACCTAGTAAGGCAGATGACAATGACAGTGCATCATAGCTTTGGTAAATAAAATCCCTAGAGGAGGCATGTACTCAGGTAATCTGTTCGAAATGAATTATTAAAAACATGAAAAATTGTCAATTTTGACAAGGCCTATTTGTCTCTTTTGTTCATAACCTGTACTGTCCGGTCTAGATTACTTTTATACTATGTCTATATATTTGTTTCCGGAATATCTAGTCCTTGTAATGTAAATTGTGGCATGCTATTGTTAGTCCTGATTATCAAGATTGGTTGTGATCTGGCTCAAATTCATAGGACTCTAAATGTTAGTTTACCTTTTTATCTACGATGTGACGTCATAATCTCACATAGTCACATCAATGGTGGTCTCCATAAAATGACAATTTCAGCCAAAATTTGCGTAATAATTAATTCTGACGGTGATTTTATGTTATTTTATTGTTAGGACGTAATAATAACATCATTTTACCGGAAAATCTGAATATTGGCATAAAACTTTACTTACTATTCCTTTGAAAGTAAACAACAATTAATGCAATTAATGCAATGGAAAATGGGAAGGGGTGGGAGGGAAATGAAAAAAAAAATGTGTTTCAACTGAATGTTGCATAACTAATAATGAATGAATAGAGGTCACGTGAAAAAGATCAACGTATTAAGTGTTAACTAAAATTTGTTTAAAGTTTAGAAACTGATATGGATTCAGACCAAGCATTAAAGATATGAATTAAAGAGGCAAACGTTATGTTACTTATGATAATATTTTATGTATAAACATTTTTCTAATTCATTGATGTTCACAAACAAGGGTAGGCCTACAGAAAGAATTTGGAAAACTTGTTTCATAAAAGGCAACCATGCTTGCAAGTCAAAGTTGTGTAACTATATTTCTAAAGAATTATTACACATTGGTAACAATGGTCTGAATAAACAACAAAAATAGAGTCATTTAATAAAACACAATAGAGGACCTGAAATGTCATTGCCTGTATGATCCTTCCATTATTTTGCCATTAGTTTTTATACACTATCAGGCCTTTAGAGCTATCTTAATCCTTTATATCTATCTAAGTCCAACTCTCTGCAGTGAGAGAAAGTTTCAGGCCAACAGCTTTAACCTACTCTTGTTTTATTTTCAACTGGCAATGGTTCTTTAACAAGCACATTCTGTAGTACAGGGCCTTGATTTATTGTTCTATCTGAACAACTAGACATATTTTTCATGTCGATTCCTGTGGCCTGCACCAATGAACAAGGAAACTTCCTATGATGCGATCAAACCTCTTCAAGTCAGCAAGCATCTGACTCACTCATCCACCGCAGCTCCCCCCTGTGGCATTGACACAATACATACAAATCTGACTGACATATAACCACTCAGGTATTTGACAGAATTATGTATAGTAAACCACTGATAGTAACCTAAATAAATAGTAGTTAAAGGTCAGTATTATTACCAACATTTACTTTAATACATTGGTATGAATGGTCAGGCCCTTCAATCAATTTTACATATTTCAATTTTTTGGCTAGAGTGTGACACATTACCATTGGTATGGTCTGCTCAAATATTACCTGTGTACAACACCCATAATGTATAACACCTTAAAATAGAACCAGTTTCAGTTATTTTATTAGTCACTAAAGTCAGTCTTGTTAGTTACTTACTCTTTAATTTAGTCATGTTAGCAAACAAGTAGAAACACTATCAGGTACAAGAAGCACAAAATTTCAACAATTATATATTTTCATGCAGTTAGTGTACATCATTCAGCAGTTGTTCAGCTTTAAAGCTCCTTAACACTATGGTTAAGTCTAGTGTTATAAACTAGACAACAAAAAGTCAGTAAGCTTTAGATACAAAGTTGTCAAAGGAGCTTTAAGTTTGCAATTTGAAGCAATAATAATTGACATACCATTTTAACAGTAGTGGAAGTCATTATCCATTAAGCTCATTCAAGGCGCCTTATGCTACGGTACTCTATTGCTTACATAATGTTTTTTTAAGAGTTCACTTACTGGTAAACTATTTTTTCAAAGTTTGAAACTTATAACTGATTTTGCACAAAGTCAATTCTAATATTTGATACCAGATTCTAATGATTTTATATCAATAAATTCTCTTAATATCAGTTCAAACTTATAGTCTATAAAAACTCAGGTGTAATAGGACTAAAATTCTTTAAATTACTACAGTACCATACTCGTAGCCTACCGGTACAGTATTTAGTAATTTACCTATTCCACTATTAGACAGTAATGGGAGATAATAACAGTTTCATGTTGTCAGGAATCATGACATAAAACAGATGGTAATACCAAAACTTGTTTGAATAAACAAATTTTGATTTATAAAGATTGATTGAACATATAAGGCTGTAGTCCTACAATTAAATATCATTAGGTTTATAAATAAAGCTTAGATAAACCAATGTTACATTGTATTTCTTCAAGTCATTATATGACTTCCAGATTCTGTTCACATATATACATACAATCATAAAGTCATCCAAAAGGCTTGCAGCGTATTCAACAACATTAAAAAAATGTCTTGAGTGTACATTGGATACAACTTTGTTTAGTGTTGGAAATATTGATTCATGATATCATTCTATTTGCATAATGATGGGAAAATGTCTAAGGCTATTTGGGTGAATAGGCTCATGTCAGGGTAACACAAAATATGAAAAAGCTGGATTTACCTTTGCCAGTCGAGCTCTTTTGATAAGATCATTCAATTTTCTAAGGGTTGCATTTCTTGGTAAACTCTGTAAATCTCGAAATAAATCTTGTTCTTCTAATTCAAAAAGTCGTCTGTTAACATCAAAATGAAGAGGTTGGTCCCAAAATGAACCTAAATAAACGCGAGCCACTTCCGGTGTATTAAGAACTTTTCCTAAAGACCACATAAGAGCACCATAAACTCTCATGAGTTGTTGATGGTCAACCATATCAGCTTTGTTTAAGACAATCCTAATTTTATCATCATAACCTTTTATGGCATCTATTGCACGTCTAAATTCGTCTGAAATGTCAAGTTTATGTGCATCAAACAACAAAATGATTCGGTCCACCCTTTCAGCCATCCATTCTAAAACACCAGAAAAATCATAGCCACGGTCCACTCTCTGTTTCTCACCTGACAATATACCAGGAGTGTCTATAATCGAAATACTATTTAATACAGGATTGTTCATAGCAGAACACTGAAATCGGTTTAAAAAGGCATTTCCAAATTTTGACATGGGTCTGAACTGTTTTTGTGGATCCACAACAAGGGCATTTCCAGGGATTGTCCCATCTGTATCAGCATGCATAACAGCAATGAATCTGTCAGTGGTTGGTTCTGGTCCAATTCTCATTCCCGGGAAATCCTGTTCCAAAAGATAACGTATAAATGTTGTCTTTCCTGTTGAATACTGGCCTATCAGGAGTATCATAGGTTTGGCATCAAAGTCAGGATCATCCAGCTGTGGTGAATGAAAGTCATGAAACTTGTACGTCTCTTCCAAAGGTAACAACTTCGTTCTGTATATTTTTTTCAGGCCCTCCGTCACATTAGCGAACACCTCGGGCTCTTTCTTGCGCCTTTCATCACTCGTCAACCACCTCTTCATGGTTTCTTCCTTCTATATACTTCTGTATATACAAATATTCCTTCGAAAAACTAAACCGGCCTCGCCTTCCTCTTGTCGGTGCCAAAATGGTGTAACCGGAAGTGTGATGTCAACTTGCCACATACGCATGTTCACTAACCTGACCTGACCCAACCCACGTGTCCTTTTACGTCACGAATTGTTTTGATTCTATCGACAGCTGAAACAAGAACCTGCTGAAAGCAGACAGCGCACAGCATATTCTAAGATTAGTTTTTCTCACAAACCATCTTGAAAGTATTCATTTAGTGCTTCGTTATTTCAAAAAGTAAGTTTGCTATATATTTTTGTTATGAGTTAATGTTTATTTTAGCGAGGGATGAGTCAGACGGATAGTGTTCATGAATGTTCAATGTTGCAATGTTGATCTGCCTACTCAACAACACAACATCCTAAATGTAAACACAAGTACAGTGTCATGACAAAATACTTAGTATTCTAGTTCAGTTTATCTTATCTTATACTTGATAGGTCTCACCTATTTCAGTCAACAGATAGATGTAAATTGATATATTTGATAATTTACAATACAAAACAGGCTGTGCAATATAGGCCTAGCATGAAGGCCTACTGACTGTCTATATATTTTCTTATCTAATCAAAAACTAAATTAAGTGGAAGAATTATCAAAACATCTATGTCTACAGATAAGTAGGGAAATGAAGACTTGTTGGTCTTTGGTTAATACTTGAACTGTCAATAATGGTGAACCTGAAAATGTATTATTATCTAGGTCATCTATTTTTAGAACTTACTGCAATAGGTATCCATAACAAATAAAATGCCTTGCAAAAGCAAGGTTTTGTTACTTTTAGGGTTTTTGTGCAATATTATGTTTTACATGTTGGTGTTTTCTAATCAATCTGAACAAATCTTGTTGAAGCATGCATTGCTGTTTAGTTGATCATGACAATATAGCCATAGGGAACAAATTCATATCATTATTTCTTGATTTACATATAAGACAAGTTTTCCTTGTTACAGTTCAAAATTTCTTTCATATTGCCAATTATTCAGTCAAATGACTAATACCGATTTTGTTGTGAGCTATATTACATTTAAAAAAAAGAATAAAGTTGATAGTATAATTTCAATTTATATTTGATTTTGATGTCAAATTTTCCTTATAGATACAAGTGCTACGACTTTCTATTCCTGAATAAAATATTGTTCAATAAATAGAGATATTGTGGTTGCTTCTGTCCCAGTGTAAATTATGTGATTCTAAAAATTATGTGAATCAGTTAGATTGTGCATATTTAGTTGTGAGATATGAAAATATGATCAAATATAGGCTACATCTACAGTTAGAATATGTCTTATCCTCCTACACTTAATGAATTCAACAAATAAATAGATCAATACTTTATTCATTTCTGTCTACAGGCCTACATATTTACACTTCTCAAATAGCAATTTACAGTCTGGTAGATTATAGATTTTTTTTATTACATGTATATAGTCTAGTCTATTATTTGATTATTTCAGGTGAAAATGGGCCGAGTATTTCTCCATCATATAGGAGGCAATCGATTATTTTCTTGTGCCAGCTGTGACACACCTTTAACTAATAGAGCAGAGTTGATTTCCACCAGATTTACAGGTACACAATCTTACATAGAGTTCTCTCCCTTACTTTGTGATCAGTAAACAATTCAGCCCTTCATATCCCAAATACAGTATTTTGACTTATACTTATTTTGATTGAACAATATTCATTTATAAAAATGTTATTTTCTTCACTTGTGTAACCACAGCCTTGTAGAAGCATGACAAATGAGAGGGTGGTTGGACACGATGCAGTTCAGCTGAGCCCTCCTTTCAGTTGTCAAATTTTGGAAAACCTGAAACTTCAAAGAAAGAAAATATTTTATCAGGCTCTTTAATAACCTACTGATCAGACATGAGGTGTTGAGGTGAAAAATATGGAAATCTGTTGACTGAACACTGGGCAGATTTATTATGATGACATGACATTTTTACCCCTTTAGGATATATTATTTAAGATTAGCCTTGTTCATTGTATGGGTTATCACTCAATTTCACACAATTACAACTACTATTAAATGATTTATTACCTCAGATTATATGGAGAAAACAAATAATAAGAGTCCAAGTTATCTTTGAAAAAATTTTTTGATGTCCAAAGAATTTCAATATATTGAGAATAGAACATAATAATCTGTTGTACTATACAGTACTAGAAAAAAAAAAACTCTTTAGAACAGAACATAATAATCTGTAACCTTAATACAAATTCAACTTTTTATCTTAAAATTTTATTTTAGGTGCTACTGGCAGAGCTTTCCTCTTTAATAAAGTGGTGAATTTAAACTTCAGTGAAGTCCAGGATCGTGTGATGTTGACAGGAAGACACATGGTTCGTGATGTTTCTTGTAAAAACTGTGAGGCTAAATTAGGCTGGATCTATGAATTTGCTACTGAAGAGAATCAAAGATACAAGGAAGGACGAGTTATTTTGGAGAGAGCCCTCGTTACTGAAAGTGAAGGCTTTGATGACCATATTCAAAATGACAGTTGATGCGATTTGTGTAGATATTTGATATTTCCACTGTAAATCAACCAAATTCCATCCAGGCTCTGCTTTGACAACATGATCTAATCTTTTGTCAAAGTGTCAGAGACATTGAGTTCTTCAGATTGGATCTGGAAATTATTCTAAAATACTTTGAAAAAGAATCTCAAGTATCGTTACGAAGTCAGTGGAATATATGAGATCTTTTAAAAGTAATATTTAGTTATATGACTGAGCCTTTCTTTTGAACTTGTGTCTATAGGAGCTCTTTACGATGTGTTGCTGTGAAAGTTTAAAGGTTTTCATTAAATGATGATGGTTTAAGCTTTTTTCTATGTAATGATGAAGATAAATCCAAATCAATTCTATGGATTTTGTTTTCATTTCACTTGTTAACCAATTCTGATAAATTATGCTTAAAGCAATTTAAAGAGAGAGGAGGCAAAAATATCTAGGTTCATCTCAATGATTCTTCTTCTAGGCATTTGTCCCTGTAGTTCTTGTATTCTTGCTTTCTCTGCATTTGAACATTGTATCTCATTTTCTTATTCTTCCTGAACTCATAGGTTTCTTTCTTTTCACTTTACTAAAAAGGGAATTGCCATTCTGTATATTAAAACAAGTGAACAGTGTTTATAGATAGTAATAGGCTTAACCTTCTGACCTCATAATCTGTGTGAAAACTAGATATTAAGATTGTTTATTTACTGAAGGATTATGTACAGATATAGATAATCTTGATTAATGTTATCTAATTAAATGTTATTATTTTCAATTAGCCATTAATTATGATAATTACCATTTACATTTTATTACCCAATCATGTACATAAAAGAAGCATGTGGTTAACATTTTGTCTGGAGATATGGCCTAAAGTAGAGCAAGCAGATGCCCTTAATACATGGATATGGACTTCTAGTGATTAGATGAGATATATTATTCTATTTCATTTTTGTTCCAATTATATTGATGATATTGTGAATGCATCATGTAATTTACCATAATAAATCTAGTAGATTACCAGGTGTTGTTTTCAATCTCAACGGCTCAATGATTTGTAGATTGATAAAGAAGTTTACAACTACAATGTGTAGATTTTTGTTACTGGGACTTCAGAACGAAAGGCAGAGAGTAAATGTTTTGTTTTGACCATGACCTCTGCCATTGATACTCTTGCAAGAGTAGACCAAGATAATCATTGAAGTATTCAATTGTAATCTGTAGCCATGATTTCTTATTTGGTGTTATCTCCCTTTAAACGTTAGTGGACGTGCAAAGCGCATCGAGTGACTTGCAGATCTTCTAGATCTTTCTAGATGGCTTTATATAAAATGCAAGTTATTTTATACGATATTGCTTGTATTTGATTGTATTATGTTAAAATAATGGGAGACCAATTGAAAATAGCTGAGGTCATACTTTTATGACCAGGATCTCAAGTCTCAAGAGTAGGTTTGACTTAACAGTTACCCAGACCCCATAGGTAAGGGGGCCCTTGTCCCGATACTCATTGGCGAGCTGGTGCAATGACTACGAAATATAATCGCTATATAATTCGACATCTTCACTAATTAATACAGAAAAAAAACGTTAAAGCTCGTTTTAAAATTGCTCAGTGCAATAGATAATTCCTTAGTTAATTAAATGGATTTGTCATGAAGTGATGAGTTCGTACATATATTTGGAGGTATTTTGTTCTTTTTGTAATGAAGTACTGTGTTTGTATAGTACAGATTGTAATGAAGTGCTATTTCGGTACAGACTGTAATCAAATGTTGTGTTTGAACAGATCATGATGTAGGCAGCCCATCCAGATTATGACGAGGCACAGTAGGCCTACTGTGTTGGTATATATTATGATGAAGTGTTATGTTGGTACAGATTGTAATGAAGTGCCATGTTAGTACAGGTTGTAATGAGGTGCTATGTCGGTACAGACTGTAATCTAATGTTGTGTTTGAACAAATCATGATTTAGTGTAGGCAGCCCGTCCAGATTGTGATGGAGTGTTGTGTTGGTACAGATTGTAATGAAGTGTTGTGTACGGTAGGCCTACCTCAGATTGTGTTAAAGTGTTGTTTTGCTTGTTGCAGATTGTGTGATGAAGTTGCTGTGTTGGTACATATCATGATGAAGTGTTGTGTCGGTAAAGATTATGACAAAGTATTGTGTTGGTACAGAATATGATGTAATGTGCCTGTGCTTGTACAGGTTGTGATGAAGTACTGTGTTTGAACAGATTGTGATGAATTACTGTGTTTGTACAGATTGTGATGAAGTACTGTGTTTGTACAGATCGCGATGTAGTACTGTGCTTGTACAGATTGTGATGAAGCAGGCCTACTGTGTAGGCCTACAGATTGTGATGAAGTAGGCCTACTGTGTTGATAAAGATTGTTGTGTAGTGTTGGTAGGCCTACAGATTTTGAGGTGTTGTATATCGGTAACGCCTGATGCTGACATATGATTGACTTTGAAATGGACTGTAACAAGTTGCACCACATACTTGTGAGGCAATAGCTTGACTAATATGACAGATAGACCTATACTAATAATCTAATTGTCTTTTACTATTTTTAACTCATTTTCACCTGATGATGACAATATAGATTGTTGAAACGTTGTGTGTAATAAATTTAAGGAGTATACCATAAAATTGTGTTCCGTTATTTTATAATAATAATGGTAATATTCAAGCCATGTGCTTTTCTGACTACTGTGGTGCTAATCCAAGACATTTTATGCTCATTTCTGCTTTGATCAAAGCATAAAATAGCCTAATTAGCTTACAACAACACTATAAAAACTATATTAACAAACCATATTTTTCTTTTAGGACATTTAACTTTAACTATCTTTGACTTTGAACCTTTCTACATTAGAAAACTTTTTCACAGGAACAGGACGTAGACACTATCTTCCAGTGCTAAACACAAATACTATAATTATTTACTATACATGTATTAACCAGCCACAAATGGCCTGGGTCTACATGCATATTTGACCTAACAATAGTGATGGAGTGCTGTGTGGGTACAGATAATTTTGAGGTATTTTGTTGGCAGCTTGTCCATATTGTGATGGAGTGATATGTTGGTTCAGATAATGATGAAGTTCTGTGTTGACAGCCTGTCCAGTGATGGGTTTGCTGCAGATGATGATAAGAAGTGATGTATTTTCTACAGATTGTGACAAGAAGTGATGTATTTTCTACAGATTGTGATAAGAAGTGATGTGTTTTCTACAGATTGTGATAAGAAGTGATGTGTTTTCTACAGATTGTGATAAGAAGTTATGTATTTTCTACGGATTGTAGTGAAGTGGTTTGTAAGTACAGATTGTGATAAGAAATTATGTATTTTCTACAGATTGTGGTGAAGCGGTTTGTAAGTACAGATTGTGATAAGAATTATGTATTTTCTACAGATTGTGGTGAAGCGGTTTGTAAGTACAGATTGTGATAAGAAGTTATGTATTTTCTACAGATTGTGGTGAAGTGGTTTGTAAGTACAGATTGTGACAAGAAGTTATGTATTTTCTACAGATTGCTGTGAAGTGGTTTGTAAGTACAGATTGTGATAAGAAATTATGTATTTTCTACAGATTGTAGTGAAGTGGTTTGTAAGTAAGATTGTGAAAGAATGTTGTATTTTTACATATTGCTATGATATTTTGATACCATACAATTGTGATAAAAAATGATCCTACAATGTGAAATGTTTGTAATCTATTGTGATAAAAATTACCTGTATTTCCTACACATTCGCTTATGTTTGTAAGTACAGATTGGATAGAAATTTTGTAGTTCTAACAGATATCATTAAAATAAATATAAGACAGATGTGAAAGACTCAATCAAGTTTTTCAAAATTCTGGTAACGGATGAAGTACAACTGTTGATAAAAGTTACGTATAAGTCTACAGATTGTGTGAAGTGATTTTATACAGATTGTAAAGAAGTTATGTATTTTCTACAGATTGTGTGAAGTGGTTTCAATACATATTGTGATAAGAAATTTGTATTTTCTACAGATTGCTGTAGAAAGTGTCATTGTCCACACGTTACAGATTGTGATAAGAAAATGTATTTTCACAATTGTTAATGTATTGCTAATAAGATTGTGATACAGAAATTATGTATTTTATACACATTGCGTAAGTGTTCAAACAATTTTGAAATATGAACAAATTGCTGTAACTTTTGTAAGTACAATTGTGATAAGAAATTATGTATTTTCTACAGATTGTGGTGAAGTGGTTTGTAAGTACAGATTGTGATAAGAAGTTATGTATTTTCTACAGATTGCTGTGAAGTGGTTTGTAAGTACAGATTGTGATAAGAAGTTATGTATTTTCTACAGATTGTAGTGAAGTGGTTTGTAAGTATATATTGTAATGAATGTTGTGATGGTACATATTGCAATGATATTTTGATCCACCAACCAATTGTCAAATAAATGATCACACAAGTGAAATATTTGAAATCTATGGTTCCATTAATACCTGTAGCCTACTACATCCAGAAAACAACTGAGATGATTGTGTAGTCACTAACAGTATCATTAAAATAAATATAAAAGATAGAAAACTCCAACAAGTTTGTTCAATAATTCTGTTTAGGATGATGTCCTGTTGAAAAAGAAGATAAGTCTCAAGTGAAGATTTTATTGGAGTAAGGTCAATTTTACATTATTTCAATAATATATATACAACTTTTTTCATTTACACTGTCAAAATTCACTCCACACTTACACATTACTACAATGTTTTTCCTTTTCATTATTGCTTAAAATAAACAGGAATTTTATTTAACACATTAGGTAGTCAAAATGTGAAAAGAACAAATTGCTGTACCTTTTTTAAAAATTTAAAAAGAAAAGATTTGTCACTTTGAACTCAAAGTGTAATAACATTTTTAAATAATGATTCACATTTATTCATTCATTATTAATGAACAAGACCCCCATAATTGTATCTCACAGGATTGGACAAGATTTTTAAACTATATTTCATGATTTATTATTTTTATTCTTTCTTAAATATATAGAAATTAAGCTGGTATTTGCGATTGGAGAACATTATGGCATTTATAGCATAATTATTATCTTTTGTTATATTATGGCAAAGGTTTCATTTCTTTGCCATTGATAAAGTATAAATATTTTATAACTTCTTGGTAGTGTGTTGAAATATTATGTATGATAAATAATTAGTATAAATATAATCATACATAATGGTTTAACAGCTCAAGTATTACGCTTACAGTACTAGGTATAAAATTAAACCCATGTCTGCAATATGTTTTTCAAGGTCTGTTATGTGATTTGATGAA
Source organism: Nipponacmea schrenckii (assembly GCA_030562195.1). NCBI lineage: Eukaryota > Metazoa > Mollusca > Gastropoda > Lottiidae > Nipponacmea > Nipponacmea schrenckii. Next base: position 19,216,202 of record CM060199.1, read on the forward strand.
GATTAAGCGTCTTTTTACAAGCTAAAAACACAAATTACACTGTGTGTTCATCATTTTTCTAGCTAGTCAAAATACAAGACAAGTTTAGAATTGATTGCTACCTAGATTGGATATCTTGATGATTTTTACAGATGCTACCCAAATTTTCTACAGCAACTCTTTAAAAATTGACTTGGTACAAGTATATTTCAATACAATAATTCTAAGTAGATTTTGAATAATACTCAAATTGAGAATTAATATGTAAATATTGTTGATATCTATTTTCATCAATTATTATATGTTTAATACTTTTTGCAAATTTATATTTATTTATATTGAATATACTTTAAAAGAAGTATTCAATTATATTTTTAAATAACTGCATTATGCAATACCCTTAATTATATTATTCACTTATTAATTGTTAAATTTTGATGTAACTGTATTCTGAATTATGCCAAAAATATTTAAATTAATAAAATTTAAATAAATTGAAAGTATTTGTTCATATTCAACAACTAACTATTCAGATTTATGCAAAATTTATGAATTCATTTCATTTATTTTCAATAAATAAATTGCAAATAACTTTGGTTAACTATTTATTATGTGAAATTCATAATTATATTTTATTTCAAATTCATCATTCAAATTACTCAAATTATTATAAGCTTATATATGTACTTTGTCATTCATTCATTTTCATTCATTCTTTCATCACTCAATCGATTTGACCGTTACAAACTGAAACATGAAATATGCTTATATTATGTCGTCTAACAATGAGAATTACTTTGGTATTGTACACTCTATTGACCACTGTAAGCATCTACACATTGAATTTATACACAAATATGTATTAACCATAAATTAGGCCCAGAAATGAATTTACTCTCTTGCATGGTACTGTTGGCAAGTTTATAATGGATCATTGTTAATCATTTTAAAAGGGATAACAGGCGTTAGAAGGAACATAACAATTTAATTTCACTCAAATTTGGACAATAACAGTATATACCCATCAATGAACCTGGTGTCATAACAATACATCAAAATACCTCTATTATCGGATAAATCCACAAAATCATGTAGTTAATTATAAAACGCTTAATACTTCCATCAAGCGATTTTCAAATTGTAAAATATAAAGGGAAGTAACTCTAACATGTGGTTTTTCATGCGTCCTTGACCCCTACTGTTGAATTGCACAATGATGTTTTAGCGTTGATTTACCAGACGCTTTTATTCTCAAACTGAATGGAATCATTGCTGGCTCACCTTTTTTTAAAATTCTAACAGCTATTATCCCTTTAAAGTAAGTAATCACAAATGATTTCTTAAGAGTTACAATGCTAGTAAATATCATATATAAAATTACAATCTTTAAAAACATGCTGATTCAAAATTTTTTCCAATTTATTAACAGAATTAGTGAGACAACCCAAAGAATAAAATAAAACAAAATATCTCGTCTCATAACCTACTGTATTTCGTGTGATCTACAGTACAAAATCAGTACAAATGTGAAACACTATATCTGGCATGAGATCGAATGACAATTCTTAAACAAAAATCAGGAGAATTTTTGGGCCTAACTTATTTGTCGTGGAAATGCACTTTGGGACTTATGATAAACAATAATTAAATATATTATAAATTAATTTATAGTCTCGTTATCCAGTTTTAATTACACTCAGTGTAATCATAAAAAAAATACTGCTCAGTTTAATAACCTTTTATGTTTGAAAGATATTGCTTAAATTGGTAGCTATTTGGACTGCAAAGACTAACGGTTTACTTCATTTTGTGTCCTTTTCACTGCAATACTTCATGTAAGTCTTGGAATATTAGGCATTAATACTACTGAATATCCTTCTGTGATGCTTCAACTAATAGAAATGGAAGGATTAAGTAAAGAATCAAAATGCGAGATTAAACTCGCTTTCAAAGGAGTGTACCTAAAAAATGAAGTTATTACAATCTACCTATCACAGGCTACTGTAAGTTATGGGCCTCTCTGACCTGCATCACAGGTTACGGAACTCAGAAGTATCAAAAGTATAATGGAAAGGTATTAAACTGAGCAGCAAACAAAGTGCCATAATAAAAAAAGCACTGCATAGAATCAACAACTTAAAAATTGATTCTAATCAAAATATAACAAACAGAATACAAGTGTACAATAATAATAATAATTAAGTTATTTACAATATTCATTAAGCACTGACAAATTAAAAAAAAAAAAAAACATCATGGTTTTCAAAAATCACATAAAACCCAACTGTGGTTTTTCACATTATTATTATTATTATTATAAAACTATTAATATTTCATTTTGGCAGTTCTTTCTGCAAGTTCTTGTGTCCATTTCACAATTTTTAATGTCTTAACTTCCACAGGTTGTGTCCAGGCTGTATTGAAAATGTGAGAGTATATCAGACTCTTTTTTATCAAGAATCTCATTGACATGCTATTTCTTTTCCCAAAGAGTCACAATCTGTGTCTCTTGCAACAGAATCACAAAGCAGTTTTCTTCACCATTTTTTCACACAAAGAATCATGGATAATCCATTCATTTCCCACAGAATCTTGAATCATTTCTAACTTATCTTAAGAATTCCAATGTCATGGACACTATCATCAATATAATGCTCTTAAATGCTAGACTGAAATATTCGACTATATTACGGTTTTTGATGGCTACTCTGGATCACATCACAGATCCATTTATCTGCTGCTGCTTTTTCTCAGTTAAGTACTTGTCTATTAAGTCACAAGGCCAATCACTACTCATGTTATAAGTTGCTTTTACTGAAGAACTTGAAATAATAATCATAGTAAGGGATGGACTCCTTCATAGTCTTAGTCTGATGAGTAAATTTCAGCACTGTTCAATACACACTAATCTAACTATAATGAAACTAGATGATCTTTGGTATTGGAAAGTTTCCTTGGTAACTGTTGTTTTACTTTCTGCTGTTATTTCTTCACAATTAGCTACTAACACATTCAGAGTACATTCACCAATTCTTTTGAAAAATTGATGAATACTCCAGAATGGAACCTCAACAGTTGTACAAACTGAGTATATTTTTAGGTTGTTGAGTTGAATTTTGTTCTATGGCAGTATAACAAATTAGTTATGTTCATTAAATGCTGCAGCTAACATATCTCCCATAATCACACAAATATCACTAAAAGATGGTCGATCTTTTGGACAGTCTAGCATACACTTTCTTACAAAGTCCGTAACAATACTGGGGCATTGTTCTGAGTAAGTTAAGGACAAAATTCCACTCTTAAGTCCTTTCAGCACTTCCTCGTCACTTTGTTGTCGATATGGAATTTCAGCCAGATGAAAAACTTCCCAAACAAACACACCAAATGACCAAACATCAGTTTTTGTGGTGTATTCATCATCATGAACAGCCTCAGAAGGCAGCCATCTTATTGGGACAGGATAATGGCCAATTTTGAAATATTCCACAGCATACAGATCATGACACATGGCTAGGCTACAGATCTTTAATTCCATTCTGGAACTCAATAAGATGTTTCTAGTGGCCAAATCTTTATGGACTAAGCGTTGGTTTGAAAGGTGTTCCATTCCCAAAGCAACTTGACTACACATGTTAAGTTTTTGAGCAAGTGACAAAGCTGGTAGTCGTGGGATACGGCGGCCATTATCTCCTCTGGTAGCCAACAAGAACTGTTTCAGATCTCCCTGAAAAAATTAAATATTAATAATGATGATTGTTGAGGACAGTTAATGTTAACAGATTATAAAATTTTAGAAAAAAACTCTGTATAAGATATCTTCTCTTTTACAATACTGTAACATTCTATGAAGTTTATGTCTTTTGGCATAAATTAACAAGCATACAATGCATTGAATCTGAAAAGACATACCCCCACTACACCTTACTATTTACTATTTTGAAACAAACAAGAAATAATAAACTGATAAACAGATCTTTTAGCTTTCCTAACCTCTAACTTGCACTTAGATTTATCATAAATCATAGATATCTGCATGGAAGTTCAAATTAGAATTCTATAAAAATTACTGCAAGGAAAGTTTAAGATTTTTGAAGGGAAACTTAAGATTCTTAGAAGATTTCTGAATGGAAAAAATTTAGGTTTTTAGTACACTTGTTAATGAAAGCTTTCAGACTCCAGTGAGATCCTGTAATACATCGGTTTAATATAAACAAAACAAAAAATAGTTGTTTTTGTTTTGTTTTGTCTTCATTGTTAAAAAGATTGAAAAAAATAAAATAATCAGAGAGAAAAGCAATCAATCTAAATATCACACTCATAAAAATCTCCACTGAACAAAAACAAAAACTAGTTTTATTTTCATACCTGCCATAAAAGAAAATTTTAATTTTACCAGCTTATTTTAAATTTGCCAAGAACCTATCAAAATTAGCCATAAATCTTTACTAATAGAACTTAAGCTTGGTTAATGTATATTTTTAACATATGTACAGAATAGAAAGACATTTTTTTCATCTTTCTAGAAAAATCTTGAAAACTGGGTTGAGAGTTAGATTTAAAGAATGGGAGAATGATTAAAAATGCAGTCATTGATCATGTGAAACGTGTTTGTATAAACATTAAGATTTAAGGATATAAAACAATTTATGGGAGATGAGTGTAGCAGATGATTGGATGTAAGTGAGGTATCAGGTACCAACTGATTGTGTTATTCCTGAGTAAAGGTTAGGGTTGCAGGTGTAATATTTTGGTTAAGTTACAACTTAGCATAACGTGTAGGTTTACAAGTTTGAGTGGGTTAATAAAATAAGTGCACCTGATAGGTACACAGTAAATTTCATTATAGGATTTTAAAGAGAAATTGTCATGACGGCTAAAACTTAGAGCAACAAAGAGACCTAAATAAAAAAGAGTAAGAAGTGAATTTCTTAAATATTAATAAAATGCTATCAGTATCAAATACATCTGCCAAAAACATTGCCTTTAAATTTTTATATACAATGCATGTGAAGATCAAAACTATATGTTCATTTGAGAGCACAGTTAGGAAAATCAACATTGAGGTTTTAGCGGAAAGCAGAAAATCTCATGCAATTTCAGACCAACAGTTGTATATCTGACCAGACAATATACATTAGAAAACAAGATTTCAAAAATTTTCAAATGTTTGAAATCCATATCCAAATTTTATGCATGTAATGTCTGCCTTTGCCCTGATGACCCCCAAAAAATGGAGACAAAAAAATCCTTACCCAGTCACAATATTCGGTAATTAAGAACTGAGGTTCCATTTCACGACAGACACCCAAGAGTTTGACTATATTTGGATGATCAAGTTTAGAATACATCTCCATTTCTTGACGGAATTCAAAGAAAGCATGTTCTTCTTTATTTAATAATGATTTGACCACAACCAGAGTCTCTTGTTCCATCATTGTGATACCACGAGCTTTAGCTAGAAAGATATCACCAAACTGGCCTTTACCTAAAAAAATAGACATCAAAATGAACATGAAATGTTCCAGGTTATACAAAGTGACCAAAAATGGTGAAAATTTTCCCTTAAAAACATGCAAATTGTGTATAATTTCTCCAAAGATAATGCAGCATTATTTAACTTGTAAGATTTGTAATAGAATATGAAATATACCAAAAAGAAAGATGAACTATATGGACTCTCTGAAAGGGATACTGAGATGAATAACCTAGTCTCAAAGTAACATCAAGTATCCAGAAGATTAAGCATTTTGCTGGCTGCACATACCACAGTTTAAATCATAGAAGATTATACTTTTTGAACACTAAACCACCCTTATCTTTATTTCTATATCACGTTAACCTTAATGTACTTGATTCCAAATTCAACAGCAATGGACAAGTCCCAAACTTACCCAACATTCCTAGTGTTTGTAAATCTTGTCTAGGGAAATGAAGCCTATCAAAACTGCCACGTCTGTTGGTTCGTGATTGTTGTGATTGTGAACTGTGGGAAGGATGTGAACTCATACCAGATATATGTGAACGATTATCACTATCACTGACACTTCGAAACTGAGTTCCTGAATCACGATCTTTCATCAATAATTCATGTTGCTCACGATTGATATCACCATTCTCTGATTTAACTGAAAAAATTATTTCAATGTTTTAAAATCCCATTTTGATTTATACAAAATGAAATTAATGGAGAGTTTTATGAAGACGGGCAACGCCATGCAGTGTGCTATGAGGGAAATTTTGCCAGGACAGCCTCCTCTTTTTCAATTCCATAATTTTGAAAAAATCTTTGTTTCAAAGTATTGTGTCATCTGAATGACTAGATGCTGTTTCTATATCAGTACCTCTAACCTGTACCACTGATGAGGTAAAAACTTGGTTGAAAAATCTGCTGGTATAAGAACTTACTAGGAAATCTAGAACTCTCATTTAGACCTTTAGTAACTCGCCGTTGTTGAATCAGTCTATAACTACAGAACACAGTTAGACCTATAACTAGAGCTAGGTAAGCTCCAGCACTACATACTGCTATAATAATAGTCTTCATCATATTAAACCCTTCTTCTTCACCTTCTGTATAACCTACAGTAAGGATTGATACACATTTAAATATTTTTGAAAAGGAAATAAATTAAAATTGGCCCCATTAGCAGGGTGGAGTTCAAGGAAGCTGGGCCCCAGCCAGTGAGAATTAAGCCCCACCAACTGTCTTTTCTCTAAAACTTCTTCAGTAAGCAGAGATTGATTTATTTACAAAAGCCAAAAAGGAACATTTTGATTGAGATTTTAGTGCCTTAGAATCGTCAGAAATACATTCTCCGGGCTTCTCGTTTTCAAAATTTCCCAGGGGAGGGGATAACTTGGACAAAAAATGTTACCCCCTTCACTGATCAGTCTAAGTGAGAGAGCTGAATGCAGTTGATGATGAATATTACACAATTCACCTACAATAGCTGAATGCATTGCCTCTTTTACATTTTGGTAATTATACATATACTGGGTGACAATTTGACCAATTTATTTTGTATTCTTGTCATTTACAATCCTTAAACAAATATTGTGAACAATACAAGATACAAATTTGGCATTGTATACTTCCTAACTACCAAACTGTACGAAAAAAAAAAGTGAAAGAAACCATGTTATATTTAAAGTTGTCACAGATTTATTTTCAACAAGCATTGCTTATCAACATCAAAGAAATTAGTTTGAACAATTTTCTGACAACCAAATGTTTTCAATATCAATACAGACCAATAAATATATAACACCAACTGATGATATAAATAAATCTTCACTCACTTGTTACATAAATAAATATAGAAGATTTCACATAGCCTGCGCTGTTATTGGCAAAACATGTATATTTCCCTTTATCCTCCATATGTACTGTCTTTATCAACAGGGTACCATTTGGAAAGAGCTGAGGAAAAAAAGATATAATTTCTTACTAATTGACAGATTTCATGATGTTCTAGATAAGCATAATGTCAACACAGTCAAATGGATTGCTTCAGTGTTCCAAGAAAAATACATTTATTTTCAAAACTAGATAAAAATTTCATAACAAAATGCTATCTTGTTGAATCATCCTTTATTGCTGCATAATAAAACATATAAATTTAAACATAGAATTTAAGTGAGATTATGTTCTGTTTCAAATCTTTCTCATCTGTTGACATGTTCAAATATTGTTATATTAAATTAATACTTTGATTTTACAAAATATTCGTCAAGTTTATCTTTAAATTTGATGTTCTTAGTGAAAGGCTTATCAATAATTCCAAAATGATTCACGTTTTCTGTTACATGTAGTTCTAGGTTATATTTGAACTGTCTATTACACTGCCTTGATATTCCTCTCTATCTGGGGCTCAAGATATCATTGGTTCTGTGTAACATTCTTTTCATTTATTGGAACAATCAGATGATAAAACATAACAAAAGCAGCAAATCAGATTCATATTTAACAAGAATAATAGCCAATCTTTAGGAAACCCAAAGCAGCTTTGGATTATGTGAGATTGCCTCTAAATCGGGGCCCCACATACATCAAGTTGTATTATTTCAACCTATATTTCATGGTCAACATTGCTTAAAGGTTCCCAGTTTCTTACATCTTTGATCAAAGCAATAAGACAAGTACATCTGATATTGATTGTTAAACACATACCTTGTATCTGGGTGAATCTTTAAGTATTGGTCGGCCATCTTTGTTCCAGTTAATAGTAGGTTTAGGATCACCAATAGCAACGCAGTGTACAAAAGATTGTTGACCTTCATACGCTGTGGTATTTTCTGGATGAATGGCAAACTTTGGACTTTCTGCAAAGAAAACCAAGTAATGAAGCAAGAGACTTGCTCCAACTGCATATGACACACTCCACCATTCCCTTAATTCCTTAACTGTCCAAATTCTAAACCAATTCAAAGGAGACTTGGATAAGGTTTAATCTGTACCTAACACTTAACCAGAAGGAGATCACCTGATCTACCAATCAAAACCAATAACCACTAACTTCAACTCAAAGTTAGAGTCAACTGCAACCCAAGACACCTATTGAAATCAATGATGAAAAAGTAAAACAAAACTTACCAACTATTTTGACATAAATAGTAGCATTGATCATGCCTTGACTGGTAGTAGCTACACAGCTGTAATAACCTGCATCTGTAACCAGAACATCATTAAAATACAGTACACCTTGGTCATCTAGGATGTGATCAGGGAACTGGAATTTATTGTTACCATGTTTAATCCAATGAACTGTAGGTGGAGTTTGAGCTTCAGCAGCACAGTCGATTCTATTCTGAGTATGAAGCTCTAGGTAGTAGGTGCTGTTTGGTTGAGGATTGAATTTCAGGGTTTCTGAAATAAAGCATTACGTAAATTGACTTTTTTTTTGGATGTCATGTTAATTATTATATTCAGAGATTTATATATAATAAAAGTTTAACCTTCAACAGTTCTATTGAATATGCCCATATAATACGATATAATTATAATAAATATATAACACTAGAACACCTCAATATGCTTTAAAGGGATACTGGTTTAAGCATGATCATACAATTTTACTTCTTAAGAATGGTCAATATGAGTATAATTCATCAGTGAACTTACCTGGTGTCATAAAGTAACAGAATTCCTTAAAATCTATCTTTATAGATAATTATTTAGTTTTTTTGGATATTTAAGGATTTGTTTATGTTATTTATGGCAGCAGATATATTTACTGATGAATAGAGCTCTTATTGGCCAAGTTTAAATTTTCAAACTTTATGTTCATTCTAAGACCTTTAACATGTCATCTCACAATTCAGTTATAAATATAGAAGATGACTTACTGATAATTTTGACTTTGAGGTAGTTCTATTTGATAAGAAATAGGATGACTTACTGATAACTTTGAGATAGCTCTATTTGATAAGAAATAGGATGACTTACTGATAACTTTAAGATAAGCTCTATTTGATGTGACAATAGGATGACCTGTTGTATTGGCTATGCATGCATAGTTTCCAGCATCTGACATCTGAACATTAAATATTCTCAAAATACCAGCATCAGGATCTATTCTATGTCTATCCGAATCCTGAAAGAGAAGCCAAATTTTCAAAATAATATCCAACACTTAGATGTACATGTACATATAGAATTAATAAGGTATGTACTTACAACTTTAATAAAAGATGTACATACAGCATTAATAAAAGATGTACTGACAGCTTAAATAAAAGATGTACATACAGCATTAATAAAAGATGTACTGACAACTTTAATAAAAGATGTACATACAGCATTAATAAAATATGTACTTACATCTTTAAAGTTGTACCTACAGATTTAATAAAAAAAAGGTACTTACAACATTACTAAAAAAAAAAGTAAGAAAAGCATCAAGGACGGTATACTTACAGCATTAATAAATTCCATGTCTTTCTTCCAAAAGATATTAGTGACCGGGAAAGGACTGCCCTCTACTTCACAACGAAACTGTGCCATCTGTCCTTCTTCAACTTCCTGATATTTAGGATGACGTCTGATTGTAGCTGGCACTGAAAAATATCACATAAATTAAGTGATTGAAATAGTGCGAGGAAAAGACAATCTCAAATTCCTTTGAAGGTATTGAATTGAAGTTTGACTTATGCCCCTTACCATATTCCCTTTCTCACTCTCTCATAAAGCCCCCCCCCCCCTCATAAAGCGCAGTGACCTGGGAGTATTATCACAGGTAAGACAAATCAAAAACCTGGCTTCTATATTGTCTATGTTTTGACACAGTTTGAGTTGAAAATCAATTACAGACATTTCCCATATTTTACATTTCAAAATAAAAGATATAATTTCATCTGGTATTGGCCTCAAATATTGTTAAAATTAGTTTTTGTTGAAATTAAAGAAAGAATAACAAGTATGTTGGGATCGTTAAAAATCACCATTAATCATTGCTACAGACAGTAGACATACTACATTACATATGTAAAATTCACTCTTATTTCATAGAATTTGTTTTCAATGCCAATAAAAAAAGGCAATATTGACGTGGTTTTGGCAGGGTAAGGTAAATGAGGTAAAGAGAAATACCACATTAATTACACCAATTCCAACCCAGCTTGATGCAATACAAGTAATCACAGCTGGATCATTAAGAAAAGATTATTTTTAGTTTACCCATGGTAAAAAAAGATAGGCTAATAAATAACATAGTTGATATGTTAAACAAACAGTTGTACCAAAACATTGGTAGGTGCAAAATACTTTACTTGCTTTTTCAATTCTTGGTTACTTGAGTACTAAAGCCATCATTTATTGCATTCTGAGAAGTGTTATGATAAACAAATAAGGACATTAAGATAAACCAGATTTTAAGAAATACAATAACCTGATTGGATTATAAAACAAGATTTAAAATCAATTTTAGTGATTGACCGATCAGATGACCCGAAAATAAAAATTATTTTAAGTTAAGATTTCGAGACCAAGGCAACTGCTTTCATGGAGTTAACTTCTCATGTTATTCAAGTGCTCATTTATAAGATGCATAAAGTGCCATGTGTGTGGTTTTTACCACTCATGAGTACCATTTCCTAGAAATGTCTTGTAGAAATGTCAATTAAGTTGAAACAGAAAACTTCTGCTGTTCACCCTTTACACCTCTTAACTTCAGTTGTAAAGTCTCATTTTGTATTTATGTAATGCCTCATTTTGTATTTACATAGCGTTTCAATTTGTATTTACATAATGTCTCATTTTGTATTTACATAATGTCTCATTTTGTATTTATTTAATGTCTCATTTTGTATTGACATAATGTCTCATTTTGTCTTTACATGTTTTATTTTGTATTGACATAATGTCTCATTTTGTATTTATGAATATAGTTTTGATGTTTTATCATTTATTTCAAATCTAAATTTCTCATGTCAAGATATTGTTGATGATGATTATAATGAAGTGAAACAATACATAAAGTAAAATAACTATATAGTATATTAATGTTGTTTTTACTAACACTGGTCAGGTTTTAAATGTTTTTAGGATTAAGGGATCAACCCTGGACAGCACACGTCTGATGAAAGACTGATATAGGAGAACCAGAAACAGGTCAATGTCAACATTCCGAAATGAACCAACAAACAGTTGATTTGATTTAAAAATATTTACTTCATAATTTCCTATTGTATACTAAATGACTTTTTGAAATTTGACAATCCCAATCACTGAGTGACTTCAGAATACAGTTTTAATTCATAATCTTCTGCACCTTAAGGGCTAATGAATACTGGAAAACATGCAGTGTCCAGTGAGAAAAATGTTGCCAGGACAGGGGCATTAACTTCACTATTTTCAACTGTCAAGGAATCTTTAAGGTGCAGAGCCTTGCCCCACCAAACTACACTTTTTTTCTTATGTCAACCCTTCTGACCTGCATTGCTAACTAGAGAAAACTGGGCTGAAAAGTCTGAAAATTCATCTGGATCTTTGCCTTGATTGAACCCTGGACCTTTAGGTTTGAAATCAAACATCCTACTGACTGAGCCACGATGGCTTCCGTCAAACTTTTCCAGGACTGAATGTGGCCTGCCTTGCTCATAACAATAACCTCTCCAACTTTAATAGCCAATTAATAATGACCTTATAACCAAATATAAATCGAGTATAAATGTGAATTCCCGGACTCAGATACCAGGATGACAGTCACAATCACAGACTGACATCATGTCATGCCTACTGTACATGTCATGTCAATTACATTTTTTCTTTTTACAAGAAATCACACACCAAAGAGATCAAAATTAAAATTTCTGGAATAATTTACCTCCAGGCACAATAAAATAACAATGATTGGTAATATGAACCTTGTTATCCAACAAAATTTCCAAGTTTCAAATAACAATCATAGTAAATGTCAAAATATTGAGAAATGTTGAAACAGTGTTGCAAAATTTAAAGAGTTTTTGTCACGAAAACCCATATATCGTTTTATACAGTAAAGTCTCTTTTACCAAAATCTCAAACGTTACAGTTTTTGATACAATGACAATACACTATCTCTCAATTGTATAAGATAGTCCATTCCATCTAAATGAAGGAGCACTAAAAAAAATTCTGGTCAATGTTGTCACGTATGACTAACATTTTTTCCTTTCATGTTATGTGGTGAGTGAAAATTTGAACATGTGGCAATTTTCAAATGCATCGAATTCTTAATTATACTTACACGAAACAATGACCCATACACTTTTCTTCCTTTCACCAGCTGAGTTGTTGACTATCAACGTATAATTTCCTGAATCAATCTCTTGTGGATTCTCAAAAATTAGTTTATTTCCTTCTGTTCTAATCAAACCTGAGTCTGTAATCTGTAAATCATTTCTGTCTATCCATCTGGAAAGAAAAGTAATCAAAGATTTAGCATGTTGCATTCGGACAGAATGTGTATTTAGCAGTAATAATGACATTTATATACAAGCATGCATGATACCAAAAACCATTCTGGATCACTCAAGATTGAAGGCAAAGCCAGGTGAGTGTTCAAGAAAAGTAAGTAAAATCTGTCCAAAGCACTGCATTGTTCATATAGAATCTCTGAACAAGTATATTCATTCATAGTTGTGACTCATATAATATCAATTTTTCAATAAATTTGTAAATGAACCCAAATTTAACAGCCTAGGACTCTGTTTTAGCATATAGTTTTCTTATTTATTTTGATAGAGAAATATTTAGATTTGGTGCACTTGTATAGGTAGCAGATGTACATAGTTCTGCCGGTTGAGTTTCAGCCATATGGTAGTAATGAGGTACAAATTTATATGTGAACAATTTAGAAAGAGAAAGTATTAAAGTTAATGGTTTTCTGATCGGTTCAGGACATCGAGATGTAAATATAGTGTGTTAAACTGCCCTTAAATACATCCTGATGTCTAGAGTATGCAAGTACCAATAATAATCAAGTTAACTGCACATAAAACTGTTGTGAACCTGTTGGAAGGTTATTCACAGTAATGATGGGAGTTGGTTATTAATCAGTTGAAATTACCAATTCAGATAGAAACATTTCACGAGAATTAGTAGACAACTAATCATATGAGCTTCTAAACCATATTGTTAATGGTCGAGCTAAGAGTCAAAGCATTTACCCAGCATGATTTTAAATTTTTTTTAAACCTAAAACTCAAGTTTATACAGAATTCAAACTAGAAGTCGTTCTGGTAGTTAAAAGTTTTCATACGTGACAAAATGCTATTAGTGAAGGAAACCATGATATAAATTAATATTAATATGAAATTTTAAATAATTGGTATGGCATTGTAATGTACAGTGAAACAGGTGTAAACATATGTAAGCAGACGACAGATTTCAGCAAATGTTGCATAATCTAAAGTTCATCCAGTAGATTGTTTTAAAATCTGTCCAAATGTCTTTGATTAATGTAAAACGGCCATTTTTATTTTTTGTTCCATTATTAGAAAGCATTACTCATATCTAATACATTTGTCTTATGTGTAAACATTGTCAAAAATTGCATTAACATTAATATTTTGTTTAAAAACATGGAGAAAATGAATCAAAGGGGTGATGACATGCTCTTACACAAGAAGTTCAACAACTTTCATAACTTGATTATTTTAGAGAAAAGCCTTTGTCAGTTTTGTCTACAGATTTATTGCTGTAATTCTCTGATGAAGTATGTTAGACATCACGTAAACAGTTTTAAAATGACCATGGTCCTCAAGACATAATATTTGTTAGTCTAATTATTAACAATAAAAATGCCTGTAGAAAACTAATCAGTTATTTGTTGCTTGAAAAAATTTTCTTTACGTATCTTTTGAAAAAGCTATCCAAGAGCTTAAAATGCAAAAGCCACTTTTGGAGAGATCCAACTACCCGGTACTATGTTGAATGACAACCACATATTCTGCTACATCAGCTCCTGCTAGAAGCATTAACGTTTTTAACTAATACTCACACCCAAATGTGCCTTCCAATACATTTTCAAGAAGTAGCTCAACAATTCATATCCAATACAATTTAGTTTATCTGATTTTCTATAGGTTTCATTCCTGGTTGTTAGAAATATTCACACACAGTTTTGTCAAAATCCATTAGGAATTGTGCCTTCTAGGGTGTTTACATGCTAAACAGTGAACACTGTTTCAAAAACAAGGGCAATAACTGATACTTAATATTTGAATTTATCTGCTTTCAATAGGGTTCATACTAGGGTGATTACCAAGATCAGTCACGAATCGTGCCTTCTGGAGTATTAACAAGCAAATGTGGGCAGACAGACATGAGATCAACATTATACTCCCTACATTTCAATATTTATTAAAATAGTCTGCAAGTATGTGTTAAGACTATTCTTTTGTCCACCAAAAAACATAAGCTTGCTTTACCTTTACTTAAGATGTCCCAAGAAGTAAAATCTTCATATTGGGGACTTTCAAGGCAGAAAATGCAGTTAGACTTAATTCAATTATAGACAGCTATTTCTGGCAAATTGTCTGAACATAAAATACCTGTTAAAATTCTACAAAACACTCATGACATTTAATAGTGGACATCTGGGAAAATACAAAGTAAAAAAACAAAGTCTACCAAAGTCAAATTAGTAACATGCAGTGAAATGAAAACATCTTAATTTGGAACATTTGACACCAGAGAAGGCATCAAAAGCAACATTACTACTAGTGTTGACAAATCTTGACTGCATCATTCTATCAAATAAACAAAACTCTCAATTTATAAACAAAAATCCAAATGTGAAACACAAAAACTTGACATATACAAAAACATAATTAGAAAAATTTACCAAAGAAAAGACTCAAGTTGGCCAAAGAAAATATAGCCATCATGAAGTAATGCATGATTTTGATACAAAGTTAGATTCAAATATGCCTTGAACAGAATTATGAAAGTGAAACAACATTTTTCATTTGAACTAAGAATTTATTGTCTTCTGCCAATTTGGTAAATAGAAGATGAAGAGTTTACTCCCTTTAATTGGTGCTATTGAACTAATAATGTTGTATTTCTAATTCTTAATTTGAACCTCTCAAGACGTACAGGATTTACATTTACCCCTCTTCTTTATTCAAACTGATGAAGACACATTGCGTCATGTTCCTTATTAAAGAAGTGTGTTACACCATAATTTACTCCCTCGTGTGTTTTTATATACGATTTACATGCACATCAAATTTAGCTAGTATAAAATTTGATAAATATCAATGATCAACAATCAAATATAAACAGTTAATGATTAACAATCAATTATCAACAATCAAAGATCAAAAATCAATAATCAACAATCTAAATTTACAGGTTATGCTCTAAACCAATCAAAAGAAAAGCCTATGAGGAAAATTTCTTTGTTTTCAAATGCAAATTTCAATGCTCAAGTAAAATAACGTAAATGAAACAGCAACCAAATTTTGTAGCATTTTGATTTTAATTGTGCCAACTGTGATGTATCAAGCCATTTAAATTGACACATTGACTCACTATGTTCTTACCTTTTTAAGAGATTTTTATATTGAATTTTCACCTGTAGATTTTGTGAAGGATGTTTAAAGACCCAGACAAAACATATTCTAAAAATTTTCTCCTCAAAGAACATCTATTATAGTTTTATTATAAACAACTAGATCAATTCTCTAAAGTAATTAGTGAAAAACATTCTTGGAAAATGCTCCACATTTCATGATGGCAATCTGAAGAACTTGCGTAATTACACCATGGTACAAAAAGTTTTTCAAGTTTACGCTTTTTTTTCTGCAGGAAACCATCAGTTACTGAAGACAAAAACTCTGAGATTTCTACTACATTAATTGTATTAAAAACGTGATGTTTTTACTTCATCTGACAGTTTCACAACTTCTGACAAAAAACTGCCTTCACCAAAAGTCAAAGAACTAATTTGAGGCAAGGATACCCTCCACAAAAAATAGACAGAATAATGAGTACTGACATTCATTGGAAGCAGAAGATAACTGACATTTTGAAAGGTACAAAATATAACTGCAATTTGCTACAGTTTGATTGACCAATTAATGACTCTAGTCTTTGTTAGAATAATTTCTGAATTGAAAGCAATACAGACTGAAATTTGTTTTCTCAAGAGAACAAAGATCAATCACCCTAGCAACACAGAATGACAAGTTGACTGCAAGTATTTTAAATGTGCAGGAATGCATGAAACATGAAAGGAAGAAACAGTTTTAATGGCATTTGTTTTTAGTAGAAGTCTAGCCAATGACAAAATATATCATGTTACACATCAATTCTTAGTACTGTTCCACCATATATCATAGTACTATAACTACATTATACTATCATAATAAGTACTAGTAATTTTTTACTTGTGGCATTTACAAGTACTTGTCATTTGTCACTTCACATCTGTAATAAAATACCATAATAACACTCTCAGCCATAAATATACAGAATAACCCATAGGGATGGATTAGCAAGTCTGGCCTCATAGTAATGTTGTCATCTAATTGATCACAGGAACATAGATCTGTCCATTACACATGTACTTGTGCACTGAAATACTTGTTTTATATTTACCATTCATTGTATTGAATATTAGAAAGGACCATGTCCTTGTGCAATGGACCTAATTATTATTCATGTTAAAGCAAAATAAAATTGAATGTGAGTATGGCTATATAATCTTAATTACATGTTTACTGATTAAGGTTTTCCATTTTTCATATTATATATAGTTTCTTAGAAGGCAGTGTGCTTATATTTTTAAAAAAATGCCATTTTATCCACTTGAAATGTATTTTATTTTGAAGCTGATATTCATATAACACAAAACTAATAAGTAACAACAACAAAAGAACTGTAATTTAACACAGAATGTCAAGAAAATTTTGTAAGGAACTTCTTAACTATATCTCATGTGGTCATCATATAGTTAAACAAACCTAACTTGTTTAATTGTTAATTTATGACCCTTAATAGGGCCAATCTCTCTAAATAGCCAGACATATACGAGTACTGTCTCTAAAGAATTGGTACCTACAGATTAATGTTTAGAAACTATCTGGTACCAGCAGTGTTATGTATGTACCATTAATATCAAGGTATGTATAACATGTATTAATGGGCTATTTAATGGTTTATTAATGGTGTTTGTAATGCCATTTCATGTCAGTTTAAATATTGCTTTAATTACAGGTGAACTATATGTTTTAATTAAATTGAAATGGTATGAAATATTGGTCCTTGGTAAAATGAAATGAAAGGAGTTTTACATCCTACTTTTCAGCACCATCTGGGCAAGAGAAAGACAGGTTCATACCAGGCAGTCTAATTGGTTGGCAAATTTCATCAGGACAGCGACAAAAGCTTACTCCAGTTTTTTTTTCCAATTGTCCAGGGATCTGTTACATGCAAAGTATTTAGCACAATGGGCATCAGTTGATTAATATATCCGTACGACCAGACACTTTTCCATGTCAGTCCATCAAACCTGCATCACAGATGAGGGGAAACAGGGTTGAAGAATCTGAATTTGCCATGATTGAACCAGAGCCCTCAGGCCATTTAACTCACGGAGTTGCCATGGCTTCCTTTTAATAGTGCTTGGTGCCTAACATAAAGTAGAGTTGGATGATAAATAAGTAGTGTACAACAATCCAAACATGGATACGATCCCATTGAAAATGAATTAATTTCCACGTTTTTCTGAATCAGAACCTGTTACTTTTTTAAACTATTCAGATCTCAATAGCTTGGTTTCTACTCTTGCAAGTGTTTATAAGTGTATTTGACAACATTTTCAAAAATAGCTCACTGGCAGCAAAACTTGTTTGTCTGACTCTCTTTAATACTTCCAAACAAGCTCAGAAATCTTGAAAAAGTGCTCATGAAAGTTAAGTGTTGTCAAGATAATAATGAAGTATTTTACAGCAGAGTTGTAAAAGTACCTTACCACACTCTTGAACTCTTCATAGAAAATTCAGACATCTCAATCTTGTGTTGGACGGCCTTCAAGGATAGTACAATAGTTGAAGTGGGAACATTTTTCACAAATTTCTACAAGTATCATTTTAAACTCTAAGAATTGATTTCTTTGATAGAAATTTCTACTGTAGAAGAATACTGTCGACACTAGACGATCAGACCAATGTTTTCTATTGTAAATTTTGACATTTTGTCCGTCTGCTTCCAGCTAAAGACATATTTGTTGATCAGATGTCTTTTAACCTTCTAAATATATGTAATAGTAGTCAGAGACAGATCTGATATGTTCCTCTTTTAACTGGTTTTCATCGTGTTTAATGTGTTTCAGGCTTCACAGTTACCATTTAAGTAAACAGAAGCTTCTTGTGGCGCCAAAGTTTTAGCTTCATATTCCATAAAGAACAAGTGAAGCATACAGACCAATACTAAATCCCATTGAAAACAAAGTGTGACAAAACTAAACATCATGTGAAGCAATATTTTGTCAGATTTAGTAATAAATTGAGCAACACCCATCAAGGATGGACAAAATTGGCTTCAGCAAATATTGCATCAACAACAAAAAGTTTTTCATTTCATTTCCACTCCATTTTACATACTGAGATCTTATTTGAGCAATTGGTCAATCACATTACAATGTTCTTTTTCGTGTTTTATTCAAAGTTAAAATTATCCTGAACAAATTACATATAATTCTTTCCATCTCTTACTCATTTCTAACTCATGGTGTCTGCATGTTTAGAAAAAACATTCTTTAAACACTGTGAGGGAAATTTAGAGAAAAAATGCTCCTTCACATTCTCAGCCATTGACAGGAATATTGTAAAAGAGAATTTAATTAAACTTGGTCAATATTTGGTGCTAAAGCAAGATGAAATCAATTAAAAGGTCACAACTCTATTTAGAAAAATTCTCTTGTGTAACAATATTAGTTAAGAAAACTTCTTTAGTTAACTCAATTAGTAGAATATTATTTCAAATGGGTTGAACTTGTTTGGTGATTACATGCTATCTTGTCATTCTGTTTGCCTTGTTACTAATAATGGTAGATGTAGATTTATGGTTTAAACTTGAAATGTAATGCAAAATGAGGTGCAAAAAGTCATAGTAGAAGAAGTAATTCTTAACTTGAGGCAAATTTACCAAATCTGGCAGAAACAATGCCATGTGATGTCATTTGCTTGTAGATTGAGAGTCATTGCAAAGAACCTTCCTCAAGTTTAAAAATAATCTTGATACCAGAACCAGTGCTTTTGAACTGCAATGTTGACCCTACAAAACTTATTGTTTACTATATTATTAATTATTGTTATTTTGCTTGATATGAACAAATATGTCTTCACTTACCTAAAACTAGGCTTTGGTTTTCCTTTTGGAGGGAAGATCTTTAATTCAAACTGTTCATGTAGAGGTATAACTAGTCTACTATTGGCTAGTAATCTTGGTTCAAATGTACCTGGCATTATATCTTCTATATCTGTGAATAAAGTATATAACATGAACATGAGGTAAACAAAATCTATGATAATTTTAATTGTGAAAATCAACAATTTTAATCATTGACATCTGTTTAAAAGGAAACTAAAAAAAAAGTTTAAGATCCTACTATTTTATCCATGGTTAAGATAAAGAAAGAATATGGCGGTATTTTGTAAATTTCTTGGGTTAAGCTAATAGTGTGTTTACTTAATTAGTTAGAAATTTATCATTCTAGTGGGAGCATTAGGGCACACAAAAGTCTTTGTTGAAAAATGCCACCTTCAGGGTAATAGCAACTATCTGAGTCACTGAGACACCATGATATTTACTGAATCAATCAAGGAAAAGGTAAATAGATGCAGACAGAATGAAAATTTGATGTTCACATCATCCATTTTGCATTCAAATATTGGATACAGAAGCCCATTTCAATTAATATCAATCAAATAATTCACTAATCTGAAGATTTCACAGCACAAAAATCTGAGTAACAATATGTCATAGGTTGTTGTAACATTTCTTAGTTCATGTTTATAATATTTCATTCCTTTTACAACCCTTTGTACAAAATCAGCTAATGACTTCAAATAGTGTAATTTGAGAATTTAATATTGTCAGTTGTAATAAGACGAGATATTTGAACATTGGTAAGTAACAAAAGATGTCTGGGTCATCCAGACTGACCATTGTAATTGTAATTAATCAAATTACCCAGTAAAGACTAGTGAATAATTTGCCAAGTTAATATTACAACTTAACAGACGGACACAACTTTGATATTTACAGGCTTCCAGAGTTTCTATAACACAAAGACATATTATATACTTCTGATGTGTTTATTAGACTAGGTAATGGTACTACCATATTATACGAATTGTTAAAATGTAATCCAATAAAGACCAAAAGAATATAACATCGGTCTTGTAAAAAGAAAACTTCAGTTTTATAACAGGAAAACTTCAGTCTTATAAAGGAAAAACTTCTGTCAAATGAGGAAAAACTTCTGTCAAATGAGGAAAAACTTCAGTCATTAATCAGTCATGTTAAAGGATATCTTCAGTCAAGGAATATGACTTCTGTGATGTTATGCAAATATAATTCCAATCAAGT
Organism: Nipponacmea schrenckii; assembly: GCA_030562195.1. Classification (NCBI taxonomy): domain Eukaryota; kingdom Metazoa; phylum Mollusca; class Gastropoda; family Lottiidae; genus Nipponacmea; species Nipponacmea schrenckii. The sequence goes on from CM060199.1 coordinate 19,237,266, forward strand.
AAATGGCAAACTTCAAAGTAAAAGGAAAACTCCAGTCATGTGATGGGATTTCTTCAGTAATGTCAAAGGATAACTCATGTCAAGAACTGGGATTAGTATATCTTCAGTCATGAAAAAGGATAAAGAAAACTTAGTCATGTAAAAGGAAATATTCAGTCATGTAAAAGGTTATCTTCAGTCATGTAAAAGGATAAGAAAACTTCAGTCGTATAAAAGGAAAACTCCAGTCATGTGAAAGGATATCTTCAGTCATGTAAAAGGATAAAGAAAGCTTCAGTCATATAAAAGGAAAACTTCAGTCGTATAAAAAGAAAACTTCACTCTTATAAAAGAATAAAATCAGTCATGTAAAAGGAATGAGGAAAATTTCAGTTTTATCCCTTTTATAAGATGTATCTAATTCTAAGAAATATATCATTTGGATATTAAAAAGTGCATTTCAATTATCACTGAAATCTGTTACATCTCTCTCTAACCTCACAATGTATCATGTGATATATCTAACTAGAAATACAATATAATATAAATATAATACATAAAACTGTAACTTCTATGATTTATCAAATGGATGGTGTAAACACCATATAATGCTGCTGAAGAAATGATATTGAAATAAAGTAAAAATCTGGTTTTCCCGTGTTTCAGCATGTATATGCTTCATTTAGATATGCAATGCAAATTTTAAACAGTTCGAAAGTTGCCCCATGTTTACTTTGAATCTGTATTTTAAGGTAATGTAAGTTTTTTCTTTAATTATTGTACTATTTCGTATTTCAACATTGATAGCATCACCTTGCTCTTTTCAAATTTTCAGTCAAAGCTCTGTGGTTCAAGTAATTCCACTAAACTTTGGATGTCGATGTCACTATCACAAAAGTTGTAAGATATCATTAGCAGCTTTTTTGATAGTAATATCGAATATTCTTAGTTTTAGCAGAAAAGCATCAACCACAACTAGGTGTCTGACTGATAATTGGAATGGTGTAAATCCTGGTACATACAAAACTTATTTACATTCCCTGTAAGGAAGCAAGATTTTACTGATGGAACGTGGATCTACATAAACAGGGCAGTTTCTACCAACCCTTATATATGGTTGCTATCTGGTTAAAGATATGGTGCAGTCTACACGTGTATATTATTACTAGATTGCTAACATTGATATTTTATGATCAAATATGTTGAGGACCACCCATGTCAAATCTTACTGGTCTTGCTTTTTCATCTAAATTGTGATAGAATCAGTTGCTTTTTCTGCTTTATTTTATATGATCAGTTGATTTTTCTACTGTATTTTATATGCTGAGTTGATTTTTCTGGTTTAGTTTTATATGATCAGTTGCTTTTTGGATATGATCATTTTATATGATCATATTTGTTTTTCTGTTTTTTGGGGGGATTTGATCAGTTGCTTCATCTGTTTTTTTATTTAGATATGACCAGATTCTTTTTCTGATCAAATTGATTTGTTTTCATTAAGCATCTGATTATATTTTTATTGAGGTATAATCTGAATTTCCATGCTGTTTCAATTGATGCTTAATGTTAATATAAAAATATTTTCATTATCATAAGAAAGTTTTCAACAAAAATTTGTGGAAAAGTTTTATTATGTCATGCCTGTGGCATATCTACCAAAGATGTGGAGAAATCCGTTGCAGACTGTATCCATTTATTTAACCCCCAAAACATCTTAAGTCCATTACTGAGGGGAACTGTTTCAAACTAAGTTACACACACTCACATCCCATGAAAGCTGGCCTCAGTGGAATTTGTAACAAATAATACAGAGATAAACTAGCAAGACCTGGTAGAAACAATTTCTATGTTTATAATTTCTACTATTGGGAACCTTTCAAGACATGCAAGAAAGAATAAAAAAAATATGCAGAAAAAAATGAAAGATTTCTGTGGGTATATGCTGATAATGTTGGCATCACACCATCAAATATGTTGGAAATCTATTGACATATCATGATTTTCCCTTGCTTTTGGTGTCTGTTTTCTCATGGAATTGTTTATACATCATCTGGATTGAATAGACCAAGGGAGAATTATATGTAACTTTCACAAACAAACACAAGACTATACTAAAGTCTTCAGAGAAATCAGACTGCTCCCTGGAGTAAAATGGCGGTGGATACAGTCATGTTTCTCATTAAAACACAGAACCTAGGAATATGAGTTCTGTTAGTTTTCCCGAGTCTTTAGTCTACATTTGAGTTTAATCATTAGAACATTTTAGACAGGTGGAACAGAATAGTTTAACCAACCTCTATATTGTAGTCCCAACTTGTTCAGTATGTGGCCAATGTCCGCCCAGACGTACTCAGACAGATGTAAAAGATTATAAACCTGGGAGAGACTTGTGCCAATACCAGCAGATACTGAGTTGAGGTTCAATCTTTAACATTGTCTTGTTGGTTCAAGAAATAAACAATTCAAATGCTGATGTAGAGAGGCATCGTGGTGATTCAAATCGTCAGGGAAACACATTGGCACAAAGGCTTTGAAAAATCTAAGAGTAGGAATAAAAGCTAAAGCATTAAGAAGAAGATGCCTAGCCTTTGAAACAATGACCAAACTTTAAATCCAGAAATCCGGATCAGAAGCCTGTTTGCTTCAATTAAAAATATTCGGACAACCAACCAAGACCATACTGCATTTGGTTATATAACTTGACCCTCCAACAATCAAGGGCCTGAATATAGTGTCTTACCATCATAGTCAGAGTTCTGTTGAATTGTATAAAATGATAGTTTGCCTGGAACACTATATCCAGAAACTGTATAGTATATCTTCAAGAAAATAAATACTGAGACAATGTCAAAGAACAATTTCATAGAATGACAATGTTATAACTGCCATTTAATATAAAATTCAAATCAAGTAACCAAATAAACACTCAGAACAATTAAAATTTGTTAGAAATATCAATTGATCACTATTCTAATTACAAAACATCAATAACGTGTTGAATATTGTCAATTTGACAGATATTTTATTGGTTTCATAACACAATACACTCTGATTCCAATACTTAATAATGAAGATCTGTTAACGCTTTTAACACCTTCAAAATGACAAAATTTCTCCATTAAATCTGGCATAGTGTTAGCATAGCGTTATTATCTCACAATACAAAGCAACAATATTGACTATAAAATACACTAATAAATAGTGAAACTAATCAACTATGGTACTATGGTATTAATGTTTGTTATTGATCATTCTTAGTCATTGGTTATGTACTAAATTGGTCGTATCATATGGAATTGTAAATAATAAAAACATGAAAATTACGACTTTTACTCTAGTGATATCAATAAATAGTATTAAGCCAAAGTTTCAATAAAATATGGTTATATTTGTAATGTCTTCTACATGCATATTAACTTTTCAACCATTACGATTCTTAAAATTTATTTTTTTTAACATTTCACATATTTTTCAGATATAGTATTCAATTATTTTTAAGACAACTGTTTTTGTCTTAGCCATTAAAAACAATCTTTATTAAATAAAATCCCAAATATTTTTCCCAAAAACAAAGTAAATTTTTTAATTAAAACCAATCGTTCAACAATAAATGGAAATCAAATATTTTTGAAAGTCAAAATATTTCTTAGTTAAAAAACTAAGTAGTCTGAATTAATCTATAAGAGTTCAAAGGAAGCCCTTTTAAAAAAATTTAATCTAAATCTTATAATTACTATCAAAATAATGAGCATAAACGGGGAATAAAGAGAAAGTCTTTTTATGTGCATGTCACATTTATTACTCTTACTATTAACCTTTAATGATTTTAATTTTCCAATCTAACTTTTATTGATGCTTTTTTTACCTTTTTTAGACTGAAAAACTTAACTTTAAAAAAAGGGGAAAACCTAAATAATTTTAAGAAATCTTTAAACAAATTCTATGATTCCAATTTAGAAAATATATCAAACAAGAAATATAAACAGAGAAAATTTTTTTCAATATTTTAAATGTTTTTTTGAATGACAAGGGTTGAACCTTACTATCAACACTTCAAAGATAGTCAAATTAAACCAACTATCACTTTATAAAATGATGCTTTAACTTAAAATTTTCAAAAGACCCGTCAAGTTAAAAAAATCATCAACACATTTATAAAAGCTAGTATATAACCAAATATTTTTAATGAAATCTTTAAATCAAATTCTACTGATACTCCAATTCACAAAACTTTATAAAACTAAGAAAAATCAAAAACAGAGTCTAAACATGTTGTTGCTCAAAAGTTCTCTCAGATTTTTATCAGAATACCCAGTCAAGTTGAACCAACTGATCAACACATTTATAAAAAGACGTAGTCATGTTAAACCAACTGATCCACACATTTATAAAAAGACCCAGTCAAGTTGAACCAACTGATCAACACATTTATCAAAAGACCTAGTCATGTTAAACAAACTTATCAACACATTTATCAAAAGACCTAGTCATGTTAAACAAACTGATCAACACATTTATCACAGACCTAGTCATGTTAAACCAACTGATCAACACATTTATCAAAAGACCCAGTCATGTTAAACCAACTGATCAACACATTTATCAAAAGACCCAGTCAAGTTAAACCAACTGATCAACACATTTATCAAAAGACCCAGTCATGTTAAACAAAATTATCAACACATTTATCAAAAGACCTTGTCAAGATAAACCAAATGATCAACACATTTATCAAAAGACCCAGTCAAGTTAAACCAACTGATCAACACATTTATCAAAAGACCCAGTCAAGTTGAACCAACTGATCAACACATTTATCAAAAGACCCAGTCATGTTAAACAAACTTATCAACACATTTATCAAAAGACCTTGTCAAGATAAACCAAATGATCAACACATTTATCAAAAGACCTAGTCATTTTAAACAAACTTATCAACACATTTATCAAAAGACCTTGTCAAGATAAACCAAATGATCAACACATTTATCAAAAGACCCAGTCAAGTTGAACCAACTGATCAACACATTTATCAAAAGACCCAGTCATGTTAAACAAACTTATCAACACATTTATCAAAAGACCTAGTCATTTTAAACAAACTTATCAACACATTTATCAAAAGACCTTGTCAAGATAAACCAAATGATCAACACATTTATCAAAAGACCTTGTCAAGATAAACCAAATGATCAACACATTTATCAAAAGACCCAGTCATGTTAAACAAACTTATCAACACATTTATCAAAAGACCTAGTCATTTTAAACAAACTTATCAACACATTTATCAAAAGACCTTGTCAAGATAAACCAAATGATCAACACATTTATCAAAAGACCTAGTCATGTTAAACAAACTTATCAACACATTTATCAAAAGACCTTGTCAAGATAAACCAAATGATCAACACATTTATCAAAAGACCCAGTCAAGTTGAACCAACTGATCAACACATTTATCAAAAGACCCAGTCATGTTAAACAAACTTATCAACACATTTATCAAAAGACCCAGTCATGTTAAACAAACTTATCAACACATTTATCAAAAGACCTTGTCAAGATAAACCAAATGATCAACACATTTATCAAAAGACCAAGTCAAGTTAGACTAACTGATCAACACTTTTTTTCAACACACACAAAATCAATGAATATCACATCTATGCAAGCATCCTTTCATCCTTTGAATGGTATTCAAGTAAAAACAACACAATGCTGAAGTTACCATCTCTATCCTGATTGTCAGACCTTTATCAATAAAATCATACAAAAAAACTTAATTATAAAAACTAATATGAACGTGTGTTTCTTATTTACTTATCCTTCAAAATTCTATCAGTTGACTGACAATGTCATTATCTGATGTCATACAATTTTTATTAGAAGAAGTCTCAATTTAATTTCTTCATCAACAATGGTTACAAAAATAAGAAGCCATGTCAGGTCTCTATGTCCATGTCATGTTCGTCAATTTGATGACATCATTTTTCCAATAATTGAAAGTCAAAACGCCGTCATCGTAAATAAAGGCCTTTGGTTGCCTTCATATTGAAATTCACGGAAAAACTCTGTAATAAAACATTGCAACTGACAGCAAATTGAATGTAAAATACACAAAAAGACGAAACGAATGTTACTCAACTGATTAAAATTGATCAGGCAGAAAATTACCATTCATTCAACGTTACTGAGTTCAAAAATATTTCACTATACCATCAATAAATCAATAAAAACAAATTATGTATTTTCCTCTCATATGACAAAAGGTTACATTTTAAAATTTTCTCATGACACATTGATAAGAAAGTAATGAATATCAAAATAGTAAAATTATAGAAAAAAATATCTGAAAAATCACAAAGGTCATTGAGTTTGTTGTAAAAATATTCCTGGATCAACACTTGTTAAGAATCAGCAATTAAAGAATGTCAAAGTATCAGCAACATTACTTTCTATGAGTCAAATACAGACTTAATATTTCATGACAAAAATGAAGAACTGCACGACCAGACTTAATGGAGATCCATAAGTGGTTGCTAAGGAGATCAGCTTTTGAAAGAAAATATTTCTGCAATTTGAATGACACATAGCTGCATTTAAGGGATGCTGAGTCTTAGCATGTACAAAAAAGTTTAGTTCTTAAGAATGGTCAATATGAGTATAGATTCATCAGTGAACTAACCTGATGTCATAAAGTAAAAGAATCCCTCAAAATTTGGAAAATTCTCAAACAAAGTCATTTTGGAAAAACGCTTAATCAATAACAAAGCGTTTTTCAATAATGAAATGCATCTTTCTGGGTAATTACTTCGTTTTTGGATACATATTTTTATTTTTTTATGTTATTTATGGCAGCAGGTATATTTACTGATGAATATAGCTCTTATTGGCCAAGTTTAAAATTTTCAAATTTTCTGTTCATTTGAAGACCTTTCATCCCTTTAAAAAATATGCCAAATATAATTACATCAATTCCAATGAAAACCAAGAATTGTTATGTCAAGGCACTAAGTTGACAAAAAACATTTTTAGACTCAATATTATTGCCTCGCAGGCCATTCTGGGCTGATAAAAATTGGTATGAATTCTCTGATGGAGCATATTCGAGGTTGTCAATTGCATTTCGTTAGGAATATAAAATCACTGTTGATAATGACGGAAAGAAAAATCAAATGATACAGAAGTCAATTGGGTGCAATCCCAATGAGCATAGACAACAAGAGTATGATAAATCATCTTATTAGTGATATTGAGCTCTTACTGATTGTCCTGGGCTTCAATCAAACATAGCTTTCTACCATACTCTCTGACCCAATATAGTCACATCAAAGACAAGTCGGCAATCAAAGATAACTGATCAAAGATTTCATGTGGCCGGGTCTTGTGCAATTATTCAATGATTAATTAGATTGGTGAGAATATTTTCACACAGATATATCCGTGTCAAATGATAGGATTTTTATTATTAAATAAACCCTTTCAAGTCCCCCTGATTTAGACCCTTAATACCTTACTTCAAGATTGTGCCACAACCCTAAATAGTCCAAATGGCAATAAAACAGTAAAAAATTGCCACCATGGACAATACTGTCCTGACTGAAAATCAATATCAGCTCCTTACGCCATCAAGTCAGCAGTAGAGAAGACAATAGTGAGATTTTATGAGAAACATAAAGTATAATTTTGTTACATTCTCTAAAAGGATTTCATTGACATTAAACTGATAATATTAGTCTTACAAATCATTTTAGCTTAGAGAGTAGCAATTCAATGTTTAATGTAAATTGAAAGTAGCAATCTGAAAATGAACATGTCATTAAGACACAAGAACCTTACAGAAAGTCAAAGAAAGGACTTGTATTACAAAAATATATATTGTATCATATAATTGACAAAACGTCTTGTAAAAATGTCCCGATCATTAGGTTTAGCTTAATTAGAGAATCTGAACAAGTCAATACAAGACTACTCATTTTTTTAAAATTCAAGTAGGCCTATAACTTTTCAGAACATGCAACCACTGATATTTGAAGGTGTCTGCTGATAAAGAGTGAAAGCTGGTGACCACCAAGACACACATTTCAACAATATCATCTTACTCCAAACATTTCTTACTTAATCTCTAACCAAATAACATCAACAATAACAATTTGTTGAGAAAACAACATTCTTGGTGAAATAAGCAATTAAAAATGTTAAAAACAATTATCTCTTCGTTTCTTTTCTCAGCCTTTCATTTCAATTTGCTGTCAGTTTGAATCCACAAAAATGAGAAAAGAAAAGAAAGCAACACATTTGAAACCTATCAATAAAAGAATTCTAACAATTTTTTGCCAAATTAACAAGTTGTTAGAAAACTTGTGATCCCCTTACGTATGTAATTTTCCTTTAATTAGTCTCTTATTTCTTATTATTGGATTAGAGTTTATAAAAACTGGGAAATGACAAATGTTGTGGTGTTCATTAAGGTTTTGTACAAAATTACATCCCATAAAATTCTAACACACTTAGAAAATTTAGAATTCACTTTTTTCATCTTTTTGAAAAAGGGGAATGGGCACTGCCATGTATATCAAGAATAGCTACAATGTAAACACTAAAGCCCCTCTGACCTGCAGCACTGATAGGGAATAAGGGTTTTGGAAAAAGTACTTCTCAACCTGTCAAAATTTACACCCAATCTCTGGTTACAGTATTTATCCAACGTTTATTTGTAGTTTTTGAAATTTGTTAGTTAGCAAAACTATTCTACCTGATTTCATCAATGGGTAATCTGGGAGTAAATAAAGCTCCTTTACCAAAGTTCCACTTAAGTCATTTAATCTGAACATAAGTCCTACTTAAGTCAGTGTATCTTCATATAAGTCCTACTAATGATATTTATGCAACCTGTTAACCAGTTGTAATTCCTGCCTATTCTAATAAAACACTGTTGGTTTAACATGACTTTATGATTCATAAAATGATTGATGGCACTGACCAATATCTATAGTCTTCTGTTGATTGGAGATTACTGTGAGTGCAGGACTTTAGAAGTGCAGGTTTGTGTCCAGTCATGTCTTAATTGCAACACAACAACACTACTTTTTGTATAATCACAAGAAAACAGACTTATATTTAACTCTCCATGCCTAAACCCTAAAGCCAAACAAATAAATGAGGTAGACAGGTAGACAAAAAGGAGCTCAATAGCCATATTGGCTCATTCAAAATGGAAATACCATTTCAAGCATCCCAGCATAATCAAAATACAGAGCCAATTAGTAAGGCTGTTTTCCATCTTGTACATTTGATACCAACAGAAGCAGACGCAAGCTAATTGTTTCTGCATCAAATACAAAAATTCCAGACAAAAAACCTTTTTTACATACTTTATAGACTTTTTTTCAAGTCGCTGCTCCATCATGGCTGTCAGTTAGTAAAGAAACCTAGTTCAAATGTTTTGCAGATCTGTTAAGAAACTGACAAAATGTAGACCAATTTGGCACAATTCATTGCATGAATGTCAAGTCTAAAACTAAATAGGCAATAGAAGAAGAGGAAGGCAGACTTTTGCAATTAACTTTCAACATTTTCAAGAAACGGTCTGCCAATTACATTTCTGCAATCATATGATAAGTGGGAACATGAAACATTTCGGGCAGATGATATTGACCAAATATAGGAACCATTATCTTCAATTGTCGTCTAGAAAACTTCCTCTTTCAGGAAATGACTTGTAAATTAGTTTTTCACTGTCTACATTTTCTCTCGTCCAGTTTTAAATAGAATGAAATAGAGCAGAATTGAGTTTATTATTTTATATGACTACTGTCAATAAATGGCTTGTCAGACTAAAGGTTCATGACTAAAACAATATCATTATATCATTATTCTAAATCTTATTTTAAGACTCTACCAAATATTGTTAATATAAAAACTGTTTTTGTATATTTAAATAAATAAAAGGAATTTAAATTTATCGTCCAAATTGGATGATGAGCTCAGATTCTGACTGCTTAAAACTTAAAGACTGTCAAACTTATTGTGAACATAATAATTTAATATCCAGCATCAAATTTTCTCAATTAGTGCACATTTTGAATTTGTTATTTGAGGTGAAGGTTTTTAAGGGAGAAAACACAAGCAATAAATCTGACCCAAAAAATTAATTCAAATGTGAATACAATTTTTAAATAACAGGAAGTTGACTTACTTGAAAATATAAGTTCAACAGTATAAGAAATAATTATTTTAATCCGACACCTTAAATAGATGTCATTTAAAGAAAAGGAAGTTGACTTACTTGATAATATAAGTTCCGCAGTAAATGTTTGTGCTGGATTACCATTACCACTCAATCCTTCACATCTATAGCTACCTTCATCACTAGCTCTCACTTTAGGAAAATATAATGATCCATTACTGTACACAACATGTCTGAAATTTCAAATTTGCATCAAAATATATATGCATCCAAAAGTTACTTATATAACAGATTCAGCATGCATTTTTTATTGACGATTGAATCAGAATATACAAATTTAAATTTAAAAATTGTTTTTGATTCTAACACTGTTATCAACATGGCCTCCTTTTTAACTGGCTTTTACTAGTCAGTTTTGGGGTCAGAGGGAATGACATGAAAAAAGCATCTTGTCATTTGGATGGGACAATAAACCAAATGTGGCCTGTGTGTTACAGGTCGTGCATGTTAAAGATCTCTGGAAATAAAAAAAGAGTAGGCTGATGCTGATGTCCTGACAGAACTTCTCATTGTGCCCTGCATGGCATTGCCCATTTTCATAAGGTGCAGAAGAGTAGGATGTAAAACTCCATTCATTTCATTTAAAAAAAAACTTTAAAAGTAGTAAATAAATGTCTTGTCACATGATCTACTGTATCACACATACCTGGAAGTATTGGAAAGTTTCTCATAGTTAGAAAACCAGTCAATTCTTACAGCATCATTAAAAGAACAGTCTAGTCTGGCAGATTTACCCTTCAATACCAACTGATGAGCAGTAAATTCATTTTCTCTCAGGTGGGGAGAGTTTGGAGCTGAAAAACACAAAGTTTCAAAATATATTCAATTTCTGTTTGTAATAGTCATATTTTATGGCAGTTCCTTGACCAAATCTCATGGCAATAATCTATCCTGAAATTGCTATTGAAGGATAGCTTATTATTGAAGATAGGTCATGTGATTTGTCAATGTCACCAGCAAAAGACACAAAGAAGGTTATTTTTGCTTAAGTCAAATGAACATAAATTTGAAAATTTTAAATGAACATAAATTTGAAAATTTTAAATGAACATAAATTTGAAAATTTTAAATGAACATAAATTTGAAAATTTTAAATGAACATAAATTTGAAAATTTTAAATGAACATAAATTTGAAAATTTTAAACTTGGCCAGTAAGAGCTCTATTCATCAGTTAATAATCCTGCTGCCATAAGTAACATAATAAAAAAACATCAAAAGTTTTCCGGATTTTAAGGGATTCGATTACTTTATGACACTGAGTAAGTTAACTGGTGAATATATACTCATATTGACCATTCTTGAGAACTATAACGTTATGTTCATACTAAGATGCACGATCTCTTTAACAATATTCAACAGTGTTCAATTTGTAACAGTATTAGGGTGTAGCTGAAACAGAATTCAACAGTAAAAAAATTCATCAAAGTTATTTTCCACAGTTCTGATTTGGTTGGCATTTAAGTTGACATGTAACAAACATGTTTTGTTTATTATCATTTTCTTTAAGTTTATTCTCCAATATATTTGTGATGGAAACCATTTATTTATATTCAGCAAGCAAGGATCTCAATCTGTCAGCACTCCCTATCAACGTGCAACTTTTTTGAGGCAAGTGAGACAAGACTTGTTTATACAACCAAATCAACAGTGACGAATGTTTAAATTGGCAATTAATTTAAAGATATGAAAATAAATTTTATTTGGTCATGAAATAATAAGCAAATGCCAATATGGAAAAGTTTATCAAAATATCGTGAAGTTTGGCACTTTTATGTAACTCATATAAATGATTATGACATGTAATACTAAAATAGTGAAATAAATCTGCCATCAAGATGTATTGGTTCAAATTTATTCATTTAAACCGTGTATATCAAATCTGTATACTGTTTGTTATTCAATATATATATATATAAACCTTGTTGAGGCACTGTGATATTATCAACCTCTGGAATTTAATTTCATATATTAAACCTTCCTACAAGTCTGGCCCACAGGCTTTTAAAAATAGATGTCATTGGTGATACTTTTTGGCTTAAACTGTGGCTATGATTCTAGTCATGGATGACATTTTTGTTTTTGATGGCAATTAAAAATGATAGTTGCTGTTAGACTACTGTGTCACTGATGTGGAAGCGACATAATTTTTTACATTTTGGTAGCTGCCATAGAGATGTCCAAAATAGCTGCTGTAGAAAGATCTTTGTAGCCTTTGTGCTTAGCAAAGGATTTTGCCCAGCAATACTAGCTAGATATAAGTAATGTCAGTATAAATCTACATCATGAGGATGCAAATAAACTACTATTTCCTACAAGTCATCTGCAGAATTCATAGTCTTTGCTAACTAAATTTACATGTAAAAGCATAAAAAGGAACGAGTTATTTCTAAGATTTCACTATTCCATCTCACATGGCAGTTTCTGCCGTAGAAGAAACTAAATGGTAATTGATGTTTGTGATCAATAATTTCTTGTGGAGTTTTATTTGGAGGCTAAAATTATCAATGTATAAAGTTTTGTTTAGAGGGTAATCAAGCTCTAATATCAATATAATTATATGTTTTTCCAACCATCTCTCATTACTAACTCAACTTTACTTCAATCAACTGGACTTGTCAATCTATCAACTATTAACAATTAATCATAATCAGGCATGGGTGGATAGCTTGCCTAGGACAGTGACATACACCATGAGTGATACTTATCTTGGTTTGCTATGAATTTAAATTCAAACAATTGAATTTAGAATTTCATCCACACAAGCATAGATTCACCATTGTTCTGGTGCTAATATACTTCAGTATAAGCTTATCTCTTTTGAATAAAGATGTGATGTATGTTACACCTTTCCGTCATACAAACAAAAAAATCATCAGAGCCTATTAAGGTGAATTATGAAATAAGGCATTGTAAAAAAAAATGCCACTTAAATCTCAATTCATTTGGGCATAGAATTCAAAAGTGCAGGAACTTTTTTTTTTTTTCGTGAAGTAAGGATCTAACTTAACTTATCCGGATAATTCTTTTGTACTTAGTAACTTGGAAGTTGAGACGAATCATTCTAAGCAAGTGCATCTATCAATAATCAATAGGTTGTAAGAATCATATAACAGAAGATTAAGTTAATCAAGTTTGACATTACAATTTTAAACCATTTGCTCTTTTTATCGCGCTCAGTCAAGCGTTTGAAAATGAGAAAAATTGAGAATGAATCTTTAATCTATACATGGTATGCTATATTGCCTCATCCTTAATGCAAATGTTTCTCTATTCATAATTTTTTTTATAATTTCGCAAGAAAACTCATATTTTTACAAGTGAATGATCTTGAATAAAAAGTCAATCTGATATCTTGGGCGATTGTCTTCCACATTTATGACAGCATTCAATAACCATCACAATTTTCGTGAAAATCACATCCTCTCATTTGCACAGATATCATTAAGCAGTCATTGGAAATGATCTTATGAATTGAAATTGTTCAAGGTCTGATGAAAACATCAAGCTTCCAAATTGGTTCTTTTAGAACACTGACTAATATTAGAGTTTCTGTCAGGCATGTGTCTGCTAAAAGCTTTAAGAAATTATTGATCAGATTTGTCAAATTGAGGTAATACAAGACAAGTTGAATGAAGAGATATATAAAAAGAAGTTCCAATACATTGAAAACGGTTTCAGATTTGAAGGTTTGATTGACAGTTATATAGCCATTGAAACACATTAAGTTAATTTTTGATTGACAAGGTGTACACTCTAAAAGGATCAGTCTGAGCTCTTCCAAAGAAGCTCTGGAGTGAAAAAGAACCATCAATTTACATACAGTTAGCTAATTGAGAAATTATGTCAGTTTTGCACCAGACCACTCATGATAGGTCATTAGCATTTCTTTGCTCCAAAAATATTGTATTTATGAAAGAAAGATATAAATTTCTAGACTGTTCTGGACATGTTGCCAAAAGAGCCTTTTATAAAGCAATTTGAAAACAAATATCTCTTACTCAATAACTTGCTATCTTTACTTCATTTAGTTTTCAGTTAAAAATAACTTATCTAGCAAGATGCGATTGACATAAGTCATAATGTATGGTATGGCAGCAAATTGAAGATGAATAAATCAAGAACTGGATTGCAATTAATCACGATATTAGAGATGATTTTACTACCATTTTTACGTATCAGGTCAATATTTCTGAATGCTTCAATACCCAACTCCATTACGTATCTAGGAAAAGCCATGAATTTTACATTATTCTTTCTCTTTTCATTACTATATAACGACTGTATAACGTAATCACGACCATCAGATCTACGCCATTTTTATACTCTTCAATTTGGAAGGAGTATTTTAGTACAATTTAATGTTTAATGATTGGAAAACGATGGCAAGATTATTACCTCCAAACATCGAAGAGGTCAGATACTCTTGAGAATCTATCTCTCCCCTAAGGAAATATCTAATGACTTAACTTTATCCAACTTGATCCTAACACATTTGAATACGATTACGCCAAAATGTATTTAATTCACTCTTAATCTAGCTTGAATGCCTCAAATTTGGAAACTCCATTATTAGCACATCCATGTTAAAAGCTTTTCTAAATAGTGATTTTCTCTAAGTCAGTGAATAATTTAACTTCTATATTTCAATATTGGTTTTTAAAACCTGTCCTTAATCCCTCTACAAGTAAAATATTTTACAACAAAGCTAAAAAGTTTTTAATGAAAATCTCACTTGTTAAAAGATTTAGAACCCAGTCAGTGATGGATTGCCAGATAGAATTAAGTAAATTGTAAATTTAACAATGCATTGCAAATTGGTATCTATAAAGTACTAGTTTAATTAGACAGTCCAATGTAACATTGAGGTTTTCTATGCATTGAATGATTCAGTTTCTTCAATGGCAGCATACAATGGAAGATCATTTAAAAAGTTCATTCAGAAGCTGTAATTAGGCTGACTTGTTATCATCACTGTTTGATGTAAATAAAACAAGCACAGAATAAACATCCTGTCTTGTGATGTGTTATTTCTGTTTTTTGCTAATATACCCTTTTCAGTTTATTCCTTGCTAATAGCTTCTTGAATTCAGCTGCAAAATATCATGTACCTGATCATCGAAACATAGAACTGTCCATTTAATGCACATGTATTTGTGTATTTTTAGACGAATTGTATATTGAAATATTTCTTTTTTTTTATTCCAATGTATTGCCCCATGGACTGAATATGAGACAGGACTTTGTCCTTGTAATTCTGGCCCATGTAAAATAAAGAGTTTATTATTATTATTATTATAATTGACCAAAGACATTGTAACTGATGATCTTAAAAAATGATTTGGTTGATCAATTCATTTATTGCAAAATGAACACTGTCAAAACATATTTTAAAATATAACACTATCGAAATACGGAAATCATCTTGCTTAAATTCTGTATGAACTGGTCGAAAGAAAAAGAAATTAAAAAAACATCCCTGTTGAGTTCTACATGACTGAAAATATGATATTTCTTATATTAGCTATTCCTTTGCAAAGTTTGTAAGGAAAGGTCCATAACTGATTCTGGATGAACTAACTAGAATAATGAAGGCGATCGAAACAAAAAGCTGAAGATGCTCTTGCTTCACTTAACTAAAAGAAAAATTAGAATATAGCTCACCTTGAACATTGAGTAAGAAGTTATTAGAACTGTCCACTGCACCAGCGACATTTTCAGCTCTACAAGAATAGACTCCATTATCTGTAGCTGATATATTCATAACTTTTAATCGACTTCCTTCATCTAATATCTTAATTCTCTCAGTATTGAATAATCTGAAAATATAAGATGAAATATAATGAATAATATAAATACTACATTTAATAATGCATTACACTGATTCAAATATAAAAGCCTTACGCAATAGAACTATATCTAAACCTTACATACAGAAATAGACAAAGCATTGCGCATATATATCTGAAGGTCTATTTTCGACGATTGTACTTTAGGAATTTAGAGATTTGAATATCTGAAACTACTCCTTATTATTGAGATGATTTAATGTCATTTAGAAAGTGGTGTTGCAACAATATTTTCGTTTTTGGGATAACATGTAGTCAGCCTTGGGAGCTTTGTCGTTACCGATTATCAGAGGGGTAATGCATGTTCGCAGTAAAGTCTACCGGTCCGCTGCCTTCCATTTTTTTGGATGGTCCGTTGGCCGAGTGGTCTAGACGGTTGACATGTATTGCTGGTGATTAGGTGCCTGATTCTGAGATCTCTGGTTCAAGCCCATTCGGGTCTCAGCTAATTTTCAGCACGAGAATCTGTGCTATACCAAGAAAGTGTTATCCCAATAACGAAAATATTGTTACTCCTTATTATTATTGATATTTCATGTTATATATTGTTTAAAATATAAGATAAAATTTGAAAAAAAATTTTCAGTGAAGTTGTAGGTCATGTATAATTTTCAGATTGACTCCTAAGGATATGCTTTAATCATCTTTGTACTACAGATAATCAAACTAGAAATGATTCTTATGAAAAATTCATTAATTTTTTATGATAGAAAATTTATCTAACAAGCCAGGACATAAAATCACTTCATCTTTATCAGTAAGTGTTTCATAACCCCCCAAAAATGTTAAGGATATTAATACAGCTTGAAGATCATAGACACAATACAGGTGTTCCATGTCTTCTTTCTTCTTAGTCATTTTCACAATATTTTCTGATATCCCTTCCAGACTAAATAAATTGTGTAAGTTCTATTTATTTGTGAGTTTTAAGAACATAGAAATAGTTTGTTACTTCAAGAAACCTTCATAATAAATACAACATTGTGAATCACCAAATGGTAGAAGATTCTAATGTAACATCAAATTGAAGCTAATCATTTTACATAAATTTACCTTCAAATTTAGAGAGCTCAGTTCAGATACAGACAAAATGGTTGTCCAGAAAATTATTCTGTATCTATTGAATGGTTACGGAATATCCCAAGATATGATTGTGGTAGTGGTAGCAGGTGTTAAGACAAAGTCTTTAAGTGTAAAGTTATCTAAGTTTATTTATTATCATTAAATGTGAAGTTTGTTTTTTGTGGGACCTAACCTTTACTCGCCAATGGTCCATAATGTCATTGAGATATCTGAAAACAAGATTAGCAGAAGGTAGTCTTTGTGTAATAAATTGAGATAAAGTCAGTTTGTATGAAACAGGTGCTGAGAAATAAGTACCATTTGTTGATTATTTTGGACCATAACATTCAAGTAACTAATGTGAAAGTATTCAGATTGTAACTTAACACTTTCAATTTAGATTCTATTAATATGCTGGTAATATACATATATCTTATGTATCTAGGAAGTTGAATTTGAACATATGCAATTATATTTTATGAAACATCTTTCATTACAGTGAAAATATCAAGCTGTACAAGGGAGCTTATGACCAGATGACTAGTGCAACTGAGTTTGAAGATTTTCTTTTTTAAAGAAAGAAACAACTACAGTTCATAAGAGTATCAACTTCAATTATTGAAAGTCCTGTCAACCAACAGTTTCCCAACCAAACCTTTTCAGGATTAACAGAACCCATTTACAACTGAGTCTTCTGGATCTATAAGACCAAGTGACTTATTCCAAGGTCGAATTTCACTTGTCAGCTAAGTAGATTCTACAACCACAATTTATGCACCATATGTACATCTTAACCAAAGTCCTAAAAACATTGGAAGCATCCACTTTTTTATGCTTGAAGAAAACTATTAAATACCTAATAGAAGTAACATTCTAATAGAAAGCCTATGGAGATGATATAAGACAATTAAACCCTAAGGTAACATCACAAGACAAACAAATAAATGATGCCGCCACATTACCAAGAACCATTCTTAGATTGGTCTCGCTTCTCCTCCTGTTGTATATGCACAGTTAACAATTATGCTCAGTAAATATATATCTTATGTCATCATAAGCCTCCAGAATAAAAACAAAACAGCAGTTGAACATTTCAATTCAACCTAAGTTCTACTTGCTTCCACATAATTGAACTACCAACACCAATATTATATAGTAATAAATAGTTGAGTTAGAGATGTCAATGTTTACTATATACTTGTTGTTCGATATTATCTGTTATTATGCATGGTTGATAAAGATTCCTGTATGTGAATTGAAACATTGCTTAAATTAAGGGAAGGAGTACCGGTAGTATATCCATAATAGTGGCCTTATGTATCTAACACCAATATTGTCAAATACAGAGGGCAGAAACAGTCAAGTTATCAAATTCACTGAAAATGAACAAATCAGGTGCAGACAGTGATGAAGTGGTACCTCACAAGGTGGTTAATTTGTCTTTAGGTGTAAAACTGTAAACCAATCCAAGTTTTATCAAAATTCTTAAAGAGTCAAGACCAGGGGTTAGCCATGTGGTACTTTCTAATACTCTCTAACATTGACCTCTACAGGCAGTATCAAAGGTTAAGGGTTATAGTACAATATTATCTATTTTACAGCTGATTATAAGTATATCAAAGAAAAGACTAAACAATTTAACATTGACCCTTACAATCTAATTTTTGCCTCTGATGTTATACATAGCAGTGGTTTGAATGTTGGACATTTTCTTTAAATCGTGGTCATCTTTCCTCATCATTCCAGTTGTCCATGATGTCCATGCGATAAGATAATCAAGGAAAGATTGATGTCATGAGGTTTGGCAAAGGACCAGCTTGTAAGAAGGATCCTAAGTGAAATCCAAGTTGTCATTGTAAATAAAATTTGTTTCTTTCTCTAGTTGCCAAGAATAATCTATGGTAAAACATTTGAAATGATCTGTAGACTAACATTTGCAAGGGGGATAATTTAAAACATTCATGGCATTGAAATACATTTAACAATTGGATACTAGTTGAATAGTACTTAGTGTAGCAGTTTTGACATCAACAAAACATCCTTAAAAAATGTCCAGGTGGGCAAAAAAATAAATCAACAGCCCTGGTCCCAACACATTCAAAGGCAAGAAAACCCTTTCAATTGCAAAAGATTGCACAGGTTTAAAATCAGGACTGAAAAAAGAACTGGAAGGTTAACTAACAAAACATTAAGATTAACATAAATATTTTCACTATACATGAACATGTAAATATATCTTCAATAGTAAGACCTGATAATCAATGTGTATATATTAAAAAAATTCTATGAAATAATCGAATTATAAACTCTTCAAAAATAAAATATGGAAACACTGACACCTCATTATTGGTGATTTAAATGAACAATTTGGCGACAATGGCTTTCAATATAATAGCAAAGGGACAATGGGAAAACTATTAAATATTCTCTAGAGGTGGATTGAAGAGCTTAAGAGGAGGCGTGTTAGAAAATCATTGGGAATGAAAACACAAATTAAATCAAGCCTAAAGATATTGGCATCTTGAACAATAGAATGTGTACCTAAGCATAATGTCCAGATATGAAGCGTGCTACTTTACCATATGGTGGATATTGTTTGCACTATTGAATGGACTGTTTACTTATTATTTTCTAGTGTAGTCAAATCATATGGATTACTGACTCTATTGAAGATGATGATTGAGTTTGAGGTAGTAAATTCTCCCTTGATTCAATAAATGAAATATCACTATTAAAATTGATCAGTTTTCTATTGTCTACATCCTATTTCATAATTAGATACACATACTAGAATAGACTCCATATTTCCATATCTCCCTCGCCTCTTATGACCTTTGATCTTTTTTGTATATATCTGATTGTCTGATCCCTCATCTTTGCAAGTGATATTCAAATGTTATTTTCATGTTATAAAAAGACATCAATTTGTCCATGGTTAAATCCTGGCAAAGGTTGAGATGAACTTCCAGATATTATAACCTGGTTTCACTGTATCAATGATGCAGGTCGGAGAGCTGACATGGAAAAAGCGTTTGGATAGGACAATAAAACCGAGGCCTTGTGTTCTACAGGCTGCGCAGGCTAATACCACTGTCCCGGCAAAATTTCCCTCATTGCACACTGTATGGTATTGCCAATCTTCGTTAGCCCATTAGGTTCAGAATAGTAGGAGTTAAAACTTCATTCCTTTTATTATATTGCTTAATTTGTTTCAGGATAAAAACGTCATAAAGTTGTCAAAATGCATAGAATTGTTAATATGGTATGTTTCAGCCTGCTGTGTGAGCTCTTTATAAATTTGTACATTTGTCAACAAATTGGGTACGCTGTGTATGATCTCTCTCTTTATTAATCTATGAAAATCTTTCAAACAAAAATTTGTACCCAAAAGCTATTTCCAATACTTGTCAAGATGTTTTCAATTAAAGAATACCACACCAGCAGTTGTCAAGGGCATGGGTAACCACAACAAAAGAACTCAATGATTCTAGAAGCTTTTGACAGAACTGCAAAATTGAATAACAATACATTCACATTCGGCATTCATCGTTTTTTCAATAAAAAAGGAAAGTCCTAACATGACATAAATCATATGGTAATACACTTTCTATAGTAACTGTATATTTTCTAAACATAAAATTAAAAATTTACATTTTCAATATCAAACTAATCATATTCAAATGGACATTAAAATGGTGGCATGTTTGCTTTTTGTCCAATTAGTCTGGTAAAATCTGGGCAAATTTCTAGATTATTATTTACCTGATTGTGATCATATACACATTATTCAATCTGTTTTCCCATTAAAATCTATATTTTTCTCATTAATCAAACTAAACATATGGCCTAACATGGCGGGAAGTGAAAAGAAAGTTGGCTAAGAACACATCTGTCCTACCATCAAATGAACATTAATTTTCAATTCCTATTTACTTTTTACTGTCTTCCTGTTGTCCTCAAGCATAAAAATCTGTTTGGTTGCGGTAATAATTAGACAGTTATGTGAGAAGATTTGTACTTGCATGACTCTTTAATATTGAAGTCTAGATTATTTCTATACATGAGCTGCGAGACTTGTTTGTTGAACTGTGGGACTGCTGTTTAACTATTTTTACTAAAATGGCATGAAGTAAGCAGATTTTTCACACCTTTCAGATCCTGCTGAGCTGCACTTAATCACTTGAAATCAGTAGGAAATAAAGGTGAATTTGATGTGATAAACATGTGTTTTTGTAAACAGTGAAATTAAGTTCAGACAGAATAGAGGAAGTAGACATGATACATTGTAACTTAATGCTTTGATATTCATGCTTTTATTGAATATTATTTACAGAATCTTTATATACTACATCATCGGATTCAGACAATAAACTGAGGCCCTGTGTGTTACAGGATATGCAAGTTAAGTTAAAGATCCCTTAACTGGCAATTGCAAAAAGAGAAGGCAAAGCTGTTCTGGCAAAACTTCCCTCATTACACACTGCATGGCGTTGCCTGTCTTCATTAGCTCATAAGGTAGAGACAAGTGTGCTATGAAACTCCACTTTATTTCAATTTCTATTTCATTTTCAGGAAATCTCCATAAACAATGAGCAGTTTTCTGGTAGAATGGCCAACCAATATCTAAAAACTTGAAATTGAAATATCCACACTTGAAATACACAAAAGTGTCAATAAGGCAATATTTATTCAAACTAAGATTGAGCATGGAAATAAATACAGAATGCTATATAAAGAATAAAACACAGGATATATTGGAAACAAAAAGAACATTTCATGAACAAAATTCTCCAAGCTATCAATGTCATTGAACAACAAGCATGTACTTGGTATAATGGATAGAGCCTGACTTGTATCAAAGACAATCAGATTAACAACTTACAAATATCAAGGCATTACACCATGAAATAATACCGTTCTTTTAATTTCAATTTGCTATCTGATCCTGATTTAATTGAATTACCTCTCTCAACCAGATTCTTCAATTATTGTTACCATGAAGACATCTTGTGAAAAATCAAAGCAGACGGACAAAATCTTTGATATTTTTCACTCAACACCTTCAAGATTGACAGCAAATCAGACCAATTCTTAACTGGATGTAGTAATGTCTGAAACTAAAGACTTGATAAGCTTGTAACTGACAACATCTTTGTGTGACTGTCTCAAATTGGTGAAATCAAACCATGTTCAACCACAGGAAGAAAAGCCAGCTCCCATGATTTTAACAAAAATTCACTTTTAAATAGAAAGAAAGGAACCATTAAGGCTGCAAATTTATAGAAAAAATATTTGGACATGTAAATTGTAAATGTTATAAGTTAGATTTAATGTGGACAATAGAATTTTATAAAACTCAATAAAGCCATTGTTAAAATTCCAGAATAGAAAATTGATCGGAACGAAAAGCTCGCCAATTTTTTAATGATTTAATCAAATATGTTCCTAATCCTCGCATGAACAGTAATCTGAATTCTGAGTAGAGATTAGATAATTCTCTTTTCAAAATGATCGAGAATAGTAATCAAGGCATGCAAGGATTTATTGACATGTTTTCCGATATGATCATTATTCAATGACGATCACTGATTACTGAGTTGAATGTACCAGAATGAATGCATGTTAGAAATGGTTGATGAACTTTCAGATACAGCACTGATTCAATCTGGCAAGGGATCAATGTTTGATTAAAGGTATGAATAGGCCAGAATGACAGACGTCCTTTCAGATTTCATCTGAAATCGATCAATAATTTAAACTATGCATGTAAATTAATGAAATCGTAATCAACTGAACGGAATCAATCTCCTGTTTTGGAATGATGAAGTATTTTTTAAGTCCATGCTTTCCTTAAATACTTTCATCTCCAAACCAAACTGACAACATTTTTACCAGATAATCAATTTTCTCTTCTAAACATATCAATTTTATTTGGCATGTTCCATGATTTTGTGACACATGGCATGCAACAAAATGTTAAAAGCAAGACCACAAAATAACAAAAACTTTGAATTTGAAACATTATATGACAAATTATGAAGTAAAAGATTTAAACAACTTCTGCAATGCCAATATAATCTGTATTCTCAAATTCCTGATGAAAAACAGTTCTTCAGAAGCAGACGTGCTTCAAACTGTCAGCAGCTGTATGAGTAACACAGTGAAAATCAATTGCTTGTTTACCAAATGATCCAATATGCTAACCATTGCACTCATTTCAAGTTTGAGCAGGTAAATGCATGGGATTACAATTCCAATGACTGATAAAATGAAACAAATTTCTTCCTAACAGCTAATCATAGATTTAGAATTCTGCACAGCTAACAAAAAGTACACAAAAAACAAACTCTGCTGCAGAAAAAATAGAAGCAATGTTTCCATCAGTGTCTGTTTCGTGTTCAAAACCAGAAACAATTTTTACATCTACACTATTATCATTTTCAATCTACGAAGAGTTCCAATGAATCACAAAGATTAAGTAGCACATGGCCTATACCATAAACTATCAGGATGTAGAATCTTTATTGTAGCAAATTCACATCTAAATACCACTTAAAATAAATTTCTGTTTGTGGAGCCATTAAAATATATGTTTTTGAAGCTTCAGGAAGTTGTCTGGTTGTTCTCTTTGTACCTTGATGTTTGGGAGGTTTTTCACCTTTAATTTATTTGACTACACTTGTATCTGATTTCCAACTTGATAGCAAATGAAGCGATTTATTGCAGACGGATTTAACAAATTTTATTTAACTGTGACTACATTTACATGTGCGATTCTTGAATTGTTTTGAGTAAAATTTGAAAAGGTTTACATAATTTTCTTACATCTCATTACAATTGCCTTATACAATATATTTTGCTTTCACTTTGAATCAGCAATAGACTTATTAGCCAATGTTCAAGACGTAAACTGCAGTCTAATAATGCCCTTAAAAAAATTGAATGAGATGGGATATTTAGTTCATTAATATTCTATGATATCAGAAAGTGAAGAGGTTTAATCTATATTTAAGTTAATAATACAGTGAAACCCTCCAAACTGTATACTCTATAAACTGGCATCCCTTGTAAACCAGTCTATTTGAAAAGTCCCAGCCGAATCACTATATAGCACATAGGAGATAACCCGGGTAAATTGACACCCTCTCTAAACTGCAATCTGGAATCAAAATCAAGTCCTAAAGTAGTTAATCTATAGTTAATTGGTCTCTCCAAACCAGCATCTGAATTTGTATTAATTGAAGTAAATCAGTTGACAGCATGAAAGTTTAATACAACACATGCTAATTAATCACTAATCCAATTAATTATGCTTTAATATATTACCACTGCTTCAGGTTAACCGGCAACCCCTCCAAATCGTCATTGTACCCACCAAAAATAGCATGGAATATCTGATAACAAGGACAATGCTTTGTAAATTGGATTTCAAACATTATCACTTGTTGCCTACACAAAAAACACATTAATTACCTAACAAAATATTGCCTCTTTAAAAGTCCATGGCAGTTAAAATTAATGTTTCTAAGCGATATTAGTAAATTACTCTGCAGAAATTGAGATAGTGAACTTTTCTACCAATTCACTCCATCAACTCATTTTAACTTCATTTTTTTCTATTGATTTTCCAAAACGGGATCACAAATGTCTTAAAATGTTACAAATAGCTATAAAACACTGAACTTCTTCTGTCATCTAATTAATGTTTAAAAAATGAAAAGATTTATGATTCAAATTATAGGGACTGATTAGTTTTTTTTTCTAATCATTGAAAAATACACAACAGTTATTTTAAAGCTTAAGGCAAATTTATAGCTACTGTTGAGGATGGTTCCAATGCCATGTTGCACATGAACTATTGAAGAAAGACGTGTTGGGAAGGAGATAATAACAAACAAGCGAGCTGAAGTGAGAAATTATTCATTGAGTCACAGATTCATCAACATATCCCAACCATTTAGATCTAACTTAAGTGACATCACACTCATAAATAACAAACTAAATAGCAGGCATCGCCTCATAACACACATCAAGCCAACTTTTCAATTGCCGTTAGCTTTTGTTCAAAAAAACTTCTTCCTTCGTCTTTCAATGGATTTAAATCAAATAAACCCATACTTCTGTTTATCTTAGTGTAACGAAACGGTAGCTTTTTTCTCTCTTCTCAACAAAAGTCATGTATCTCAATGATTTATGCTTCTTTTGACATTACTCCATTTTCTAATATTTTCAAGTCAAAATAACTGATGAACTGGGAATTGATCAGATCTTCTTTCTAATAATGAGAGGGTAATGTGGATTTAATATGCTTTTAATTAAATTTTCTATTAAATTTTATACATTTGGTCATTAAAAGTTACAATTCAAAAGACCTTCTTTCACGGAAGCATTTACTTTATTATATATCAAATATCGTAAAATGGCTTCAAATGTTCAATTTGACAAATTTACCTAGACAGAATGTCTTCTAAGTTGGGTTTTGATTTCATTTCAACTGTTACAAACATGCAATATTTAATTAAATTCATCTGTTTTCTTACAGTTGTCCAGGAAGATTCCTTTTTATTTCATAATGACAATACCAAGTAAGGACATAGTTTCTTCTGATTGAATAATAAAATTAAAGCTAAATTCTTATGTCACAAATGCATTGATCAACCTTCTTAAGGAGGAAGGCATATACTGGAAAAAACAAAATATTAATGAAAATAGAACTTAATATTTGAACTCTCAACATCTAACTGTATCTGAGGGCAAAGAGTCATGAAAAAGATCTAATGGCTTAGTGACATGTAATGTATGGACCATGGAATTTTAAAATATGTTTCAGTGAGTGGCTTTTATGTTTAAATCCCAGTCCCAAATGATCAGACTGAGGACTAGGAGTACTCCTGCATGATATCCAGGGTATCGCAGGGTGATCCAGGTCTGATCAATTGCTATTCCTCGTTAGCAAAATTCCAGGCTGGTCCTTGGACATGTTTGACATAATTTTGTCACAGGTTAAATGGGTGAAGGATAAAATTCAGGTCTCAATTTTTAAGTCCAGGTCTACACCTTGGCTATTACTATTACTCTTTTCGAGACAGGCCTGCATCAGTATAGCTCAGAATAACCCAGGTCTGCTTGTTGGCCAACTGGCTATTTCAGATCTCTGCCAGTATTATTCAGCCATCATCTAGGTCAGGTCAGTCTGCAAAACTATTTTTGAAATTATATTATTACATGCCATTCCTGAGACACCAAAACCTCTTTCACAAAGTTGTAATGAATATTAAAATTCCTGGTCCCACATGCTCAGACAAATACCCTGATATATCCTGCCCCACCCCCCAGATATCCATAACAAGTTTATAATTGGAATATTAGTTAAAGGGATAATAGGCGTTAGAATACACTCGTCCTACGGCTTATATTTGTGTTTCATATTGACTATTAGTTAAATAAGTATGCATCCCACACTTTACCAAATTTTAAAAAGCCACAATAAAAATATATTCGGGATTTTAAAAAAAAGTGAGCCAGCGACGATTCCATTCAGTTTGAGAATAAAAGCGTCTGGTAAATCAACGCTAAAATATCATTGTGGAATTCAACAGTAGGGGTCAAGGACGCGTGAAAACTCACATGTTAGAGTTACTTCCCTTTATATTTACACGATTTGAAAATCGCTTGATGGATGGCTCAAGCGTTTTATGATAACTACTTTATTTTGGGGATTTATCAGATTTTAGAGGGATTTTGATGTATAGGTAAGTCCACTGATGGATATATACTGTTATTGTCCAAATTTGAGTGAACTTAAAATTTTATGTTCGTTCTAACGCCTATTATCCCTTTAAAAAAGGGTTAAACACTAGTTGAAATATACTAGCTTATATTAACTTACATCCTTTGATGGTGTACAACAATTGATGTAGGACATCAGTCTTTTAAAGAAATTGTAGAAATACAGATATCCATTACAAGTTTGTTATTAGAAGATTGGTTAAAGAGATTCTGGCAGTAAATGACATCATTGTTAACGAGTTGAAATGACTAACAAAGCTAGCAATTAATATTTTATGAAGGTAACATTATCTGGCATAGAAAAAACGAACATATCTTAGTTGCTTTGACGTAGCCACATGTTGGCAGTAATCTTATCTTTCTCATAAATACCGAATCAATGATATCTCGTCAATTTACTGGTATTACATAGTGGATGATACTGAAATCTACTTGAATCTGTCGTAATCTTTCTTCAAGTCTCTACAGTCATCAGATTGATCTAAACTTACACAATACCGATATGGATTGAGTTGAACAATTTTGTTGCTTACAAACATGTCATTTGAATGTAGCTCAATCGTCAAGTCTTGAAGGAGTTGCAGTGTTTGAGCATGTTAGAGGTTTAAAAGTGAACTCTATAAATCATAAGTTATACAGGAGTAGCTAAAAAACAATCCTAGAAACTGCACACTAAAGTAAATCCCATCAGCCCTTCTGAAATAAAGAAGTAGCCACATAAGTTAGTCTTTTTTGAGGAGCTGGTTTAATAATTTATCTCTTAAAGGTATTTTGTCTTGTATATTATGGAAATCATTGATCTTGTTTGATGTTAATGTTAGATTGTTTAATTCCTGCCAAGGTCGAAGTGAAATTTCATATTTTTTAAATGCTTTGCCCTTGTCAGTGATGCATGTCTGATGGACTGATATGGAAAGAGCGTCTAGTCAGGTGGGACCAAGGCCCAGTGTGCTACAAGCTGTGCATATTAAAGTCAGCTGTTGGAAATAGCAAAAGGAGTAGGCTTATACTGCTGTCCCGGCCAAATTTCT
Source organism: Nipponacmea schrenckii (assembly GCA_030562195.1). NCBI lineage: Eukaryota > Metazoa > Mollusca > Gastropoda > Lottiidae > Nipponacmea > Nipponacmea schrenckii. The sequence continues at coordinate 19,265,227 of CM060199.1, forward strand.
CTCATTGCACACTGCATGGCATTGCCCTTCTTAAATCCATAAGATGCAGAAGAAGAGGATATAAAACTGCATTCCAAGAAAGTCTAGACTGATTATCTCTTTGTTAAGTGGAAGAATAAAGTCAGGAGTGGATTCACCACAATATTTAGTGAGACACTAACAGACGGTTCAGGATTTTCTATGTACACCTATCTTAACCATCTATATAACATGCATACCATACTTCACATTTTGTGTCAGCAAATGAGAAACTCAAGTTTGATATAATGGAGAGACAACTCTAACCATACTAATGGTACTTCTCTTTAAATCTTGATTAAAAAAGATAGTCAAAAAATAAATTCAATGTAAAAGCTTCCAAGAAATTTGTTGCCAAAAGTCAATAATTAACAAGAAAACATAGTGACAAATACAGGTGTTTAATCAGCCAAAATAGGCTAATTGTGAAAAAGAAGCCTATTGTATTGCACCAACTGACAGAACTACAAGCCAAAGATCAATCGTGATAAGCAAAACTCTTCACTTAAAACCGCCAAGAAAAACAGTTTTTGTGGTGTTGAAGATATCATTACAATTCCAATAGAAAAAGGCAGGAATTCAATTTGAAATGTTTTTATATTTTGTCTAGCAATGTGAATGTCAACGATAAATTCATTAAAGTTTTTGATGAGAAGCCAGTAGAGCAGAACGAAGACAGATTTAAAATCAACTCGCAAGCTAATCAAAACACAAGTCAATACGGACTGTTTATCACTTCTAGACGACCTCACTATTTTCTACCTAATAGAATTTGTCAATCAAAGAGAACGATTTTGGCAGTAATTCAGCTAGTCTAGTTTTATATTGACTGTCCATCAAATTCCACCTTTTTAAGACTAGATTGAATACAGGGAACTTTTCATTGTTGTGGATAAACTACTTCATTAAAGAAGGAAACTATTGGTTGTTATTTTCCTTTATTGTTTGTTTTTTACATTTTTGTTTCTAAACCAGAGGTTACTAAGAACATGCCATCAATTTGTATAATATGACAAATTACCAATGCCAAATATCCTGACAACATTCCCCAGGAATTTGAAACTTTCTTCAGTTCCTTTACAGCCATTTGTCTTTAAGAACATATCTGGATTCCAGAATAGTACTTGATGCAGAAAAAAGAATGTTAGTGCCAACCTCAATTACAGAATGGTATGTCCAATATTGAAACAGAAGTGGTCTGGAATAAAAGATGTCTGCACCTACTCATTAGAATAACTATTAAAAGTGGCCATCTTTGAAAATCATTTGAACAATGTTGTAAATGTTAAGTGAGGTTTGTCGTCTGGTACAATGAAATGGCTGTGTTTGGTTGGGTTGGAGAACATTACAACCAGATACTGGTACTATTTGTTTATACCAAGTCTAGGTGTTAAGTAAAATAGTGTTTATTGTTAACTAGAGCTTCTGCATTGTATCAAGGGTGAATTTTAACCTTGGCAAATTTCTACTTGACACTTCAAAATTACAATTTAAACAAAATTAATTTTCCTATTAAAGTTTGAAATTTGTGTTCTGCAAACATTTATCTCAGAAAATTGGTTTCAATCACATATGTATACATGTTTAAGAATTTAGCATTTCATATTAGAATCAAATCAGTAGCCTATCATTCATTGTAGAAGAGATCTCCATATTTCATGACATAAAGATTCCTTGGTCAAATTCTACTTTCAATTTCACTTCAAACATGAAGTTTAGGACAATGGATGCTAATTCATAGGAAGCTAGTTCCTTTCAATTGACACAGCCACACATAATGATTGTAGCTAATTTCCATTGCCAAGATTTGAAAACTGATGTCCTAATGTTCTCTTAATTAAAATTAAGGTTGCCAATTTAGGAGCTATCAGCCTTCACTGGAAATTGTGTTGTCTGTGAAAGTCAACATATATCTCATTTTTAATTCATACCCTCAACAACGCCATAGTTTCCTACACTCAAAGAATTCTTATCTGTCCTGTGCTTGATTACCTCATACAGTGTTTAATGAAATCATATAGACTCAAATTTCTATCTTTATTTAACTATAAATTATAGAAAATTCTATTTAATCTGATATATGTAGATAAATATTACAGAAGTACTTGTTAAAATATGATTTATTTGTCTGTTAGCTCTTGTCTTCCTTTCATCTCTCTTTTCATTCAAATCTAGAATGAAACTGGCTGATTGTATGATGGAAATTTTCTGATTGTATGATGGAAGTAGGAAACATTTTGGTTGTACAATGGAGGATTGCAAATTGTGCACTTGAAACTTCAAGATTGTACATTGGAAACTTTTTTTTGATTGTGTGATAGAAATTAGCTGATTGTGTGATGAAAACTTGCTTATTGTATGATGGAAACTTGCTAATTGTGAGAAGGAAACTTGCTGATTGTGTGTTGGAAACTTGCTGATTGTGTGTTGGAAACTTGCTGATTGCGTGAAGGAAACTTGCTGATTGTGTGATTGTTCAAATGAAGAGGAACATAAAGAAGTAAACCTGTACCAATTTCAACTCAACTTTAACTGATTGCACTATAAAAAACAGTTGTTGTAAGATATAATATATAGACCTAATAATATCTTATTATTACAATTCTGATAGATTAGATTCTGCTGAAAATTGTTTACTTACTGGCTTGTATTAAAAATATGACTTAAGAAAAAAAATTATCAAAACATGGCATGTCATGATAGTTTCAGATTCTTTTCTTTATGTAAGTTGAGAATATGTAAGTTCATTGCTCAAAATGCAAAATGCTTTTACTTGAAATGTCAATTTCAAGTACTATTTTATACTGAATCTGTGTAAATAATCATATCCAATAATGTGAACCAATGCTTACAGGCTTGCATTCAGACTAGGTTGTTTGAAGAGACTAGTAATTATCCAGAGGGGCATGGTCTTAGTTGCAGATTTTTTTGCAGGGTGCTGGAGGTATAAAAATTAATAGCCATTTCATAATCAGATGTCCATCACCATGAGAACTTGACCACTAACAAACTGACCTATGTATTTTTCTTAATTAAAAACAAATGGTCAACTTTATGTCACTTGTCAATAATGACAAGTCTCTCGAGATAATGACATTGTCAATATTTGGTTTGTTTTTCTACAAGACAATTAACAACTATACCATGTTTATCTAATGAAATATTAGTAAGTTTTGACACACTTGATCTTATTTTTAACCATTTTACAAGACATGCAGGTGTTAAACTACATATTTTTGGACACTTTTCTCACTGTCCATGCATGCACTCTTGCCTCCATGCAAAATATTGAATTAAATGGAGTTTTACATCCCACTCTTCTGCACCTTATGGTGCAGAACGACAAGATGCTTTTTCTTGTCAGTCCATCAGACCATCATTTATAAGGGGAAACCTGGCTGAAAAAAATAACAAGATAAAGTACATCTCGACCTTTGCTGGGATTGAATCCAGGTTAGCAAGCATGCATCTTACTCACTGAGCCCCAACGGCTCCATGCAAGCTGAAGCTGTCCTAGTGCATTCTCTGTAAAATGATACAAATTCTGCTTTTTCATGTTTTGCAATGAGTTACCTTGCTAAAAGTTCTTTGGAATTAAGAATAAGCACATGCTAGTGACCATGGTTTGCTCAGAAGTTTGAATATAGAAGCAGATACTCAGATGTAGGACTATATCAACAGAATGATATTGTTGCTAAAGCAAAAGGTGATAAACATGATTGTACTAAAGAGTAATAGCCTAGTGTGAAGGAGACTATAATTGAATCATCCTCAACATGACTTAACAATACTAAAACTGATCTTGGAATTTCTCAAGAGACTAGCTCTTACCAAATTTGGGAAAGACACAAATCAACCAGACTAGTTTATTATACCATGAATGCCTCATCAGACTTAGACAATCCATATTTTACCGCCAAAAACCCAAGCAGAAGATTAGTTACTAGTCAGCCATTTTGATAGATGACTTTTATTACACCCAAAAGATCCATTAAATATTTCCATACTGTGAAAATATTATGTTGGTAATTTTGTGGGTCATTTTAGCACCGACTTTGATTTGGTACTGAGCACTAGTGGGAATTACTTCATTCTTTGACTAATCTGTGACATAATTTTCAACATACTTGACACACTTTCTTAGTTCCATTGAAAGACAGACTGGTTAAACCAAATTACCAGACAAAATTAAGTTCAATACGACACCGGTAAAATAACTACAATGGTCAATACATAATTCCTAACCTTACACCCAAATCAAATACATATACCAATGGCAAAGGTATGAGACAGGCAGTTAAATAAGAGCATTAAGAAGGCACAACAAAACAAGAAGCAATTTATAAACTTGATAATTTCAAACCAATGTGGTTCAAATAAGACTGCAAAAAGATACTTTATTCTATTTCATTTTTAAATTCAGACTTAAAGAAAAATAATAAGCAAGTCCTCTTGAACAACAATTAAGCACTTTCAACAGCTAAGATATCCTCTTGCTCCTTTGAAAACAGGAAGAATAATCTTTAACAATGGCATGAAATGCCTTGACTCAAACCTGTGAGATTAAGTGAAGAAAGGTGTAATTCACCTTCACAAATACCTGCTACTGTTACATGTCAACATACAGAGAACCTCATTAATAACTTGTGGGGGTTTATCTGTAGTTTCAACTTGATATAGCATAGTAATAATTTTATCAGAAGGAATACTATGTCATGCTTACAATGTTAATATCTAGAAGATACAACATTCCCTATCAACAGATACAGATAACTACATAGCTCCTGTCTTCTACAGTAGTTCTTCATTTCTGCTACTAGTCAAATTTTACCCAAAACAAGGGAACAAATTGCAGACGGACTCATTAATCTGCAGAAGATATAACATTAATCTTGCTGATACACTGACATGTCAGCCATTCCTAGAACATGGATAAGATCAAACTAAGGTTTGTTTGCATAATTTTCACATTTTCACTCCAAATTAATGAATTTCTTTGAACTGAAATTAGACAAAACAAGGAAGATAATGATGAAAATGTCTGTTTAAATTATGTGAGCGAAAGGGGCGCAAAACAAAGAGTATTAACTTAAGTTTTAATTGCAGAACATTTTTAAACAACTTTCACTTTAGTGTTCAGTGTATTTTACGGTACACTAAAACCAAATACTTCTTGAATTACAGATTAATTAATGACATTATATATATTTTTCACAGATGCAGAATTTATATTTCAGAAATTGTAATGATCATCATTATTCCTTGTAAATCGCATTTTTACCTCAGCCAGTGCTTTCGTATTTCCAATTATATGTTGCTTTTACAACCATGCTCGCATAACTGTTATTTAAGTAAGTTGTTCAATATATTAAAAAAAAGAAAGTGAAATTTGATGTAAAATGTCTGAATGGTCTGATCCTGTGCCAGTGCCTTCTGTTGGAAAATACCTTGTCACATATCAACCAAAATAACATTTACACTGAATGTTTGCCTAGTCATGTCTTCATAGTTAGGTACATGGATCAGAAAGTACAACCTTTAACATAGTGTATGGAAAGAATCCAGGTCCATCATGGTTGCTAACCAATTAAAAAGACTTTGGTGTATTAAAATTATGTCCTGAATACTTGTATTTCAATAAAACAAATTCTTAACAGCTAATTTGTAAATTCTCACATGCTGATTTAAATATTCCAATTTAAACAAATTTCACAAATCCATGTGTCAAAAATTATCAAAATAAACTTCAAATTTGCCAAAAGATAATTTTTACATAGACCAGACAACAACACTGGGAGGCAACCATTAAGAGAAATTAAAAAAATTCCAGATTTTCTAGTAGTAATGTTTTTTAACTAAGCATCTAGACCCCTAAGGTGGCACAATTATTGAAACAAGCTGTCATTTTTACATAAAAAACATTGAAACATGGCGTGTCAAACATTCTCAAAGATTTTTCCAAAATTGAATATATACCGTGAAAATTTCTGCAAAAGGTCAGAAGACAATTCAAGGTCAGCTGAAATTGAAATAATATTACTATAGCAGCAATATTCCTCTAAGTTTTTCACAGTATATATAAAACTTATGAATACATAGAAGATTTTCAACCCTCTTTCCCCTTATCAGTGATGCAGGTCAGAGCGACTGGCATGGAAAAAGCATCTAATTGCTCAGATGGCCCTGTGTGCTTCAAGCCTTGCATGTTATATACTCCTCAACAGTTGGAAATTGCAAAAATAGTAGGCTTACATGTATGGTGCTGTCCTGGTGAGATTCCCTCATTGCACACTTGCATGGCGTTACCTAGATTCATTGGCCCATAAGGTGCAGAGGAGTAGAACAGAAAACTCCATTCATTTCATTTTTGCATGGCATTGCTCATCTTCCTTTGGCATTTGGGCAAGAAGAGAAGAACGTAAAACTCCATCCATTTCATTTGAATCACAAACTGACTGAATAATTCAATTTTATTATTTCAGTTTGAGGATGTACAGACACAAATTTTATGTATGGATTTCTTCTCATCTACCATTGAAGTTAAATGACTCTTCAGTTAGCACATAAGATCAAAAATGGATATACAAGTTCTAATTGTACTATAAATGAGAAAACAATCTGGAAACTGCACTAAAGACTTGTAGATTAGAAAAGAGCAAATTAACATTTAAAGATGGCCTGAAGGTTTGTGAGTAAGATTGAATATAAAGATAACAGAAGTTGTTTCCAGGTGTTATAATTCACATCAATTTCTGTTAAATGTCCTTTTCTCACAGCAATTAACGACGCCAAGTTCTATGCCTTACCTAAGAAACAAATTTCTCTCTGGCACGACATTTTGGATAATCAAAGGTGAAGGCCAGTGTGATCCACAAGGATCGCTGGGTGTCAATGCTTCTAATCCATAAGCCCAAAAAGGATACTTTTCTAACTTTTCCTAATCCATAATCTCGAAAAGGATACTTTTCTAACTTATTCTAATCTGAATGTGTAAATGTGAACGGATGATCGACGGACGGACGGACAGATCAACAGGGCGATTACTTCTTATTCAGAAAATACAACACATTTGAGAATATTACATTTTCTTTTTCAAAAACTTCAAACTTGTGCATCCTGTGCCTGACGTGCTTTTGTAACATTATTTTAAGTGCAATATTACAACCTCTTACCCAGAAAATATTCAAAATGTTCAAATATATCCGATTGGGAAAAAAAAATCAAGTACTCTGGTGGTTTGTTCTATATTTATCACAATTTAAAGAGTGTCTAGCTATATATATTAAGATGGTGACAAAAACTTGTGAAAATCGATTATTTCATAATTTCACAAGATTTTCTTTACAAAACTCATTCCTTTTTATTGTAGACTTTTATTTTTAAAGATAAACATTATTGCTGATAATGAATTTTGTGTTGCTGACTGTCTTAGAAGGTCACGTGTTTTGTCATTGTAGAAGTTGACAGTCATGGTATACATGTCTTCTTGTGTACCGTTTAAAATTGGTTTTATTTTAGGAGATTATACACTGTTTTAGTGCTGATGCTCCTTTAATTGCATTTCATTTTATTTCATTTATTTGAAATTAGGTTTTATATTGCGTTATAGATGTCCCTTTTTATTGTAAAGTTTCGTTAAAAAAAAATTCTTGTCTGAAATTTTCACTAACTAAAAGAACCTAGCCTACATGATGTAATAGGGTTTAAAATACTATCATTAAACCAAAGTTGTCATTTATATGTACATTTTATTGAAAGCATGTGCATTATTACAAAAACAGTTGCAGCTGAGTGGAGACAAACAAATACACTTGTAACATGCAATGCACATGCAGATATTGCAATAAACAGCAAACTATGGTATTGAGTTTGAATTAGCCATTAATGTGACCGTGGAGTGCCATTAAACTGTGGTATTTATTTTGTTTTTAACTACCACTATTCTCCTGATATTACATTTAATGGATGAAATAAAAAAATTGCCTGGAAACCAGTGGCTTAATCTTTCTAAATATTCTAAAAATCAGGTCCACATTTTTAACCTAATGTTTCTTTTGCGAAATAATTCGGAGTTCACGTAATAAGGAAGGCTTTTTCCGAAATCATCTAAAAAAAATCATGTAATAGGCAATAACGTAAAATTTATGGTGCTAATATTGCCTTGTAGTTGTATGCATAGGTTTATTTCAATATTGCCCCTTCCCAAATGGCCTTTAATCAATTTCTATTTTGTGTCCCTTTTGTCCTTTTTTAATTTGGCCAATTGATCATTTCATACGTTTTATTCTGCCCCCTTCCTATTCTGTTTGCTTTCCATGACAACGCCTTATTAAAAAGGATCGAAGGTAGCCATTGTAGCTCAGTGAATCAGATGCCAGCCCACTCACCTGGAGGGTCGAGGGTTCCATTGGCAGGAGTCAAGATGAACTTCAACTATTTGAAATCACAAAAAGTAAACTAATGCCACTGTCCAGACTGTCCTTTCATTGCACACTTCATGGCTTTGTCTTCATTAGCCTAGTAGGCTAGGAAGAGTAAAAGAGTAAACCATAAAACTAAAACAGCCTACCAAACTGTCACCCAATTACATATCATTTCAATTATATCAAATTTAATTTTCTATTGCATTGTGGGACATTTTTCCGAGGAACTAATTCTTGTTCAAAAATACTATTAAATGTTATATAAGAACCTACAGAGCCTAAAATCATATACTTGTACGAAATGTAATCTAGTGATGGTACATGATGGCAGATGTTAAGGTTATGATATATGGATAATATTATTAATACTGTAAGTTTATCTCATTTACCTACATCAATTCTCATTATCTACCTTTCAATACCTGTGGTTATTACCTATTACTTATATTCTTTATTAATTACATATGTATATTACCATCTACCAACTATACTAGTTCTACTAGCAGGAGATATATCAACATACATCAAAATGTTCATTTTATCACACAATACTACTGTTTAAGAGTTCAGAACGGGGGTTTGGAAAAACAATATGACACTAGTACAGGTTCATATCTATGCAAATTAGGAAATTTGTAAATAATGTTTTCATGCACCACTATCACGTAACAACAATGGCGTTGTTTCTTGTTAGCAACTCTGTTAAAATTGATGGTAAAGGGCATGTCATTGTCACCAAAATTGTGCTAAAAGGATTAGAATTAATGCAATTCTTTGCCAGATTAGATATTTCCCTTGCCAAGGCTACGGTAATATTTAATATGGCACAGGATTTCATAAATTTCATATTACATAAGCATGATCTTCTATATGTCAGTTGGTTATGCTACCAAGGTAATCACAATGCGTTTTTCAGTCAGGGACAATATTAGTCTTCGTTCAGAACGACTTCTATAAATACCACAGTAATAATGATGAAAGTTATAGTCAAAAGTTTTTCTGGAATTATAGGAACCACAGATGTTCGACAGGAGATTGGAAAAGTCCAAATAGAAGTCATTAATACCCTTAGTACCTACATACACAGGCATTGAATATTTCAAAAAACCAGAGCACCGAACAAAAATTGATGTAAATATTTCCATAAAGCACTAAAATGGTTCACAATTTTACCAGAGGTCTAAAAATAAAATATGAGGTTACTTGACTAGATTGAATGTTTCAATTTATCAGAATGACAAAAACCTAATGTCTTCCAGAAATTTCAATTCATTTTTAGAAAGAGGTTGTAGACACTATACATTTATTAAAACTTAAATAATTGCTTCTAACAAACATCCAATATTTCATGTGGGAATCCTATCTAAAACTATTTTTGAAATGACATCCATGTTACTTTGTATAAGATCTTAAGTCAATCATTAATATCATCAATAATTTTAGGAATGCTGTTGAGGAGAATGCAGAAGTATATTAACCTTAAATATATCAATCTTACAATGGATTACAGAATCCTTAAAGGAATACAGCATCTTAAAATGAACATAGTTTTATAAATTTTAAACCTAACCAATAAGAGCATATATTCATCAGTAGATATACCTGAGGCCATAAATAATATAGCAGAATCAGATAAATTCAAAAAAAACTTGATATCAATAAAAATGCAATTAATTATTGAAGATTAATTAATTGATTTCAATAATGACAGATTTTAAAGTGGTTCTGTTACTTTATGACACCAGATAAGTTCACTGATGAATCTATACCCATTCCTGAGAACTAAATTTAATGCTGTAGCCATGGGGCAAGAGTCTCAAACAATGCCATGACTTTTTCTCCCTTTCTCTAACATTAAAAATCTAAGATGTATATAATATTCATAATTGATATTAGTGCAGTAGTTTGGTCAAATCCACTTAGTAGATGAGAGAATGTATTCTATTCATTATGCCTTCAGTTATGTCATTTCAGCAGACATATTTCTCAAGACAAATTGTTTGAACTGCCAACATGGATATCTTAGACCTTTTTAATTAGCATCGTAGAATTGTGGTACATTTCAGTTCAAAATGGCCTATTGAACAGCGTGTTTACCAACATGACAAGTCATTGATCAAAATACATCAAGATTTGGCTTGATACTTGATTACCAATAGCCTAAGTCTACCTCCCTCTCTCTTCATTCATTGTATTGAACCTTCTACTCCATCTAATATTTATCATTCTTTCTTTATCTATTTATCTTTGACTACCATTCCTGATATTCTTCTACAAATGAGATTTACCAAGACAGATTGACTACATGACATTATCCGACCAGTTATCATATTGAAGGCAGTATGGTGCCAGGATATCCTGCTATTGGCACATATTCCATGTTGAAGAAGAATGGGTTTTTATTGAAGTAATCTAGTGATTAAGATAATTTTTAAAAGATGGACACATATCTTTAGTCTCTATCACATATATTCATACTTTTGCTGAATTGGTTTACAATTTTTGCTTTTCCTATTTAAACACAATACTACTTTTAAAAGCATGTTTGTTTTAATTGAACCAATTTTTAAGTTTCATTGAGCAGAAGGAAATTCCTAAAAACTCAGCTAGGGCACCAAGAGATTGTACTTTTTAACTTGGCAAAATATACACAAACATAAAAACAGTAGGTTCATTGTCTCAAACCTTGTTCCATACTTGATTACAAAGCTGAAGTCCATCTGTGCCAACAAATACAGACATAACTGGCACCATACTGAAAACCTGTGGCATTGTTCATTTTATGCCAGAAAAGGATGTTTTTTTAAGAATTCCTCACCCTCTTGATGGAAGCCAAAGAATTTATCCACTACAAAGATGTCTAGTGGGAGATGATGGACACAACAAGCCAGACAATGTTTTCTTTATATAATTATACAGGACTCAAAACCAACATAGTTCTCATTAAGGTTAAAATAACAACACCAACATTACTTGGTTTTCATTTCATTTCAAAACAAAATGGCGGAAGTGTTGTTCCTGATCTTGAAGATTTTGATGTTTTTACATGTTTATGTTCTTTATTTCTTAACTATTTGTTTTTGTTGAAATTTTTAACATGCCTTTTCAAAGAAATGTGTGATACCACATGCTTGAGTTTGTGACCATTTTACAATATGGACTGTAGCCAGACATGATCGCTATGGTGACCATAGGGCTAGTACCTAATAATGAAACTACAGACAAGATACTTTTAACAGCATTTCACACTAATGTCTAAGCATAGCAAGGTTAGCTTTAATGAAATTTGATGATTTGGCATCATGTTTAAAATACATCCTGACTGGATACAACTCGTTTTGAAAGAAAGCCTTCTAAAAGTTTTATCATTGTACACAAAACATAAATCATTTCATCTTATCAAAGTCAAACTGTACCAGTGATTTAATATTCAGTGCTGATTTTCAAATTCTCATAAATTTCGGACGGATTTCCTATCCTAACAACTGGTTTTGACTTTCCACGTTCTCATGTCTCAATAAATCATTATATACATTCTTTGTCAAGTCAGATTCAATGACGTTACAACTGATAACTGCCCAGCGTTGTTTTTATATTTTTTAATCTCTCCCAGTCATAAATTAGTCCCAATTTAATTCCACGATCTTCAGGCAAGTTGACCTTTTGATCTTTCTTTAACTGACTGTCTAAAGCCTAGCAACCAAATACTGTAGTTAACTACAGGTGACTGCTTTATAGCATTCAAATTTTAAACTTTATCACTGAATTTGATTTGGGAATTCTAAATAGGATTCTATATTACATTTGGTGCACAAAACATACTATGCAGGCCTTAACACTTGATTTGCCCTATCTGTATAAGATACATAGGAATGTATAGGAATAAAATTTGTAATCCATGTTATGCATGTACAGCAAACTGGGGATATGTAGGCCTAAATGTAAATAATAATGTAAATGTAAAGGGAGGTAATTTGTGTGCTACAATTATTTTTTATGGGATACTTTGTAAATAAACTGTTATAATGTTGCAGATGGATTAGCATAAGCTAGCATAAAGTAAGACTTGATTGTTGGGTGGTCAAGTAATATATCTGGATCTTTAGAGGCAATGGCGTATGGTATAATAACTATGTACCTAGCATGGCGATATCTGAAAAAGGGTCGCAATGTTACAAGACATCTGCATTAATGTAATAAGAATTTCAAGATTAGTCTTTGATGTGTAAGTAAATGTTAAGCTTTACATGGCATTTTCATGGTGCTCTCGTATCTTCAAAAAAGAAATTTTACTCAGGTAAAAGCTTAACAAAGAACACAAGGGCCATAAAAATGTGGAAAAGTCATGCCATGTGTTTACTACAAGTATTGGCCTTTATCTCAATATAAACAAAAACTCACCGAAATTTATTATTGTACCATAAAATAGCTGGTGGAGGATTTCCAGTGATCTGGCATTTTAAAATAATATCAGCTCCAAGTTTGATATCTTCTCGTTTGGGCCTGCGTAGTTCCACGGTGGCATTCTCTTCAATCCCTGAAAAATATTATATATAAAACATTATAATCACTCATATAAAAAATTGTTATATAAGACTTATTACTCATACAAAACAATGGTATAATGATATAATTCATTCAGTTTTTATTCTTTGCCACTTTAATGGCTCATCTGGTTACCAATAAAACCCAATGGGATTCGTTGCAGATCGGCTTTTTTATGCTTTAAACCTTTTTTAATCACTCGTATGTTTACATGGTATGAGACTGATAATTTTATAATCGTTTTTTATGACATAAAACTTTGTTATAAATATCAGTTGATAGTGTCCTAATCTTCTCATATGATATTCCATGCATATTTCTTTTTTAAAGTGTTTAAAAGTTTGTGGTACTGCAATTTTACGATTATAATTTTGAATGAAAAAGAATTTGTTAATAATTCAAATTAAAATTTATGTTATTAATCAAAATATTTCAATGTTTTTTTTTAATGATGAAAATTTTTTTTTTCTCAAAATCTTAAAATTACAACTTTTATTGCCATGATGTCATATTCATTTTTAATGACGCTAATTTTTTTCAAATTATTCAATGCCATTAAATGTTCCTGACATTAATGGTGGTGGCTGCAGAAATTGCAATTTCTTGTTAGTTTGCTATTTAATGTCTCTTAATTTCCATCAAATATGTTCGTATGATTCATGTTTTTATAGAATCATACTCAGTGCAATTTGTCAACTTCTTTTTTTAATATCAGATTTCAAAATCACAGGACATATTTGGTACATGTATATGTGAAAATAATACATGCCTATGCTTTTTGAATGTGTGTTTAAGGTAGTCTACATCAAAAAAGTGTGCCTTAATATATAGTATGTGTGTTCATGGAAGCCTGATGTCTGTGAATATGGTAATATGGTTCTGTTTGTATCTGTAGGAGGTAAGGGTGTATTTGTATGTGTGAATATTGTACTTGGTAATATGGTTTTGTTTGTATCTGTAGGAGGTAAGGGTGTATTTGTATGTGTGAATATTGTACTTGGTAATATGGTTTTGTTTGTATCTGTAGGAGGTAAGGGTATATTTGTATGTGTGAATATGGTACTTGGTAATATGGTTCTGTTTGTATTTGTATGAGGTAAGGGTGTATTTGTATGTGTGAATATGGTACTTGTTTGTATGTGTGATTATGGTATGTTTTTGTTATTGTGTGTGTGAATATGGTTCTGTTTTGCATTTGTATATGTGACTAGGATAAGTTTTTGTCATTTCATTTGTGAATTAGTAGTATTTTGTATTTGCATGTGTGAATGTGACATGGATGATAATCTTTATCACTTCTCTCCATGACAAATGCTTTAATTGTTACAAAGAAGGTACTAAATTAGCATATACATGTACCAAAACTCATTTCCAAGATACAACTTCTAGATAAGGTTCACTGAAATGTTTAGATTTTACACCAATAAATATAAAGATGGCATGTAAAGTTTGCCAGTAGAATAATATACAGCTCCATATTTTTAAAATATTAATTAGCAATTACAAATTGTATATATATTGTTGTTTTGGTTCCTCTCAATAAAAATTCTTTAAATTTTCAAGATAAAAGATAATATTTATATTCTGGTTTTATCTCCTGGCAGATTTACCTTTGGTTTATGATCCCACAAGATGTAAAATGTCTTGAACATTGGTGGTCTTAACTCAAGACATGGAACTTAATGTTGCATACCGGTACTAGAAATTTTATGATTTAGTTTATGGCTAATGGCTAGTCACATTTACTGTGAAGGTATTCAGAAGAAAATTTCAGGGTCCTGAAACATCAGTTAACGTGGTGCTTAAAGTAATGGCATGTACAGCAATTGTATAGAAACTTTGATTTAAGCTTTAATAAATCAAAACCAAATTGGTCATCAAAAAACATAGTTCAATAATCTCATTTGTCTTTATATGAACATGTTTTATGACGCACGTTCCTTATCTAATTTAAAAATAACTTTTTTTAAGAAAAAAAATTCAAATTCCACACTAATAATTGTTTTGAAATACAAGGACCGAAGTTTGAACAGTACGGAGATGTCTTCAAAACTCTCAAATGTCTTTCTTCAGATTGACTAGTGCATTGATAACCTTATTTCATTCAATTAACATTGGTGGTCTATTTGAAGACATACTTTGAACATTCACAACTATACACCAAGGGTTTTACATAAAGCTTACTCTAATTAGAGTTCTAAAGGGTAACAATTCTACAAGGATACCATTACACAAGCTACTGTTAAACATTTACAAAAAACTTGCAGAACATTTTCGATTCCCCATTAAATAAATATTGAATCAAGATATGATAGTCAATAGGGATTCAAATCAAAGAGTAAAATAAATACATCTCATGTGTTGAGGCATATTAACAGAACAATTCCATTCTGAAAGGCATATCAATATGCTGGTACCATAGCTTTCTGATTAAAGAATTAAGGATTTGGAACTGATACTTTAACATGAAAGACACAGACATAATAGATTTCCCATCATCCAGTTATAAAGGCAATAGTTTTATTTTGTGTTAGTGAGGAATTCAGAAAACATGATGTTTTTTTGTTTTATTGTGGTTCTTGTGTATTTTCTGAAATCAAGTGACTGCATTTTTTTCTATGTCAATGAAGAAATGACAGAACCCCCCAAATCTATAACTGTTTTAACTTGAAATAAAAAAAATAACTTAAGTGACAGTTATAACCTGTGTTTACCTTATCAAAAAGATAAGTAGAACTTAAAACCTAAAAAATATAACCTGATATTATAACCTCAAACAAAACTTGTAATTGTATTTTACCCTCAAAATTTCCTAGAATTGACAAGATAAATATTATAACATTTATAACAATATAATTCCTTGAACTGACCAAATATAACCTGATATTACGATGACACAAACATATAACCTTCTATAACCAGATACACCCTAAAGCTTGAATTATAACTTGTAGCTGGATATTGTCTAAAACAAACAAATTATAACTTGATGTAGCCTAAGAAGCACAAATTAGTTGATATGATACACAAGTTCTAATTACCAATCATATTTAAACAGCACATCTAAAGGATTCCTGACAACCCAAGAGATATGTGATTTAATGAAAGAATGGTAGAGGGTGAAGAGATAGTCTGTATAACACTTGTTGTAGTTTGTAAACAGTTGCTGGCTGGGTGGTTTATATAACTAGAAATATGTAATACGAGAGACAAAGTTTCAGGTAAATGGTATACGGTAAATTGTATACTCTTCAGATATATGCCAATTGAAAACAGGATTACCATGGTAAGTGCCAGAAAGTCAAAAGTACAAATGTTGCTTATAATCTATTTGAAAGAAATAAGAATATTTTGAAAAGAGACAAAGGAAAAAGTGTTGTCATTTTGTTAGGAAAGAAGTATCTCAATTTAAAGCAAGCATTATATATCTAATGCTGAGAACAAAAAATTGGTCAATAACAGCAAGGAATAACATGTTTGAACAGTGATATAAAAAAATATGTGATAAATCATACAATTTTAAGAAGATTCTAGTTGGTAATCATGTTAGAAAAGAATTGTCCATAACTATAGCACAGCGGTTGGAGCGTTGGACCTTTACGACATGATGTCATTTGCTTGGATAGGTTGAAAATGTCGGACATATTTATAATCTCGATGGGCATGTGCAAGTCTGATGACCTTGAATAAGTCATCTTCACTCATAATTCCAGTCCACCCAGCTGTAAATTGGTACGGATAATCCAGGAATCAATGCTTAGAGGTTTGACCAAGGACCAGCTGGTAGAAAGGATCTCAGCAGCTTGTGAACCTAAGTTATTAACCTTGTAAAATATGGATGTTTCTTTCTTTATATTCGAAAAACAAGTCAGAATTGCCGTGTTGCATTTAAAGTTGGGTGGTTAGTAAATACATGTAGTTTGAATTTGAAAACCAGGAATAAAAAATATGCAAGACATATTTCACTGCAGTTTTTATTAACAATTTGACACATGTGCAGCTATAAATGACAAATAATGTTCATTTTAAGCCAAACTTAGTAACATTTGTAAGATAATTTAGAATGTTCCAATCAGTTCTATTAGATAACATGTTGCTTGTGGTCCGATAAGACCATTTAATGGATTTCCTACATGATAAAAGTATTGAAAGAAATTCATAAAGCTATTTATATCCAAAGAGGAAATGGGCCTTGTATCTGACTTGGTTACTAATCAACAGGAGGCAATGCAGTGTGCAATAGTGGATATTCAACCAATTCTGTCAATTCTCATTAGAATTCAAATTGTTGTTTTATTTGAATATTAAGCATCCAATCTTCGTTGTTAAAACATTTAATAATGACAATTTGGAGTTCCTGTAGTTAATCAGATTTACACAGTCTTTGTTCTGTTTTTAAAAATCCATGAATAGATTTTGCATTTGTTATGTTCATTTTATACTTTAATAAAACTTGTTTAATCACATGCCAACTATCATTCAGCTTATACTAATTAGAAAAAAAGAAAATGATATGAATGAAGTTTTACGTTCTACTCTTCTGCACCTAATGAAGATGGTCAACGCCATGCAGTGTGCAATGAAATGATTTTTGCCAGGACAGCAGCATAAGCCTACCCTTTAAAGATTGCCAAAATGAAATGAAATGGAGTTTTACGTCCTACTCCTCTGCATCTTCTGGGCTAATGAAGACGGGCAACGCCATGCAGTGTGCAATGAGGGAAATTTTGCCAGGACAGCGGCATTAGCCTACTCTTTTTGCGTTTTCCAAAAGGGATTTTTAAAAGGGATCTTTAATGTGCACAGCCTGTAGCACACGGGGCCTCGGTTTATAGTCTGATCCATACGACTAGATGCCCTCAGACCTGTATCACTGATAAGGGTAGTCCAGGTTGAAGAAATTATTTCCCATAGTCATTCATGCAGGTCTGAGGGACTAAAAAAAACAACTATTACAGCAGGGAATTCTTGCCGACATACCTCTTGTGAAGCCACAATCTGCAATGTTATTTCTTAGGTGTTCCTTATCATTTCAGTAAATAAAAATAATTCATCCATTCTGGTATCAGATTTTTGGCAGTTGGAATTCAAAGAGCAGTAGTATCAGGCTATGGTCGATTCCACTCTAACCACACTTCAAATCTCTGGGGTGTATTTTAAGATGATGTAATTCAGACTATAAGATAAGAGGTGAATTTTCAACCTGTCTGTTTTCTTATTAAATACATTATGATTTACGAGTTCAGATTAAATATTGTCTACTCTCATAAAAACCCAGTTAAACATTTATAAGCTTCTTTTTTTTCTAGAGCCAGATAACCTTGAAACTGGAGCAATGTTATTCACAGTAGTGCTGAACTTGTTAAATGACATTATGTGACAAATCCTGGCAAAAATCTCAAGTTATTAAACTGATTTTAACAAGGCTTATAAGTGTTTTGTCATGTTTTGTTGAAATTCAAAAGAATATTTTTTGCCTTTTTTTGACTACTTTAAGAATTGTGTTTATAAAGGTTGCTACCAAACCTATTTTCAGTCATTTTTTAATTGAACAAAAAAATGAAAAGAAACTGAGTTTCTTAATTGTCTGCTCCATATGAAGCTAATGAAGAGATGCAACATACAGTTTGCATGGAGGGAAATACAATGGCATCTGAATCGAACTAATGTCAAGTTCCGCTCTCCACAACTCTGACCTGTCAATCACTGGCATGTTACTCAGGAAAATCTAGGACAACCAATGTTCAAAATACAATTATATAGTATTTGACAGTCCCAAGTGTCCACTCCATGTTTACAAAAATAAGGTCAAGTTGAAGAGACTATTCCATTAGTAAAATGAAAATCAAATCATTCAGTTCATAAAGAGGATGTAGTATTTAGCTTGGTATTGGTGGTTCTGGAATAATAATGAAGCATCAGAAGGATCTTCTTGAGAAGTGGCATTAAAATGTGTGATATCAGGACTATGTTCAAAGCAAGTAGAAATTCTGTTCTAATCTCTAGTCTTTGTGAATTTTTCTTCAGAAACTTTTCACTTGATTTCATTTGAGGTTTATCAGTATCCATAATCATTTTAGAGGCACAAATTAACCATTTATTTTCAAAATGAAAACATGAACAAAATCAGATGTAAACAATCATATAGTTGCTTTTCAATGGTAGAACTAAATGTGTTTCTTAATGGTTCGTAATAGTTAGGAAAATTAACCATCGGAAACACAGAATAGCTAGCTTAAAGCCAGCTTTTAGGCCAAATGGAAACACAGTAAAGATCATCATGGAAAATTAGTGCCTTTACTGTGGAATGTTTAAAGCAGAGTTTTACATTAAAGTGTTGTACTCCTTCCAATATTGAGGTCTGTCAGGGCAATATTTTGAGAAATTTTGTTAGAATGGAAGCTCCTATATACATACATTTTTCAAGAGCAAAGACAAGACCCTACATATTGTTTGTTAAAGATGGATATCTCTTTAACAATTTATCTTTTGAGAGCAATTACCACCTGGGAGGTCAAGACACCAACTTACCACTCTTACTTTATTACATGAAATTTGGCAAGGTGAAATGGAATTCCTTCATGATAACCTTAGTTCAAAATGATGATTTTTCTATTCTTATTACAAGACAACCTCTATTATGATGAAAAAATACCTCATAACTCATCATATCATCAATAATCAGTGATATATCATTACCTATATAGACTGTATATTATACTAAATAAATATACAGATATATCCCACCTTTATCAACACTTCCCTTATATCATTAACAAATATATATTACAGGTACAATGCCACTAGCTTATATTTCTATAGGGAAACTGCCAAGTCATTGATGAACACTTGAAACAGAAATATGAAGCCCTTTACTGAAAGCTGTGAAAGTAAATCTTGCATCCGGGGTTTCAATAAAGTAGGTTGCAGAAGGGTAGAGGTATGCATTTCATTTTCATTTTCATTTTTATTTCAATTTTCATTTTCATTTTTCCATTTCATTTATATTTTCATTTTTCCATTTCATTTCATTTCAATAAGGTAGACATAAGCTTAAGAACATTTGAACAAGATACAAGATATATGTAAGTGATAAATTATATTTGTACATCAAGACAACAATAATCAACTATAATCTACAGAAACTAGCTGAGTATATAATAATATCAGACATTATTAAAGATAATCATTGCTTATTGGATTGTTTATGTCTAGTTTGACTTTTATCAATACAAATTACTTACAAATCACTCAATATTGTGGAGAATGGTGTATAGTTATCTTGTCAGACAGTTTACTGTATTGTGTTGGAGCTTTTCTTAGAAAACAGTAAGTCAGAAGTGGTAGATTCAAATTAAAGAAGAAAGCTCAAAGATGGTCTTTTATCATATATCATGATAACTCAAAGTAGCCCTATTATCATTTTTTAGGATAATTCAAAGTCACCCTATCATCAGATTTCATGACATTTTATAGCCCTAACATTAAATTTCATGACAATTTAAAAGTAGCCCTATCATCACATTTTATGACAATTTAATGTAGCCCTATCATCACTCAAGTAGCCCTATCATCACATTTCATGACAATTTAAAGTAGCCCTAGCATTAAATTTCATGACAATTTAAAGTAGCCCTATAATCACAATTCATGACAATTTAAAGTAGCCCTATCATCACATTTCATGACAATTTACAAGTCGCTCTATCATCACAATTTCATTACAATTTAAAGTAGCCATAATTGCCCTATCATCACATTTCATGAAATTTTAAAAGTAGCACTATCATCACATTTCATGACAATTTAAAGTAGCCCTAGCATTAAATTTCATGACAGTTTAAAAGTAGCCCTATCATCACATTTCATGACAATTTAAAGTAGCCCTATCATCACAATTCATGACAATTTAAAGTAGCCATATCACATTTCATGACAACTTAAAGTAGCCATATCACATTTAATGACAATTTAAGTAGCCCTATCATCACATTTCATGACAATTCAAAGTAGCAGTATCATCACATTTCATGACAATTTAAAAGTAGCCCTATCATAACAATTCATGACAACTCAGAAGTAACCATATCATCATATTTCATGACAATTTAAAGTAGCCGTATAATCACATTTCATGACAGTTTAAAGTAGCATTATCATCACAATTCATGACAACTCAGAAGTAACCATATCATCATATTTCATGACAATTTAAAGTAGCCCTATCATCACATTTCATGACTGGAACTATCATCACACTTCAAACTTCTTTATGACAATGTTATAATATTTCAGAAGCAGTCATGACAGAATAATTATGAGAATGTCATATCTTAAGTCAGAAATTCTATAAAAGAATTTTAAATTTGTGTCCATTTAAGAAGTCAAGCTGATTAAAGGAAATCATCTAGACAAATACTCAGCATGCATCATGAAATAATGATCCTCAAAAGTACCTGATGCTTGAGTCAATATTATTGATTCCATCATCTAATCATAAAAGTACAACCTTCTACCCAGGATTATAATAATATTTCTCTTTCATTTGCCAACATTGTTGATAAATTGTTGAAACTTTGTAATTTCATCAGTTGTTATCAAGAAGAAACATCTGAAATCTCTAATTTCAAGGGTTTTATAAATGAAACCTAGGGTGAAATTGGCTGCCATTGAATGTTTGAAGCTACCTGGTGATCTCCTAGGTCTCTTGTTACTCTTTAACCATTGTTGTCTGAAACATTCAGACTTAAACTGTCACTCAGGTAATACTTGGTTTGAAGTGGTTGGAACCAAATAAGCACCAGCTCTGGAAAGTACTGGCTATGGATTTAGAATTATATAAGAGAATACACACCTATTACCTATTCATCTTGCAAACCAGCTACAAACTCAGATTTCCTATTGATATCCTAAAATGAATTTCTGAAAATTTGGTTCTTAAGAACCCAATTTTGAAAAATTTCCTTTAAATATTAAGGTTTTCTATGTGTATAAAGCATAAAAAGATCTTCAATTTCTATCTTCACAGCAATTAAGCTATACTGATCTGAGTTTGACAGACTATATCAGACTAGAGGTATTTTTATCTTACTCTGTTTATCTCAGCTGTTTGAAGACAATTTCTTATATTTATTTTCAATTAAAAATCTATTAAGATGAGATTAAATCAATTTTTTTACCCAGATATTTTGTAAATTTCAAATAATAGCAACACCTTGAATTTGAAACCTGACCATTGTGTTGAGGCTGTTTGGGTGGGATTTGTTTTCCATGTAAGATAACTGTAAACCTAAATTAGACTAGGGTGGATTTTTTATCAGTATATTTTTGATAATGCAGACTAGTTGTAATATTTAACACAGTAAATACATCCTAGGCAATAGGCAGGAGTGATTTTTCAACGAATATCAGAAATTAAAGACGTCTCTGATACTCATTTCATTGCCTCCCTGGCATGACTTAAATTGGTAGCACATACACCTAAATGACTTCATTATAGCACATTTATGTCCTCTACCCCACAAATCAGTGCCCTCCTCTTATACATGCTTACATGTCACTGACTTCTTTGTGGTTCATTCAAGATTTCCAGCTGGATATCCATAGTATGACTTTACATTGAGAAAGTTGTTTTCTAAGATTTCAGTAAATATTGAGGCAGTGTTTATGTTTGATTATTGATAATATTAATAAACAATATGAAATCTACACTAATCTACTCTTTGATCTCATCTAATATATATACTTATCACTTTATAAATATACTTACTCATATATTTACACTTTTACTGACCATATACTGGATATCTTAAATCTTTTATTCTAATAATGCCCGGTTGATCTTTTATGGTTCCTTTTAATTTATGAATTAAGCTTGCTTTTATACAACTTGGTATAAATTCTCAGTGTTAAATTTTGACTTTCATCCTTACATCGGTATGAGTCCTGCCTTAAGATTTTCCAATTCTTTTTGCCCTGTGCCCTTTAAGTTTAACTAAATTAATTAATTAATTAATAGAATTAGTTAAACATCTAGTTTTCTGATGGGGCAATTTACCGAGGCCATGTGTGCAACAGGCAGTGCATGTTGATGATATGGTTTGAAATAGAATGAAAAGTTCTGGCAAAATTTCACTCACTAAACTGATGTGACATGTTTCCAATAGACAATTGTCTAGTAAAGAATGACTTTGAATTCTAAATCTGGTAAAGTACAAGAGCAGCTACTGCATGTAGAATTGCAAAGAGAAATACCTTTAAATGATACAGATGTTGAGAAAGTAAAAGTAGAATGTAGGTGCTAGATTACAACTGATCTTATCTTATTTATAACATGGTTTTACTGTCCAGCCTTATCTACTCTCTAAAAATAAAGATAGAATCTACACATATTTATATTAATAAACGTGTAGATCAGGTGCATTATATTTCACCCAAACACTATTATACTCCTCTATATTTTGATGATATGATAAACTTTTAGCAAGAATTTGTTACATTCACAGGTGCAGTTGGTTTCTCTCTAATGGTTTTGTCAATTATTTTCCAAAGTATACACAGACAATTTGATTCAGATGGATTAAAATGAATAAATCTATTATAGTACAGAAAGTTTTTAAGGGGGTAGAATTTTTTGTCTAAACACCTGATGTCACTATGCAACTTATTGGCATTCTTTTGGATCAATTTGGCTAGTAAAATAAATACTTATTTCCTTGTATTGGGTAACCACAGGATTTAAGAATGACATGGACAAAATACAGGTTAACTTTCATGGAGTCTTTGTTTTGTTAACCATGTTCAACAACCTTAACATTAATGAAATGGCACCAAAATACCTGAATGAGAATGTTACAGATGCATTGCACCAGCATAATGGTATCAGGTAATTAATTAAAGATTGAAGATAGTTGTAAGATAAGATGGAATATACCATCAAGTATGTCGGACAAATGGTTATTAAGATAACATCTTGTAAGAAAATGACCTTCTAGCCAAATAACCACTTAGATTTCAGCTGATAGGTCAATGTTGTTTCTGGCAACACTTTCAATATAAATCAACAACATTTCATAAACTCATTTAGTCTGTAATAATAAAGATAGCCAAATGTGTGGCCAGCTTAATGTCTATCACTACGGACAAATTTCCTCTTCAGAAGGGTTCAGAGTGTTTTTAATTCAAACTTGACTCTTCAAAAGGAAGACAAGAAAAGGCCAACTAGCAGGTGAATTCTCAGAAAGAGGTTGTGTCTGCAATTAATTGAGGTTTACAATTATTTCTCAAGTCTGAAGAAATTCCACTCCTCAGAGTAATTTTGCATTATATTCTTTCAAACACTTCTGCACATAAACTTTTTACAGACATTTTATTTCATTTTTATGATTTTTCTTATCAAAAACACCACTACACCCATTGTGATAAGCAGTCTAGCATATAACTTTTTAGTGACCTGTATTTTTCTGGACTACAGTCATAAAAATGGCAGAGGAGAAAATTCTTTTGTATACCATGTCATCAAATAGTTTATTGACGTATCATATTCTGCAAAAAGATATGTCTACTTCATATAATTGCATGTCAATAAACATTTGTGAAGATAAACAATATAGATATAGCGTATTATGATGTCTGTAATTACAGTATCGAAGTTAAAATGAGTAGTATCGCAGCAAGTATTCTGTAAGCAGACGTACAATTTAATAATAGAAAAGGATTTATATTTGACACATATACAAAACGGTAGGATTTTTTACAGACTAGATCTATTTACCTAAGGATACACTAAGGTCAAAAGCAAATCAAAATTGTTAATACTCTAATTATCAAATATTATGACAACATTCAACAAAATATTAGCTCTAGGACCTCAAGCCAAAAAACTTCAATTAATCAGTTTTGATACTTTATCCCAGTTTCTTCATAAAGTATTTGTTCCACCCTAAGCCTACACATTTGGGAGATTCAAACCCCCTCCTCCATACAAACTTCAAATCGTTATTAATTTGGGCTATATAAATGGTGGGTGGGTGTTATTAGGCTGATGTGGTCTGACTTTACCAACACAGCTAATAAATATTATGAGTTATGTGCATTCCCATAAAAATGAAATGAAATAAATTGAGTTTTAGGTCCTATTCTTCTGCACCTTATGAGCTAATGAAGACTGCGATCTCCCATAGAGGATACTGAATTAAAAAACTCAGTTATAAAGCAACATAAATTGTTCTTGTGAGGTGCAAGAGCTAAAATTAAAAACAAACCAGATATAGCCAATTGAAACCCAGACAAACACAAGAAATTACATTTAAGGCCATATATCTAGAAAGTCAGTTTTATAACAAAAATATGCTTTAAAATAAGATTGGTACAATAAAATATCATTAAGAAATAATTTATGAGGTTTTAAAACTGTCCAAGATAAGTGTGGGACAAGTATCATTTTACACTTCTTCTAAAAGTTTTTATTCCATTTTGAGATTTACAATCTCACTTTATTATTTAATTTTTTTAAAGCCTTTTCTTTGATTTTCAAACTTTATTTCAATTTTAAACCCACTTAGAGATGTTCTGTGGGTTTTAACAGGATATTGTAACATTAAAAAATGTTTTTAGTTATTTTGAAAAGCGGTAAAACAGTCAAATTAAATGTGATAATGCTATAATATAAGACTCAGTTATAATATAAATACTCGTGTTATTAACAAAATGTGACTTGTATATACTGGTATGTCTTGGTGTTCATAATGATAAATATGTATTTTTAATGAGATATTTTAGTATATACTGGTATATCTTGCTGTTCATAATGATAAATATGTATTTTTAATGAGATATTTTAGTATATACTGGTATGTCTTGGTGTTCATAATGATAAATATGTATTTTTTAATGAGATATTTTAGTATATACTGGTATTCTTGGTGTTCATAATGATAAATATGTATTTTTAATGAGATATTTTAGTATCTACTGCGTATAAGTACTTGGTTTCATATATAAATATGTTTCCATGTAATTTTTCCTATCTGTGTTTTCATGTATCCAAAACTTTTCTTATCTGTGTTTTCATGTATCCAAAACTTTTCTTATCTATGTTTTCATGTATCCAAAACTTTTCTTATCTATGTTTTCATGTATCCAAAACTTTTCTTATCTATGTTTTCATGTATTCAAAACTTTTCTTATCTATGTTTTCATGTATCCAAAAAATTTCTGATCTGTTTTCATATGTATCCAAAACTTTCTTATAGTTTTTTTCATGTAAATTTTTTATCTATGTTTTCATGTATCCAAAAATTGATCTATGTTTACATGAATCCAAAAGTTTTCTTATCTATATTTTCACATATCCAAAACTTTTCTTATCTATATCTATGTTTTCATGTTTCCGAAACTTTTCTTATCCAAAACATTTCTTATCCATGTTTTCTGTATCCAATCATTTCATTTCCATGCATGTGTAAACAGAAATATTTTTGGAAAACATTTATAAAAGTTATTACAGATGTAATTGAAAGGGGTTTTTCTATTTGGGGTTTGAGCCCTCTTCTAACAATATATAAATTGGTAACAAATTTTTGAGGTGAGATGATTTATAAGCAGATCTCCTGTAGATAAAGGAACATTAAACTGTGTGGGGTAACCTTAATCTCTACTTAAACATGAACATTTATAATACAACATTTAATTTCAATAGCTGCATGAACATTTTTCTTTTAACAAATTGTGTTCATCCTTGATATAAAAAATTGTCTTAAAATACTAAAAACAAATTAGCTTTATGTTATTGCGGTTGATATTTTTTTTAAAAAATGAATCATTGACTAACAAGTTTTAAATTCTTACTGCGTTTTAAGAATGCAATTGATATAATTATGCAGGTTTGATGTTAATGCACTAACAATATTTAAAAAAAAGGACATAAATATATTAAAATCAAATTGAAAATGTACATTCATCTAAGAAGATATCGAAGTATGCGAATTCTATTGAATATTAGTGTCACTAATGATAAATGAAGTTTTAAAATCTTCATACATTCATGGACAAAAAAAAAAGAATTTAACAAAATTTATTAATATTCCTTTTAAAACATCATGTCAAAAACTGGATTTCCTTAATGAGAAAATTTTCAGATAAAATATGAAATTGAGTTGAAAAAATCAATTTATTATAACTTGCCATGAATATCAAAATAGAAAAACACACGACTCATTTACCAAATGGTTGACTGGCTGATAAAAGCCACATTATTCAACTCGCTACATTTTGGTCAACAATTCGGCATGTTTTAATATTTTAATGCATAATTTTCCAATCAATCAATGTAGCTATTCACTACAGAAAATTGATCTCTTCATAAATCACAAAATTTAGATACAAATGACTAATTTTCACCAAATCAATTCCACTTTTTTCACCTTTTTTTTTCACGGCATAAATCTAAATTTAATTCCAAAATTACATTAATTTCAATTTCCTGTAGCAGCCCTCTCAGTTCATTTCATTCTTGTCTGGCAGCATTGATAAATTTCTTTATTCAAATTGTCGAAAGCATGCTACATCTGGATATTATATATTGTGTATGGTGATAATGTAACAATTATATATTGTGATTTAACACTGTAAAAACATTAGGTTCTGTTTTTATTTTTTCTGTAGAACAGTCATTATTTTTCCTTTCTTTTACTGTTTAAAAAATTAATTAGATCCAGCATTTTAAAAAATTTTCAAGCAAGATTTAAATTACATTCTACCATTTTTTCTCCAAATATTTTAGAGCTAAGAAAAAATCCAGGTTGTGCCATTTTCATCATCAATTATCCTTTATTAGGGTAATGGATAGGAATAATTTTCAAAATAATTATATAAACAATTTAATTAATAACATCATTAGTCTAATTAGACCAATATTTTGAGATTGATGACGTCAAATTAAATGGCTGTCACACTCCAAGCAGCATCCAAGGTTTATTAATAACTATAATCATTTCAAATTTTGTCACATATTAACATCAATCAAGACCTTAAATGAGAATTAATTGTTTTAATTTTCAACAATGATGAAAAATGTGTTTACACTTTCCCTTCTGAATCAGATTAACTTTAATTTCAGACATGCTTCATTCGAATCTTTTGTGTCAAAGTATGAAATTTTAAAAATTGCACCATTCAAGTTTTTTGTATGTGGATGAGAAATTCAAAATTTGCACCATTTGAGTCTTTGTATGATGGTTGAATGGTTAAAATTTTCGCACTGTTAAAGTCTTTTGTGGCTATACCTAAACAAAAATCAAGATTTGATTTCAAAATGAGGCAGAAATTAAGAATTTGAATTGAACCAATCTTTGTATGGTTGTTAGAAATTCACACTTGTATTCAAATTTTGAAAGGTGGTTGAAAATTTCAACTGGCAGCATTCGAATCTTTGTGTGGTAATATCACAAAAAATCAATGAAGTTGCCAAGGTTTAGAACTCAAAACTGTAGACAGACGCAGAGGTTCAGAATCTGAAATTACTCATTTCAACAGCAACCTAATCTGAAATGAGGGGATCATTTGACTAACACTTTCTTACGTTTACATTAATGAATATTGAATCTTGGCAATTCATTAACACCCCAGGTGATTACTGGTTGAAAAAAAAAACCAACCTGAAACCGGCTGACAAAAATCTTTTCTCTAGTTACTGACAGGTTTAATCTCCTCAAGAGGCCTGGATGACAAAACTATCCTGTGAGGATAATCATGTGGGATTGGACCTTTCACCATTTTGATTTTGGCCGTCAAATGTTATAAATTTGAATCTGCATCAGGAGTTAGCCAGTATAATACTTGCCATTTTTAATCATAATAATGATGTAACTTTCTCCGCATCAAAATGAACACATGACTAACTTGATTCTAGTCATAGAATAGTTAGAGGCCATTTTGATCCTTGAACCTAATGTAGCGTTAATGCAATAATAATATATGGCTTATGGTTGCTATATGTATATGACTATATTTTCAATCATATCGTCCAAACTCACTTGATTCAAACTTGTCTAACTGAATGGTCAATCACCAGAATTGAATTTTAGTTTCATTTGTAAAATGATATTTAGTTTTTGTTTAGCATATACAAGTGCAGACCTTGAAGATAATTTCAAAATGAGAATGAAAAGTGTATATGTCAAGCAAACAATATTTGCTAAGTAAAATTTCAGAACTTTGTAAGAAGATGACCAATTGGAAAGAACCATGTAAAGTCAGCACTTGATAAAAGGTACGGTCCAAGTGGATTGTAGATGAATATACTAGATGTTATTAAGATACTATCAAGGAGAAAGGTTTCCTGGCTCTATAATACTGAATACAAATGCGTTGATTCCCAGATCTTGATGGCAGTTTGGTCCTTAATGTTCTCATGCAATTTCTAATTCCTGGTTCATTAACGAAAAAATATTTGTCAAGACCATGACTACTGATTAAAACCAATTTCAAGAGAAACTGTTCATTAAACTGGTTCCATATCTCCTGAAATTGTCAGAGAATTAGAGAGTAAACAATCCTGATGCAATATCGTTAAGACACAAATCATTTTAAACTGCAAATTTCTCCTAGGAACATCTCAATAATATGCAGCAATTTGAATTGATATCGGCCTTAATTTCTTATAACATTTGAGAAATAAATGATTTTAGGCAGTCATGCAGATAATTTGTGTAAAATATTGAAAGCGCTGCCAGGGAAGATGAATCTGTTTCATGCGACCCATGATAACACCGAATATCGGGGAATTAAAATTGATGATGTCATAGAATAATGGATTTATAATATGATACCTCATATTTCATAGTAATTAGTACTCACTATATTAACTTATTCATTTTTAATTTGAACATGCATCACTCTCTTAAAATTACTTTTTAATGACATTTGAAATACGATATTTCTACAGGCTGCTAAGTCTTGCATGTTAGATGACAGCTACTGACATGTTTCATATGTTCTAGACAGTTGATGGTAAAGGACTAGCTTGTCACAATAAGGTTATAATTAAGGACATTGTGGAGCATGAAGTTCATTTCTTAAACTTTAACCCTGTTTACACTACAAAATTTATCCGTTCTCAGAACTGGATGGAAGAATTTTGTGTAATGTAAATGGTCGAGGGTTCCAATTCTGGCCCACCTTGAAGAGGTGAGATTCTCAGATAAATTGTTGCAGTGTTAATGCAAAGCATGCTGATTACTGTGCATTCGCATTGACCAACCTTAACCTTTTCCCTTGTAATTGGATCATCAACCGAAGCCATTTGTGTTTTTCTACGGGTTACATTGATGTCTATATTTATCTCTTTCATGAAGAGTTCCATTAGAATACGTAGGAGAGCAGTCAATCGTTTACATTATTATGTTGAAACCCCTCTCAGCACGCTCGTCTGGACCCAAAACAGAACGATTTATTGCAGCCTGGTGTAAAGAGGGCTATTGTGTACACTAAAAACTTAAAACCTAAAAAAAGGTCTCCCGGTATGTCTAATATTTTAAAATACAATAATGCTATGAAGTTGAATATTGTCAAAAAGTGCATGGAAGACATACACAAATGCATCAAGCTATAAACACATGAAAAAACTATGCATTCATATCACCAACGTGTCTAGCAAAATTGAATGATTACAAAACCCATAAGAAATGTAATACTACTTAATAGTAGAATATTACAACTTTCCATTTCATATGCCATACTGTTGCAGTTAGATACTAAAGTGCAGTTGGACAACAGAAATACCTACCAAGCCCTGATAACTGCTGACAGATTATTCCACAGACCAGATTGCCAGATGCTGTCAACAAAAATTCTTCCATCTACATGTTGATCTTTGTATAAATTATCAGTAATAGAATACAAGGCAGCCTTTTTTACAATACTGATAAATTGTACAAAAAAAACTGATATCCAATACTAAAAAAGCAAATGTAATCACAAAAAATTCTTCAAGTATTTGTTTACATGTTTAAAAATTGAGGATTTACAAAATTCCCAAGTGTTCAGTTTTTTTTATCATCCAAGAAAATCTAGGAAACATGAGTTAAAGATAACACCTTATAAATTGCTTCTCAGAAAAAAACTTTTTGAAAAAGATACTTCACGATGTTTAAACAGACCACTTTCTTCAGCTCTTTGATTCTCTAATCATCTATTTATATAAGTAATAGAAAATTAAATCCCAACTTTACCAGTAGTATTAATTTTTAATCAGGATAATTGAGAACATAAGACAAATATTGAAAATTCTCAGTTGGAGAAATTCTTCAGATAAAGAAAGATAAAATTACTTGAATTACATAATTTCACTGAGATAGTTAATAGTGGAGTTAAGAATCTAAATTAAGCATGAAACATATTTGAAATTTATATGCAGTTGTTTTAGGTCTTGACTTTTGTTATTCTTTCTTTTCAATCAATTTGATCTTAATTAAATGGATTCCTGATTTTTAATGAACTGTCTGTCTGGGTAGGCGTAATTTGACCTATTATTACCTGCCAAGTCTTTGATCTACATGTGATTCCCCATACAAGACTGAATAATTTAATTCTGTTATTGCACAACCTCATAAATTCTTAAAAACATTCAATGACTGAGAGTTTAAGCCTTCAAATTTTCTTCAAATTAAATATTTATTCCATGATCTAAAATCCAATTACAGAATAGAATGGAATTGACATTTTGTCATTGGACAATATAACTGAAATATAGCGCTGCAGCTGCATCTAAATTCCTACCACAATTAACGCTTCGAACACAATGGAACACAATGTGGTTACTCAAGGTTACTCCAAACCTTAATGGCATCTCAACATCTCCAGCTAAAAATCAATCACGGACAAGTATTGACAAAATAAAACCACAATATATATCAAGACATCTGCAAGATGGTATTATTTTTAAGACAGGATTCATTTTCAAGATGGATCAACAAATTAGTCAGTATGATTAAAATGTGGAAATATGACAAACATATGATTATATATTACGTCTGCTTTGTATCACGACAGATGATTCAAAACTTAGAAAACAACAATGAACCTTTCACATATATGAATATGAAAACCTGTCTATAAAAAGCAACTTAGAAACCTAGCAGCTCGAACTTTTTGTGAAGCCTCTAAAATGAATTCATAGAAACCACTAGCAAAAAAATTTGATAATGATAAATTTATAGATCTAAATAAAGATTGGGATAAGTGAAATTTCAATTGAAACATATGAACACTGTCAAACGTTTATCAGAAGACCTGTTTAAAATTATACCTAGTTTTATCAATTTTATGGTCTACTAACTCTAATGTATGTTTGGCAAGAAATACTTATTCTGATAATTCTACAAGACAGATTGCTTTTTCATGTCTGGCAGTGTAAATGGAAAATATTGGATACAAACGGTATGTTACTGAACATTTTTTTAATTGCAAAATCAGACATTTAAGAATTTGTAGTTCCTATGATATTACAGTCCTAGGTATTTCCAAAGCACCACTGATGGTAAAAATTTGACAAGTTACAGGTCTCAAGTTGTTATGATCTATTTACTAGACTTATCATGTCTGTATATTCACCTTGTTTACATTAGATATATAGATACTTCCTAAAACCATTACCATGTATCACCTTAATGACCACAGGTCAACACAAACTGACCACAGACTGGTGCCTCTTGTCCTGCAATTCTATTAGTTTATATACATCAATAAACTGACTGGTCAAATGGTCAGAAAGATAAACTGACCACAGCTAATGGCTACACTTTATAGTCTGATTTGAGGAATAAATCATTCAAATATGATGCCCAGATCATAGGACAGACATTTATCCAGATGGAAACATTTAATCTTCTGTTCTAACTTTTATTTTTTATTTTATGCTTACTGTTTTCTTTAAAATTCAATCTTGAAGTATTGTATATATGTCCTTTTACACATTTTTGGCTTTGCAGATGCATCAGATGCTTGTAATGTAACAAGTGTTCTTCAAAAGTTCTACTAAAGTTTACAGCATTGAAGAAGGAAGTGTATCATTGTCATTTGTTAAACCAAATACCTTAATTTAGGATCAAGCAAACCTATATTTTTTTTACGTAGATGAACCTTAAAACACTATGACAATTGTAAAATATTGCTGTAGATAATCCCGACCAAATAGTGTATTTATAGCATAATAGGTATAATATATATCTCAGCAGTAATCTGATTGACAAAATGACCAACTGAAGATAGGATTAAGAAAAATTGACCTTAATTTCCTATTCAGCAGTCAATTAGAACTAATTTAGAAAAGTTAATATTACAGAAACCACATTTTTCTTGATAGCTGACCACCATGAATAGAACTATTTTAAGCAGACGTCATTAGTAGTCCAAATTACCTGACCTATTTACACAAAATTAGTGACCGATATTCAAAATGTACTTAAGACACATTGACGGAACTGGACGGCAGTCAATTACTTCTTTGCCTATTTCATTACTGTCAATTTCTAACATTGACCAGAACTCTATTTTAGCATGAAAAATTGTATCAAATGGTTGGATTAAGACATTTGTTAGTAGAATAGTGATTAGCCTAGGGGATATTCTTGCTGATTGTTATTATAACCCTCCCTCCCTAGGCTATAAACATCACTTCGGACATCCTGACAGTTTTGTGTGAAGTTGATACCTCAGCTATCAGACTAATTGCCTCTAATTGAATTTGTCTGTTTGATCTAAATTACTAAAATATGATAATAGTTTACTCCATGTCCAATAATTACACTAATCTGTTTTGATGTAGATATAGAATTGAATACAGATGATATTGGTTAGATCCATGTCCAGTAATTGTATTAACTTTTATTGATTATTCTTATAAACAATGATCGTAATCAAGGTGTCAACTTTAAAGAAAAATATTCACTAAGCTGCCTATCTAATATTGCATTGCTGATTTATTATCTTTCTGGAATTGTGTAAGAGTAGTCCAGAAACGTTGACTATATTCTTTTAAATATTTCTCTCACAAATCACAATGTTTTTCCTATTTTGGAAACAAAAAAGAAAAAAGAAAGAAACAACTATATTTTAAAAGGATAACAACTTAACTTCACAAGTCTGCCGTGACAAGGATCCTTTCTACCAGCTGATCCTTGGCCAAACCTCTTGGCACTGAACTTTCCCGGATTATCCATACCCATTTACAGCTGGGTGGGCTGGAATTATGAGTGAAGATGACTTATTCAAGGTCATCAAACTTTCACACACCAATCAAGATTAAAACTCACGTCTGACATTTTCAACGTATCCATGCAAATGACGTCATGACGTTAAGAACCAACGCTCTAATCGCTGTGCTATAGAACACCATACAATCTAAAGTCCTCCTTATATTTAAAGTGATAGAACACATGACATATTTTATTCACATGAAATGAAATGCATGGAGTTTTTCATCCTCCTCTTCTGAACCTAATAAGCTAATGAAGATGGAGTATGTCATACAGGGTTCAATGAACTTGATGATTAAGCAGTAAGCAGAAGTAAGAGATTCAAATATTACAAGTTTCATCCTTACAGTCACACGTGAGAAAATAAAAAATCATTTAACTGCTAATGGAACTCATAATCATTACATCATAGAAAAACATTTTTATTTCATCTGATGCATACCAGTTAACAAATTAAAACTTCAATTTCTGCAAATCATTGTGTGGTATAGATTACAGAACTTAATCTCCTGTACACATATTTCTACTTTGTATATTTTGATAAATGTTGCAGAAATATGCAAAAAAGCCTTTGAAGTCTGCAACTTTTTCTGATAATGATACTCATATGTCTTATTTGATACATTAATTTTCGAATCATCTGATACAAAGTTTTCAACATTTAATCTTGGATCTCAAATAAATAAATACTCAAGTGTTAGACAGGAAAATGGGAAAAATCTGATTTCTCGCATAGAAGAACTTTAGTAATATAAGAGTGGTAATAGAATGATAAGACAAAGATGTAAAAAAATATTTGAAAATCTTCTGAATTTGTTGACAGACTTAACATATGAGTTGAAAATTTGATAAAACCTAAGAAGATCATGAAACTTTAGCAATATGTTGACAAAATTAGCCAATATGAATTGATATATTTCTGATTAAGAATGCTTCCTGATAGTAATATATTACATTAAAGGGATACTGATTCTTAGCATGAACATAAAATTTTAGTTCTGAAGAATGGTCAATATGAGTATATATTCATCAGTGAACTTGTACGTGGTATCATAAAGTAACAGAATCCATTAAAATCTGGAAAACTCACTAAACTAAGTCATTTTTAAAAACTCTTAATCAATTTATTAAGCTTTATTCAGTAATCAAATGCATAGTTATTTTTATGTTATTTATGACAGCAGATATATTAACTGATGAATTGGCCAAGTTTAAAATTTTCAAATTTTAAGTTCATTCTAAGACCTATTATTCCTTTAAAAAAAATTTCGCCCAGATTAAGGAGTGGTTTATTTTCTAAAGCTCTATGTTTACAATCTTGGTAAATGCTGTTTAAAGTTTTGATCATAACACATGAAGTTTTATATATTATTATAAAGGATGGAATGATGATTGGTTTATGATAAGATGTAAGATTTGCTGGAGGCTAAAATAACAGTGTTGACTGGAGAATTGCTGTTTACCATAACAGTACTAAATATTTAGTGCTTCAGTGAGTCAACTATTCTATATTCCTCAACCTTCTTTTCCCGCCTTTATTCATTCCTCAGACGCAGTCGTAAAACTCTATTTCATTTCATTTTCAAGCTTTTTTGGATCCATAAAACTACAACCCTTAAGTATCACTTCCCTTATAAGCTAGACAGTGAACAGTGGGGTAAACAAAACAATTTTGAATGATATTTAAGGAATGCAAACCTTTTTGGATAGTACCTTCAATCAAGCCTTAGTGCAAAATGACATTACAGAAATAGGTTGACTTTTTACATTGCATGTTGAAAAGCTATAAAAATCATTGGCCTATATAGCTTAAGTTGTCTTGTTAAACAGCCATTTTCTTTCACAAAAGATACCAAGAAGCATCCTTAAGGTTGTTATGAAATATATTCAATCAAAAAACATTGCCTGATATGCAACACAATACCATTGTAACATCAACAGCAAAACATGCAACTGAACTCCCAAGAAGATAGAAGAGATGATAGCAAGAAATAAGTCAATAGAAAAACTAGCAGCAGACAGTAATGTAAGATGAGAGCAGAAGTCATCACAATCTAATTTTGTTTTCTTTGATACAACTCTCAAGGGGGATAAATCTAGTGATTCATTAAGCATGTTAACTAATGTGTTACATGCGTAGAACCTGTTGGTTTCATCTTAACACTGTAAAACCTGGTCCCTTAGGAACCACATCTCTAACTTGTCAGATTTTACTTACTTCCATACAACTTGTTTCAGAAATGAAATCGGCCATTGGGAAATACTGTCAACATCAATGAAATTCTTTTCATAACATTCAGTAAGTATAGTAAAATACTATATATACAGACTACAAAATGCTAGCCAAGTGTTGACTCTTCGGGCCATGGACTTAAATTTTGTAAAATTCTCCATGGACTAATTTTTTGATAGACATCTCACAACAGTTTCTTTTAGATAGTTGACTCTAAAATGTTAATGGAAAGATCTGAATATTCTAAACTTTTATGCGTAAACCTAAACTCGGAGCTAAGAAGCTTCATTTTATATAGGAAAGTGAAGGATTTTTGATAGTTTCATGATAAATATGAGACCTCCACTAGACAAATGTTTTCAATGAAAATAACCAGTATGTCTGTGAAGACAAAATATGTGGTATTTTAACAATGTGACAAATACAGCAAGATGGTAAACATTTTATTTAAAAATGTCAAACACAATAGAATAGACACCAAAAATATAATAGAAGTCAATACCAGTTATTTTCTTTGTTAATGCTACAGAGGCATGACATGCTTACACTTTCTAAACTCATGCTGCCTGCTAACTTGGATACGTCAATTTTCATCATAGTTTGAGAGGAAACAACTTGATCGGGGTATTTTTTATCCAACATTCACAACGAAAAAGAAAGTTTTTCACGAAGTAGGCTAACTCTCTTAAAGATCACATCTAGAAATGGTCAAGACATTAGAAACATAATGGTTCTTATCAAACATCATTGGAAATCTTTAAAAAGGGTAAAACAGTTTCGAAGAGTTGATCAAAGAAGGTAAAAAATAAGTTCTGTACAGAGTGAAAAAAAATGTTGAGTTTTGGGAGAATAACAAAGGAGGTAAAAAAGGTAGAGTTTAATGGAAGAGTTACAAAAGAAGGTAAAAAAGGTAGAGTTTATTGAATGGATTAAAGAGATCAGAAACTACATAAAGAAAATATCAAACGTATTAATCTTCTATATAGGTTATAATGTATTTCTTTTAGTCTGTTGGGAGAACGATGATTATCCTGCCATAAAATCACATAGTTATAGCTGTCTAATTGACGTGGGCTACCCATAAAATACCACCAAAAACTACTTAACATTCGATGTTTTTGTAAAGATTACTCATGCAAGACGAGATTCATGCTTTTTTGAACACACAAGGCAAAAAATGCATTTAACTACCATAAAAACACCCCTCATGGATAAAACATTTTGCCAGTCTATATTGTCAAATAGCGTGAAAGCAAAGCACAAATGACTTTACCATGTGCCACAAATCAGATGTTTAGAAAAGCTCAACGCTTGACATCTTTTTATTAGTGGAAATTAGAATGATAGAAATGTGATGTCTTTTGTTGAAAATGTCGTAAAATATATGTTAAGGGTGTAAAAGCGTGTAAGGTTATATTTAATTCCTCGCATATTTAGGTTTTGTTGGATGCGTGGAATGATAAATAAATCATAAAAAGGCGAATGAAAAAAGATGTCTGGTGACAAGATGTGCATAAAATAAGTGAAGCTTATGAAACAAGTTCACACATCCAGACAATATAGTCTGAATAGAGACATGACAATATCTGACTGAAGTCTTTATCGTGTTACCTCATAGAAGCAGACATTGAACTGAATTGACTGGCTATATGTTACAGGCTTCCATGTGCCTAAATTTTTATCCCCATATTTTCATTCATAACCAGCCCTTTAAGGTGGCTTGAATCTCCTTCAAAACTGGACTTAGTGTGGTTCTCTTTGAATTAAAATTACCTTTACTTAAATCTTTTAAAAAAGACATTTGCTTTAGTGCCCACTCATGTAGGCCTACTAGTATTTCAAAATAAGCAGTGAATGATGAATGCATGACATTTTCATGGTCAAGATGTCATTAATCCTTTGAGTATTTTCTTTCCATGACCACTCAATATCTTCAAACAATGTAGCCAATGCATTGACCTATAGATGGTATCTGCTGAACAATGGTAGTAACAATGAATAAAGAATTTGGTTATCTCTTCATCATTCTCATAGGGTTAGTTATTGTAGTATACTATAGCCAGGTATAACTGATAAAAGTATCAATTTTTTATCTTAAGCTTTCAATTACTGACCCTTGTAATTACACCTGATCTTTTCTGGACTTTTCTTTACTTTCTCATTGAAGAGCCATTCATGTTTCTTGAGTTTCTGCTATCCAATATGTTGATGGCCCTACTACATAAGTTTCTCAATCCAATTTTTATTTGAAACACACCAAATACCATTCTCAATATAATTTGAAATCACCACACAAGTTCTTTTGTTCAAATCGCAACATTAGAGAGTGATCAGTAGTACCAATACCGCTATTTTTTCCTCAAGTTTTCCATCTTGATATTAATGTGTTACTATAACCATAGCGATTTCCTTTCACTATTGCCGTCAAAATACTATTTATTATTGGTGAGATGGTATAATTTCTCGCTTCAAGTTATCTTAAAACATTATCTTTTTGTATTGCACCAACATCAAAGAGGTTGCCATTTTTCATTAAAGAACAGTTCTTGCTTGA
The DNA here is from genome assembly GCA_030562195.1 of Nipponacmea schrenckii. Taxonomy (NCBI): domain Eukaryota; kingdom Metazoa; phylum Mollusca; class Gastropoda; family Lottiidae; genus Nipponacmea; species Nipponacmea schrenckii. The sequence continues at coordinate 19,304,254 of CM060199.1, forward strand.
GCAAACCTGCACACAATAATTTATGTGTTTCCTGATTGTTTCTAATCATAGCCATATTGGATATGTTATAACAGTCCCACAGTAAATAGCAGTATCGCAGTAAATGTGAGTTCAAGGTGTATTACTGATGTTGAAGTACATGGTTTGACTACTAGTATATAAATCATAGTAAGTTTTGATCTTAGTTCAGACCACATGGGGAATAATGGTACTTATGTTAAAGTGTTAGTCACCAAATGATGAGGAAAACAAATGTAAAAATAATGAGAAAAAAGTCGAGATCTAAGACTATTTACTTTTTGCCGGAATATAAACTAAGCCATTGTTGTTGTTTTAGACTACCAATTTTGAAGTTTACTAATGACAAAATGTCTTAGTTGTGTAAAATGACTAATAATTATATCATATTTATGATTGTTTATGTCAGATGACGTCTGCAAAATACATCTTAAGGTCCTGTATTGATATTAACCTATATCCATGAAAATCATTTCATATATTACTTAGTGACTTATGTTAACATGGATTTATTATTAAAAAATTGCAATATTGCAATATTTTTCATTTTAAGAAATATTTTGCAGATACCTTTTAACTTCAAAAATTAGTAAATATTACAAAATATAAGAAATAAATATGCTGTAATTGAGCTCTATCAGCTGGTTAAGCATATAGAAATGATTATATATTAGGAATTCACTGCAACAGTCAAAACATGACAAAATTAATGTGTAAGTCTAGGCTAATATTCTGTTTTACTTTAAATAACATTTCTTGATGGAAGTTGATGGATTTGACACAAATTCATTTGTTGACTTGGCATTTTACATTAACTACAAGGAGTGAAAATCATTTATTACCTGGTAGAAAAAAATAGCTTCTGGAAGATTTCAGCTTAATATAATACTTAATGATAGAATCACAATTCAAAACATTTTTAATATATTTAAGAAGAAATGAAAAATGAGTCTGAACTCATGATATACCTAAACCTGTTGTTACAATATTATTTATGTGGCAAACATAATGCCAACAAACTCATACATGCAAATCATGAGGCAAATGCATAGACCAGAATATAATGCTGTTTATAAACCATATAGAAATATATATCACAAATTCCCAAACTAGGGGAAAACAATTAAAAATCGTATAAAACATTATTAAACAGGACAACTTTATACAATTCATATAGAAATAGACCTAGGTAAAGAAGCACAAAATATATGGTTATACTATTATTCTCTTGATAACTGCCTTCATGAGCCTGTGAAACATTGAGAATATACATGTCTGTAATAGTATAATCCATATATCTTGTGCTTCTTTACCAGAATATAAGATTATCATTATCATATTTTGTTAGATGTATAGCAATCATATATTAAGGAAGGAATACACTCCTGAACAACAATTTTAAAGTGAAAGTCTTATCTGGAATCTTTCTCTGTTGGTCAGAGCTGGACAGGAAGGTTTTTGTAATATCAGCTTCAGCTGGGAGCAGAACTTGTCATCTTCCAACCAACTATCTATGTACTTAGACAAATGTATAGTCAAGATTCATTTACAGTTGCTGGTGAGAAAGAAGCAAGTCTATAGTTTCTTAGTTTCCCTTATTGGACACTACACGACATTCAAGGACATAAGCTCAGTAAAAGTAACGAAAATGTAACCCTCCAGATCTTTTCAGGTAGTGGACGTATTTCTATTAAGCAAAAGGGAACACAAATAACAACCAAGATGCCATCATAATTAACTATCACTATATGTTAATGAATTATTTTTTGGGTACTTGATATTTAATCTATCGGTATTTTTTTATAATTTTCATCAATAAGTAATGAGACAATTGGACTAGAGGGATTAACTGGTAATTCTAATAAAATATTGGTACCACAAATTAAATTCCTGCATGTGACTCATACAAAATGGTTTCCATGGAAATTCAATACAAGTATTTATATTTTACGATATTAAAACGAAAACGTTCTGAAATAGATCATGAAATAATAACATACTGTCTACAAAACAACAATTAGAAAGCGAGTCCATGCCTGCGCTAGCGACATCAACCTTTCATAGCGGAGCTCAATGTGTTAGAACTCAAAAGTTTAAGGCTAATAAGTTGAAAATGATCACTAGAAAAACTTGTGACATTCAGATATGATACTTTTCTGCAACTATTTTCTTCAAATATGCATACATTCTTGGTAGACCCAATATCTTACTATTCAGCATCAATGATCTAAAATCTTCCAATAAACCACAAAAAGTGAAGACAAAAGTGGGTGAGTTTTGAAGAAGTGAGATGAAGGTAAGAATAATAAATAAGACTATGTTGTATATCAGTTTTTATAACAGTAAACCATCTCAGACATATGGTACCAAACTAGTCTGAAAAAATACCAGCTTTTTATGACATAAAAAACATTCTTTGATAAAAAATCTCAATCAAAGATCAGGCTATATTTGTTATTTTTAACCTTCTCTTTATATGACATTATCTCTAGTAGTAACCAGATAAGAGCCAAGCTAGACTAAATTCAAAACTATTTTTGATGGTAGTAAACAATATAACTTCCATAACAACTTATTTCAAACTTAGCTTCCATGACAACTTATTTCAAACTTAGCTTCCATGACAACTTATTTCAAACTTAGCTTCCATGACAACTTATTTCAAACTTAGCTTCCATGACAACTTATTTCAAACTTAGTCTCCATGACAACTTATTTCAAACTTAGCTTCCATGACAACTTATTTCAAACTTAGCTTCCATGACAACTTATTTCAAACTTAGCTTCCATGACAACTTATTTTAAACTTAGCTTCCATGACAACTTATTTCAAACTTAGCTTCCATGACAACTTATTTCAAACTTAGCTTCCATGACAACTTATTTCAAACTTACCTTCCATGACAACTTATTTCAAACTTAGCCTCCATGACAACTTATTTCAAACTTAGCTTCCATGACAACTTATTTCAAACTTAGCTTCCATGACAACTTATTTCAAACTTACCTTCCATGACAACTTATTTCAAACTTACCTTCCATGACAACTTATTTTAAACTTAGCCTCCATGACAACTTATTTCAAACTTAGCTTCCATGACAACTTATTTCAAACTTAGCTTCCATGACAACTTATGTCAAACTTACCTTCCATGACAACTTATGTCAAACTTAGCTTCCATGACAACTTATTTCAAACTTAGCTTCCATGACAACTTATTTCAAACTTAAGGTTCAGGTTAATATCGCATTGAGCATTATTTTTGCTTCAAATATATCTGGGGCTGTTTTCTTGAAAACTTACTTTTTAAGATTATTTTAGTGTTCCAGTCATCTGATTTGTCAAATGATGTTAAATTAAGTTTTATTATCCAATCAGATTATAGTATTTCTGAGGTCAAATTTGGTGAAAAAGGCCTGTTAACTTCCTGAAGAACCTATAAGGTAAACTATCCATACAACCTGTATCACTTCTTAAGAGACAACAATTCTGTTGTATATTCCGGTGAATGTAACTACACATAAACTGAAGCATCATCAAGTTCAACTATGACATTGACTTTCATAGTCTAGAATTATGCATAATTGTTCTCTAAGCAACTACATGGTGAACACCACATCCCCTTTAACTACCAAAATTTAAATTTCAACACCTTTGCAGATTGAAGAAGGTCAAAGAGATAGGTGATAGATATCTTCCAATTTCAATATGTTGCCCACATGTCATATTATTTTTAGTTTAGAACATAATACAATCATTTTCTCTTTCCTTCTTTCAAATAAAATAATTCTGTTTTCTTCTATCTTCTAATTCAAAACAGTCAACATATTTATTCAGTGACCTTCAATTCAAAGGAAATACCAATACATTTTAAAAATATTTTGGGTGCACACCTACGTCATTTTATATGAGATAAAGGAAAACTTTCTTTTACCATCTTTAACTCTCGAAATTTGTACACAACAGCATCAGCAATGACCCATTTTGCTATGTTAAAGATCTATTATCACACCAAACAATGCAAAAATTTTGTAAAAGTTGTTCCCCTTCTTTGAAAGCAAAGTAATAAATCAACAGGTACATAAGATGAAACACCAATAATGATTTATCAATGTAGAAAAAAAAGTAGTTCCTTATGTACACCTACGCCTGGTACCGTCTGCTATAATGTATAGTGTATGTTGTATTTAATGTTAAATGCACCTGATGTAGAAGCACAAGTGTAGAAGATAAATCAACTGTCATTATAATTCAGTAATAACATGGGAACTCTTCACTTTAAACATACTATAAACCCTCCACCATCATAACAAATGTCATCTTTAATAAAGGTAATGGTGGCAACCACAGCTACTTTTTACTCTTGTAATACCACAATGTTTTTAATCTACGACAGGTTTAACTAAACTGTAGTTTTTAAATCTGTTGGTTTTGGGGTTATATTTCATGAGGGAGAGAATTATATCTTGCACTAGTAATCTAATTACATGACAGAAGTTTCATAAGTTTTCTGGATTGTTATACAAACCATGTAGGCAATCTTAATTAAACAATGCACTTTGATTATGGCCATTGGAAAACTTAATCTAATGTTGCTGGCCTGGATAAAATTCTTTCATAGCATACTGCATGGTAATACCTTTATTGGCTCCAAATGGGGAAGAAAATAGAAAGTAAAATACCTTTAGTTCCTTTTCATTTTGAGTTGAAAATAATTTTTTTTTCACATGGCACAGACAATCGTCAACTTGGCTCTCATTGAGCAGATGTCAATATGCAGCACATTGTCCAAGTAATATCTGGTCAGTTCTAATTACTGCTATGAAGATAGATAGGTAAGTGATGAAAATGAAAATATCATCATCAAATTACTAATTACTAGCTAGGGTACCTTATCTTCATGTCTGTCACTGATAGGTAATATAAGAAATCTACTGGTAATTAGTACGAAAACTAACCCAGTCTGTGATAGAGATTTATCATCTAAAATCTAAGAGGACAAACTGAACATTTACCAAACACCAAATATATACAATAAATATGGCAAGAGTTGTACAAGTTATTCTGAGAAAACACTGGTATTTTAAGGTCCCAATTCTTAAGATTTGTATTACTAGACTGTTATTCTTTCTCTCCCACCTTTTAAAAAGTACCTGTGGGCCCTGCGGTTTATTTCTAAAGAATCATTTAGAAAATTGAAAATCTTTTCATGGTCGAGGATCTAACAAACATCCTTATATAGAAGGAATTCAGGTAGACATGCCACCAGGCATTTTCATCATCAAAAAGTTGATTTGTTTTTATTTTAATCATAAATATGACTGGCAAAGAATGGCATGGTTACTTTGAAGCACTTAATGTTACTCTGATAACACATCATATATAGACTGGGATAACACATCTATATAGACTGGGATAAAACATCATATATAGACTGGGATAACACATCCTATATAGACTGGGTCAACACATCCTATATAGACTGGGGATAACACATCTATATAGACTGGGGATAACACATCTATATAGACTGGGACAACATATCATATATAGACTGGGATAACACATCATATATAGCCTAGGGATAACACATCTATATAGACTGGGATAACACATCTATATAGACTGAAATAACACATCATATATAGACTTATGATTTAAGCTATATTTGATTCTTTGAATCAAAGTTGCAAGACTTTCAGGCACTAGGACTGAGCTAGAATGACTATGTTGGAGTATTCCCAGCAAATATTATACAATATATATATAATATAATACCACTCTGTGACTGGACTTGTCAACTATGGGAGGGCCACATCCGTTTCTGGGAGGCAACATATCTACTTTTGTTTCTCAGGTATTTCATTAAAGGCAAACGTTGGCTTTCACCTTGGGAATGAATAAACTTGTAAACTGCTATAGTAAAAAATATCACTAGTGTTAACTATATATAAACATGTGTTCAAAATAACGGTGTTTTTATCAGTGTTCAGGGAATAGTGTTAGTAATAGATGTAAATACAAGATCGGTTTTCGTATTATTCTCTTGTAAAAACTATGACACTTGAATTATGGCTGGTAAATGTACCTGTAAATAATTTCAGTGAATAACTTGACATGTTTTCATTGCCTGTACATTAACTTCATTAACATTAACCAATTTTTAAGTCTACTTCTTTTTTGTACAATTCATATTTTTTCCATCAAATTCTGCGCTAATTTTTTGTTTCAAAAAACACAAAACACAAATATAATATATCAATATTGATATCATATCATGATACAGTAAAAATTCAAACATAGAGAAAACAACTTGAACATTACACCTTTTCATGAAGTTGCCAGCATGTGAAATTAACATACTGTCAAAAAAGGATAAACTTTGATGGAAAAGTCATCCATTATTTCTCATTACGTTTGTGTTCAATGAGAGAAAGTATACCGGTAAGCTTGTAACTTTCGCCTACACAGTAAGCTAGTTCAAACTGCTCCAATCTTGAATAAGGACCATGTGTTGAAGCCTCAAAACGTGTTCTTTATTTCATGCAAAGACTATCAACAATCAATGATTTAACAAACTTTACCATTTCAATTTATTACCACTCCACCTACTAGATTGAAACTTAATCCAATAATAATAGTACAACACCTATAATTTATTACATCAGGCTTAAAACAAAAAATCCTGCTAAAGACCAGAAAAATATATCATTCATCTGCAAGGTAACAGTTAAAAATGTGAAAAATACTAATATGCAAAAGATTCATTCAATTAATCACATGTTAAGGCCTTGAAAAACTTCACAAAGCAGCAATTTAATCCGATGAAGTGATGAAAATCTTGCTAATTCACGGCTTTGACTTTTTCAAGTTGAAATTAGATAGCCTTAACCTTTACTAGTATTTAACTTGTAAATGTGTAAGATTCAGGTAAAAAAAAAAAATAAACTCGTTATAGAGCAAAAAATTCGTAAGGAAATCGTAAATTAAAGGCCTAACATATTTGGTGAGAATTTATCATTACTACATTAACACCTTCAATTTGAAAACCTCTTGTAATCAAAGCTGAGTGAAGTTACTTTACATGACAAAAACATACTGTATTTGTATTAACATTGATGAAATTTCAACGGTTTTTTTTTCTGAATTTTGCTTTTACACAATCAAAAAACACTGAAAAATCTAATTGTAATTCAATTTTAGTGATTGGGAAACCAGTTAAAAATAAATGAAACAAAATCATAATTTGTCCAAAATATTTAACCACCCTCTCTTCACCTTTCTTATTCTGCTGGGCTGACGTCAAACAAAGCAAGAACATTGAAGCAAATTGAGAACTTTTTCACTTCTTTTTGTACACTGTTAGAACGCATTATTTCTCCAACCTGCATTTAAAATTTTAGGCAGAAATGCTTGCTGAATGAATTTTAATTCTGGTGTACCCAGCTTTCCTGAAAACTCACAACTCCATATTGTTTCATGTCTGGAGGCAATCAAACAACTTAACTGAAGTAAATGGTGATGATTGTAGTGATTGAGGTTCAGGTTGAGCATACTGATTTATTCTTGATCACAGTCAATTGGTCTATTGAGACTCATTTAACCTAGACTACTCGAACCATGATCTCTCATTTATAAAGGTATTACTCCATCCAATACCTAAAGGTATTGCTTCTTTTCATTCTTAAAGGTTCACCTCATTCGTGAACAATACTAAGCATTATGAATTTTTTAGGAATAAGATAAAGATATTGCCTCATATTGTATTTTTATTATTTTAAAAGTTGTTTTTATTCTGAAAGGTACTGTGTCACAAAAACAACACTTTGATGATTGTACTCTTGTATCTATACTTTGGTTAGTAGCACAAAACATTTTTAAGAAATCCAACACCTTTTCATTTTTATGAAATCACAGAAATTACTAGACTACTTAACATCAGGGCATACAGAAATTACTATGCTACTTAACATCAGAGCATACAGAAATTACTATGCTACTTTACATCAGAGCATACAGAAATTATTATGCTACTCACCACATTAAACTCATGCCTAAATGTCCATAAATTTGTATATTCTGTTCATGCTTATTAGCATTACATAACATTTTTTATTCTGAAAAATTATTTTCATTGTACACCAACAATTTATCTTCTAGATTTCCATCAAAATTTCATCTTACAGTCTGGACCTGGTATTAAAACTCAGACCAAAACTCTTCTATAAGTTTGAAAAATGAGCTTTTTTAAAGACGGTATCAATTGATCCATTGAACATTATAGTAAGGTTTAGTCTGAAGAGCTAATCAAAATTCTAATCATAATTTGCGAGGCTTTTCAATAATAGATAGGCTATAAGACATAGATGTCATTAGTCTAAATCTACTCATATTTCATTTTTTTCCTCCGTTTATCCGTTATCGCTTTGCGTGAAGATTTTGGAACGGAATCAAGAAGTTAAACACATGCGATGTCATCTTAATCAATGGCTTTTTAAACAGTGGTTTCAAATTCAGTCTGGAATTGGTAAAATACCAGAAGGACCATGACAGATCAGATTGGTTAAAGCTCAATTTCTGAGACTGTGAAAAGATAGATAATAGTAATTGAATTCCAGTGGGATGTCAACTTTCATCTGAGACCAATCTTTCTTTCTCATAGGAAAAATCTGGAAGATGGTTGAAAAAATTTAATCCTGGCTTAAAGTAATAATAAATCATTGTGGTTGATTAGATAGTTGATTATTCAGTAAGATTTTTTTCTTCTGACTGTGGTAAATATTGAATTCAAATTTACTGTTAATCCTTTTTAGAAAATAATAAAAAGTTGGGTTTCCATTAGAGATGGGCAGAATGTTGAACAGCACCATGTCCTAATTCAGGCCCATGTAAAATAAAGAATTTATTATTAGTATGACACTGTATGGCAATAGCTAGTCTTCTTCAGCCCAATTAGGCAGAAGATTGCATGTCAAAGCATTTAAATGTACCTATTTAAAGATAATTTTGGTTTGTTTGCCAATATGCATCAAAATGGGGTTCACATAAAGGTGAATTGTGTAAAGAAAATGAAAATGTAATTTAGTAAGATTAGAGTGGGTCAGTTTTATTGAACAGTTAATAACTACCTTTCAGACATCTTGAAAAGAATTCATCATGTCAAATATACACTGATATAGATAAGAACGATCCTGACCCCTGCAAAAGGGCAAGGTGTGATTGGCAATATATCACTGGTCTATTCAACAAGTAGAACCTAATCCCCTGGTCACTAGCCAACCAGTCCAGTCCTGGCTTATCACACTCTCCCTATTCTAAACATTGAGTTAATTACCAAGGTTTAATTAATGCAGAAACATATAGTTGAAGTGAAGTGAGAACATGGTAGACTGTGAAAACATCAATTCTCTATTTCTACAACAAATATTTATTTAACTCAGTCAACTTGTTCAACAATTTTCACAATTCTCTTCTATTTTTAATAAACATTTCTCACACTGGCCCCTTAACAAAACACAACATTCTTTCTTTGTGCTTGACAATTGAAATCTGAGGATTGGACATGAAAAACTAAATTTCAGCCCCTTAACTTTCACTCAGCTTATATGTATCAAGTCACTGAATAAACAGACAGATGACAATGGGTAATTTTAAAGGAATTGTTACGCCAAATGGATTGAGACTGGTTATTAAGTGGACTACTGCATAAACTGATACTACCATACAGAACAGCGTCTCGATTCCTCCCATATAATTGGACTGCCTCTGACAACCGCCAGGTCATTTGAGACTTGATATTTGCAAATTGAAAATCATGCTTTGAAGAAGTTGGTTGCATTAAAAAATTGGAATGTTTTTATTACAGTATGACAAAAAGAAACAATAAATAGATATTTTTATTTTTAAACATGCAAATGTTTAGTAATACCACTGTGGTGAGATTGAGCAGGAATTAAAGTATGCATGCACACATTATTCTATGTTACGGGCTATGCTTCACATTCAAGATGCATAACACTATGCATAACATTATATTTCATTTCATTATCTGTATGCATAGTCAAAGAGAAGTGATATCAAAAGATATCATTTTGCCAAGTATTCCCTTTAAATGAGAAGAATAGGTGTGGTTGTCAGCCTGTCCCTATCAAGACAAGTGAACATTCTAGAATAAATATATCTTATTTCAAGACAAGGGATTAATAGTATTGGATCATGTTACATTAATTATCTTGATCAATTCAAACCCTATAATCTCTACTAGTTATAGATCTGGTAGAGTACAACATAGGCTTATAACAACTATATTCATGGATGTTTTGTCCCAAACTTGAACCTTCAAGCTGTACTTTTAATTATTCTTAGCTTTCCACAGTTTTACTTTTAATCTCAGTTGAAATTTTATTGCTCCACAATCCAAAATGTTGCTAAAAATTTGGCAATCTTCTTTAAAGGAGAGCAGATGACTTAGCCAATCAAATTTATTTCATGTGTGCCATCTAAATTGTGGAATGTTAAATTTGGTTGACTTACTGCCCATGTAATTAAGGTTGATTAAATAATTTTGTACTAAAATAAGAGTGTCAAATCATTTATTTTCAGGTTTCCATTATCAAATTTTACATTTACCAAATTTACCTACAAAGTACCAGTTTTTTAAATTGGAGGTAGAAAAGTATGTTTCCAGTGAATTAATAAGCAATAGTGTTTTGGCATGTGTCAAATATATGTCAAACTGTTGAAAAGTCTGGTAGTTTACAGGAATGTTAGATCTAGTATATATACATATCTTTACTTTTACATTCTGTAATATACATGACACTATTTACTGAGCATTTCACATTTTACACCCATTGCACTTTCAACATCATTATTGTTTTATGTTTCAGATTGGCAAGATTGAAGTCCCCAAAGTAAGCAGTTGGTTTTATAGCAATTTAATCCATTTAAATGCAATATCTATGGAGCAGAAAAAAGAAACTGAAAATCATTTCCCAAATTAAGAAAGTGTCAAAATAGCCCATAGTAGCTTCATAAACTGCTGGAATACTGAACAATTCATAAAGGCTTCCTGCACAATAAAGATCCCTCGACAGTTGGAAACTGCAAAAATAGTAAGCTAGTGCCGCTGTCCAGGCAAAATTTCCCTTATTGCACACTGGTTTCGCCTGAGGTGCAGAAGAGTAGGATATAAACTCCATTTAATGTACGATTTAAATAAATAATGAAAGGGTTTTAATTTCAAAGAAATATAAAATTTGAAATATCACCCCTCATGCAACTTGTACCACTTGAAAACAGTGGTTCCTGCAGTTATTATAAACAGTTCTAGTAAAGATATAAATTGTTTGTATATCTGTTGAGTACATCAATTAAATACTTGTTTATCACAGATCAATATCTCTAAACAGATTATACAGTAATTAAATACATCAAGTAGTTGTACTTGTATCTCTAATTAGTTATATAATATAATTAGATACAAGATAACCCTCAAGTATCTTATCTCCTTCAATATTAAAATCAAAGCTTTCACTGTTATTAACTCTCTAGCATGCCTCTTCACCTTACCATATGATTAGGATATTATGCAATTTCTAAAGCCCACACAGGCAGCTCACTATCTCATATGACAGATAATCAAAATCGTATTGCATAGTAGATAAAACTTGCTGGACTCAATACAGCTGTTGGTTTAAAATTTTTGTAAGACACAAGTTTTTTTTTTAGAAGGATACATAAAAACTTCATCATGCAATCCAATTTATGCATTGTAAAACAGCAATTATACTTAAATCCTTTGTTGTATTTTTCCAAAACAACAGTCTCAGGAATTTCTAAAAATTCATCCTTTAATTGCTCGATCCTACATATAAAAAAATAAATTCATATGATCCTTTAACTTCAAATAATATAATCTAATTTATTCTTTAACTTTGACAAATTGTCTGATTCAAATTGGTCTGAAGCATACACAAGTTATTTAGTAAATTTGCAAATACCTGCTTCTGAGACAAATTACTAATATACCTCAATAAAAATACAACAAAAGTCATACTCCCTACAAAAACTTATGTAATGCATAATATTAAGTGATGTAGAAATTGTAATGTGATGTTGACATACCAAGGACAAGATAAAATCTATGTAAAATAACAAGATAAGATGTAATATGCCATTTAGAATAGATAACAAAATAACTGATGTTTTAACTTTTACTTGAATACATTTCAACTTTTAATTTCGAATTCCTTAAGCTACATTTATGTTTTTTTTTTAAATATATCATCTAAGAGTTGGGTTTTCCTGGAGGATTTCATTCCATATAAGATTTATAGTTAAAGTTCAATTTCAGAGTTACCAAAGCTGAAGATATCCTCAAATATTATACAAAAAGCTCAGCTCTAATGCCTGCTGTTATGATTTACATTATTTCTTGGGACATATTTGAAAATGAAGTGCAGAATGGGGTAAAAAATATTTCCAAATACATGCTCTAAATTAGTGTGAATAGACTATCCAATTCAAATAGACTTTCAAAGCATGCCTTAACCATGAACCCAATTTCACAGAGAGAGAACGTTAGATTTCAGTTTCACAGCTGAGCATTTCAATGAGGTTACCATTCACCTTCCAATTTCATTTAACCAGAGCTACTTCCTCACAGCAAATTTCACCTGTTCCCAATGTTATCAGAGGTATTTAACAATCTTTCGAGATATGTTTAAAAGAATCTAAAATCTTGCCTAACATTTAGATAGCTACTCCTCATTTACAACCTAATGTTTCTTATTTCTGTAACCAAGTAGTTTGACAGATTGTTTATGAGAATTTTACTTTGTTAAAACACTATCAAATCTTCAAGCTTGAAGATAATGTAACCAAATGACTTTTTGCATAATTAATTATCATTTCTCTTCCATTAGTAACAAGAAATTGGCAACTTGTACAGGAATTTTGTTCTTCTGTTATTTTCTATTATAACTGCTAATAAACTGCGGAACAAGGGAATGCTATATTTAAAAATATAAAAAAGACTGATGTCTATATTTTTAAGAGTTAAGGTAATGACCTCCACATACAAAAATACCATGAATAAATAATTTGGAAATAAGGTTAAATTATCAATTTTCACGAAAAGAAATATTACAACTTTCTTCAACTCTTATTTGAGTTTTAAATATTTGAAAATAGATATTCCGCAAGGCCACCCTTTTACACCCTTATCATTCAATGAAAGTGTCCATGTATTAAGGTTTTACAAACCTGCTTCTAATACAATTTCTGCCTCAAGGTGTATCAAACAGACCTAAAATAACCTTATCAAAATACACCATGAATGCTTTGAATATCCCATTATTTAAATATGATATGTGCCTATATAATTAAAGGTGAACAATTGGTATATTATAAGGTAAGAGAAGACTGATGTATATTTGATGTAGGGTTGAACAAAAGTTAAAGTGTTGAAAGGCATGATATATTGGTATTTAATAAGGTGGCTAAACTGTTGAATAAAACAGGTTTTTTGGAGAAGTGTAGAAGTTTAGAGGTGTATGTAAACAACTTGAATAACAAATCCTTAACACCTTTCTATATTATTATATTCTAGAACTTACACATTTCTATATCATTCTAGCACAAGTGATAACTCTTATTAACACTTACATATTAGAAAATATTTGATCAGGGATATTGACTACACAATACATGTTAACATTGCAACTGCATCGATGAGTTGTATTTCATCACTATTTCTTTGCATTGTACCATTTATAAAAATGTCCACTGGTTTCCTTATCACTGTATATCTTGAATTGCAATAGAAACTGGCAATAAAAGTCATTACTGCAAAAAAAAGTCTCTGATAATTAGAATTTTAACCAGATAAAGACCTTATTATTCAAACTGCTTCCTTTTATTATGTATAAATGAATAGAATTTTACGTCCTACTCTTTTGCACCTTATGGGCTAATGAAAATGGATTTATTATTTATAGTGAAATGTTGAAAAGAGAGAAAATATAGATGTTTCACTCTCATTTATAATAAATATTGCCCAGTACATGGAAGGACCCAGGTCACTGATCATGGTATAACCTGCCTGATGTCCACCACCACCACCACCACCACCATAGTTGAATTATGCAGGAAGTGTCTATGATGGTATGTGAGCTATGAAAATGTCACCATCTTCTCTTTATTTAATTAACAAACATTTTAAATGTCATCTTATCTAATCATTTATTCTTTAAATTAAACATTTCAAATGTCTAGTTTCAAAACTCATCAAGTTTTCTCTTATTTCATTTCTATCTTTTTAAATGTTTCTGATATCTTCCCAACAAATCATTAATTCTATACAGTTGGACTTTAATATGCTTCTATAAGTGACAATGAAAAAGTTAATCAAGTAGGGAAAGGAATAAATGGGATGCTTCTCATTGGTTTGTTTAATTTTGTGAGGAAATATAGATGCACAAAGAGCTTTATAATCATAATAAATTCTTTATTTTACATAGGTCAGAATAAGATCCAATACACAAGGATATGGTGCTGTCTACCATCAGCCTATGAGAGCAATACAATGGTTTCAGGTCCCATCTGAGCAAAATGAAAATGAAAATGAATAGTATATTTTGTATTATTTATTTTCATTCCTTTGTCATTCAAATTAATGGCAGTATCACACATCAGGTTTGGCAGGGGAGAGGGTGAAGGAAGATAAACACAAATGCTCTCTTTTATCTACCAGTCCTTCCAACCTTTCATCAATGATAAGCTTAATACAGGGTTCAATTCCAAACTAACTTAACTGCAAGGGAAAATAGACTTAAAAAAAGCATGCCATTGCTTGAAAAATGTAGGTGGAATAATCAGCCACATAAACAAACATGTTTCAGTTTCTATTTAATTTAATAGGAATGAACAATGTGGTGACATTTTGTAGATTTCCAAATCAATTAGGACAATTTCCTGTAACAATTGTCTGATGACTGTGTCAATCTACTACTTAATAAAATAAATAAATGACGGCAGACGGACAATCCAATATGGTAATCTTTCTATTCACTTGTCAAACCAACAAAATGAAGTAGTAATTTGAGCAATTTCTATAATCTTTATGAAATAAATCCACTCAAAAAAGATGACATGATTATCAGAGAAAAAAGGTGTAAATTATTCTACACAATACTGTACTTATTTCATATAAATCATGACTAAGTTTTAATTCACATGCCAAGAGTAACATCAATAGAACGATTTTCATTGAAAAATAGAATATGACAGGTAGAGTGGCAGCCATATTGGATTTCATAATGAAATAGCTGCACCAATTAGACAACATTGTCACAGCTTTAAATTAATACATTATTACATGTTTAACATTTGTTCAATATAGGATGTTTTTGGCCTTTTACTGCCTCATATTCTGTATAAAGTCTATCAGTCCAGTGTCATTAACCTACTTATTTTATATTTTCAACTGTCGAATGATTTTTAACGTGCAAACCCTGCAGCACATCGTTCCTCAGTTGTTTCATTCAAACAACTAGACAGTCTATGACAAGGCAAGACACAACCTATACATAGAACTTTCCTATTGTTATGGGTTTTGTTCGGAATACCCTCCCTTCACCTCCTCGAAATTCTCACAAAATGCAACCTGCTAACCCACTGACTTAGCAATCAAATTTAGAAAAAAAAATGTGTTAGGGAATATATTGTAATGACGGTTTGTGAAGTATGTAGACTGTGTCTATGATCTGCCTTATCTTCTGCTCTTCATGTTCAATAGTTAGTTAAGTAGAATAGTTAACCTTATGTTAATGAGGGAGTGACATGAGGTCAACAAGGCGGCAATGTTTAACCAACTTCCAAACGCCACTTTCAACTACAACTCTGAATAAACATCATAATGTTCTATGATACTTCACGGAAATAAATTATGCAAATAAGTTGACAGAAGAACATGTCACAATGATTCTTGACTTGAATAAATTAAAATTGACGTCTGCTCTGTTTATATTGACCTAGGTTCAGTAACATAAAATAATTAGTATTGATGATAAACCAGAAAGTGGATGAATCTCACACCATTAAGCAGCCTTTGCCAGGACCTCCTGTCTGTCATCTGATCCACTTTTTTACATAAGTTAGTCACCTGAGCATCCCTTTCTGAGGGGATATAATACTGATTTCATATATTTCTTTTTACATTTCAGTATAACCTGAAAATTACATGTAGTGAACAAATGTTTAAATCTGCATAAACAAAACCTGCTACCACTTGCAGGAATGTCTTTGAATATTTCCTAAATTCAAATTTGTTGACATTAATATAGAGTCAATAGATTTGTACAGAAATATGTTGAATTTCCTTTTCTTTCAACCAAACAAATGTCTCTCACATAACAAAAACAAGATTCAAAGAGAAAACTATTATCAGTTTCTACCCAAAACCTCTAGCTGTCAGCTATTCATACCAAGGTCCAAGGAGTATCAAGTGCTGTAATTTTGCCAAGAACCTGACAAAAGGCAATGCCATCACATCATTAATGTTAAGCCTCAAATATAGGGTTGGTGTAAAACTGTAAATAGACCCAATTGTCCATGAAAGATGATATAAACCAATTGGATAAAATTTAAGATAAAATTAAACCTCTTGACCGAATCCACAACAAAAACCAATACATGAATACAATTTTCTAGCTCTAATGAAAGCAAATTCATTCTAGTTTCATGACTTCTCACCAACCTCTGAAAGAATGCAAGGGTAATTTTTATTGGCAAATCCTTTTGTCTAATTGATCCTAAGATGATGTCTGGTGCACTAAAAAACATTATGGCAAATGGTGTTTAACATGTTGATTTTACACTGATGATGTATTTTCACTTCTCACAGTAATCAACATCTACTGCCACATGTTTTCTTGTTCAAATTACCTTCTGATTATTATTACATTGTAATTACTATAGTTTGTAATTACTTAAGTTTGTAATTACCTCTGTTAGAAAATTACTTCAGTTTTAAAATTAACTACAGTTTTTAAATAACTTCATTTGTAAATTACTTCATTTTGTAATTATTTCAGTATTTAAATAACTTCATTTTGTAAAAGTAAATTACTTCATTTTGTAGATGAGTTCATTTTTTTATTGTAAATAGCTTCAGTTTATACATCAGTTTGAAGTTACCAAAGATTTGGATTTTCTGCCTACCTCATTGATTTGTTGGCTTTATATATCATTTGTTTCTTCTTCTTGTGATAAAAATAGAAAAGATATGTAAAGGAGATTATGAAATTTTCCAAATGAATATGACATTATTCCATATTCTATTGTTTAGTATCACAAGAAGAATCAAAGGACATGTACATTTTCCAATATACTTGACCGTTACTTACTATTACTTATTAAAGAATATAGTAATTACTTGCATTAAATAAAGGGGTGCAGGGTGGCTTAGTAATATAGACACTTGCTCCCTAGCCTGAGGGTCCAGGGTCCAATCAGGCAAAGGTTGACATGAACTTTCAGATTTTTCAACCCGAGTTCCCTGTCAGTGATGCTGGTCAGAGTGGCTGACATGTCAAAAGCATAGCTAGTCATCTGATGGGACAAGACCCAGTGTGCTACAAGCTATGCACCTTAAATATCCTAGACAGTTGGAAATTACAAAAAGAGTAGGCTAATGCCGCTTTCCTGGCAAAATTAGATGCAGAAGAGTAGGAGGTAAAATTCCATTTATTTCATTTCATTTTGCATTAAATGAAAACTTAATAGCACAAATATCAAAATCTCTTTCTACATAAAAATGTGCAAGTGATTTTGAAATTTAAGATTTTACAGAAGAAAGTTTCGTGAGAACGACCATCATAAAATGCTTTAATTTAACAGAATGACTTACAAAATATAATACAATTCAAAATTTCTACCTTTATTATATGTTATATTACACTTATTAATTTCATATTTCTCTTTTTTCTGGCTTCACATTTCAAATTCTAATCAAACTTTAGACTTATATTTCAATTCAGGGTCGAAAAATAGAGTCAAAGGATTAGACTGAAGTCATGATTTTGTAAAACCTGAACTTCAGAAGAAATATAGAAAAATTTACCTGATTTCATCTTTTTTGAATTAAATTGCCAAAAAATATTGATATATTTTAACAAAATGTGCCACTAGCATTTCAGATAGACCTTAAATTGAGACATTTTATGCTGCACCTTCAGTAAAATCTGAAGCAGAAGCATCACTAGGGCCAACTTAACTTTAAATCATGCGATGATACCAGACAAGGTTTCTACAAACTGATAGTTCCAAACAGACGGTTCATCACAAAACCTCTTGCATTAAATGATGTAGAAGCATCTTATATTTGAATTTTTTTTTTTAAATTCAGATCATGTGAATTAATGATTTAAAAAGAAAGAGCTTAATTTAATACACATTTCTGTCTCCTAATCAGTAACAGACTGAAATTGATGAGAATTTATCTTAAAACTTAAGAGGTTTCTGTGATCAATTTTCAATATTCATGCTAATGAAGGCATAAAGTAAAGGTTGTATAGGGTCAAATTGGCAGCCAATAATAAATAAATGAGAAAGAAGGAAGTTTCCAGCATGAAAGTCATTTTAAGATGTCAAGCTGGAATCAGATAAGGGGTGACTTATTTCAGTAACACCAGACTGTTCCAGAACTTTGTTTATTATGAATACAAGATTCATAACCCTTTCCAATATAATATGGCAGAAATAAGGAAATAGTCTAGGACACAGCGATGTTCTGTGTAAAATTCACTTTGTATTTGTGTTAAGAAATTGATAATACAGAATAAGAGTAGTAAGCAAGTATTTGAAATATGTTTTCTGTGACTACCCTTTTGTTGTGACAAACCCCTCAAGAGAGTCAAGTTGAATCAAACGGAACTTTACATTCTATTTTCTGCAAAGACATGAGAAACATTATCCAGTATGCAATGAGAAACATTTTGACATGATGGTAGCGTTGGTCTACTCTTTTTGATAGCAGTTGGAGATGCACATCATGAAAAACCCAGGGATCTAATCTGCAATTCAAAATGTAGTAAAATTTAGCAGCTCCAACCTATGCTTGTACGCAAAGCCTCAGTTAATTGAGCATATACCTGGCCACCCGGTTTATCTTCAGATCAGATTTATTTGAATTAATTACAAGCAGAAAGCAAAAAAAAATCAAAATATTTTTTATCTAAAGTTATTATTGTTTTTATTGGTAACAGATACTTTCCTTGACCCTACATTCCACTTGTATCTATGTAGATGAATGAAACAAAAGTAAAAGATTAGCATCAAGACAAGCACCTCATCAGTTTTCTAACATCCCTTAGGTCATTATCAAGCTTATAAACATATGGTAAATATTTAGAACAATAGAAGAAATAAGACACTAATATTCGAGGTGGAATTGATGAAGATTTGCCAGTAAATCACTAGTTATACACAACAACTCTCTAGTATTAGAGGTAAGAATGTGAGGGGATTCAAACTAAGACTAAGGGATTATAGAGTTAGTTATATTGACAAAACCTTATGTTTTCAGTTTATGAAAGGTATATAAATAACTAAATTGCTTTTTTTAATGTGAATCCAAACTCCAGTTAGTTTTATACGAAAAGTGAAACGGTCATTTAAGAAAACAATGGCAGAAGAAAATTTTTTTATAAAACGTACTATTGATAGCTTAAATTGAGCAAATTGAGCTCAAGGTTAACAAGGCTGTATTATAGTTGGACTTAAAAATTAAGACATCTTGTTAACCTGAAGTTATTTTTTCACAGATCATACTCTCTAATAGTCAGGTCTCTTTTAGTTTATTAATAATCAAAATAACATAAAATGAATGAGTAGGTCTATGTACAATGCAACTACTAGACCAACAAATTTAAATTTGGGAATTATAATCTACAAAGAGGTATTTAAAATGACATTACATTTTTATGGAAATATAACAAGTCTTACTTCAAGAATTAACATGTGACTTGACTTTTGACAAATTTATTCAAAAAATTTGAACTCGTAAATTGAAATGTTACACCATGCATATTGATATTCTAGACCTATTCTACACAATTTAATTAATTTATGACTTTAGGTCCATTCAATTTAAAATTAAGCTATTATAAAACCACAACATAAGGTCATAAGTTACATACATGTAATAGATTCTATTACAAATCACTCATGGGCTAAATTAATCTACTTTAGTTCTTGATTTGATCCAAGATGTTTGATATATAAATTTGAAACTAAACTTAAGATAAAATTTCTTCATATCATATTTAGCATGAAGGTGTCAAAGAAGAAGGGTCACATTATGTTAGGAGCACATGGTTCCAAAACTAAATTTATTTTCACCTGTGGTCTTTGACCAGAAGGTTGTTCAGTGCATATTTGATTGCCTTAATTCCATAAACTCTAGAATCTGAGGAGTCTTATATCTGGATAATGCCAAGGTGCCATCCCCATCGACCATTTTTCTCATGGAAAAAAAAAGCACCCAATCTGATATATAACCTGTACCTTTCTTCAGTACACGAAAATCTAATCAATGCTTAGAAAAATAACAAAGCTATTGGTAAAAGAAAATCCTGGTTACGCATGATGTAATATTTATACAGAATTAATGGTAAAAACACACATTTTATGTCTCGAAAAATACCTAGAATTATTTATCTGTGATCATTTGCTACTGTTGTTTGGGTTAACTTGACTGCCAGAAGAGCTGAACTAACTTTGTTTGAGCTGTAACAGGCTTTTTTCTCATCAACCTCCTCGTTTGTCCCTCAACACCTTCAACTTAGAATGTCAAAAAAACATGACCCAACTAACAGAGATTTGTAATATGTAGGTAAATGTTCTGTCAACTTGTATCAAGTCAACTTAATTGTGACATGATATATACTAGCTTTTTATATCGTTACTAGATTTAAATGGTCAATATTAGCTTTCTTTTGTTTATTCTTTTTTTTCCAAATTTTCTCTTAATATGTGTATAACATTTAACTTTTTAAAATTTTCTATTGAAATATTGAACAACATTTAAAAGCGAGTAATCAATTGACTCATTTAACAAATATGTATATAACATTCATGTTTGGATATGTAATTTATGTGCACTTGTTTTACAAACTACCAAAAGCACTGGTTTTAACATTGTACCCAGGGATCCACTATCTATTTTCCATGGTTTACACACTTCAAGGCTTATAGTGTATTTCTCAACTTATGATTAAAAGTTATTGCCATTGTGCAAATTGATACTTTAAGAAGTGGCCTTGCTACAACATTTTTTGAGAAACTGGAACCAAGGTTACATTTGTTTATTCAAATATTATACCTGGAATGTATACAACCTCGTTGCCTTTACCACACTAATATTTATAACTTGAAACAGTTGGTATTAATGGTGTCTGGAACCTGAGGGAGGGGTGAGACAAGGTTGCTCACTTTACCTTTACTTTTTGACTTGTATTTCATTATTAATATATACTATAGTATAAAATACCTGTACATTATAATAGTTTCATCCTAGAATCAAATTACTCTCTTCAGACTCAAAACATAGCTTTAGGCATGACTTCTTCCTGACCTACATTCTTCTCCGGTTTTACATTGTTTTATTATATCAGTTCAACACTAGGGATACTATAGTATTGCTCTATACTTTTTGTTCTTGATCATTAAGCATTGAAGCAACTGTATTTCAGCTTCAGATGACTAAAATACTAGTGTACAGACTCAAGTCATCTTACCAATATTAAACAAAACATAAGACTTCCAGCATAGCTTCAGAAAGCACTTTGAGATTCAGTCTCTCATAGTTTCTATTGAATCGATACCAAATACTACAGTGTTCTAATGATGATGCTGTACATAAAAGGCACTAAATCAGACATCATTAAAAGAATAATTTGTTCAAAAGGTTTTTTTTTTCAGATGATTAAAACCTGACCCTGCTAGAAAATAAAGTATTGTTGCCTCCACAGGTTCAGCAAATAATTCAACATCCACATCTTGTAAAATTGGCCACAAAAAGAGGTTTCAGACTCTTGTCAAAATTACAGTCTGTTGACAAAGAGAGTAGCTAGTTAAGTTGTCAACTAAACCCCACCAATATATCGTTAACACAGACGTGAAATAAGAGCCAACTTGTTAGAATATAAAAGGGGGATAATTTTAGGGACCAGGGGGTCAAACACAGATCAGGTGACTCTTTTTGACAGAATGATTGAGAGAGCCTTATATTTTCATAAAGATAGCGACCCCATCCTGGTTTAAACATCAGGGACTCACTGTGGCCAATCCAGGTGTATACAAAATGTTATAATAGCTCACTTCTAATATATTTATCATAGAAAGTATGTTTTGATGTAACAAAACCCTCTTTTACACTGAACTAAATCTCTAAGTTTGGAGACTTAAAAGGCTCATGTTCAGGTGAAAAGAAAGCCTTCTTGACATTTGACTAGTCTGCCTACAAACAACCTTCAAAACAAGCCCTCTTTCTTCTAAAAATCCCTCTTGAAATGTCTCAACCAGCCTTCTTTCTTTCGATATCCCTCTTGAAAATTTCTTGCCTTTCAAGTCCTACCTTAACTCAAGATTTGAATAATGTCATCAATTTTAAAGCTGTATAAAATGTCAGTTTCAGTTTAAGAAAAATACCTCTAGTTTGGTGTCTCAAGTGTCATTTTTTTGTGATGGAAATAGTTAAAGATACAATGAGACTGCATGCAATATTAATCTCTTTGTAATGAAAGCCTTTGATGTCCCAGTTCAACCCTCTTACATGACACATATTTTATTCTAATCAAAATACCATTAAACCTACATAAAATGATGAAATATGTTTTCACTTCATCAATAAAAGACTGGTTTTATTCTTATTCAATTCACCTTGATTTCTATTCATCGGGTGTTTGTATGAATTTCGCTTCAATATAACTTACATAGTGTTAAAATATGTACAAAGTACTATATATTGATACAAGCTTGTGAAAATATTTTGATGCAGTAAACTCTTATTTTCAAGAAGATATAATAACCCTTAATAAGCCAAATAATCATTGAAAGGGTTTAAGCATGCAGTAAAGTTTGTTGCCTAAAAATCTGGGTTTTCTGTGTACATTCAATTTTAAACAGTTAACCAAATGATTACTGATAGAGCTTAATGTAAAACATATTATATATCTGATGTCCCAAAATCTGGGTTTTTTGTGAAAAGTCAATTTTTTAAAACAGCTTGCCAAATGATTATTGATAGAGCTTCAGGATATAAAACATATATATATCTGATGTCCCAAAAATCTGGGTTTTCTGTGTACATTAAAAAATCATATGAACAGATTTGCAGTATTTGATATAATCTAGAGAAGAACCAAAGTGTGCATCATTTTATAACTTTATAGGAAATATTGTTATATTATATGAAAAGTGGGAACTCTAAAAATTATCCATAATGTAATAAATCTCCAGAAAGTATGATCATTTCTATAAATCATAGATCGGTTTGTTAACACCTTTCTTGGTAATAATGTACTAGAGCTTACATTAACTGCCACCTCCCTCTGTATTCCCGTCCTATTGACAGTCCTAATCAATCAAATGTCTAATCAAATGCAATTAACTGTAAACTCTTTGTATTCACAGAGAAATTAGACCGGCTTTCTCTTCTCTTCAGCTGTTTTTATATTGGGTAGGTGAGATGGTCTCTTCGCTTCTATTGAGGTTTAACACAATGAAGATTTTGCCTGCTTAATTAAGTGTTATGCCTTTTTTATGTCGACCATGGAGATGTCTTTCTAAATGAGATTTTAAAGAATGGATTCAGAGGACTTTGGGTACACATCTGTATCAAGATTTAAGTTGATGGGAATTCACCATGCATAGTGAACATTGGTAGTACATTATAGATCAACACAGTCATTGAATTCCATTCCACATTACATTAGGTCCTGAGTTTTTGTATAATGATTTACATGTATATATTTCTGAGTTGATAGAGGACACATCTAAGTCTAACAAAAAACTGGTGATGTTGTCATTTTGTCAAATCTTTTTAGAGCAGACTTGAATTAAAATTTTCACAGTACATTTTGCTCCGGCTCCTGAACTGCTGAACTATAAGGAGAAAAGGCAAAAAATGTTTCCACAGAACATTGTAAATGATTAGGCAAGATGCATAGCTGCCTTTAAGTTTTGTCACATTGTCAAGTTTTTTAGAGCAGATTTGTAAAAAAAATTCACAGCCTTGGATCCATGTCCCAATCAATATACATGCATTTTCATCCTGCTCCTGAACTCCACTAAGAGGGGCAAAGGGTTGAAAAATCAAAAGGTATAAACTGTTTCCAATGTAAAATTTTAAATGTTTAGGCAAGATGCCTGGCTGCCTTAGTGTTGCCACTAGAAGGGGCAACAGGGTTGAAATTCCCGAAAGAATAAACTGTGTTTCCTCTAAAATTATAAATTGCAAGTTGCCTAGCTACCTCACAGTTTTACATCAGTAGAACAACTTATTATCTTAAATCCTAGACAATTAGCAAATATTGTGAACGAGTTGCTGCAGAGCAGAAGGGTGTGATGGGATTCCTTGGTGATTATTAGACTGACTGAACATGTTGTAAGAAAACTGGATGGATATCTGATTGAAAATATATTTTAATTCAGATACTTCTGCTTCTTTAACCCAAATAGCACTTAGGTTTTTACTTTAATTTATCAAAACTTTTGTTACAAGTACAGCATTTATAGTACATGAGAATCTAGAATTTACAGATGATAGTTTTGTTTTACATGAAGAATGAGGCCAGCTTTAAATAACTAGAATGTAATAAAGAATATTTATGTACTGTAATACATGATAAGAGTGCTATCTTGAAGAATTACAAGACAAAAGAAGAATGTAATATTTGATATTTTGGTGAGGTTTTTCAGTTTATGATCTGTCAGTGTTATCATATCATTCATAACTCATAGTAAATATATACTTCATTTTATATAATCTAAACAATATGTTTTGAACCTTGCTTATTTCTATATACCTATATTGTATATCATGCTAAAACTGATGTATTACCTGTGTTAGTAATACAGTAAGGGTTCAATAGAAATGAAATGAAATGAATGGAGTTTTACGTCCTACTTTTCTGCACCTTATGGGCTAACGAAGACGGGCAGGGTTCAATAGAAACAAGCCCCTTAAGTCTCTTTATACAGCAAAAGATCTAAGCGAAAATAAAAAGCAAAGCATGGCTTTGATTAAATAATCATTGCTTTGCTATTGATGTAAAGTTTTCAAATATGGAGCAACAAATATATGAAAAATACTCCTTTTTAGTGTCCACTTGGTTGCAAAGACCAAAGCTAAGCAAAGAAATATGATAACATCTCCCTCCTTAACAAATGTGAAGGTACAGAAAAGCTAAAAATTTTAGCTTAGCTTTGATGCCTGCTATGCCCAAGAGAAGAAAATCCTGCTAATGGCTTAGTGGGGTTTTAAACTGGTCTTTTGACTTCAACCAAATACTACGAACATATTATAACAATTGAAAAATGGTTTCATTTACAATTCAAAATATAGTCACTTCAGATTTGAGAACAAAGATCTTTTACTGGATGCTTAAAAAACAAGAAACAGCGAATTCTGAAAATAGAGTAGCATTCTACAAATACAATATGTTTACAGATATGCATGCCCTTTTTTTGCATGGAATTTTTTCAATTTATCAGATTTTAGGCATTTATTTTGTACTTCTTCACATGAAATAGGCAATAAAGTTTATGTCTGCTGTTTTAAACACAGATAAAGATAGGGATCAAAGACATAAAAAAACATTATTTTCAACTTGTCTAAACAAACGCCAGTGGATTTATGACATTACACTTCTGCTTTCACCCAAAACATGTTTGACCATAGCAATAATATCTAACCTTTGACCCTCAAATTACTATTAGTACACTTAGGTATTGTGATGTATCTGTAACCAAACTGGATTGTATTTTCACAAAGGAAACTCTCAATTGAGGCGAAAAGGCCATGATACATACAATTAATCAAAGTCAATTGTAATATGTCTGAAGTTGGCAAAGTTTACCAACTCCTAACAAGATTTAGGTTGTAACACGACTTTGATCTGCTAGATGGTACAGATGTTTTTTAACCATGAGCTGAGTTAAAGTATTTATGATTGATTCAAATACTGGAGTAACAATTCACCTCTCAGTCGAATTTAGTACACAGTCTATTTATACCAACAAGTTAGGGAAGCATTGAAAACTTTTAGTCAATGACCTTGAATGTGTAGAAAAGTATGTCTGAACTTTAGTCAATCTACTAAACAGGGGTATGAAATAACTTGATTAACTATGTGCATTCTTTAAGCATTAAAAGAATGGACAAACCAAATTGCATAGTGAAATAATGTGTTCAGAAGCAGTGAGGTTTAAGTTGGTATTATCTGCAATAGCTGCTAGTTATAGTAAGATTTATCATGCAAATTCCAACAACATTTGTCGATGATCTTAACAAACGTATGTTAAAAATGTAAGAGTAATAATCAAATGTACTAGAATACAAAGGATTTACTATAGTGGATATAAAATTAAGGATCCTTTTTTTTGACAAGTTACAACCAAAAGGGCAGAACATATTAACCTCACAGAATACACAAAAATATTATCTCTCATAATTTAATCTCTCTAGAAAAAAAAACGTGCATGCTACAGAGAAACTTGGGGCCTTAAACCTTCAGTTCCAAAATGATCTTGCTAGTGTTCTGTATCTCCAACATTCCTGTTTAGATCAAATTTTGATAAATATAACTCTCAAGGTTTTCATCTCAGAAACTTTTAGAAAAGGAAAATGACGTACTTTCAACTTGGAATATCATGATTTAATTAGGCACGCAACTTAATATGAGTTTGTAAGGTTAAATCAAGAACTACAATATAACATTCCAATGACTGTCTCAGAAACACATTGTCACAAAATTTATTTCATCATTGTGTTTTTGCTAGACAGAAAAAAACCAATTTGGCCAAGATTTTCACTTAAAAATAAGCCTTTATGTAACCATTAGTTTAAGCTTATAGCATGATTATATAAGATCAAAAGACACGACATGTGCTATATGGACTGAATTTTAATGTTGTGTCGCACAACTGCTATCGTGTTACCCCATCTTTGTCATTTCAATTAGACCACTGGGACAAACTGTTAGTTTTTAATGAGGTTACAATACAATAGGTTGGCAATTAACCACACTTATTTTCCCTCTTAAACCGATTCTTGAATTCTAAATTTACAGTTTACAGTGTGCCTTTTCTTTCAAGACACACAATTCATGTCAATTGGCACTCAACGGCTTTGTGCCAGTCAAAACAAAATGAAATGTTCCTCAAAGATTTAAATTGTAAATGATGTTTTGAAGCAATAGATCCTAACCTCGAAAGTTTCCAGAATTAAAATTGAATATATATGGATAGTAAATTGTGAAGACAATTTCAAAGTTGTCACAATTTTATCGAATATGAAATTTATAAGCCAAAAATGATGATTAAGTTGTGTTCCTAGTTATTTTGGATGATATTGGACAAATTCCACTGCTGCTCTATCTTTATTGTGACAACAATTCCTGAATGGCCTGGTCTTTGATACTAATTCCATTTAAAGGTTAACATAATCTGAAAGTTCCATTAGTCTGCAACTCTTATTCTTGTTAATGTAATTGACATGCAGAAGTTGAAAAACTGGTACATTTATTTGATGATTTTTCAAGGTTTGAAGATTTTTTATTTAAAATGAAAGTGATGTTAGAAGACATGTTTTGCATGTGAAAATGAGAACTTTCTCCAGCATAAAAAAGTTAAGTTGGTGTTCAGGTTTCTGTGTGATTGACATTATGTAATTTAAGAAAATTGTGTGAAATGAAATTAAATGGAGTTTCACGTCCTACTCCTCTCAAACCTAATAGGCTAATAAGACGGAAAAGGGAAAAAGCTGATAAGATTTCCATTGCAGGGATTGATCTATAAGATTGTGCAAAGCCTACTAGAGCACGAGTCTTAAATTGTGACGAAAGCTAATCAATGTACAGAAAAAGGTAAAAAACTAGTACGTTTTTGACTTTGAGGTGTTTTCCCTGAATCAATGAGCAAGGTTGTAAAACGGTTGTTTAATTTTTTTAGAAATAATAATGTTTGAATGTTAAGATTATATTATCTGAAAAATATGTTTGTGAGAAAGTTGTTTTCTATCTGAATAAATATGTTGTGTTGTAGAAGTTGTTTAATTGTTTTCTCTAGAATAATAAATGTGCTGTAGAAAGTTGTTTAATTGTTTTCTATATGAATAAATATATTGTGTTGAAGAAAGTTGTTAAATTGTTTTCTATATGAATAAATATGTTGTGTTGAAGAAAGTTGTTAAATTGTTTTCTATATGAATAAATATATATTGTGTTGTAGAAAGTTGTTAAATTGTTTTCTATATGAATAAATATGTTGTGTTGAAGAAAGTTGTTAAATTGTTTTCTATATGAATAAATATGTTGTGTTGAAGAAAGTTGTTAAATTGTTTTCTATATGAATAAATATATATTGTGTTGTAGAAAGTCATTAAATTGTTTACTAAATGTATTAACATATATTGTGGTGTAAAAAGATGTTTAATTGTTTACTATATGTATTAACATATATTGTGTTATAGAAAGTTAAATTGTTGACTAAATGTATTACATGTAATATAATGTGTTGTAGCATATATAGTGTTGTGGAAAGTTTAATTCTTTACTATATGTTTTAATATATATCGTGTTGTAGAACAAAAACAGACTTACATTGTATATTAAGCATAGACTCGGAACTCTGGAGAGAAAAACCAGTTGTCACGTTGGTAGCGATACACTGATAGGGTCCTTCATCTTCACCTCGTAATACACGTAATATCCTTAAATGACTTCCCTCTTGAAACCGTCTGCTTGTATTAGGTAAGAGGTTGCCAGATTTCGTCCATTGAAAAACAACATGGCGTCTGTCCGACACGTCACATAATAGTTTGATTTCTGTTCCTTCTACCACATCTAGATCTCTTGGTGATAAACTAAAGTAGAAATTGTCTTGACCTTCAACAGCAGTTATTCCTGAAACAAGCATTATAAAGGTTGGAATTAAAGTAACTTTTTAATAAAAACTCCACCAATAAGATTGTCAATCAGATTTATTTTTATCAAATCCTACTTAATTCTTCCTACTTTGTATTTTCAACAGATCATTGCTAGTCTTGACATGGGTTTCTGTTGGGGTGCACATCATTTTGGTGACCGCTTAATTTGAGCAGATACCTAATGCAACTTGTTTAGCTGATTTTTTTTCTTTAAGCAATTGTCATCTGCACTTATAGTCTATATAAATGTGTCCAGATTAGCTCATGGGTAACAGGAGTGTGCCTTTTAGTATAAACTAATCCTTAAGCGACATAGAGGGGTAGAGATCACACTAAATAATGATCACATTAAATAATAGATCACATTAAATAATAGATCACATTAAATTATGGAACACAATTTAATAGTATACCACTCATTTCAACAATTAACATTATCATCCTCAGGTGAAACTACCTAATGATGAGAATGTAAATTGTTGAAATGTTGTTTAAGATTAAACCAAGGAGTGGTATACTATGAAATTGTGTAGTAGAAACTATACACTAATGTATTTGTAAGAAAATGAAGAAATGGTATTATGATGTGTCACTTTATCCTCAATCAATATTAATGGCTATCATTTCTATTCGATATCAGGCTCAGTTACCCATAATCACTCACACACTTAGACAAACAAATATTGAAAGAGAAATTTTATTCCTTAATCTGCTCTTGAAAATAAAATTGGTGAAAAGCTGGATGAAACTCTAGACCTTCACCTGTTAAAACTTTTATTACTAGCCAATATTGAATCTTGATTGGCAAATATTGAACACTTTTTCATCAATATATACCACAGATTTTTTGTAATTGTCTGGGGCAGAGATTATAAGTGGGAAATACATTTCTAAATTGAAAATTGACGGAAAAAACAGCAGTTTAGAAAAGCTTACTGCATTAGCATGTTTATGTATAAAACATAATGTTATTGCATTTCCAAAAAAAGAATACAAAGACCTTTTTATACAAAACTTAGAAATAACTATCCTATATACAAAAAATTAGGTAATAAAAGAAAATATAAATATTGGGGAAAATATGTATAATGTAAAAATGATCATGTTAACCAATTAATTAAATGATTTAGATTTAAATTAAGCAGTTGAGACTATCTTTGTTTGAAAAACTCAAAACTATAACATTGAAAATGAGTTGAAAAGCTGATATATTTGCTAGAGCTTAGTAAGATATACCTAATTGCATACACTTAAGCATTACCCTTCTTAATTAACCCGGAGCCGCGGTGGCTCAGTGGGTTAGACGCTTGCTCGCTAACCTGAAGGTCCAGGGTTCAATCCCGGCAAAGGTCGAGATGAACTTTCGGATTTTTCAGCCCAGTTTCCCCTTGTCAGTGATGCAGGTCGGAGGGACTGACATGGAAAAAGCGTCTAGTCGTTCGGATGGGACAATAAACCGAGGCCCCGTGTGCTACAGGCTGTGCACGTTAAAGATCCCTCGACAGTTGGAAATCGCAAAAAGAGTAGGCTAATGCCGCTGTCCTGGCAAAATTTCCCTCATTGCACACTGCATGGCGTTGCCCGTCTTCATTAGCCCATAAGGTGCAGAAGTGTAGGACGTAAAACTCCATTCATTTCATTTCATTTCATTTCTTAATTAACCCAACAAGAACTACCAAAGTTGGATTTTCCTTTTCATTTTATTTAATTCATAACATACAACTGCATTAACTGTCTAACAACCAATTCAACAAGCGTTCAATTTCGTCACATTCTTCTTATTTTCAGCTGATTCTCTTAAGTCATCTTTATTCAACATTATGAAAATAGGGTCAAATAAGTTTAGATAATTCTACTTGAGCGGCATGTCAAAAAAACAAGAAATATTGGCATAAAGCTAATTCCTGTCAAATCAATGATATATGAAGACAGACATGAGTTTTTGATGATCTAAAAAATGACCAAATCCAATGAAAGTTTTTACAAAATCAATACCAATACCATTAAGTAAGAGACACTCTAGAAAGATTGTGACTCTAAATTTAGACACCAAAATCTCATTCTACTGAAGCAATATATGGTATACTTTAATTTCAAACATGACGACAAAATAAGCCATCTTTTATTAGCATTTATCTAGCAGTGATCCAAATGAACTATCATGTACAATTGAAACTTGACAGCGAAAACTCCTATGATATAAAGTTGTAATAATATTTGTAGCTCCATTACAAGGTAAAATAAAATCATAAAAGTGAAGCGAAAAATTCATTATGCAGAAGGTCAGAAAAAATGAAATGAATGGAGTTTAACGTCTTACTTTAGCATTAGTTTGCTCTTTTTGCGATTTCCAACTGTCGAGGGATCTTTAACATGCAAAGCCTGTAGCACACGGGGCCTCGGTGTATTGTCCCATCCGAACCACTAGACGCCTTGTTCATGTCAGTTCTTCCGATCTGCATCACTGACAAGGGGACACTGTGCAGAAGGTCAGAATAATTTGGAAGTGGTAAATAGCACCTGCCAGAAAGCCCACTGCCCATGCAGTTCTGTAAATACTGATAGCTATAATATTTTGTCTAAGATATTTGGCTTTTAACACAGACATAAAACCCCACAATCTCGGCTTGGCAAGTAAAAGTTATGATCAGCTCAAGTGTCTTAATTAACTTTCTGCACAAAAACTTGTTATTAATGTCAATGACATAATGTTCTCTCATAAATCATACATATATTTACAATATATCAACATTCTGCAAATTATTGGAAAAATCTGATATGGTTGTTATGTTTCCAGCAAAATGTTATTAAAATCCAAAAGTTTTTGCATTCCTTCTATTAGACACTGCATAAATCATGTACAATATATCAACTTTCTAAGAAATATTGGAAAAATCTGCTGTGTTTGTTATATTTCCAGCAAATGATATTAGAATCCAAAAGTTTTTGCATTGTATCTGTTTAACACTGCATAAATCATATTTAAAATATATAAACATTCTGAGAAATATTGGAAATATCTGCTATGGTTGTTATGTTTCCAGCAAAATGATATTAGAATACAAATACGTTTGCATTGTATCTGTTTAACACTGCATAAATCATATTTACAATATATTAACATTCTAAGAAATATTGGAAAAACCTGCTTTGTTTGTTATATTTCCAGCAAAATGATATTAGAACCCAAATGCTTTTGCATTGTATCAAGTTTTGCTGATATAAGGGTTATGCTTCTAGAATTTGGGAATATGTGAAGAAAAATAAAAGTTAATTTTGTTGGATGAAGATGCTATGACGAGAAGGCTGATAGAGACAGTGACACAATATCAAGTGTCCATCAGCTGAACATTGCTTGGTCCTAGTATATATGATGATATTTTATATTAAATTAAGAGCTATTACCAATATAACATTGCTAAATCAAACACTTCTATTTCCTTTGGTGTATTATTGAGTACATTATATATATTTAGTGGGAAACAAGCATTGTCTGGAGTTACAATTTCAATCTTATAATATTACATAAATTTTGCCAAAATATTTGATAATATTTCTGAGAGAAAAAGAACCTGGTCTCATTAATCTTGGAGGTTGTTGGAACTTGAAGGTTAACAGTAGAGATTAGACCTATATAACTAAATAACTATTTACTTTACCAAGATACTTAAAAACACCAGCTAGAAAACACTTACAATGAGCTTAATAACCTGGTAAAATTAGACGGTTAAGTCAACAGAAGTCATGGAGGTCGAATGCTTTCTATTTATTGTACCAAGATGGTGACCTACCTACAAATTATCATATACTAAACCATAATTTGACTAATAACGGTATCTTGATTTGGATCACATCCCCATTCAGATCCATTTTTGACGCTTTAAGTACCAGAACACCATGTGAGTCCAAAGCAGGATGGATTCCTTCCATTTGTCGCAGTGCCTTTTGTGAAAGTAGAACTACTCTTGAAAACATCCAGAGTCATCCATGTTTTTTCAACAATTTACTGACAGATAAATCTACTTTTTATGGAAAGAGTTGCAATCAAATTGTCATATAATATTACACAATATAAAAACCTTATGTACAGTGTTTTTCATAATCAAAACTTAAGAAAAGAAAAAATATTATTTATTTGGTTAGGAATAAAAGCCTTCTCTTATCCATACTTTTCTGCTGGTCAAATCCCCTTCTAGTACTTCTAGAGACAACCATGGTGAAGTAACCCAAAGTAAATATCTATTTTCAGTCAGATTATTGTGAAATATGAAAGATCTGTCAGTACAATAATCTAAGAAACAGCCTCATCTACCATCATACAGTTACAAGACTAGGTCAAATATTTCTAGTTATTTCTTCTTAATTCCTACTCATCTAGACTAACTTTCTAAACTTTACTCTTGTACATTGAGAAATGGCAAGAATAAGGAACTTTAAAATGAGTATGCCAATGTTGAAGGTCAGGGTAAAAAGTTGCCATTGCACAATGCATATTGAAGAATCTGATACAGAAAGACAAATGTAATAGCTATGTTTATGAAGAATGTGACAAAGTAAGTTTGAGAATAAAGTAAGAAGTGTAAGAAAGTAAGAAGTATGACAAATTAGGAGAAGAATGTGACAAAAGTAAGGAGAGGAATGTGACAAATAGGAGAAGAATGTGACAAAGTAATGAGAAGAATGTGACAAAGTATGAAAAGAATGTGACAAAGTAGGGAGAAGAATGTGACAAAGTCGAAGAATGTGACAAAAAAAGAGAAGAATGTAACAAGTAAGGAGAAGAATGTGACAATTAAGAAAGAGAAGAATGTAACAAGTAAGGAGAAGAATATAACAAAGTAAGGAGAAGAATGTGACAAAGGTAGAAGAGTGTGACAAGAATTAAGAATTCAACAAAGTAAGAAGTGTGATAAAGAAGCATGACAAGAATGCTTATTAAGAATGTGACAAAATAAAAATAGCTATGATAAAGAAGAATGTGATGAAGTAAGAAGAATGTCACAGCTATGTTAATGAAGAATGTCACAATATAGTAAATGTGTTATAGTGTCGAATGAAACTTGTTACTTATATTATTAATTATAAATAATGAATAAATAATAATAATATAAACACTAATAATTAGATACCTGCTGACTAATATATTATCAACATTGGTAAAATAACATTTACTGCAGTTCATCAGAGCTTTACTCTGGTTTGTTATTTTGTCATTTTTGTTTAAAATGGTTTTTTCTTGGACATATTCATCCCACTCTTTCAATTCAAACAATTTCAAAGTTAATCATTCTGTGACATATGGAGTTAAAAAAGAAACAAAATCTTATAGAAGACTAAGTTTTCTTGTATGCAGTTTTAAAGATATATGGAAATGAAATGAGATGAATGGAGTATTACATCATACTCCTCTGCACTAATGAAGAAGGGCAACATCATGCAGTGTGCAATGAATGAAATTGTTGCAACTCCAACTGTCAAAACATAACTTTATTGCCTATTCTCAATGACTCGACACTTGTTCCGAGTCTAAAGATTAATTTACAGTAATATATACATAGTTTTAATATGGTGAGACAATTCAGATCAAAGTATTGTCCGAGGTCTTAAACAGATTGTTTTTTAACATTTGTGTATTTTATACTCAAAATTTCAATTCGATAAGGTACTTGAAGAGACACCATGCAAACCACAGCAAAACTTTTGGTTTACTATGAATGGGAATGATTTGTACAATTTATGATAAAACTATATATTAAATAGTACTTTTCATTAAGTACAATTTACCATAAAACTATATTTTAGTTCAATTTACCATACAACAATATATTAAGTACATTTACAATAAACTAAATATTAAGTAAAATTTACTATTATACTTTTTTATTTAGTACAATATAACATGAAACTGTACATTACGTACACTTTACCATAAAACTATACATTATGTACAATTAAACAACAATGTTCACCTTTTACACATGTGTAATGATGGACCTATAACAATAAATAGGTACTATAAGAGTTAGGATAGATTATCAGTCTTGGTACCTTTATCTTTAGACTTCAATATCTTTATTACCATTTAACCCACTTCCTGAATGGTACCAGGTATATTTCAGCATGTTTTATGTTAGTTTGTAAATATATGAAATAGTTAAAGACTATAGAATCTCTGGTATAATACAGCTAAAATATCCACCATGACCTCTTAACTCTATCAACACCTAATTCTTCATGGAAACAGACATTTTAGCTTCTCAATATCTAGTCTTATTCATAAGTTCAACCTCAAGTTACTTGGTACACTATATTATTAGTCTGGACTTGTTTTCATATTTGAACGAAGTTGCTTTATTCAATTAGATTATTTCCTAGGTTAGGCAATTTGAGCTGAGTTCAAGCAATTTTCATATTTGCAACACTACAGAAAAGGGAATATACATTCCAACATTCAATTCTAAAGAATTTATCTAATTTCAAACTGCGAAATTTTTATTCACTCATTTCAAGTCAAAGTGAAACACATACAATGCTATCATGAACAAAATAAATTTAGAAGCATGCACATATTACCTAGTGTTATATTTATGATAGAAAAATTATTATTATTATATGAAAAATACAAGACATTCAAAATTCTGTTCTTTCAAAAAGGTTCTCAAAAAGAGATATTCACTGTGGAAAATAAGCGTTTTGCCAATATGTAGATCTCAACAACAAAAGTAAAATTGGATTTTTACTTGACATGGGGCTCAGCTCATGGGCTTTAGAAACAAAAACATAAAGCAGTCAAAGTCAAGACCAAATCTCAAAAGAATCAGACAAACTCTGCATGTAACAATGTGTAATAAACCACAGCAGTTCAAACAAAGCCAAATTTAATATGTAAATATCAGAGAAATGATTTCCTTTGTGTCAAAACCTGCACCAAATTTCATAGCAAGCCACCCGAAATTTTGAGTAAACAATGAGTTAAGATGAAAAGATGATGAGCCTATAATAGTTGTAATGGTATGAAATTGGATATACCACTGTAATAAATGAGAAGGGTGGGGTGGCTTATTCTTACTAACAAAAGGTCAAAGGTTACTTTCTTAAATTATTATATCATTTCTGATATTTGGAAGATAATTATCTAATTAACAATTTTACTTAATTAACAATTATCTTCTGTTTATCAAAGGTTGGGTCTCCAGTAGACATAAATATTACATCACAGTTTACTAACAACTGGAAGCACTTGAAAGACAAGGGGGAACATATCTTTATATTGTTAATTGCAGAATCAGCATGTAGCATGCCTGCGCTAAACTGGACCTGCTTTTTTACTTAATTCAAGGAAGCACTTTAAGCTCTTGTTCTTTAGTCAAATCTTGGTTTCATATATGCCTGAAAGTCCAGTACTTAATCCCTAAATAGGTTATGAGTGGATTCCTCTGGTAAGTGTCAGAGGGTGAGCTAAATTAGAAAAACCTCTACATTTTCCAATTCTAAGCTGGGGATTTATCCTAGTATGAGCCTATACAGATTTTATAATTTTGTCATGGATGCAGATGAATCTTCTGGTGAAAACAAAATGAGTTGTATCATCAACAGGGTATGCTTTTAGAAAAGATTTTGTTTATATCCAATATATAAAATATTTTTTACTGCACCTGATCAGCAACTTGCAGAAATCTAAGATTACCAAGAAGGATGGAAGCAGTGCAATTTGTGTACCAATATTATGAGAATTTGATCTGTATATTTGGTTATTTTCAATGCTGATATTTATTATGAAACTGAGAAAGGTTCAGTACATCTCACCTCTACAAACAATTTTCAATATAAATATATCATAGCAAACATCTGGGTAATTTGAATATCACTATATTAGAAAAGTACACCTGGTAAATTGAAATTTATGTCTCTGTTGTTCAATGTCAATATTGAAAATGAGAATCCTCCTGATTAATTGTCTAAGTTGGTATATTGCCTGATATATTTAATAAAAGTTATTTTCTATTACTGCCCATTTCAACTCTGAACGATGCTGAACTGTGGCTGTAAATGAATGGATCTTTTTGTTCTTTAAGAAAATATTCAAATTGAACCTTGTATCAGATGGAATTGCTTCAAGCAGCACTAATATGCAATTTTTAATGTTGTTTTCTAAAGTTTTCATTATTACACAGTTCAAAGATCCATACATCTTTCTGACCAAAAGCAATGTTTTTATCAAGACCTGTCAATATGCATAGCAGATGATTTATATTGCCAAATTTCTGTAAGAAAGTCAGCAAACATGTTTGTACAGCTGTCAAAGATGGCCTTCTTGATTTCATTTTATCCAAATCAACCTCTCGTAAACTTGCTTATACACACTCTTAAAATAATCTGAACACACGTAAATTGCTTGTATAAGAGAACCCTCCCCTAGGTTGGTACCGGTGTAAAACAGCGACTTGTACCTCAAGGTGATTGCCATTACGATGTTTTTGGCACCAGTTTTTCACTGGTAGAATAGAAAACATGGTGTGTAATGTAAACTGATCGACATTTTCAAATCTAAAGATATCTTACTGAGAATAGCTGGGCCCAGGTTTCAAGATATTCCAGATTCCAACTCTACCCATTACCACCAACGATGCTATCTTTATCTGGGAGAACCTGTTTGGTGTCAACAGAGACAGAAAATCAGTCCGAAACTTTCCGTTTAATTAGCCTTGGACTCCCTTCATATTCAATGATTCTTGAAACTGGTCAGATGAATCTGGAATGTGCCCAGTCTTTGATCTATGGGTCAGAAAGGTTTAATAGTGTTCTTAACACCAACGTGCGTCCAGTGCAAATTAATATATAACCATAATAACACTGTGTCAAATTTAAAGCATACCTGAGCCGAGAGCAAGGCTACCGACAAAATGTCAAAATATGATACAAGACGAAACGCCCCATTCATATTTTATATACCGGTACAAATCAGTGCTCAGATTTAATATGAGTCTGCATAGTCAATTGCGGATATAAATATAAAACAAATTGAAATGAGAAGAAAACAATTGAAACATTTCTTGAATTAATTTTGGTTTTCACGAAGAAATATGTGATATAATAGCAAAAATTAATATTAGTGGAAAATTCAATAATAAATCCGTTAAAATGAGAAACATCAATAAGTTTTGCTAGGATTATATCAGATCGATTCCCCACTATTAAAATAACTGTAACATTGACTAGCTTTATAACTTGTGCATTAACTGGAACTTATCTAATCAATGGAAATCGAAAGATTTCTGAGTTAACATTAATGCTATGTTAAAAATGCATTTCAGTGGAAAATTATCACGTAGGCCTTATACTATTCTGACTTACGTTGACATTTTTCAGCAGAAATACGCCAGCTAAATTTGGCGCTTAACTCTACTGTACGAATCGGCAACTTCGACGTTTGAAGACATAGCCTACATTTTTATCATTCGCTTCAGCTAATGCCCAACTGATGTGGCAGACTTTGTCTTCGAAACAATTCTTTGTGTGTTATAAACGAACAAACGTCCGTCGTCTTCGCCTTGCGAAGGAAAGGGTTGAAATATCTTAGTTTTACTAAGTCGAAATATCATCGACGTCGATAATTATTGTATTTGCAAATCCGTAATGAACGATCACGTAAGCCCATAAAAATGTCACTAAAATACTTGACAATGTATTGCAATTATAAATCATCATGATTACTTTTGACTAAGCTCTGCATGATCACAATCTATGTAGACCTACACAACATTTCATTTATGCTCTAATGGTCGATTTCTACAAATATTCATAAAAGTAATCCCCTGTATTTTAACGGCAATAAATCCTTAAAACCAGTTAATCCCCAATTCTAAACAACCATGATATATTTTCATAATATACTCTAATCTTACATTTTGCTGTTTCGTGTTTGACGCAACAATTTATACACAAAATATGAATTTTTAACGTTATTTAGGCATTGCGTGATAGTGAACAAAACAGGCTTGTATACATTTCTTAATCCCCCCTCTTACAAACAAGATAATGGCAAAAATGTTAGGAACTATTTATGTACGAAGGTATATCTCTGAAGGTTTATTTTCTATTATCGATCTCTGAATTATATCATTCCTAGTATAGCGTTCATTCATTAACGTTCACGTGTGAAAAGGTAAATTAATTAATTAATTATATGAAAATTGAAAGTTAGATGTCATGACAAGGTAGCGAAAAATTGTAATTTCTGAATGATCACAATGTCACTTTCCATTTCATTACTTTTCAATACAGATTGTTTCCACGAGTCAATACTTTCTAACTTGTCAAACAGTAAACGAAATGGAATTCGGTTTTATGTCTTACTGGTTTATTTCTGTTTTGGCTGACGAAAACGGCTAGTGTTATACAAGACAATGTGATTACCCCACCCTGTTTTCATTTCAAAACTTTCAAAGAATCTTTTATGTGCATAATCGAAGGCACATAAGACCTCGGTTTTTTGCCCTTTTCAAACGACTAAAGAAGCCGTTTCAACGTTAATGTAAAATAAACGAAATTTTACAGATTTGTTCAGTAAAGAGGTGATTTAAATACTAAATTCACAAAACTACACTTGTTTCAAGTTTCATTTTAAATTAATTTATACACAATTGGTGGAATAAATAATGGACACCAGAATTTGCACGTGGTCTAAACTACTAAAACAAAATTAATTTTAGTCGTAAATCATCGGAAAATGGAAAGCAAGAGTTAAAATAAATTGAAGATAGAAGATAAACCGAAGTAAAAAACGAGGATGTTCGTAATGACGGTAAATCATGACAAACTTGTTAAAATAACAGTAAATTCACCGTATAACATGATATTATACCGGTGTTATATACAGTGTTATATTGTATACCAGACAGTATTCGCTATTTAACTACATTTTTGTTACAAACTATGTAATCCAATGATCAATTTAGATTCTTCACAAATATCTCAAAATGTATCGCTACATTATGTTTCAAGTACGATAATATTGCGTTCTTTTACCTTTATTTCATTACATAACGGCACGATCAAACCGTTAAAAGTGACCAATGTATTGTATGCTTAGTCCACGACAGTTTGCGACAAGCACTTCAAATCAGCATCATCGGTTGTCACAAAGTTAAAAGATAGTTCAGTTGCAGTAATGTTAACTAAATTGAGAGTCAGAGGTATGTTAGAATATGTTAAGAGTCTCGTTTTCTTAGCCTGATCAAAAATTTAACATAATATCTGATATCACGCTTATATACTTAGAAGGTAACTTTTTATAAAGCTGAAATTAGGTTCAATATAAACTACTTACCAGCTAATATAAGAAATATCACTATCATTTTGCACACTTAACTGCTAAAAATCACCGAATAAATAACTTCATTAGAATATAAATAAGATTTAATTCGTAACACTTCGAATATCACAAACGATTATATTATATCACTACGGCACAATGGTCAGTTGTCACTTTCAGGCCTTAAAGTGCTGACAAACGGATTTAATGCAGGCTAAATGCCTAGATCCATGATCAGCTGACGACACTAGAACGTTAACTGTCCAAACTGACGACACTTTATTAAGTAATGGATAGTGTAAGTATTATTGACTTGAAAAGA
The DNA here is from genome assembly GCA_030562195.1 of Nipponacmea schrenckii. Lineage (NCBI taxonomy): Eukaryota > Metazoa > Mollusca > Gastropoda > Lottiidae > Nipponacmea > Nipponacmea schrenckii. Next base: position 19,345,121 of record CM060199.1, read on the forward strand.
AAATCACCGATAGTGATTGTTCATTGATCAGTTAAAGCTATAAAAACGGTGGACATGTTGAACATACACTACCACACGACCAGTTTTAACTTTTACAGTAAAGTACCATTATAGAGCAACTCCTCAATACTCTCCCTTGCACACCTGTCAATATCACATAGACCCTCCTCCTTAAACCACCAATCAAATCACCGTAAATTTGACAGTTAATGGGGAAAATGGAAAATCGTCTGCTTAAACCACGTGAACATTTTCTTTTCCATTGCCTTGACGAAGACTCTAAATCAATGCTTTCAAGACGAAAGATTCACAAGTTAGTTCACTATCACTTCACTTCAGTCAGAAAATTTAAACACAATATTCCTCATAGAACCTAAAACACAAGCTATTCAGAATATAGCACCATCACGTTAGAATAAACGCCAAGTTCCCTGTTTCAAGTGAAATATCAGAGTTGATCAACGTTTTACGTCTTTTAACGACATAAAACCAAGTTATCCTATCGATTTCCCAAAAGCTCATTAAAGAATATCCCGTTAGTTATTGGCCTTTAGGAACGGGCTCAGTCAGACGAGGCTTCTATAACCGTGTGGACAAACGAGCCGAGCGTGGCAATTTGTTCAAATTTCTTTAAAGTATATCTTTAGTCTCGTTTCAACTTCTGTTATTTTCTTCTTCGATGTTCAATGTTGTTGTTAGTACTGATACATCTTTTACGATGCGTTGAGCAAAGAAAATACACGGAACATGAAACTTGGCTATACGATCTCAGCTCAAATTACATTAGACAAGTGTAAAAGCTTCTTTGATTTATTTCTAAAGGGAAGTAACCTATAACGTAATTCTTTGCAGTTTATATATTTTGCTATATGTATATATTCTCATTTCTTACCACCTCCCCTCCCCACCCTCTATTTAAAGTATGGAAAATTACCCTTTCCGTACATCACTTGATCTGACAAAATTAAGACCATAAGGATCTACGGTTTCGCAACCTAATTTCAATGGAATACCAGCTTTCAATTACCTACTACAGTCGGCAACCAAGGCTTGAAAAGATAATTCGGATTAAGAAATTTGTTTTTCAAATAACAAAGTACTATTTACAGCAATGAATTGTTCATTTTTGAAATGGAGATGTTGATTTACAAAAATATATTTTGCCGCGGTTCAATCCCGGCATAGGTCGAGGTGAACTTTCGCATTTTTTTTTTGTTGTCAATGATGCAGGTCGGGGGGACCGAACGTATTGTCGTTCGGATGGGACGATAAACCGAGGCCCCGTGTTCGATACTGTACAAGTTCGAGATCCCTCGACGGTGGGAAGAGTTCAAAATGATTAGGCTATATAATGGCATTATCCTTGCAAAATTCCCTCGTCGCACTCTACATTGTGTTGACCGTCTTCATTATTCCATTAGGTCCAGGAGAGTTGGACGTAAAACTCCATTTCAGTTTTTATTCTCTCAAATCATTCTAGCTGATTATACTAACAATTCATTTGTAAGGCAAGGGAGAGAACTGACGATGATGTTAGAGAGACTATAACGATGTAAAACAATATACATATTCTTGCTAACGAAGATTCAAGGTTGAAACTGCAGGATTGATTTTGTTTATAATCAGTGGCTGGTATTTCGTACAATTTATTTTTATTCTCCTGTATATACCTAAACGGGTGTTGGACACGTGAGATAAGGGGACGGGGTATCAATGTGGATTCTTACAGTAAAGTGAGAAAAAACAGTGGAATTCTTCTGGTTTCTGGACTCTCTTCACATAATAGACTTGGTTGATGACTGTATTATCTTGATGACGTATCACTAATTCTTCAAAAGAAAATTAGAAATGAAATTTTTGATTATGTTTTATACTTATTTTGTTTAAGTATCTTTTTTTTTTATCTGATTAAAGATTGTCGTCTTGAATTAGTAACGCTATCATGAATGTCATATCTATCTAAACATGGTTTGTTTCCTTTAAATTAGAATATTGTCGATAATTTACCTAATTATTTGCACTGTTAATTTATAATACAGACAGTGTCCAATCGAATAATTGTAATTTAATTAAGAAAATACAGTAAGTTTATCCTCTATTTGGCAATTTCCAACCGGTTGAATAAATATAGTATACAGTATGTGACACAAAAGCTTCTTCCCATTATTTAAGTGATCAAGAAGGTTTAAGTCGACATTATTTCAACGCTTATATCAAGAAGGAAACTGACTACTGCATATCAACTATTTAATGGAAAAGTTGCAATTTCTGACGGCTGAGAAACAATATAAGTGTTTGATAATGTCAATAATGTCAATAATCGCAGTTGTCACGATATACAAGCATATTTTGCGATTAGTGACGTCACCAAACACTAAGTTTTAGTGAAATTTCGGGAAACACAGAAGTCCGATTGGAAATTTGGAATGGTGCAAATTTATGCAATCAGTGTCCCTAATACATAACAAATTTATAAAACCTTTTACAACCTTTATTGCTACATAAAGCGAGCATGTGTAAAGGGTGTGTTTGTGTACATGTGTGTGGGTGGGGTGTGGGTGTCATGATGAAGATCTAGAAATAGCATATTACAATTTTCTAATATACTGAACCAAGTCTGGCTACCGCAGGGGTTGCAATAAAAGCACAAACAGGCTTCAGGAGAGGCCACAGGGCTCAGTCTGGAATGGAATGATCGTGTCATGAACTGAAACTTTTTAAAATTTATAACGTCGACACACTATATCTACAGATAAAATATACTCGAAAAATTCAAAAGCATTTCAAATAACACCATAGCACTACAATAAACTTCACATGAGTGCATTCGACTGCAAGGAAATACGGAGTGTATTTTTAGGAGTTTGGTCAAGCTCAATATACCTTGGGTAAATTTAAATTACGCTGTGTAATGATAGTATGATAGTATCAAATTGCCAGTTACAGACCTTGATACAGGATACAACCTTGTAGTTTAAACATTGAATTTCAATTTGTTCCTGTTGTCTCTGTAATCCTTTAATGGTCCCCATTTCCTTCTTCACACCTTTTCAATAATAGGTAAATTGAATGAATGAAATATATACCCCTTCATGTATAGCTAGCTTTAAAGTGAAGTAAAGTCAACCTCAGCATAATGACAATTGGCATAGACGCTAGGACAGACCGTCGAGCTGGTGTTCTTCAATGGTCATGGAAAGAAAAAAATGACGTACAATGCCAGTCATATAACAAATTTGAATTTTGTTATAAAAATAATTATTATGGAAATTTAAATTCATTATTGACAATCAATCTAGAAAACTTTCATCACCTTATCTATTTTTTAAAATTTATTTACAAACTCAGGTTTTCATCTACAATATCTACAGATAAAGTATAAAATATGAAGATGGGGATATTCCTTAAATTATCGTTAAAAGGGATATTAAAAGCTTTACATAAGATAGCTTGCCAGGCAAGGTAATATACGCCCACTGGCAGCATTTATTTCAAATAAAAACTTTTCAGTAACTTTTACAATAAGTGGAATGAAATATTCAACCTTCCAACCTATTTTTTTCTAGGGTCTCTAGTTTCATTAAAAACTGTCAAGAATTGTACCTAATAACAACTCATTAAATATTTTTCGGTATCTTTATGATTTGCAATAGGGTTCACCCTTAATAATATTTTGATATTTTTAATTCTTAATAAGGCTCATTCTTGGTTGATATTAAACAATTTCAGCGAGTTTTGTCAAAAAGGAATTTTTAGAGTGTTCACAAGCCAAAAGTTGAAAGCGTTTTTGAAAACAGGCGCAATAACTGACACTAAATATTTTTCGATTTATCTGATTTTCAATAGGGTTTATCCTTGTGAGAAAACAAATACTAAAGCCAAGTTTCATCAAAATCCATTCAAAATTGTTCTTTCTAGAGTGTTTACGAGTTAAAGCATTTTCAAAAACAAGGTCAATCACTTGTACTAAATATTTTTCGATTTTCAATAGGGTTCATCCTTGGGAGACAACAAATAACACAGCCAAGTTACATCAAAATCCATTAAAAATTGTTCTTTCTAGAGTGTTTACAATCTAAAATTTAACGCGTTTTCAAGAACAAGGGCTATAACTGACACTAAATATTTCTATTTATTTGATTTATAATAGGGTTCATCCTTGGGTAAAAACAAATACTCAAGCCAAAGTTAATCAAAATCCATTAAGAATAGTTCTTTCTAGAATGTTTACAAGCTAAAATTGAATGCGTTTTCAAGAACAAGGGCAGTAACTCATACTAAATTTTTTTTCGATTTCGCTGATTTTCAATAGGGTTCATCCTTGAGTTATAACACACTCTCACACCAAGTTTCATCGAAATCCATCAAGAATTGTTTCATGTAGAGTGTTTACGAGACAAAAATCGAACGCGTTTAAAAGAACAAGGGCACTAATTCATATTAGATATATTTTGATATTTTTAATTTTCAATTAGGCTCATCCCTTGCGATATCCAACAATTTCAGTGAGTTTTGTCAACATTGGTCATGAATTGTACCTTCTAGAGTGTTTATTAGCCAAAAAGTTAACCCCGTTTTCAAACACAAGGGCAATAACTGACACTAAATATATTTCGATTTATTTGATTTTCAAAAAGGTTCATCCTTGGGTAAAAACAAATACTCTAGCCAAGTTTTATCAAAATCCATTAAGAATTGTTCTTTCTAGAGTGTTTACAAGCTAAAATTGAACGCGTTTTCAAACACAAGGGCAATAACTGATACTAAATATTTTTCGATTCAACTGAATTTCAATAGGGTTCATCCTTAGGTGATTACAATTACTCATGCCAAGTTATGTCAAAATCGCTCAAGAATTATGACTTGTAGAGTGTTTACATGGCAAAAATCCAACACATTTTATAGAACAAGGGCAATAATTCCTATTAAATATATTTCGATATGTGCTATTTTCAAAAGGGTTCATTCTTGGGTGATACTAAACAATTTCAGCAAGTTTCGTCAAAATCGGTCAATAACTGTGCTTTGTAGAGTGTTTAAAAGCTAAAAATTGAACGCGTTTTCAAAAACAAGGGCAATAACTGATATTAATTTTTTTTCGATTTGACTTGTTTCCAATAGGCTTCATCCTTGGGTGATAACAAATACTCAGGCCAAGTTTCATTAAAATCCATTAAAAATTGTTCTCTCAAGAGTGTTTACAAGCTAAAATTGAACGCGTTTTCAAGAACAAGGGCAATAACTCATACTAAATGTTTTTCGATTTCGCTGATTTTCGATAGGGTTTATCCTTGAGTTATAACATACTCTCACACCAAGTTTCATCAAAATCGGTCAAGAATTGCAGGTTGTAGAGTGTTTACGAGCCATTCAAGAACAAGGGCACGAACTCATACTAATTTTTTTCCGATTTCGCTGATTTTCAATAGGGTTCATCCTTGCGTGATCATAAACACTCATATTAAGTTTCATCTAAATCCGTCAAGAATTACACCGTGTAGAGTGTTTACGAGCAATTGTGGACGGACGGACGGACGGACGGACGGACGGACGGACCGACGGACGGACGGACGGACGGACGTATGTGGGTGACGACAATATACGCCCCCCATTTCATGTGGGCGTATAAAAATAAGAACAAATGTTCATTATAATCGATGTCGATATTGTTTATTGTTGTAATGTTTTTATATCATTTAGTTTGATAATAAAATAATGTTTAAGCGCATAGGTATGAAGCATGGGTAAGATTTCTTTTTGTTGAAATTGTTAGATCTTTTATATATGTATGTATATCTTCTCTTTTCACAAACGATATTGCCTATTCTACTGACTAATATATTCTCTTCTGACTAATTGTTCATCCCTTAATAACACATTCTCTTTTCCTGACTGAAAGCTTTCTTCTCCTGACTACACGTTCTCTTTTCCTGACTAAAAGCTTTTATTTCCTAACTAATCTTCTCCTACTTCTGACTAAATGCCCTCCTCGCAAAACTACATGCTCTGTTCTTATTACTATATTCTCTCTTCTCTGAATATATTCCTTCTTATCCTGACTATATTCTCTATTCTCCTAACTATATTATCTCTTCTCCTGACTATAATCTCTCTTCTCCTAACTATATTCTATCTTCTAACTATATTATCTCTTCTGACAATATTCGCTCTTCTCATCACAATATTATCCCTTTTTTCTGATTATATTCACTCTTCTCCTGACTAAAATCTCTCTTCTCTTAACCATATTCTCTCTTCTCCTGACTATATTCTCTCTTCTCCTGACTATATTCTCTCTTCTCCTGACTATATTCTCTCTTCTACTGACTATATTCTCTCTTCTCCTGACTATATTCTCTCTTCTCCTGACTATATTCTCTCTCCTCCTCACTATATTCTCTCTCCTCCTCACTATATTCTCTCTTCTCCTGATTCATATTCTCTATTTCTCTTTTCCTGACTATGTTTTCTCTTCTCTTGGCAATATTTGCTATTCTCCGACTATATTCTCTCTTCTCCTGACTATATTCTCTCTAAACCTGACTATATTCACTCTTCACCTGACTATATTCTCTCTTCACCTGACTATATTCTCTCTTCACCTGACTATATTCACTCTTCACTCCTCTCTTCACCTCACTATATTCACTCTTCTCCTGACTATATTCTCTCGTCTCCTGACTATATTCTCTCTTCTCCTGACTATATTCTCTCTTCACCTGACTATATTCACTCTTCTCCTGACTATATTCTCTCTTCGCCTGACTATATTCTCTCTTCACCTGACTATATTCTCTCTTCTCCTGACTATATTCTCTCTTCACCTGACCATATTCTCTCTTCTCCTGACTATAATCTCTCTTCTCCTGACTATATTCTCTCTTCACCTGACTATATTCTCTCTTCTCCTGACTTTATTCTCTCTCCTCCTGACTATATTCTCTCTTCTCCTGACTATATTCTCTCTTCTCCTGACTATATTCTCTCTTCCCCTGACTATATTCTCTCTCCTCCTGACTATATTCTCTCCTCACCTGACCATATTCTCTCTTCTCCTGACTATATTCACTCTTCTCCTGACTATATTCTCTCTCCTTCTCACTATATTCTCTCTTCTCCTGACTATATTCTCTCTTATCCTGACTATATTCTCTCCTCTCCTGACTATATTCTCTCTTCTCCTGACTATATTCTCTCTTCACCTGACCATATTCTCTCTTCTCCTGACTATAATCTCCCTTCTCCTGACTATATTCTCTCTTCTCCTGAGTATATTCTCTCTCCTCCTGACTATATTCTCTCTTCTCCTGACTATATTCTCTCTTCTCCTGACTATATTCTCTCTTCTCCTGACTATATTCTCTCTTCTCCTGACTATATTCTCTCTCCTCCTGACTATATTCTCTCTTCTCCTGACTATATTCTCTCTTCTCCTGACTATATTCTCTCTTCTCCTGACTATATTCTCTCTTCTCCTGACTATATTCTCTCTTCTCCTGACTATATTCTCTCTTCTCCTGACTATATTCTCTCTTCACCTGACTATATTCACTCTCCTCCTGACTATATTCTCTCTTCTCCTGACTATATTCTCTCTCCTCCTGACTATATTCTCTCGTCTCCTGACTATATTCTCTCTCCTCCTGACTATATTCTCTCTTCTCCTGACTATATTCTCTCGTCTCCTGACTATATTCTCTCGTCTCCTGACTTTATTCTCTCTTCTACTGACTATATTTTCTCTTCACCTAACCATATTCTCCCTTCTCCTGACTATATTCTCTCTTCTCCTGACTATATTCTCTCTTAACCTGACTATATTCTCTCTCCTCCTGACTATATTCTCTCTTCTCCTGACTATATTCTCTCTTCTCCGGACTATATTCTCTCTAAACCTGACTATATTCACTCTTCACCTGACTATATTCTCTCTTCACCTGACTATATTCTCTCTTCACCTGACTATATTCACTCTTCACTCCTCTCTTCACCTCACTATATTCACTCTTCTCCTGACTATATTCTCTCGTCTCCTGACTATATTCTCTCTTCTCCTGACTATATTCTCTCTTCACCTGACTATATTCACTCTTCTCCTGACTATATTCTCTCTTCGCCTGACTATATTCTCTCTTCACCTGACTATATTCTCTCTTCTCCTGACTATATTCTCTCTTCACCTGACCATATTCTCTCTTCTCCTGACTAAAATTCTCTCTTCTCCTGACTATATTCTCTCTTCACCTGACTATATTCCCTCTTCTCCTGACTATATTCTCTCTTCTCCTGACTATATTCTCTCTTCTCCTGACTATATTCTCTCTTCTCCTGACTATATTCTCTTTTCCCCTGACTATATTCTCTCTTCACTCCTGACTATATTCACTCTTCACCTGACTATATTCTCTCTTCTCCTGACTATATTCTCTCTTCTCCTGACTATATTCTCTCTTCTCCTGACTATATTCTCTCTTCTCCTGACTATATTCTCTCTTCTCCTGACTATATTCTCTCTTCTCCTGACTATATTCTCTCTTCTCCTGACTATATTCTCTCTTCTCCTGACTATATTCTCTCTTCTCCTGACTATATTCTCTCTTCTCCTGACTATATTCTCTCTTCTCCTGACTATATTCTCTCTTCTCCTGACTATATTCTCTCTTCACCTGACTATATTCACTCTCCTCCTGACTATATTCTCTCTTCTCCTGACTATATTCTCTCTCCTCCTGACTATATTCTCTCTTCTCCTGACTATATTCTCTCTCCTCCTGACTATATTCTCTCTTCTCCTGACTATATTCTCTCTTCTCCTGACTATATTCTCTCTTCTCCTGACTATATTCTCTCTTCTCCTGACTATATTCTCTCTTCTCCTGACTATATTCTCTCTTTCTCCTGACTATATTCTCTCTTCTCCTGACTATATTCTCTCTTCACCTGACTATATTCTCTCTTCTCCTGACTATATTCTCTCTTCTCCTGACTATATTCTCTCTTCTCCGGACTATATTCTCTCCCCTCCTGACTATATTCTCTCTTAACATGACTATATTCTCTCTCCTCCTGACTATATTCTCTCTTCTCCTGACTATATTCTCTCGTCTCCTGACTATAGTCTCTCTCCTCCTGACTATATTCTCTCTTCTCCTGACTATATTTTCTCTTCTCCTGACTATATTCTCTCGTCTCCTGACTATATTCTCTCGTCTCCTGACTTTATTCTCTCTTCTACTGACTATATTTTCTCTTCACCTAACCATATTCTCCCTTCTCCTGACTATATTCTCTCTTCTCCTCACTATATTCTCTCTTAACCTGACTATATTCTCTCTTAACCTGACTATATTCTCTCTTAACCTGACTATATTCTCTCTTAACCTGACTATATTCTCTCTTCACCTGACTATATTCCCTCTTCTCCTAACAATTTTCTCTTTTCTCATCACAATATTCTCCCTTTTCTATCAGGTCAAGAATATCCTTTTAAAAACTAATTTACAAATAGTAAGAATATTAAAATTGTTTCAAGGTGCTAACAGTGTTGATATTGATAAAGACAATGCTTCGAATTCGTACTCTGAAGACTTATTAGTTACCTCTGCTATCATTATATCCTTTTCAGTCAGAAATTAAATCAGAGAAAGATGGTCAGAATCCAGATTCCTGCTAAACACCTATATATTTCGGCACACAATTTTGTATATAACTATAGTTATGTATATGAGCAATGCCATATTTTCTTACTCAACATAAAATTCGTAACATTAACCAGATAAATTTACATCTAAGTCAAAACAATGTAAGATGATTGATACTGAATTTGACCATCCTATCAACCTTCAGATGTTAATATCATGAAATATGTCGTATTAAGACTCATCTCGACAGATATTATTTCAACAGACGTCATTATTGGCGGGAAGACAAAAGGATAATCCATCATTTGCAGGAACTAATCATTTGCTCGAATTGTGGCAGGTACGTGTTTGTAGTTAGTTGTCAAATCTTGTAGGCTAGCATTAATTTGATGATAATTGATGGTGCGATGAGTAAGAAGTTAATTGTATTTTACCTGTAAATAAGGTAGCGAGGTGCCAAGATGTAAAACTTTAATTAACTCATTCATCTGTCTTAATCTATAAAACTGTTGAGAATATATGTGTAACTATTTTAATACAGGTGAAACAAGGCTTAATTATATATTTCTCTGTCTTTGCATTGTCTATGTTATATGTCAGTAACCTGTGTAGACGTAGAGAGAGATGAAAACAACGCATATTCCCTGAACAGATTCCTGGTATTCCCAATAGATCCTGCTTTGATTTTATAAGAAAATGTCTTACAGTATCGTCAAATTGCTCAGTTCAGGTTAGATTTCTTCTGAAAGTATTGACTAAATACCTAGTTCAGGTCAGATTTTTTGAAAGTATTGTCTAAATACCCGATTCGGGTAAGATTTTTACTGAAAGTATTGTCTAAATACCTAGTTCAGGTAGATTTCTTTCGAAAGTATGGTCTAATTACCCGATTCGGGTAAGATCTCTTCTGAAAGAACTGTCTAAATACCCAGTGTAGGTTAGATTTCTTCTAATTGTATGGTCTAAATACCCGCTTCAGCCTGAACCGGGTATTTAGACCATACAGTTAGAAGAAATTTAAGTTCAGGTTAGATTTCCTCTGACAGTATCGTCAAAATACTAAGTTAAGGTAAGAAAGTATAGTTCAGATAGCCAGTTCAGGAAACATTTCCTCTGAAAGTATAGTCTAAATACCCAGTTCAGGTAAGCTTTCTTAAGTAAGTATAGTCTAAATACCCAGTTCAGGTTAGATTTCTTCTGTAAGTAAAGTCCAAATACCCAGTTCAGGTTAGATTTCTTCTGAAAGTATTGTCCAGCCCACTCTCGTCAGATTTCGAAAAACTCGGTTTTTTTGGGTAAAATTTCGTGCGAAAGTGTGGTCAAATACCTAGTTCTATAGTTCTAGTTACTGGTCTGGTCATGAGAATTGTGTATCATGCTGCTGTTATATATATCACGTTTGTTGACAATTTATTTGATTTAAATGTTGAAAATGTTAAATAAGTCAAATAAACTGGTGAAATTAAAGTCCAAGACATCAAAAGATGTTGATAGAAATGTTCTTGTTAATGCTGTCAGTTCTAAGGGTTGAATTGAACTTCCTTTACGAACTATTTATTTCCTCTTAATTTTTCATATATACAGATATAAACACGAAAAAACAGTATAGGTTCTGTAGTTCTTCATGTTGATGGAAATCGGTCATTGGTCGTTTCCTTCTGATTCAACATGAGCTTGAATGACATTCCATGTACGTGTAATGGAAATAAAAAGGACACACCGAATCTAGAATCAAACATGAATAAGGAAGACATGTGATTTATGCAATTGATGAAATGAAAATCAAAAGAAGATGAATTAACAACTTAAGGCTAGGGGCAAAATTTATTATCAATAACATCGTCAGAGATACCGGGAAATATTTCTAAATTATGATGTATCTACTTTATCAAACTGAATTTGTTTTAAAAGTGTTAATGAAAATATAGCGTACTTATTGTCAATAAAGCAGTTAAACCTTGCTTTGTTGGCTTATTAGAAGACATTTTTCTCTAAAATTGCTCGTATATTATGTTAGATCAATACTTACACCTAACGAAACCAATAACGAACTTAAGGTAAAGAAATATGAAGATTAGACGAAGAATAACTGACATATAGAGAAATTTAAACTAATCTGTGTATATATATATATATGTGTGAGTACATATATGCAGCATGAACCAATGTAAAAGATATCAAGATATATAAGATTTCCCTAGTGCCAAATTAAACAACATCTAAAAGTGATAACAAATCAGGACCACCGAAGCTTAAAAACCATTAAACAATCATAAAATACAAATTACCACTAATTTTGAAACCATAAACTGTTTCGTTTATTCGTTACCTTTTACAAATAAGTATTTTCAAATTTGTCGGTTTACAATGAAATTACAATGGTTGTATCCAACACTTCTTAGTTAAGTCAACAATGTTTTGTTTATGTAGTTTAGCAAACCGTATTTAAATCTAAAAATATTGGACTGAACGTCTCCTAATAATTAGATATTATATTACTATATATACTACCCTTTCTATTCTCTGGTTGTTTCTAGCTTTTAGCACATTACAATTGATTTTCTTTAAATCAATAGACAGTAATCATTACGTAAGCTACACAAATAATCATAAATGAATTTTCCTTTTAAAAAATTACAGTTTATTGAATTTTGATTGATATTTCGGATCGGGTCAACATCTCTAATAGACATCTATAGGTGAATAATAAGACTTTGTATTGTGTGTAGAGGCTCAGACGTGGTACATTGTGTTTTTGTTGTAGATTGTTACCCAGTATATTGTGTTTTTGTAGATTTAGACGTTGGGAGGTTTATACATTCATACCCCTACATTGTGTTTTTGTAGATTGTTACCCAGTATATTGTGTTTTTGTAGATTTAGACGTTGGGAGGTTTATACATTCATACCCCTACATTGTGTTGGTTGTAGATTGTTACCCAGTTTTTTTTAATTGGTGTTTTTGTAGATTTTAAGATTTTTTTTGGGAGGGTTATACATTAATATCCCCTACATTGTGTTGGTTGTAGATTGTTACCAGTATATTGTGTTTTTTGTAGATTTAGATGTTGGGAGGGTTATACATTAATATCCCCTACATTGTGTTGGTTGTAGATTGTTACCAGTATATTGTGTTTTTGTAGATTTAATGGTTGGGAGGGTTATACATTTATATCCCTACATTGTGTTGGTTGTAGATTGTTACCCAGTATATTGTGTTTTTGTAGATTTAGACGTTGGGAGGGTTATGCATTCATACCCCTACATTGTGTTTTTGTAGATTTAGATGTTGGGAGGGTTATACATTTATACCCCTACATTGTGTTGGTTGTAAATAATCACTCGGTATATTGTTTTGTTTAGATTCACAAGTGATTTGTTGTGATTGTGTTGGGTTTTGTCCGGTATATTTTTTTTGTAGATTCAGACATTATAAGAGTTATTCATTAGTACCCGTATAATGTATTGGTTGTAGAATTTTGACTGGGATAATGTGTTTGTTGTAGATAAGATCCTGTATATCTTGTTGTTTGTACGCTAAGATGGCGTATTTCGTGTTGACTGTAGATGTGACTTTTGGTACATTTAGTTCCGGTATATTTTGATATCTATGTTTGTAAACATCGGTTTTCTTATACAACACAGAGTATATACTGAAAAATTATAGATGTTAGTACATGACCCACATGAGACCCGATATCTGGAAAACTAGATACAAAACGTACGTGAAGGTACCATACGATGTAAAACTATAGATGTTCCGTATCATTAAAATACAACATATGTTTTTACCATGGTATAGGTAATTTATAGTCTTTACTAAAATAACATTATTAGTTTACTCGTCTTTTAGTACGGTTGTAACGATTTACTAACTAGCTTTTATGGTACCCCCGAACTGAATAGCAATAAAGATATTAATTTTGCAAATATAACGGAATCTTATACATGTACACTGTTTTCTATATTCTCTTCGATCTCTTGCGTTGACAATGAGTTACGAAAAAATTTCTGCCCCATACATCTCGACACATCTCAGAATTGAGTGAAATAGCTTAGAAAAGCAATTTAAAATGTAATTTCTCAAAATGTCTTTTACAACAGATTTGTCATTTAGATTATTAAGAAAAACCAATAGAAATATGCGATAAGACTTATGACGACTATCCGCACAGAAGCTGTGGAGCCTGTCAAGCATGCTCAACAGTCACTATGAGGTACATGTGTGCCATACTTTACGATTTTTTCACGAGGGCTGCAACTATTCGATGAACCGCTTCTTTCTAATGGATGCTTATTCACGATTTGTCTTTTAAAATATAATTTCCACAAGAAAATTTGCAAAGTGTCATTTCTGAATAAGAATTTTCGTGCATGTTACTAGATAGTGACGAAATTGTTGCAACCTTATTGTGCATACACGTCCGATACTACGATATTTATTTTAACTCAATTAATCTATTCATCTACCAAGAACAAAATACAGATTTACACACCAAAAGATTGTTTCGTGATAAATTTGAAAGATGAATTAACACTTTCTTCTCACGGTGCTAACCAAACCAAAATATTTTAAAATGTTGAAATCGATGCCAGTTATTCAAAACACCGTAACGACCAAACATATTCTATTTCTACAAACAGTTTTCTCTATATAAAAATAATATAATCAACCTGTATTTCTTATTTTACGTTCTCTAAATCTATCATTTTCACATTGTACAAAAAACTCTAGAACAGTTCTCTAATGTCTAATTTCAATCAAAGAATGTTATTCTAAAGACACGGGGTGTCGTTTTTTCTCCAAATTTCATTGCTGTTTAAATCATTTATGGGACTTGTTTGAAGCGATGCGTGAAGGGGGAGGTACCAAACTCCACGTGATCTATCATATGATTTGTCAATGCCAACCCTTACCATTCTGTGGAAGTAATACATTCTCCACAGGTGCCGTCTTTAGAGGACCTACAAGGCAGTTATCATCGAAAAAGCAAAATAATTACCTATTCCAACCAAAGTAGAATGATGTACTGCAGATTGGACAAGTACATCAGATGTGTACAATCAATGGAGTAGTAGGTAATCAAAAAACACTTATCAAAATATCAACACTAAATAATATAGGAACGAATCAATTTAGATGATTACAAGGTGTGGATACTTTATTTTAAACTCCTTTTCATCGGGGTATGAAAATAAGAACGAAAAAAATGGTCAAATTAGTGGTCAAATCGAAAGTTTCATACGCCTGGAAGTAACTTTCGACGCTGCTGTTCTGGCAACATTTTCCCACATTGCACACTACCTCTCAGTGGAATCCACCATGTTAATTCAGTACAGAGAAAGTAGAATGCACTTTGTTCCATTTATACATGTACTAAATGTTAAGGAATAATGAGGCGATAGAAATGCTGCAATAGCTGGTAAAATAATTATAAATGAATATCTGACTGGTATTTTCATATTTTTATATTTGGAATATTTTTCTTGTAAATGTTTAATTATAAGCACAATATTTATATATATACTGACATAAGACTTGTATATTTTACATAAAAACATGCCATATTTCTAATACATAAACCATTTCTAATTGTAGTACATTAAGGTCTATAATCTATTTGAATGTTATAGTTGAAACAAACTGTTTTGTATATAAGATGCAAGGTCATTATCAACCTAATATAAGTATCGGTAACGATTTTAAAGCAGTAAACTAGCTGAAATTCAATGCTAGCCAATGAGACAGGGTTTGTTTAAGTATTGCTTGGATCTTATGCTCCTAAGAAAGAGAATGAAGTTTGTGTGCCAGATCTGTTATGTTTTCACCTGAAGATACAGATATGCGTTGTTCGTCAAATTAGAAATTGTGATTATTCTACCATGTTCACACATGCAAAATAACTTCTATAAGTATTGGTGAATATGTTAATTGTTTTGTCTATGTATAGTCTCCAGTTTGTAATTATTATAAACACATTTCCAGAACGGAAATATGAAATTTATAGTCTACAGACATGAATCTAATTGGATATGACTTTAATATTGGACATGTACCATTTGAGAATCTGTGAGGCATCTCAAACCTTAGATATCCCCATTCTTAATTTTCGATACTATAGTTCAGTGTTGCCTCCTAGAAAATCTTTCATAGTGAGAGCTTAAACTGGTGAGATTTCTTGGTGGTCCAGAACACATATTGAATTTTGTTACCTGTAACCGTATGGCAGGTTTATACCCAATTTATGGATCTCTTATATCTTTATATCAATTTTATTGTCATCTTTGACGTATTTAGAGTAACTGCAGATCTTAAACCACAGTTATAACATTGCCTCTTGTAAATTAACTTCTCTTTCTTCTCTGTTTTATTGTTAAGAAATTTGGTTAATGAGAACAGAGTTCAATTATTCAGGAATCATGTTAGTTCCTGGTATACATGGAATTGGTATTTATACAGAAATTAATGATACTTAATTGACAGAGATATAGAGGGTAAACTTGTAGATATCATATATTCAGGCTAGCGGGTTAAGTTTAACGAATTAATGTTACAGGGCTTATTGCAAAAATCAAAAGATAGTCCTGTAACTCATGGGTGGCAAGGAGATCTTGATCTTTCTAAGATGCATACTGGTCTGAAAATAACTGCTAGGTCACAAGCTATCTTTTAGCTTTTTATATATTTAACATACATTCAACCAAGATCTTTAAAAAAAAAAATTCCAGAGAAATCACGAAAAGCAAATCGAGCTACTACTTCATAATTATCAATAGAGGAAATTATCCAATCTTGAGTAGGAGAAAAACCATTTACTATACATTCTCACTTGACCTGTACAAATCTTTTATTTTCTTACCGTGCTCAAGAATGTGAGATATCTCAGAAAACTGTGTGTGTTTGGCAATTTCTAATTTAGTTCAGGCCTAAAATTACAACAACACAGTAATCGTATTTTGAAAACGTTGCTCACTTTGTCAACATATTGGAAAGTTTTAATTTGATTCTGTACAGAGAAATAGAACTGTTTTCGCGACCATCATGAACTTTTTACACTTTATTACTAGTTTTTTATTTGGCAAATATTTTCTTACCCAAGTTTCTATTTCCTGAACAATCAAAATGATTTGATTTAAATGAAAGGCTCTCCTTTAATTTCCTCCTAATGCCAAGAATTGATAACCACATTTCAAATTGCAGTTAAATTGAAATATATTAGGAGAAATCATTTACTGAAACTTGATAAATTCGCTACGTAATAACATTAATACAAATACATTGTTTGATTATTTGGAGAGGGGCAGTAAAATTTGGATGAAGTTATTTGTGATTTTCCTTTCTAGATAAAGTTAAAAGGTGTGAATGTAAATTTCAAATCAACAGGAAAGGGGACTCGCAATGAAAAAAAATATATATTCAATTATATTGTTATGCGGACAAATTTGTTAATCTTAATCTAAACTCCGGTTCAATTGTATTTCACAATATTGCTCATCATAACCGATCTTATACAACCAATTGATAACAACATCGTGTTTTAACCGTCCATTTAGACTATATTAAGCATCAAGCACATATTACTAGAATGACACTCGCAACTGAATGAAAACATTCCAGATAAAACATGACAAATTTACATGAAAGAATGAATGATTTCAGAACCCATGTATTAAAGAATTAAGTATACATCTCATAATTATTATATTGTGTTAAATATGTGCTCCACGCTTCAAAATGTCGTTGAAATCTTACATTATGTTCCTAACTACTGCTATTAACACCCATAATGCTGAAAAAGCTTTAGGGTTTATGATGCAATGGATTCACCATTATGATGAAAAGGTATTTGCGATACTAATGGTAAAGTCACAGAAATGGTTCTAAGAAAGCTATAAGCGAGTCCACAATACAAAGACGGTGGTAAGGAAAATTCTTTTAAATTCCTTGAATTATAATAGGTCTACGATGCCAAAACAAAACCACATTCATGACTGATAGAGGAATCTATTTATTTCAATCTATTCCAATCCAGACGACAGTTAATAAGGGAGATAATCAAACTGACTATAAAATACTATTATTAATCAGAATAGGTGACAATATTTAATTACGTATACATAACGTGGTCATTAGAGCTTCAAATTACTACCATTAGTGACTTTTCTCTCTCCGTTTCTTTGATGATATCAATTTTGCTTTTGTTGTCATTTGGTTAAATGGTCTGGACCAATTTATATCGGAAATGACAGGCAATTGACAAAACAAATTTGAGTTAAGAGTTATTAGCAGACAATATATACTGTTGATGTTCAATAATTGCGTGTGGAAGTATAGGAAATGGCTAATGGACATAAATCATTGGTCGGTTTTAAAACCCTACAGTAACAAATGGATCTAAACGATCTTACTTTTGGGTACTAAAAACATTTTATTAGTAACATCCATAATGAGTGATTCTAGTTGATTAACTGTCCTTACTATTTGAAAAATGCGAGATGTTTTAATATAGCTTGCAATATCAGTGAATTAGCAGTAACCTACACAGTTTGACTGTCCTTCTCTTCAGAGGTCTTCATAAACCTTAAATTTACAAGTTGTACTATCTGTGAAATCTGATACAAGGGAGAAAACTCTTTTTTAAGCCGTTACTAGTATGAATTAGCGTAGGTCTGGAGCCTTGAGTCGAATACATTCTAACTTTAATACTGTACATCACTGTATTACAGATTTTCAAAATGTACAAAGTTTCAGCTTTATATCTGCGAGGCTTTAGTAGGGAATAGAGGTGAAAGGAGTCCGACACCGGACAGGTTAGCGTACCACTTATATTCGCAGCTTTATTCATCATTCAATGTTCTATTTATTATGTTGGTATACTTGATCAGTTATATGACACATGTGGCGTTTCTAAAAAGAATTAGGTGGAGGTGCTGATCGGCCAATAGCACCAGCCAATAATACTTAATGGTATATTTTTTTTCCACCCAAATTAAGAAAACTAAAACTCCTTGGTATTTCAGATAGAGAGTTGCCTTAAGTGCAAATTACATCTCTGGTATTTTTTGAGCGACATGCTGTTAAAAATATGACCCAAAACTAAAATGACCATAACTTGGCCAATTTTGACCCTAGATGTATAACTTATAAAGCTTATCATATCGAACTTTACATCTTGCACGGAAAATCTAAACCTGAAGTAGTAGAACGACACCTTTAACATGGGATTAAATATGGGATTTTAGAATGGTGGTACATAAATTTTCACTAATAGGTTACGTTGAAAGTTTAATAGTTTCATTCAAATAAGGAATATTCTTGTAATATGTCTCATTGATCAACATTTTGTTTGGGTTCTTCGCTTCCATCGTGACCTGGTTCCTGTACCATTCTTGCATGCAATCTAACGTTATGGATTGGTATTGCCAATGGAATTTATTCGCAAAGAGTTCTACTCTATGAGTCAACATGGGTAAATCTTTGTAGCCAAATATACAGATGTCACGCACCCATTTACCTCCACACGAAAAGTTAAAATATGGATTTTTGCAACGTTTCCACACTTTAAAGCGACTAATGTAGGGTTTGTTTTCCCAATTAGTTATGTTGTCGCTTCCTGAAAAGAAAACACTTTTGATAAAAAAAACACTGTTCAAATTTATAGGTGAAATGCACTGTTTTAACACATATTTAATTTATCGGATATCTCTTTTGAACACGTTGACACTTTAAAAGAGCCTATAGGCCTGAAAGGAAGTATGGAAGCAAGGTAACCTTTTTTGATTCTGTAGCCAATGTTACAATATTTTAGACCGTAACTCGGGTCCCTTCTGTACTATCCCATCTGTTGGTAGCAACACATGGGTCCTATAGGTTCGAATGAAGTGACCATAAGCTTATGCCTTAAAAGTAAAATATACTTATTGATGAGGTGGGTATTTATTGAGCAAACCAATGCAAATCACGTTCGTGAACACTTATTCAGAGCTCCTTCAAGCGCTCAAGCGCTTCAAGTGCTCCTTAAAATTAATGTGTACAATGTGTCAAGCGCTCGGTGAAGTGGTCCTTAAACTTAAATTGCAGAGTATGTCAAGCGCTCTGTGAAATGGTCCTTAAACTTAAATTGCAACCATTCTATGAAAATTTTCCTTACTGCGATTTCCATTGTAAATACCCAACTCATACCCAATAAGTCTCCCTAGAGTTTTCGAATGCTATGGTACTTCTGGCACTACTAGAGCGACACATACATACCTATGTAGGAACCGGGGATACTAAGTTGAGGGTTGTGATTCAAAGAAGCAAATAGTGTCTCATCTGGTACTATAGTTTTGTTCAACCATTTTATAAAATCTTTAGAAACCGGATTGTTGATGGTATAGTTTACAAACTGTTTATTTAATGCCACATGAATATTTCCTTTCCTTGGTTTGATACCATGAGGTGGTCGACCCCTTTTTCTCCATCTTGATCTCCATATTTGTCTGAAGTTTTGAAAGAATAGGTGAAGTTATGAATATTTCGCTGTAGTAAAGCGAACGACGACTGACACGTTCTTTATACACATATTTTTTAATTGTGATTCTCTTCCTTTATACATGGAAATTGTTAATTATATGCGATTTGTATTAGGACTTGGCCTCTGTAAGATTTTCTAGATAACATTGAGGCGAATGGAAAATAACGATTAAATATATTGTATGTTATATTACACAACAAATTGTGAAAACGTAATTCTTGCTTGTACCGTTATCAAAATAACATTGAGGCGAATGGAAATTTACGATTAAATATATTGTATATTATAATTACACAACAGATTGTGAAAACGTAATTCTTGCTTGTACCGTTATCAAAATAACATTGAGGCGAATGGAAAATAACGACTAAATATATTGTATATTATAATTACACAACAGATTGTGAAAACGTTATTCTTGCTTGTACCGTAATCAAAATAACATCGAGGCGAATGGAAAATAACGATTAAATATATTGTATATTATATTACACAACAGATTGTGAAAACGTTATTCTTGCTTGTACTGTACCGTTATCAAAATAACATTGAGGCGAATGGAAAATAACGACTAAATATATTGTATATTATAATTACACAACAGATTGTGAAAACGTTATTCTTGCTTGTACCGCAATCAAAATAACATTGAGGCGAATGGAAAATAACGACTAAATATATTGTATATTATTATTACACAACTATTGTGAAAACGTTATTCTTGCTTGTACCGTTATCAAAATAGCATAATAAAGAAACTGACCTGTCTTTATCAGCATCAACACTGTTAGCACCACGAAACAATTTTAATATTCTTACTATTTGTAAATTAGTTTTTAAAGGATATTCTTGACCTGTTAAATTGATGAAATATTTCCAATCATTGTATTTATTTAAGTCTCTCATGCATATCAACTCGGACTCGAGAACCGAGAATTCGCCCCACACCACTGGTATTGTTCTCGAAGCCATTTGAACATTTTTCAGACATCGAGTTATATTTTGTATGGCGTGATGTACGCTCAAATCTGTCTTAGCGTCCACATGTATGCAGTAATGATTATGAGGTCTATATATAGCCTTTAATAGATCTTCAACTTGGTTTGCATCCTTGTACATCATAATACTAAATGCCAAAGGAAATTTCAATTCTTCTTCAGAAATGTTCATGATATATTTTTTAGTCCTACGATAATCACTACAGTTGACAGTAGCTTTGATCAAATCCTTGTTACTGGGTACTTCCTTCCAACACGCTTTGGTAAAAGAATGTGCATACAATTGTTCGCTTTCATTACCAGCTATTAATTTACGACAGGATGGTATTTTCCATTCTTTGCTTCGCTTGCAAGAGTATCTTGGTTTATCATCTACTGTTGGGTTTACAGGAGATGTTTCATGTCGACTCTTGCCATCAGTTGTTCTAGTTATAACGCTTGAACTATATGTCGGGATGCTGTCTTGTATGATATTATGATATTTTCGTTTGTCTGGAGTTTCATGGAATTTGAATTCTGGTGATGTCCGATAAGATTGTTCTTTGGAGTAATTTTTAAGCATGAGAAAGAAATCGTTTCGAAATTGGTCATAAAATTTTTCAGATGAACTAGGATTCCAATTTGCTTGAAATTGTTGTTTGGGCTGTTGTATATTTTGAAGCTTATCTTGATTTGACCATGTAGCTGCTACAATTTCCCGTAGAGTTTTCTGTTGAATAGGAGATTCCGAGTAGATTACATTTCTGATGTTGGTTGATGGATACCATGAAGACATGTGGGAAATCATTATGAAAACAATGATGACCATTACCAGCACCAGGCCGTTAAGAGTTAACTTGGCCTTTTGTTGTCTCGTTACTACAAAAACATATAGACCGGCAGCCCAGGGCCTCGAAGGTAGACGAACAGGGTACCAATATCTGAGCACGAAGGCATGTATGGGATCACTTAGGTTGTCTGAATATGGCATTCTGGCATGCCCCCCCCCCTGGTGGGGAAGGGGATGGCTACCCTTCTAAAGGGCCCCAAAATAGGTTCAAACTAGTTGACGGAGATACCACCCGAAATCTCCACCAATGTCCACTTAGTACCTTAAGATATTCAGCAGTGCAGATGGCAGAAATTTTGTCTGGTGTGGAGTGGGTGCCAGACGACCCTTAAAGGGTCCCAAAAAGGGGCTATCCTAGATGACATTGGAACCAACCAAAACTTATGCCAAAAGAACCAGTAGGGTATGTAGAGTGTAAAACACCCAATGCCAGAAAAATTATCCGGTGGTAGGGTCGTGCCAGAAGCCCTTCAATTTTGGACCCTTCAAAAAGCCCACAGGATGGGTTCAGACTACATTGCCGAGGTACCACCCGAAATCTCCACCAATGTCAATTTATTACCTTAAGTTGTTCAGCAGTGCAGATGGCAGACATTCTTTCTGGTGTGGAGAGGGTGCCAGACGACCCTTAAAGGGTCCCAAAAAGGGGCTATCCTAGATGACATTGGTACCAACCAAAACTGATGCCAAAAGAACCAGAAGGGTATGTAGTGTGTAAAACACCCAATGCCAGAAAAAATATCCGGTGGTAGGGTCGTGCCAGAAGCCCTTCAATTTTGGACCCTACATAGGGCCCACAAGATGAGTTCAGACTACATTGAGGAGATATCACACGAAATCTCCACCAATGTCAACGTATTACCTTAAGTTGTTCAGCAGTGCAGATGGCAGACAATTTGTTTGGTGTGGAGCGGGTGCCAGACGACCCTTAAAGGGTCCCTAAAAGGGGCTATCGTAGATGACATTGGTACCAACGAAAACTAATGCAAAACAAAAGATTCAGTAGGGTTTGTAAACTGTAAAACACCAAATGTCAGACATATTATCCAGTGGAAGAGTTGTGTCAAAAGCCCTTAAATTTTGAACTCTTCAAAGAGGCCCACAGTATGACCTCAAACTTGATTGAGGAGATACCACCTGAAATCACAACCAATGTATACTTGTTACCTTATGGGGGTTCTGTATAGTACAGATTCATTCCGGTGGTAGAGTTGTGCTGGAACCATCATTTTTAAAATGATTCACCACTGCAAATTTATTTTTCTTATTACTGAATCAATCATTGTTCACCATCGACTGTTAACTTTAAGTCACACTCAACCAGAACCAACTAACCCTTATTATTGGTATTGGAAGGTTGTTGTTCTGGTAGCAAATACCAGAGTGGCCATCACCGCAAGGCGTCGCTTGACAGAATCGTGTAATATGCATCTGATTGGTCAGAGGGGCTTTGATCAATCAGATACATATTACAAGATTTTGTCAAGCGACGCCTTGTGGTGTAATGAGACTTAAAACTGCAGTGATTGGCCTCTGTGGGATATGAGTCAAATCCCCTTAAATGCATAATATATCGAAGATGAACTGTCAGTGTCTGTGTTCTACAATAGATCTTTATTTATATGGCAGCAGAAACAAATCACTCCACCCTATGACAGCCTTAAGGGGATGGTTAGTATGTTTGAACAGATAATCTGGTTCTCTAGTCCATTTCACTGTCTGTGTCGTCACTCCATTCTATGTCGGAAGTTTGATCTCCAGCTGTTCGCAGAGGAAAATGATGAGACAGAGGACGTCAGTGATACTGGGGACGCTTGAGATCAAACTTCCGACATAGAATGGAGTGACGACATGGTGAAGCCTGAGTGACAATTGTTCACATTTTTCAATCCATGCAAATCCTTGATATGTTGTAACCAATGGCCGATCAAGATTTCTTAGCTTTGATAGGTAAGTAACTTTGGATCTTTTAAAAGGTTTTATTTTTACTAGGGTTATTCTAGAGGCAAGTTTCAAACTTGATGTTGTACTTTCAAAAGAAGCTTAAATGAAATCTTATTATTAATCATTGGTTGAAATAAAAAGATCTGCGATCTTCAACTTCGAAGCATATCGATAAATTTTAGAAATGTTTTTTGTTTGTATTCAAAATTCTCTCAAATTCCGCACAAGAGAAATAATTTTTTACTAAGTCCTAAATGAGACGATTCGTTAAAGCGTCAACACGTTCATATTATTATGAGTCAATCAGTTGGTGAATATAAATGGGTCGTATACGGGTCAAATACAACCTACATGTAGTTACAATTTTCAGAATAAAGGGGTTGATATTGTTATAGTACATGTATTTTAATTGAGTGGCAAATTAGAAATTTGCCACTCTTTGTTTTCATTAGATTTTTTTTTTCGGGAAGCTCCCTAGCCCAACTCGAAAATGGTATAGAAATTTGGTTTGAAAAATACGATAAGATACGTACTGGAATAGAAAATGAATATATAAAACTAAAATTTTTACGCGTCAGTAGTTAGTAATTGCATAATAATAATATGCATAATTGCATAACTTTGTTGCTAATTATCCGATCGCTTTGAAAATTACAGAATATAGAGAAGTCGCCTATAGAAATAAACCCGCATCATAAAAAAATTTCTACCACTTCCGGTTCTTGTGTGAGAACTTCCGGTTTTTTAGAACCGCGTTGGGTCACCCAGCTTCCGGTATATGTAAGAAATCAGTGCAAAAGCTATACATATATATCAGGCATAATTAGAACCCTTTTAGAATAAAAAATCCAAACCGAAAGTGATACTTTATGTGTCATCACAGAATGGTAACATTCAGCAAAATTTTAATAAGTCCGCTAATTTTTATCCGATTTGTCCGATTTTGGTGTTTTTGGAAACCTTGTTACTTTATCTAAAACTTGATGGTAACAGAATTTTGATTTTCAAATCAAATGACCTTGACCTTCAATGACCCTGAATTTTTTCAAGTAGAATGTTCTTGACCTAAGCTATCCACACATTTGCCTATTATGATCGACAACAATTGTTTTGGTACCCGTTTTAGTTTTTTGAAAATTCACAAGGCTATATCAAATGACCTTGACCTTCAATGACCATGAATTTTAAAAGCGCATCATAAAATTTTTTCTACCACTTCCGGTTTTTACGTGAGAGCTTCCGGTTTTTTAGAACCCTGCTGGGATCTGCACAGATATCAATAGTAGCTTCCTGTTGAGCCCCAGTCGGTGACGTCATAAAAGACGTTAGATTTAGTGGAATTGCAAGCTACAACATCTATCCATGTTTGATATAGTAGATAAATTTCAACCTCTTGTTTTATTCACAAAAATAAATATTATTGACAATTCTGACCTTAAATATTTTTATGATGGAACCTTAAAAACTTTCTCATTAATATGAAATTAACTTTAAACTGTGGTGTAACAATATTACATAATAAAACTTCGCGTATATTTTTTGAACCCATAGAGGTTGTTTGCCACTCTCGGAACTGTTCACAGTTCTAGTTGTATTTGGATCTCGAATACTTTTTTGTCTTTCTTTCCAGATGAAATATCAAGGCCCATTGTTCGATTTGCTGGTAAGTCCATGAATAAAGCTAAGGATTTTACCAAGTTGCCGACGATACCAATATTGCTGTTACAACAGAATTATTTAAATCTTTTAAAATTTTAGTTCCTTTTCATTTCTTCTACATATATTTCATACAGATTGAACACGACAGTCACCCTCCCCCTCCCCCCCCCCCCACTCAGTCGTAACATCCAATAAATAGTTCGTTGTAACATTCTACATTCTAAAAGTCATATCTTAAAAATAGTTTCGTGTTAAAGTGTTTTTATTAACAATATGTTGCATCCTGCATACCTTTAAATATTATAATGTCCAATAAACTAGCAAACGAACATGTTTTTCTTTTTTTTTACTTTTTGACACGCTTTAGAATCAAGATTGATCGAGAATGGATCAGTCATTTTAACTCGTCGGCGAGTCATTTGTTAAATGAGTCAATACACTCACAAATTGCTCGTTATTGAGTATACAGACTCATCTGTAAATGAGTGCTAAACGAGTGGTTTTATGGAAAAGTCAAAAACTCACGTAAATGAGTACATTTACTCATGATTGTCTTACTTATTTTTCTGTGTGAAGGCGTCGCTTGACAAAATCTTGTCATATGCATCTGATTGGTCAAAGCCCCTCTGACCAATCAGATGCATATTACACGATTCTGTCAAGCGACGCCTTGCGGTGATGGCCACTATGGTATTTGCTACCAGAACAACAACCTTCCAATACCAATAATAAGGGTTAGTTGGTTCTGGTTGAGTGTGACTTAAAGTTAACAGTCGATGGTGAACAATGATTGATTCAGTAATAAGAAAAATAAATTTGCAGTGGTGAATCATTTTAAAAATGATGGTTCCAGCACAACTCTACCACCGGAATAAATCTGTATAGCATTGGGTGCTCTATACTAGACAGAACCCCCATAAAGTAACACGTATACATTGGTTGTGATTTCAGGTGGTATCACCTCAATCAAATTTGAAGTCATACTGTTGGCCTCTTTGAAGAGTTCAAAATTTAAGGGCTTTTGACACAACTCTTCCACTGGATAATATGTCTGACATTTTGAGTCTTTTGTTTTGCATTAGTTTTCGTTGGTACCAACGTCATCTACGATAGCCCCTTTTAGGGACCCTTTAAGGGTCGTCTGGCACCCGCTCCACACAAAACAAATTGTCTGCCATCTGCACTGCTGAACAACTTAAGGTAATACGTTGACATTGGTGGAGATTTCGCGTGATATCTCCTCAATGTAGTCTGAACTCATCTTGTGGGCCCTATGTAGGGTCCAAAATTGAAGGGCTTCTGGCACGACCCTACCACCGGATAATTTTTCTGGCATTGGGTGTTTTACACTCTACATACCCTACTGGTTCTTTTGGCATAAGTTTCGGTTGGTTCCAATGTCATCTAGGATAGCCCCTTTTTGGGACCCTTTAAGGGTCGTCTGGCACCCACTCCACACCAGACAAAATTTCTGCCATCTGCACTGCTGAATATCTTAAGGTACTAAGTGGACATTGGTGGAGATTTCGGGTGGTATCTCCGTCAACTAGTTTGAACCTATTTTGGGGCCCTTTAGAAGGGTAGCCATCCCCTTCCCCACCAGGGGGGGGGGGGCATGCCAGAATGCCATATTCAGACAACCTTAGTAATCCCATACATGCCTCCGTGCTCAGATATTGGTACCCAGTTCGTCTACCTTCGAGGCCCTGGGCTGCCGGTCTAATAGGATTAAAATTGAAATGTCATAGAAAAAAAAATGATATAAAGAAGTAAGATTGATTGTTAGTAGACGAGGACATTTATGTAATTTCACAAAGCGAAGAGCCTTTTAATTTAGTCAGAAGAAGAGTGAATATTATCAGAAGATAGAATATAGTCAGGAGGAGAGAGAATATAGTTAAGAGAAGAGAGAATATAGTCAGGAGAAGAGAGAATATAGTCAGGAGAAGAGAGAATAAAGTCAGGAGAAGAGATAATATAGTCAGGAGGAGAGAGAATTTGGTCAGGAGGAGAGAGAATATAGTCAGGAGACGAGAGAATATAGTCAGGTTAAGAGAGAATATAGTCAGGAGACGAGAGAATATAGTCCGGAGAAGAGAGAATATAGTCAGGAGAAGAGATAATATAGTCAGGAGAAGAGAGAATATAGTCAGGAGAAGAGAGAATATAGTCAGGAGAAGAGAGAATATAGTCAGGAGGAGAGAGAATATAGTTAGGAGAAGAGAGATTATAGTCAGGAGAAGAGATAATATAGGCCAGTAGACGAGAGAATATAGTCAGGAGAAGAGAGAATATAGTCAGGAGGAGAGAGAATATAGTCAGGAGAAGAGAGTATATAGTCAGTAGAAAAGAGAATATAGTCAGGAGGAGAGAGAATATAGTCAGGAGAAGAGTGAATATAGTCTGGCGAAGAGAGAATATAGTCAGAAGAAGAGAGAACATAGTCAGGAGAAGAGAGAATATAGTCAGAAGTAGAGAGAATATAGTCAGGAGAAGAGAGAATATAGTCAGAAGTAGAGAGAATATAGTAGAATATAGTCAGGAGGAGAGAGAATTTGGTCAGGAGGAGAGAGAATATAGTCAGGAGGAGAGAGAATATAGTCAGGAGAAGAGAGAATATAGTCAGGAGAAGAGAGAATATAGTCAGGAGGAGAGAGAATATAGTCAGGAGAAGAGAGAATATAGTCAGGTTAAGAGAGAGTTTAGTCAGGAGGAGAGAGAATATAGTCAGGAGAAGAGAGAATATAGTTAGGAGGAGAGAGAATATAGTTAAGAGAAGAGAGAATATAGTCAGGAGAAGAGAGAATATAGTCAGGAGAAGAGAGAATAAAGTCAGGAGAAGAGAGAATATAGTCAGGAGGAGAGAGAATTTGGTCAGGAGGAGAGAGAATATAGTCAGGAGACGAGAGAATATAGTCAGGTTAAGAGAGAATATAGTCAGGAGACGAGAGAATATAGTCCGGAGAAGAGAGAATATAGTCAGGAGAAGAGATAATATAGTCAGGAGAAGAGAGAATATAGTCAGGAGAAGAGAGAATATAGTCAGGAGAAGAGAGAATATAGTCAGGAGGAGAGAGAATATAGTTAGGAGAAGAGAGATTATAGTCAGGAGAAGAGATAATATAGGCCAGTAGACGAGAGAATATAGTCAGGAGGAGAGAGAATATAGTCAGGAGGAGAGAGAATATAGTCAGGAAAAGAGAGAATATAGTCAGGAGAAGAGAGAATATAGTCAGGAGAAGAGAGAATATAGTCAGGAGGAGAGAGAATATAGTCAGGAGAAGAGAAAATATAGTCAGGAGGAGAGAGAATGTGGTGAGGAGGAGAGAGAATATACTCAGGAGAAGAGAGAATATAGTTAGGAGAAGAGAGAATATACTCAGAAGAAGAGTGAATATAGTCTGGCGATGAGAGAATAATAGTCAGAAGAGAGAGAAAAAAGTCAGGAAAATGGAGAATAGTGTCAGGAAAAGAGAAAATAAAGTCTGGAGAAAAGAGAATACTATAATTTGGAGAAGAGAGAATATAATTATCTGGAGAAGAGAGAGTATTGTCAGGAATATTTAGGATGAAAGAGAATAGAGTAGAGACAGGAAAGGAGTCTGGTCAAGAGAGAATATTTTGCTAGAGAGAATTTTTTAGAGGAGAAGAAAACATTTACTCAACAAAACGAAACTTTTATTAAAGAGAATGGACAATATTGTGTGGGAAAAGAGACACACAAATACATTTTGCAAACTCAAAGACCTAGCATTTTTAACAAAAACAAAATCTTACCCATGTTTCTATATCCATTCGCTTAAACTATTTTTCTTATTATAGAAATAATTGAAGTGAAAATATAAATAAGATGATATCGATTACAATGAACATGTGTTCTAATGTAAATATTTTATTATTTACTTTTTATGATAATTAAAACGACATCTTGATCTTTATTTTTGTAACTAAGTAATTGTATTTTGTATCTATTGTATTAATTGCATATGTATATTGGATTTATGTCCAGTATTTTGTGATGGTTGTGGATTGTTGTTTGAAACCACACTGAATAGTGTTTGAAATCTACTCACTATCAATAATCTATTAATAAGTGATGAGTTGTATTTAAAAACAGTTCACTACACTGAATAGTGTTTGAAATCTACTCACTATCAATAATGTATTAATTCAGATATAATAAGTGATGAGTTGTGTTGAAAAAAAATACACCATACTGAATAGTGTTTGAAATCTACTCACTACCAATAATCAACTAATTTAGATATTATAAGTGATCAGTTGTGATTAAAAACAGTTCACCGTGCTGAGTAGTGTTTGAAATCTACTCACTATCAATAATCAACTAATTTAGATATAATAAGTGATGAATTGTGTTTAAAAACAGTTCACCATACTGAATAGTGTTTGAAATCTAATCACTATCAATAATCTATTAATTTAGATATAATAAGTGATGAATTGTGTTTAAAAACAGTTCACCACACTGAGTAGTGTTTGAAATCTACTTACTATCAATAATCTATTAATTTAGATATAATAATTGATAAGTTATGTTAAAAAACAGTTCACCACACTGAGTAGTGTTTGAAATCTACTTACTATCAATAATCTATTAATTTAGATATAATAATTGATAAGTTATGTTAAAAAACAGTTCACCACACTGAGTAGTGTTTGAAATCTACTCACTATCAATAATCTATTAATTTAGATATAATAAGTGATGAGTTGTATTTAAAAACAGTTCACCATACTGAATAGTGTTTGAAATCTACTTACTATCAATAATCTATTAATTTAGATATAATAAGTGATGAGTTGTGTTTAAAAACAGTTCACCACACTGAGTAGTGTTTGAAATCTACTTACTATCAATAATCTATTAATTTAGATATAATAAGTGATGAGTTGTGTTTAAAAACAGTTCACTATACTGAATAGTGTTTGAAATCTACTCACTATCAATAATCTATTAATTTAGATATAATAAGTGATGAGTTGTGTTTAAAAACAGTTCACCACACTGAGTAGTGTTTGAAATCTACTTACTATCAATAATCTATTAATTTAGATATAATAAGTGATGAGTTGTGTTTAAAAACAGTTCACCACACTGAGTAGTGTTTGAAATCTACTCACTATCAATAATCAACTAATTTAGATATAATAAGTGATGAGTTGTGTTTAAAAACAGTTCACCATACTGAGTAGTGTTTGAAATCTACTTACTATCAATAATCTATTAATTTAGATATAATAATTGATAAGTTGTGTTTAAAAACAGGTCACCACACTGAATAGTGTTTGATATCTACTTACTGTCAATAATGTATTAATTTAGATATAATAAGTGATGAGTTGTGTTTAAAAACAGTTCACCATACTGAGTAGTGTTTGAAATCTACTTACTATCAATAATCAACCAATTTAGATATTATAAGTGATGAGTTGTGTTTAAAAAACAGTTCACCATACTAAGTAGTGTTTGGAATCTACTCACTATCAATAATCTATTAATTTAGATATAATAAGTGATGAGTTGTGTTTAAAAACAGTTCACCATACTGAGTAGTGTTTGAAATCTATTTACTATCAATAATCAACCAATTTAGATATTATAAGTGATGAGTTGTGTTTAAAAACAGTTCACCATACTGAGTAGTGTTTGAAATCTACTTACTATCAATAATCTATTAATTAAGATATAATAAGTGATGATTTGTATTTAAAAACAGTTCACCACAGTGAATAGTGTTTGAAATCTACTCTCTATCAATAATCAACTAATTTAGATATAATAAGTGATGAGTTGTATTTAAAAACAGTTCACCATACTGAATAGTGTTTGAAATCTACTCACTATCAATAATCTATTAATTAAGATATAATAAGTGATGATTTGTATTTAAAAACAGTTCACCACAGTGAATAGTGTTTGAAATCTACTCTCTATCAATAATCTATTAATTTAGATATAATAAGTGATGAGTTGTGTTAAAAAACAGTTCACCACACTGAATAGTGTTTGAAATCTACTCTCTATCAATAATCAACTAATTTAGATATAATAAGTGATGAGTTGTGTTTAAAAACAGTTCACCATACTGAGTAGTGTTTGAAATCTACTTACTATCAATAATCAACCAATTTAGATATTATAAGTGATGAGTTGTGTTTAAAAACAGTTCACCATACTGAGTAGTGTTTGAAATCTACTCACTATCAATAATCTATTAATTTAGATATAATAAGTGATGATTTGTATTTAAAAACAGTTCACCACAGTGAATAGAGTTTGAAATCTACTCACTATCAATAATCTATTAATTTAGATATAATAAGTGATGAGTTGTGTTTAAAAACAGTTCACCACACTGAGTAGTGTTTGAAATCTACTTACTATCAATAATCAACCAATTTATATATAATAAGTGATGAGTTGTGTTTAAAAACAGGTCACCACACTGAATAGTGTTTGAAGTCTACTTACTGTCAATAATGTATTAATTTAGATATAATAAGTGATGAGTTGTGTTTAAAAACAGTTCACCATACTGAGTAGTGTTTGAAATCTACTTACTATCAATAATCAACCAATTTAGATATTATAAGTGATGAGTTGTGTTTAAAAACAGTTCACCACACTGAGTAGTGTTTTGGAATCTACTCACTATCAATAATCAACTAATTTAGATATAATAAGTGATGAGTTGTGTTTAAAAACAGTTCACCATACTGAGTAGTGTTTGAAATCTACTCACTATCAATAATCAACTAATTTAGATATAATAAGTGATGAGTTGTGTTCAAAAACAGTTCACCACAGTGAATAGTGTTTGAAATCTACTCACTATCAATAATCTATTAATTTAGATATAATAAGTGATGAGTTGTATTTAAAAACAGTTCACCATACTGAGTAGTGTTTGAAATCTACTTACTATCAATAATCAACCAATTTAGATATAATAATTGATAAGTTATGTTTAAAAACAGTTCACTATACTGAATAGTGTTTGAAATCTACTCACTATCAATAATCTATTAATTTAGATATAATAAGTGATGAGTTGTGTTCAAAAACAGTTCACCACAGTGAATAGTGTTTGAAATCTACTCACTATCAATAATCTATTAATTTAGATATAATAAGTGATGAGTTGTATTTAAAAACAGTTCACCATACTGAGTAGTGTTTGAAATCTACTTACTATCAATAATCAACCAATTTAGATATAATAATTGATAAGTTATGTTTAAAAACAGTTCACTATACTGAATAGTGTTTGAAATCTACTCACTATCAATAATCTATTAATTTAGATATAATAAGTGATGAGTTGTATTTAAAAACAGTTCACCATACTGAGTAGTGTTTGAAATCTACTTACTATCAATAATCAACCAATTTAGATATAATAAGTGATGAGTTATGTTTAAAAACAGTTCACTATACTGAATAATGTTTGAAATCTACTCACTATCAATAATCAACTAATTGAATAGTGTTTGAAATCTACTCACTATCAATAATCAACTAATTTAGATATAATAATTGATAAGTTATGTTTAAAAACAGTTCACTATACTGAATAATGTTTGAAATCTACTCACTATCAATAATCAACTAATTTAGATATAATAAGTGATGAGTTGTGTTTAAAAACAGTTCACCATACTGAGTAGTGTTTGAAATCTACTCACTATCAATAATCTATTAATTTAGATATAATAAGTGATGATTTGTATTTAAAAACAGTTCACCACAGTGAATAGTGTTTGAAATCTACTCTCTATCAATAATCTATTAATTTAGATATAATAAGTGATGAGTTGTGTTATAAAACAGTTCACCACACTGAATAGTGTTTGAAATCTACTCTCTATCAATAATCAACTAATTAAGATATAATAAGTGATGAGTTGTGTTTAAAAACAGTTCACCACACTGAGTAGTGTTTGAAATCTACTTACTATCAATAATCTATTAATTTAGATATAATAAGTGATGAGTTGTGTTATAAAACAGTTCACCACACTGAATAGTGTTTGAAATCTACTCTCTATCAATAATCAACTAATTAAGATATAATAAGTGATGAGTTGTGTTTAAAAACAGTTCACCACACTGAGTAGTGTTTGAAATCTACTCTCTATCAATAATCAACTAATTTAGATATAATAAGTGATGAGTTGTGTTTAAAAACAGTTCACTATACTAAGTAGTGTTTGAAATCTACTCTCTATCAATAATCAACTAATTTAGATATAATAAGTGATGAGTTGTATTTAAAAACAGTTCACTATACTGAATAGTGTTTGAAATCTACTCTCTATCAATAATCTATTAATTTAGATATTATAAGTGATGAGTTGTGTTTAAAAACAGTTCACCACACTGAGTAGTGTTTGAAATCTACTTACTATCAATAATCTATTAATTTAGATATAATAAGCGATGAGTTGTGTTTAAAACCAGTTCACCACACTTAATAGTGTTTGAAATCTACTCACTATCAATAATCAACTAATTTAGATATAATAATTGATAAGTTATGTTTAAAAACAGTTCACTATACTGAATAATGTTTGAAATCTACTCACTATCAATAATCAACTAATTTAGATATAATAAGTGATGAGTTGTGTTTAAAAACAGTTCACCATACTAAGTAGTGTTTGAAATCTACTCACTATCAATAATCTATTAATTTAGATATAATAAGCGATGAGTTGTGTTTAAAACCAGTTCACCACACTGAATAGTGTTTGAAATCTACTCACTATCAATAATCAACTAATTTAGATATAATAATTGATAAGTTATGTTTAAAAACAGTTCACTATACTGAATAATGTTTGAAATCTACTCACTATCAATAATCAACTAATTTAGATATAATAAGTGATGAGTTGTGTTTAAAAACAGTTCACCATACTGAGTAGTGTTTGAAATCTACTCACTATCAATAATCTATTAATTTAGATATAATAAGCGATGAGTTGTATTTAAAAACAGTTCACCATACTAAGTAGTGTTTGAAATCTACTCACTATCAATAATCTATTAATTTAGATATAATAAGTGATGAGTTGTATTTAAAAACAGTTCACCATACTAAGTAGTGTTTGAAATCTACTCACTATCAATAATCTATTAATTTAGATATAATAAGTGATGAGTTGTGTTTAAAAACAGTTCACCATACTAAGTAGTGTTTGAAATCTACTTACTATCAATAATCTATTAATTTAGATATAATAAGTGATGAGTTGTGTTTAAAAACAGGTCACCACACTGAATAGTGTTTGAAATCTACTTACTATCAATAATCTATTAATTTAGATATAATAAGTGATGAGTTGTGTTTAAAAACAGTTCACCACACTGAGTAGTGTTTGAAATCTACTCACTATCAATAATCAACTAATTTAGATATAATAAGTGATGAGTTGTGTTTAAAAACAGTTCACCATACTAAGTAGTGTTTGAAATCTACTCACTATCAATAATCAACTTATTTAGATATAATAAGTGATGCGTTGTGTTTAAAAAGAATAGCAAATTAATGTTGTCTGAAAATGTCAGAGCTTATATTCAGTTATTTCCCTTTATATCCTCTGATGTGCAACTCTTATCTTGACTGGTTATCATGAAAACGAAAAACCAATGTTTATAGCTTTAGTAGATATTTTTAACAGTTAATTTAACCAATACTACAACTCTCGTATTGACTAGAATTAGAATTCCATCACTGTTAATTAATTAATTGGTATAAGTCGTACTGCGAATTAACACTACCATCATTTCCATGGAAGTCTACGTGTAAATTATACTGGTCCGTTTATTTGATATATTCTTGTCACGCAATGTAGACTATAATTACAATATAAAAAGAGCATTGATATTGTTCTGGACTGTAACTATGGCGAAAATGTTATACCAATCGAATATTATGTTGTTGTTTTTTTAAGAAAAAGGATTATTTTTAGTTTTATACTTTTGTTAGATGAAATGGATGGATTTAAAGTCCTAATTTTCTGTGTCTGGAGTTATGAAGACTGAATGACCATGCAGTTTGACATTAATGAAATTTAGCAATGACTGCAGCATAAGCCTACTAATTTTTATCTATTGATGGATATCGAACGAACGTACACCGTCTACGGCATACAGGCCAAAGTAAATTGTCCCATTCGAGCGATAGGGGAATATCACTAACTCGGGTTGAAAAATCCTAAGGTGTTGCTTTGAATATGTTATCCTTGGAGGAAGATGTGATATCAGACTTGATCAGCTTCCAGAGAGTTCCTGAAGCTATTTTATCAAAACATATACATTATACACACATATATGCAAAAAACGGTGGCGGGGGCGCTAATGATCAGGGATACTGACTAATGATATACCAAAGAGTGGAAGATTACTCTAAAGTTCCAAAGGCTACAAGACTAGCTTAAAGAGCCAGCCATACTGAAGTAATCTCTTTCCGTTTCGAAATATGCATAAGCCCGATTGTTCTTATTCAAATATTTCATACAAATTTCCAGTGCAGTGATGAAATTAAGTAGTTTATGAAAATACAGATATAGGTCACACAAATAAACGTCTCTACGTCAGTATTTTATTTATCCGTTAAGTGAATATTTGAATAATATCCACGTTCAGAGACATAAAAACGTCTGATGTTACGGGTAAATAACCTCGGTTGGGTGGTAGTAAAAATATGTAGTGATACTCATAAACTCCTCACAAGTGATATACAGCATAAAGTACATAATATAGCGCGTAAAGTACTTATATACCGCGTGAAGTACAGATTTCAGATTTACTGCCGAAAATACAGATTTACCTCCTAAAGTGCAGATTTACCTAGTTTAAATTGACTGCGTAAATTGCAGATTTACCACGTTAAGTGCACATTTACCTCGAAAAGTACAAGTGCCTTGTTATTAAAGAAGTGTCTTATACCATAATATATTACCTTTTGTTCTTTTACATTATTATACAATAATTCTGTTCACCACTGGGACTAAGAGCGAATAATAAGATCAAATTATTTATTATTAACTCCAACGTTTTTAACCACAAGAAATTATAGGAATAAAAACAAAATTCATACTTTAAGGAAACACTGTTTTGACAGTAATTGAATCGTCAACAAATTTGTCAAAATATACAAAGACCAGCTTATCTCGTCATTTCAACGGTGAATAACAACAAGGGAATTCTCTGTCACAGTTGTCGTCAATATATAGGTATTTAATGAGAAGGAATTGTGTGTATTATGATAAGTTTGTTTGAGCAAGGCCACAAACCCCTCTATATCAATTTCGAAAGCTTTGGAATAAAATGTGTCGAACTAGTTTAATAAAAAAATAATCTGGGCATGAAGGTAGTTGTATCTAACTTCAATCTTTGCTAAACTTTTCATATATGCTTGATAATCATATTCGGTTGGTCAAAAATGCGCATCTATATCGATCTTGTGCATTTGCAATGTATTCTCCAGGTTAACAATGTATCCGAAACTAAGAAATCCCTTTTTTGTGAAATTTTCGTTGATGGTTACTGTTTGTGACAAATATCAACGACATTCGATGAAATATTTAATAGGTGATTCAGCAACTATCCTTCACATAACTATTTATTGTAAACTCTACGATAAGCAATTATTTTCAATGAAAAAAAAGGAATGCTTTTGAATGCATCAAGGTTAAATATTTTCCTACACCTATCTTTGTTACTATATTACAATGGCATCATGACAAAAGAGCAAAACCGCGATTGATATACAAGTGAATGAACTGGTAGCGAGATCAAGGCCATTGTCCTGACATAAAACTGACCGCTGGCTATTCTCAACGATAACCGTGACATATTCTAATATGATATACCGTATAGAAATGGAAAGTTTAATACATCAATAAAATCTCTGAGCAGCCTATGGTCATCTCGTATCTCTCAACTGGTCAGTTGATTACCTCGAGGGACAAGTTATTGTCCAGTTAACATATTAATATCAGAAAGATGATGTGTTATCAGCAAAACAAAGTTGTAATTTCACGTGACTTCTGAGACTATCTTAATTCCCTTTATCGCCATCTCTCAAGGCCCTGTCACTCTAGAATACAACATTGAACTTCATAGACAGTCGATCACTGTTTTTTTCTTTTTTTTCCAGGTTGGAAAATTAAATTCGAAATAAATATTTATGTCATACTTTCATACACCTGTTTGGGCTTACGAAGTGAAATTGGTGTTTGAGAGCAAGCATTTAACTACAAACCACCACGGCTTTTCGCAAGATCGATTACAGCATCACCAAACCTCTTTCATTTAAGCGCGGTAGCCCCTCTCCCCTTGAAAAATTTGACTTGTTACTAGTGCACTCAGGAACACTTTGACGTTCATTGATAAGCACCTGATTTGTCTAATAAAGATTGGCAATTCAATCTATTTTTTTCGCTAGGACAATAGCATTAGGTTACTCTTTTTCGATTTCCACCTGTCGAGGGATCTGTAAAGCACACAGCCTGTGTCACGGCGAGGGGGGGGGGGCGGAGTTTGATATCCAATCCGAAAGACTAAACGTGTTTTTCCATGTCAGTCCCTCCGATCTGCATCACTGACAAGAGGAACTCGAATAGAAGAAAGTATAGATAGATATTGAATTGATATATCATGCCATGACAATCAATGTCTATATCAGTTATCCGAGGCGGACATCTCAACCAAAAATAGCTGACAGACATTGAAAGATATTTCCGACAGTAGGCTATGTATATAGCTGACAGCGAGGAGAGTCTTTTGAAACGCCATTACTGTCATAGTATTAGCATGGTCCACTTATCAAAAGAAATTCTAGGGCTTTTTCACTATCTGGTTGTTTACAAGAAATAAGACAGAACTGTTAAACAGCAACGGAAGATATTCTAACTCTACAAGCCTCTACAAGTTAAATGTGTACAGATGTATAAATAGTGTGGAAAGTTATGTATTTTATCATTTTCAGAAGTGTGCTTATTCCATTATATTGCATTGTGTTTGTGATTACAGATGCAGTGAGTTAGATACCGGAAGGTCAAGGGTTCAATCTTACAAAAGGTCGAGATGAACTTTTGGATTATTCAATTCGGTTTTCCCTTTTGGTTATTGATGCATGTCTGAAGGACTAACATGGAAAAAAGTCTATTGGTCGGATATGTGAATAAACCGAGGCCAAGTGTTCTACAGGTTATTGACAATTAAATGATTCCAATTTTGTTAAGGTGGTTACGAGTAATTCTATAATAAGAGTGAATGTGATAATACCGCCCTATAATGGACCAATCAGTCAGCAATTCGAAACAAAAACCATGTCGTAGCAAAGATAGGACTATTGGCTATTTTGTCTTTCAGTCAATCGAATTCAAATTTCTTAAGTCTGGTTCTGGTTTACGAGTTTGTCTTTAATTACTCAACAGAAAACATTAGTCCGAATCACCAAGTCCCAATTAGCAACGCCATGGATATAATCCGAGTTTTCAACTTGTCACGCACACCCCCTTCACGTGTCTAGAAGATCCGTAGACAAAACTTTTGCAATACTTGATGTGACCTAGCTTATACAACACCATACTTCTGGCTTTTTCAAGCGGTGAATATTCAAAATGGTTTACAACCAAATAAGGTAATAGCAAAATATCAAAGTAAAGGTACATCAAAATGTACTTTTAACATGACGATTTAGATACCAGACACAACAACCGTGGCATCTAACCTAGGTCTGTTAATATAATAATATTCCAGACAGACAGTTGTCATAACGCTGATTTCATTCACAAAAAACAGAGAACACAATTAATCAACGTGTCTTAAGCAGAAAAAAATAATATTAATTGGCTAATAATATTGTGTTCGTGTCTTCATATCTGCATTACAACAATTTCGACGACGCATAGCCGTAGGCGCTATGGAATGAAATGCATCCTTTTAATACATCGGCTGCACTGAAATGTGCCGGTGTCCTGGCAAAATTTCTCTCATTGTACACTGCAAGGCGTCGTCATTGACCCATAAGGTGCACTTCATTTTCGATTAAATTTCTTATAACTAAACATTTTGTCACTATGGCTGATCGAGCGTTAGTCCGATAACCAACTGGTCCAGAATTCGAGTATTGTAACCTTATATTGAAAGGTAAAAAGAAATGGGAGCTTGCTTAGTTTTTAACTTTAATCATACAAAACAAGTGTGTTCCTTCGAGTATTTCAGAATATTCAAAACGCGATCCGGTAAAAGCATACTTGATGAAAACCCAATAACTATCAATCATTTCAATATTAACTTAACCATAGCCAGCAGATTTTATTAATCTCGTTGACATTTCAATACTCAGACAATTCACAGAATGTTTCCAGGCAAAAAATAATTCCAATTTCAATTGATGGTGAAGAAATACGACTCACCACGACTGTTGTGCTAGGATTTAATTAAATAAACTGATAAGGTTTTCATGTCTCAGATATTGAAAAGCTAATTGGTAAACGAGTATGTGGTGTATTTTAAAAATCTGCTCTCGGTTTGTAAGACTTAATATGATCAAAATAAGCATTATTTATTTCCTTGAATATAAGCTTTTTGTACATTATACCTTCACGCCTTTAAAGGCATTACGTAATCTATCGTTTTGTTCATTGCTTTTGGGACCAGAAATAATTTTTTTGGGGGGGGGGGGGATTTCTACGGTTGTTTGATGTACTGAAATTTGATGAATTTATTTCATACACCCATGTTATAAATAGGTAGAATATCACCCACATCTAGCAAGGTATTGATGTTACCGGGACTACGATACTATCCACATCTAACAGGGTATTGATACTAGTGGAACTACGATATCATTCATATCTAACAGGGTATTGATACTAGTGGAACTACGATATCATTCACATCTAACAGGGTATTGATACTACCGGAACTACGATATCGTCCACATCTAACAGGGTATTAATACTACCGAGACTACGATATTATCCAAATCTAACAGGGTATTAATACTACCGGGACTACGATATTATGCACATCTAACAGGGTATTGATACTACCAGGATTGCGATATTATCCACATCTAACAGGGTATTGATACTACCGATACTACGATATCATTCACATCTAACAGGGTATTGATACTACCGGGACTACGATATTATCCACATCTAACAGGGTATTGATACTACTGGAACTACGATATTATCCACATCTAACAGGGAATTGATACTACCGGAACTACGATATCGTCCACATCTAACGAGGTATTGATTCTACCAGGATTGCGATATTATCCACAGCTAACAGGGTATTGATACTACCGGAACTACGATATTATCCACATCTAACAGGATACTGATACTACCGGGACTACGATGTTATCCAAATCTAACAGGATACTGACACTACCGGAACTACGATATTATCCAAATCTAACAGGGTATAAAGGATTCCGTCGTTAAAGGAACTTTTAAGTCTTAAAATTACTAAAGACTAGTTCTTTGATCTGACCTAATTTATAAACCCAACACCAGACATGCAAATATTTTAAAGAAAACTACAAACAGCTTGTTGGTTTGCAATCAATCGATTCTCTCCGAAATTCCCCTCTCTTCAAGAGCCTTTAACCAAAGTATTACTTATGCCAAACTCAAACTCTTAGGTCTAGCTTGCAGATGGAGGTTGAACGTTTTCGTCAACTCGGTTGTTGAAGATGTAGATTTTATTTATTGTTTTTTAAGCTAATTCAAGTCGATATATCACATCGGCGTTTTAATTTGACATCTTAACGTCAACAAAACTGTATACATTTTAACAATACATTATAATTTTTATTTTACATTGCGTCATACACAACGCTGTAAGTGTGCCAATATGAGGCCAGTAGGATACCTCCGTGTATTGACCATGAACTACTCTTCCAAATATTGGTATTTAGTTCACGTGAGTAGTTCGAAATGGTCTAGGCTGTATCGGTCCCTCCTACGCAGAATTTCTGCTTTGGCAGAATGAATATGTCCCTGCTACCAACCTACTCAATCTTAGCAAGATAAGGGATAAGCGACTGGTTGTTAGTCTCTAAGTACGGAACAAACGATAAATTAAAAGTATTCTACAGCAATATATCTGAGTGTTTGCTTGAAAATGTGTCTTTGGTTATTTCGTATTGTCGAATAGTTGACGGACATGTTTGCTACTTTGATGAAAATGTCAATGGTTATAAAGAATATACGTGTATATAATATATATTGACAGCAACATGCGTCAAATTAAATTAACGACATGAGAAAGTGAGATATTGGCACGATTTCGAGGAATAGGTTTGTAGTCATTGTTCCAGACTGATCCTAAAGATTTCGATATGGACATTTTTAGAATATTTAATTGATTTCATAAAACTTGGTATACTCAAATGCATGTCTGTGATATCTGGGAAGCGTTCGATAGGGACACAATATCGGTACCCAGTTAAGTTTTTTATCCTTTATATGTAAAACGTGTTAATATTATAGTTTTGATTTCTTCTGTGGGTGTATGTTATATTTTGCGATATAGGTACTTCTGTTATCATTTTCAAGGGTTTGGGTTAATTTCATAGAATGATGCGAGTTTCTCGGACTATTAGTATTAACCAAGAATCTGCGTTCAGAGAATACTATACATGGCCTCAAACTGCCGTCTGTTTGTTAGCATCTAAATAGAATAAGAATTGTTTGATATCAGCCGAGTTCCATTCGAATCTAATCAATTGCCATGTGTATACGTCTAGATTTCTTGTAATTCCAGTGAAAGGTCAATCTGACTAATCTCAGGTCAGATGCTTCTGTTATCTCTCAACTGGTGCCATTTTCAAAACAGAAATAAAAGATACAGATTTGATATTGTTATGAATCTGTTTTTCTTTTGTTTGATGTTACTTGCATCATGGAAATAATAGCTGTTCTGAGAAAAACGTTATAAAACTTTACTGTCTGATCACAATAATCGCTCATTATGTTCGAGTCTTCATATTGTGTCTGAGTTGGTGTAAATGTCAACCAATCCAAAAATTATTTGCAAATATGATTTTATATAAGAGTTTTCAGAAAGAAATATGGCTTTACACGGGAAAGTTCTGGGGGATATTTGTATTGCATTTCTATTGAAAGTTTTACGTCCTACTGTTCCAGCGCCTAATAGGGCAAATGAAGACGATATTTACAAGCATTATAATGAACATTTATTAAATGACAGAAGCGGTTTCCAATTCGGGGCTCACTATGGGTCCGTAAGTTGTAGATGGTCAGCAATTTTCCTCAACACAAAAGCATTCAAAAATTCTCGGTGCTATATTATGGAGTTGATACTTTAAAATGATCGACACGATGCGATTCCATAATGTAAAATTCTTTGGTTGGGCAGTATTTATTTTAAAGATACCTGATCAAAACAACATTAACTTCGTTATGTGACATTTAGTAATTGCCAAATATAACTGGACACAATTATATGGATAACGATTACTTTAATAAATACTTAATGATCATTGCTTGATAAAGACTAAAGTGCCTTCGTGGAAACATCGGAGGTTATTGATGAAAGTAATTCTTATCCACATAATTGTGTCCAGTCAAAACAGCTTAATAGTTAACTGGCTCCTTTCATTTTGAATAAGATCTTTGATATAGTTTAGTCAATTAAATTTCATTCTTTACCATTTGTCCCAGAATTGTAGATTGGCGAACATTATTTCTCAGAAAGTTGCAGAGATGAGGTACAACTAAAGGTTCTTGGCTAGTCCTGACAAAAGCCTTGGTTGTATTAGATAGACTTTGCTGGTTATGGTCCTTCGGTATATTTCCACTGGACCTTAAGCTATGAACGTTGGAATATTCCGAGAGGGTTGTGCAAGGTTACTATGCACGATATGAAGGCTTCATATTAAAAAAAAAGGGGTGAAGTAGCACTCATGAACATTTACGTCATCAGAAAGAAGCATTTACTATTCAATAAATGCGTCGGTGTCACGTTATCTTGGTATTTTATTTCTCATGACCCATATTAAATATAGGCCAGGGCAGTACACTGATTTACAACTTTACAATCTAGTTCAAATAATTCTTCTCTTAAGTAAGCTGCGCAGGGATCAAGCTTAGGACATTGGCAAGAATCATGACAGTTTCGTACTATGTATACATGTAAATTCGCAAGATATTACCCCCAAAATATCCAGGAATCTCTGCAACAACTTCTACTCTTTCGCTTAGAACATCTAAATTTTAACACTATTTGTAATCCAATTAATGTGAAAATGATTGAGCTTGGGAGTGATTTAAACGCATTGAGAATTTTGCAGGAATTGTTGTTTGTTTTCTGCAAGATTCAGGTACAACTCTCAGAAATATAGCAAAGTGTTTAGTTTAGAATATCCCCTAATTTCGGGGCGTCACTGGTAACGTTTAAGAATTAGTTCAAGGCAATATAATCTCTAATAACTAGATGAAGGGAAATGAAACTGCCCAGATTTTGGTTCCCCCAGATTTCCTTGAATGTTCCGTCCCCTACTCGCCTCCTAAAGATACATAGTAACGCTGCTGAAAGTGGTATAAGAAATTAAAGCCCACGAGTGTCCTTCACTGTTGTTTTTTTCTCGAGTTTAAAAATAATCTTGATCAATCACGGTTATTGCACCTGAAATTAAAACCTCACTATGTGTACGTCATAGGGCCGTGGAAAAATACAGAAAGATGGTTTGATGTTTGTAG
The DNA here is from genome assembly GCA_030562195.1 of Nipponacmea schrenckii. NCBI lineage: Eukaryota > Metazoa > Mollusca > Gastropoda > Lottiidae > Nipponacmea > Nipponacmea schrenckii. Next base: position 19,389,489 of record CM060199.1, read on the forward strand.
TATGACATTTTTGGCCTTAAATAATAATTGTGAATAAAGAACAGTATACTTTAATATAATTTATGTCTATTCAAGAATCTAATGACAAAACATAGATATATCATTTACTCCACTACTCGAGTCGGTTCGTATTGACGTCATTTCACTCACAGATTGGACAGTTTGTGACTTTGATATGATATTTAAGTCAGAAGGATCAACTTGCTATCCTATTAGTATTGTTAACATAGCGTATAATGAAGTTAAGATAACTTTTACCTTAATTGATTTTTTTTTAATGAATCCGAAGTAATTAGATATTCAGGTTAAAATATCTAGATTCATTACAGAATTCCATCATATTATGTATTGAGAAATTTAATAACTCGACGTCATAAAGTTATTTGAGCAAATAACCCTTGGTCTAATCTGAAGAGTAATTCTAGTAGCAAAACTCGACTAATATTTCGTTGCATCAGTAGTGCATTTAAAATAATTGAGCATGTTGCATTATAACACAGTTACATGTTAGATATAACAAACTGTCAAATATGGTTTTCTTTATGCCATAGACTATTGGTCAAGGGTACATCCATTAAGATGTGTGGTCTAATTATATGGGAAACGAGTAACTGAACTATTTGGGATTTAAATGTTTTAATGGCTATAGTAGGTCATATATCGTAACTATCTTTTTAACAAACTACAGACGGTAATGAATATCATATTGTCTGTAACTGACACCACTTTTTTAAAAGTACAAATCTTTAGCCAAAGGTTAACTGCCGATTCAGGTCATTTCATCGGATCCCTCTGTATTGGCGTGAGGGAAGATCTTTGTAAATCTGAAAATGAAATCAAAGTTTTGACTGCTAAGGTCGCCAAGTACGGTGAAAATTCATGTCTTAGTTAAACGGACATAAAGTGCGTCATAAAATAAACCTGATACGTGTTTGAATAATTAAAAGAGTTCTTATGGCACCTGGTCAGTGCCCTCGGTATTTAACAAGCGAAGCAAGGCATAGTTCAGATTAGTGTCTATCAACTGACGTACTTGTCCACGAGTGTACTTATATTATCATGTTTATACGATAGCTTCATTGATATAAGATCGTCCTAGGGTGAATGCTTCACCAAAAGTACCTCGAGTGGCGTCGCCCTAATTTTTGTGTACCTTTTGCATTTGTATCCTGAATCAATATTGAATTAAATAAAGTCTCACGTCCTACCTTTCTGCACCTATTTGAGCTAAGGTGGATGGGTAACGTCTTGTATGCAAATATTGAATGCGTCCTCTTCCGATTGCGAACTTTCTTCAACGGTTTATTGTCAGCACCTCCTTACTGAACCAAAGGGAGAACCGGATTGAGAATAAAAAGGAACAATCTTGACCCTTGTCGAGTTTAAACCTGAAAAGGTTCGATCAAAAACCTCCAGGTTCTCGATGCCAAAGCCCCGTGTGACATATTTTGGTATGAAAAAACAACAACAGCAACTTATGTGGTTTTCGTTGTATATCGTTTCGTATCAATGTGACCGATATTCAGAGTATCTAGACGACTTTATTAGTATTCATGTATTACTATGGGTGAAAAAGCAAAACACTGATACCATCTTACCGCCAGTTAGTTTCCGAAAAACCAAAGAAATTAAGTCATAAATAAACCACTAAGTCACCTTGGATTTTACTTGTTTTTTTCCTACGAAATTTAACATCTAGATATTCAAAGGACTTTATATCTTGAACTCTTAATTCTGTCAAAGACACAATACTTACAGCATCACACAAAACAAATGATGGAACTAACTTTTATTATAGTTATTAGTCAGATATTACAACTAGAACGGATGCTCCTTTTTGCCCGCTGTGTCATAGATTTGAGGAATCATACGTCGTGATTTATTGATAATGGAGTACAAAGAATCAACTTACGTATTTTTTTGACACGGTCATTGGTAAACGCTGATCAACTAATTTGCAAAGCCCCTATATATGTAAATGAAATGAATGAAGTTTTATGTACAAAATGGGAAAATTTGTAGACAGACAATGCCACACAGTGTGCAAAGAGTGGAAATTTTACCTGACCAGCAGCATTCGTGTACACTTTAGAGGAATTTTAACGACACAGCCTGTAGCACATGGGGCCTCGGTTTATTGCCCCATCATAGACACTTTTTCCATGTCAGTCCCTCCGACTTGCATCACTGACAAGGGAAAACCGGATTGAAATAATCATTTATATAAAAGAAGATGTTTGGTTAAATGATGCAGACGATAAGCTCTGTTTTAAAAAACCCGCCATACATTTATTTTTTCTGTCATTGCCATAAAGATTGTAAGAATATCGATGTAAAGTTTAATGGCCTTGAATTTCCATATTAATCCGACAACAGACAGATTGATATCTTTACTAATGTTACAAATTGAATAGAATATTGCATGTACATAGGCGTATGTTAATTTATTGTACTCAATAAATGTATGCATCGATCAGATTATGGGTTAGTACAAATGTATGGGCGATGAGTACATAAAAGCCAATTTTGTTTACTCTTTTTATTTGCCAGCGACATTTGAAGAGTTGAATTGTAATAATCTTAATTCGTTTGATCGACCCAAAGAGGGCTCATTTGGACCATTTGGACTCCGATTGAAAGAGCAATCTCTGGATTTAATTTGTTATAATCCAAAACATAACTGTGAGTAGCGTCAACAGAAATAATCCAGAGCATATTTTTGGGTAAAGTCCACAGAAGCACCTCCAAATCCGGATGCAGAAGATGCTAGAAAGAACGACTAGACAACCATATAACCATTTCCTTATCCATTGCATAAATTTCTGCTTATTATCAGTATTCACAACAAATCAATTAATGCTGATCTTTGCTGTTTTTCTTATTCTATAGAGCGTTATAGGAATATTCATTTAATGCAATAGTTAATGTTAGGATTGAAAATAAATCGAACTTTTCATGTATTATCTGAATCTTTAGCACATGAATAAGACAATGTCCTGCTTAATGTATTGCTCAGAAGGAAGTTGTTGACAGCGTCCAATAAGCTGATTAAGAGTCATTGAGTGTAAACTAGCCGTGCCATACGATGGTATTACTAGCAATGTTGGAATAGCCGTATTATTGGTTTGTGTCATAAACGTGAGTGGACCTTATCGTTCTCGTATTGACTCTAAACCATAATGAGTTATATCAACTCCTGCTAAATATAAACAGTAGATTTTTACCACTCAATAATCACTTTTTATCATCTGTGTTTGTTCAAACTAACTTATTATTGACTTTTGTTGTAGGAACGAAGAAAATTAAGAGATTACGATTGACGGCAATCATTGGAATTTCTAAACGCCTCATCAAAAGACATTCTCGCCTACATATTTCGTAAAATCACCCGAACTATAATATGAACTTTGAGGCTACAGAACTTTCTTTTCACCACTTCAACGTATTCAAACATTGATTTGTTAGATTTTCCTTACGCTGTCAATGATAGCCACGCAAATCAATAGCTTATTGAAAGGAAAATGTTTGTAAATCGATCCCCTTCAAGTACTTTAGTTTATTGCTTGGACTGACTGGGTTGACGACACGGCGTATGACGTAGTCTTTCCTTTGACTTGATTTACGTAAGAGTTTTGTGATCTTGGTCTGGTGTCTGCTGTGGTTGTTTTTAACATTGACACAGCTCTTTATGTCCTTATCTGACCCATTCGATACATCGACGGATATACTTTCAAAATGTAACCTTCCTACTTCGACCGTACCTGAAAACTAATTAAGCTTTGCACAAATCTTCGTTGATTCATAGTGGGGATCATTAGAGAGATGGATCATTCTGACCCTCCCGAACGCCAAATTTCAAGCTGGCCGTCGTGCTGATCAATCTTTCAGAGAGTTTGCAAAGGCCAAAAACAGACAAACTCGATAGATTATTGTATTATGTTTTAATATTATTCCATTGTCCGCTTATTACAAGTATGAGTACTACAAGATCTTGAATGAAATAAGACCCAGTCAAGGTGTGAAACATTCAATAGACCTGTCTAATACATTCACAACAACGGAAAACCATGCGTATGTTTTGATCATAAATCGCTTACCACACAATATACACATTGATTTCAGTTTCACTATTACCCTATTTAGGTTGTTTATTTACATTTTTCTATACTACTATTAGATCAGAATAGACGTCAATTGGACAGATGTAATGTATGTGACATACCTCTACGTTGGTCATTCAGATCTTTCTTTCAGAGATAATCCAGACTTAGTTGGCTTAAACGCCTAATCTGGCTATAACTATGAGAGCAAGGCTATGTGTAAGGTCATTTTTGTTTATAAACAATCCTTAAAGGATAAATTATTGGTCATGACCCATCATTAGGTTAGTCTTTTGAGAGTTTCGTCATCACAAAACATTTAAGATTTTGTTTTCAAATCCAAAAGGGTTAATAGAAATCCATGCTTAAGCTTTTATTGAGGTTAATAACACCATAATACAAGTTCCAAGGGCAATCATGTTGGTAAACAAAACCGTAAACTACCCAATACATAATGCCAATTGTTTGTAAGCAATATCCAAATGCTGTTTAGTAACTTCAACAAAACATATGTCCCTTCAACAGTCGTTAGAACCCCAACAATTCAAACAGAGGGGGAACCATAAGTAACTTGATTTTACCTAGTAGTTTTTTGTGAAATAGAACATCCCCACGAATAAGATTGACTTAAAACAGAAACAGGGTTTACATATCGTGTGATGACGTTAAGCGGGCAGAGGTTAACCGGTGATGATGAAACCATCTACTACCAAATAACGATAAGTGTCAGATATTGCATGTTATGAGCATGTTCAGATAAAGGATTCTACATTAAAAATGGTCCAAGAGATGTTAAGCTATTAACTGCTCCCAGTTTCTACAGGGGTTTTGCCTCCCCCCCCCCCCCCCCAAACCCCAAACTTCCAGGTATCATGGTCAAGTACAATTAATCAAGCCACTTATGTCATAAAGCACCAATTGTAACATTGCCTTGACGTGATTTATTGATAATGGAGTACAAAGAATCAACTTACGTATTTTTTTGACACGGTCATTGGTAAACGCTGATCAACTAATTTGCAAAGCCCCTATATATGTAAATGAAATGAATGAAGTTTTATGTACAAAATGGGAAAATTTGTAGACAGACAATGCCACACAGTGTGCAAAGAGTGGAAATTTTACCTGACCAGCAGCATTCGTGTACACTTTAGAGGAATTTTAACGACACAGCCTGTAGCACATGGGGCCTCGGTTTATTGCCCTATCATAGACACTTTTTCCATGTCAGTCCCTCCGACTTGCATCACTGACAAGGGAAAACCGGATTGAAATAATCATTTATATAAAAGAAGATGTTTGGTTAAATGATGCAGACGATAAGCTCTGTTTTAAAAAACCCGCCATACATTTATTTTTTCTGTCATTGCCATAAAGATTGTAAGAATATCGATGTAAAGTTTAATGGCCTTGAATTTCCATATTAATCCGACAACAGACAGATTGATATCTTTACTAATGTTACAAATTGAATAGAATATTGCATGTACATAGGCGTATGTTAATTTATTGTACTCAATAAATGTATGCATCGATCAGATTATGGGTTAGTACAAATGTATGGGCGATGAGTACATAAAAGCCAATTTTGTTTACTCTTTTTATTTGCCAGCGACATTTGAAGAGTTGAATTGTAATAATCTTAATTCGTTTGATCGACCCAAAGAGGGCTCATTTGGACCATTTGGACTCCGATTGAAAGAGCAATCTCTGGATTTAATTTGTTATAATCCAAAACATAACTGTGAGTAGCGTCAACAGAAATAATCCAGAGCATATTTTTGGGTAAAGTCCACAGAAGCACCTCCAAATCCGGATGCAGAAGATGCTAGAAAGAACGACTAGACAACCATATAACCATTTCCTTATCCATTGCATAAATTTCTGCTTATTATCAGTATTCACAACAAATCAATTAATGCTGATCTTTGCTGTTTTTCTTATTCTATAGAGCGTTATAGGAATATTCATTTAATGCAATAGTTAATGTTAGGATTGAAAATAAATCGAACTTTTCATGTATTATCTGAATCTTTAGCACATGAATAAGACAATGTCCTGCTTAATGTATTGCTCAGAAGGAAGTTGTTGACAGCGTCCAATAAGCTGATTAAGAGTCATTGAGTGTAAACTAGCCGTGCCATACGATGGTATTACTAGCAATGTTGGAATAGCCGTATTATTGGTTTGTGTCATAAACGTGAGTGGACCTTATCGTTCTCGTATTGACTCTAAACCATAATGAGTTATATCAACTCCTGCTAAATATAAACAGTAGATTTTTACCACTCAATAATCACTTTTTATCATCTGTGTTTGTTCAAACTAACTTATTATTGACTTTTGTTGTAGGAACGAAGAAAATTAAGAGATTACGATTGACGGCAATCCTCGGAATTTCTAAACGCCTCATCAAAAGTCATTCTCGCCTACATATTTCGTAAAATCACCCGAACTATAATATGAACTTTGAGGCTACAGAACTTTCTTTTCACCACTTCAACGTATTCAAACATTGATTTGTTAGATTTTCCTTACGCTGTCAATGATAGCCACGCAAATCAATAGCTTATTGAAAGGAAAATGTTTGTAAATCGATCCCCTTCAAGTACTTTAGTTTATTGCTTGGACTGACTGGGTTGACGACACGGCGTATGACGTAGTCTTTCCTTTGACTTGATTTACGTAAGAGTTTTGTGATCTTGGTCTGGTGTCTGCTGTGGTTGTTTTTAACATTGACACAGCTCTTTATGTCCTTATCTGACCCATTCGATACATCGACGGATATACTTTCAAAATGTAACCTTCCTACTTCGACCGTACCTGAAAACTAATTAAGCTTTGCACAAATCTTCGTTGATTCATAGTGGGGATCATTAGAGAGATGGATCATTCTGACCCTCCCGAACGCCAAATTTCAAGCTGGCCGTCGTGCTGATCAATCTTTCAGAGAGTTTGCAAAGGCCAAAAACAGACAAACTCGATAGATTATTGTATTATGTTTTAATATTATTCCATTGTCCGCTTATTACAAGTATGAGTACTACAAGATCTTGAATGAAATAAGACCCAGTCAAGGTGTGAAACATTCAATAGACCTGTCTAATACATTCACAACAACGGAAAACCATGCGTATGTTTTGATCATAAATCGCTTACCACACAATATACACATTGATTTCAGTTTCACTATTACCCTATTTAGGTTGTTTATTTACATTTTTCTATACTACTATTAGATCAGAATAGACGTCAATTGGACAGATGTAATGTATGTGACATACCTCTACGTTGGTCATTCAGATCTTTCTTTCAGAGATAATCCAGACTTAGTTGGCTTAAACGCCTAATCTGGCTATAACTATGAGAGCAAGGCTATGTGTAAGGTCATTTTTGTTTATAAACAATCCTTAAAGGATAAATTATTGGTCATGACCCATCATTAGGTTAGTCTTTTGAGAGTTTCGTCATCACAAAACATTTAAGATTTTGTTTTCAAATCCAAAAGGGTTAATAGAAATCCATGCTTAAGCTTTTATTGAGGTTAATAACACCATAATACAAGTTCCAAGGGCAATCATGTTGGTAAACAAAACCGTAAACTACCCAATACATAATGCCAATTGTTTGTAAGCAATATCCAAATGCTGTTTAGTAACTTCAACAAAACATATGTCCCTTCAACAGTCGTTAGAACCCCAACAATTCAAACAGAGGGGGAACCATAAGTAACTTGATTTTACCTAGTAGTTTTTTGTGAAATAGAACATCCCCACGAATAAGATTGACTTAAAACAGAAACAGGGTTTACATATCGTGTGATGACGTTAAGCGGGCAGAGGTTAACCGGTGATGATGAAACCATCTACTACCAAATAACGATAAGTGTCAGATATTGCATGTTATGAGCATGTTCAGATAAAGGATTCTACATTAAAAATGGTCCAAGAGATGTTAAGCTATTAACTGCTCCCAGTTTCTACAGGGGTTTTGCCTCCCCCCCCCCAACCTCAAACTTCCAGGTATCATGGTCAAGTACAATTAATCAAGCCACTTATGTCATAAAGCACCAATTGTAACATTGCCTTGACGTCAATGGCACAGTTCTGAAGGCTTATCCTGGGATAATCTGTTAGGATCAACAAATAAGGTTTGGCAATAAAATGGTTACAAGGCCAAATATGTTTATAAGCAGAAGATTAGCTTCAATAATGTTAGCTTTGAAACGAAACAAATTCATCAGAGTACGAAAAATTACAAAATCAGACAATATTGTTCCCTACCATCAAGATACATCTTAGCTCTGCAGAACAGTTGCATTGGTTCCAATTCTAGACTGGGCTCTATAGTGCAGCTGTTCTAATACTATACTCTGTTCCGATACTAAGCTCTACAGTAAAGTTGCCCTGTTTCCAAATCTAGACTGATCTCTGCAGTACAGTTGCCTTGGTTTCAAATCTAGAATGTGCTCTGGAGTACAGTTGCCCTGGTTCCAAATCTAGACTGAGCTTTGTAGTGCTGTTGCTTTGGTCCAAATTTAGATTAAGCTATGCAGTACAGCTGCCCTGTTTCCTAACCTGGACTGACCTCTGTAGTAAAGCTGCCTTGGTTCAATCCTCGGGGGAATGTTCTGGGGTACATTTGCTCTCGTTCAACACCTTGATGTGCCTAAGGGGGTCTTTGTCTATTATCAAAAATATAATTTGCATATGTAATATGCAAATAAAATTTTTATTTTCTAAGCATTGAGCGTTATTTACTGTAAATGAATCTAAAGTTCTTGACTTGACCTGGATATGCTTCTTCGAAAGATAAGACGTAATACATATTTTATATTTCGACCGTTATTGGACATATTCAAAACTACATTATTTTGTTAAACTGAGGTCACAACTTACTTAGTCCTTTGATCCATTGGACGTCAATGACATAGATTTGGAGATTATTTTAAGGTTAATCTTAAGTCCTAGGTTAATCCGCCAATTAGAATCTGGAGGTACAGTATTACAATTGTTACAAGGCTGTTTATAAAACATTACCTGGCCCCGATTGTTGTTTGACCTGAACGTTTAGATTATCATTAGGTAGGCCTATATCAAATAAAAAGTATTACGTCTCTATCATAATGACAAAGCATTCTATGGTTAGCAAAATTTTAATAAAACGGCAGCATCATCTATATTTATCGATATGTAACAATTATAGAATGTGTAACGTGCACTCGACGTAAGAATATCAAAATATCCTCTTCCGCCTTTTGATAAAAACTGAAAAATTGAAAGAATTCGAGCAGTATAACATGACTCTGTGAATTTTATGAAATTGTGCCATTCTTAATGTTCATAAATTGTAGTATTAGACTATTTTTCCAGTCATATGAGACATTTCTCAGATTAAAAAACTGAGATTTTTGGGTAGGCTTGATCGGACGATTTCGTCACCACGTTGACGTCAATGAAACGATTTATTTAGAGATTATCGATACCAATATTTTGGTCTGGAGGATATTAACTATGTTATGTGTGCCAATTAATTGTTTGTGATTGCATCTCGTATTATTGAATGTTCTTGGTTTTGTCTCTGTATTTGGGGATGATAGTATCTGTGAAGGTGCAGAGCGTTGATGAGAAAGCACTTACTCTTTTGGCTGACACCTGGACTTGTCGTTCTACCTTGAATGATCCATATTGTCTATTAGGCTAACTTTACAAGATTCTATTTTGTGGACTCGTGGTCTTGATTTTACTATTATTGCATTGCAAGTTGGTTGTACGTCGTTTTTCCTCTCCTTGACAATGTAGTTCACAATGTTATTCATAAAAAAACAGACCACTTTTTCTGTATTGTAAATCTATGTTTTAAGAGATTCATCCCAACCTTTCCCATAGACTCGATTTTGGTACTAGATGAGCATAATTCTCTTTGAACGATACTACAATTTCCTTCGACAATCCGCGACATTCGAGACCTCGATCCGTCGATTTGGAGATAGGGATGAATTTAAATATCATAAAACTATTATGGCACACACGTAATTTTTCGGGTTTTTTTTTTCATATGTGATTGTTAACATTTAAAGCATTGGCTTCGAAGTTCTTCCATTAATGAAAATGAAAATAAGAATTATTGTGAGTAAAAAGGTCGAATAGACTTGACCTTGTCCAGGGATATGAAGTCTTAGAATGAAAAGACGTATTGTCATATTAGCGAAGGATATCATAACATTACATATCATAATATATACTAATTAATACCATATTGAATGGTTTTATGCTATACACTAGGACAACTATCCGCCTTACTTTCATTCATATAAGACCTTAATACTATTTCCGATAATGTGGGTTTGCTCTTAAATACTTACCAGAAAATATTGACACATATACAGCTTTATTTATTCTCTGAAGTTTAGAATGAAGTTTGAAAATTATAAACCGTAATCAAAGTTGTACTGAAAAGTAATAATTATTCTTTTTTAAAAACTCAGGGCTCGTACTCAAGTACAGAATTAATGCATAATTTATTGTGGTGACGAAATTACTTAGATGCATTATATACATTATTAATGAATAAAAAATAGTACTTTTCGAAACACCGATTGCGAACGTTGTCAAAGCAGCCATAAGAAATGCATAAAACCATTGGTCAAGGATAATAACAAAGCTGCGATTCTTTGTATGACTTACTTACAAAAGGGGACTGTACGATTATAGTATTTTCACGGGGCATTGGTATGGAAGGCCCTTGGAAATGAAACTGGTCCGCCTTTGCCCCCTGCATCATTTAAAGTTCTTCTCTGAGACCAAAACTAGCCCTAAATCTAATAAAAATAGCACTGCAACCCATCTTTCTTTGTAGAAACTAGAAGTAGACTTTAAAAATCGTCAGACAAGGCCATTTTTATTGAACCTTAAATGACCCACCATAAGAAGGCAGTATGGAAACGTCTTATAAATCGATCAGAAAACATTATTCATCGATCTTATTATCACTGGCCTATTGTTATTCAAATCAGATTAGTTGTATACCACTATCTTGGTCTTTTATAACATATATATCAACAGAATGTCAAAAGGCCAAACTCATATGATTGTTGTTCACCTTAGTGTCAATGCAATTTCGCGAATTGTTGAACGTGTATAAGAAAACAACCATAGCATTGTGCTAGCGAAAAGTACTTTTCATTGTAAGGCCCAAATATCAACGCACGCCTCAGCTGACAGTTAAATATTTGGATGATGGACAGTTGGTTAATTCAGTCCTATAAAAAATATTTCAAATTGTACTTTATAAGTCTCCTTATAAGTGTGAATAAAAAAAATTCTGGAGTGAAATATTTGAGGAATAATAATATATATTCAATATTTTATTCAATTTGTAAAATTAGCAAAAAAAAAAAAAAAAAAAAAAAAAAAAGAAAAAAAAAAGAAATATAGTTTCGACCATTAGAGGTCAAACAAATTAACCACACTATTTTGGACAGTGACCACACCTACAGATTGTATCTGTAACATAGAAACCGGTAAAACTCTGTGATCTACGTCTGAGACCAGACATCTTTAAAGACTGGCCTTACTAAGTATCTGTAATAACCGACGGATTGGCAGGAATCAGTTCAGACTCTATTGAACAAACGATGACAAAACACTGAAAATTATGTTTAAATCTGCTCAAGTACACCATTTACCAGTCGAATATCAATCGGATATTTGGACATTTAAACAATAAGGAATGAAAAGATTATTTTATTGGTTGACTAAAGGTCCCACTCGAGCTCGTCGTGTATTTGAGAAGAAACATTTCTGAAAACTTACAATAAGATTGAGATCATTGTATTGACACCAACTAGTATGATGTTGGGATCTTTTAAATGTTAAGATCAACCGCCAGTCTCAGGAGTTCAACTCAAGCATTAATGTTGAAATCTATAGTCTCTATACGTGTGACCTAACCAATTGCTTCTATGAGAGAATATCTTTCAGAACACCTTATACCGTGATACTCGAGGTATATCTCTGTATACGCTGGGTTGTGGTATCAGAATTTTGAATATATTGTCTTCAGTTCAGTTCTTCTTCGACTCAAATCACACGACAAATTGAATAATGATTGAGCAATTTGTACATCTTCAACATGTTCCTTCGGGTAATAGTTTTAAATAGAAGATGTCCAAGGAGACAGTCAGTCACGCCATTTCTTGCATGAAGCTAAATCTTAGTCTAGCAGCTTCCGCATTGTGATTGAGTAGGTCTGGTTTCCGGTACATTGAATTCTATATCCGGTAAGCACTCAACCACTATTTCCTCATTCACCGTTAATGGGAAAAGGAGAAATTTACATTGCTATTTGCTTCATTAAGATAACATCTATTAAAACTAACATAAAACAGCGAGGGACTAATAATAAAACGTAAAAAGGTCTTTCATAATCCATCAACCAATTTATGATAGTTGAAGATTACACCATTAACCAAAACAATCGCTATTACGACACCCATCAGGCATCAACCTAGACTAATTGGTATGGGAACACTGCATTAACTTTTGCATTGTTTTTGGAATGTAGAAAACCACTGATGGTGGTGGCAGAAAAGACTGTCCCGAGGTTAATTTTTCTTCCGTTTTAGTTGTTTTGAGATGTTTTAGAATAGCTTAATAACTCATAACTAACCGGGTTTTTTTTCGACAGATCAAGCTTGCTCTATTTGAACTGTACATTCTACCAGATTGAAATAAATCCAACAATTTGATCAGTTGTGTATGTTTTGGTAATATGATTTCATCCGAGGTTCTAAATTAATTATCTGAATTGCGCAGATGCAAATCTGGTTACGGGAGAAAAGATGTTATGAAAAAATTGGTTCTTGTCAAACGAGGTTATTCCTTCTAGAGGCATAGCAATATTAAGGAAAATCGTATGCATAAAACTCCTTGTTCGTTATAATTATTGCAGATTGGTTAAGTCTCGGGAATGAACGCTGATCTGTAGTTAATAACGAACCAGATCCATCGATATACAATATTGATAGACTTACTTTTGATTTATTACATGGTTCTGCTTAGCGATTTAATGACATTTATTACAGGAATAATGGAAACCAGTTAGCTGGTAATATTTATACTGATTTATGGTGCCAATATCAAAACACTCTGTTTACTATCATGTTATACAACTCCGTGGGTTCGACCTATGCACATTAGAGGATATGTGACCACTGGGGCAAGCGTAACATGGCGTTTATTGGCTACAGTTGCCATTTAGATTGAAATCAATGATTTGATGTTTTTATATAATAATCGAAAATTATATCATCGGTTTCCAACAAACTTATTTTTCAATTCATTGGTACTTTGTTTATTATCTTTTTGGGAGTTATCAATAAATGTATTAGATGATATCACTGGTAGACGATGATTCATATTCAAAACACAAGAATTATATAATAATTTACTTTATACCACACGACCACTGAATGAAACACAGTTAAAGAACCTTCCAAATTAAACATTTCATGTTTAACGACACCCAGCATTGGCTTATTTACCATGATATCACTATAGAAATGTATACTAGCATGCAGTTAGTGTTATTTTAGGAATCCCGTAAAATTTCTAATACGAAGGAAACATTATTGAGTAACGACAACAGCTGGAATTCAAGAGGATCCTTTCAAACAGCCCGTTCTCGACGAAACCTTTCGGCAATGATCTTTTCCGGATTAACAATACCCCTGGATCGGCTGAGGAAAGTTGACTTTCGGCTAAACTTGCATCCGAACGTCGACCGATCCAACGATTAAGGAAGTGTCGTCATTCTTACGATGTAACCACCCAGCTGTGCTGGCTACAGTCTGCTCTCATGTTTATGATTAGTTTGCCGAAGCGAACCTCAGATTTCAAAGAGATGCGGTTGGTTCAGCCATTATTTATACAACTATGTATTTTTAAAACTGATTAAGGAATATGTTACGGTCTCATATATATTTTGAATTGATCATTACACTGAAGGATGTCAAAAACTATACTGAAACGGACTTAGTGAATCTACAAGATTTGTCATGTACTATTATAATGACAATTAAGGAATAACTGTATAGTATACTAATGACTTACGATTGCTGTCAATGATATTGTGGTATAAAAATCGATGCGTTATTAGCATTTTTATGTGACTGGAGAGAGTCGGGATTATTTTACACATACCTACGTGTAACTGGAAGCGTGAGTCCCGATGGTTGAAAAGACCTTCCAGTTACACGATCGCGCTTCTTTGATAACCAGAAACTGGATGGTAATGGAAACAATTTTACCCTATGACTTTTAATGTAAGATAAACTTCTGAAAAAGTATCACTGAATAATGATCCTGTATTGATTTAGACCTTATTACGGTCAAGGTATGGTCAATGAATATACCATATACACCAGTCAGTGTTGGAATTAATCTAAAAACAAGTCAAATTAAAGTAATATGTAGAAGACATGATAATCTATAATAAAAGTCAATTAAAGTCACACTTATCAAGATTTAATTCTTTTCCACTAAAAATTACTTACCATTAAACATAATATTTATATATTGGTAAATTAACTCTTATTTCTGAGAGTAAGCGTTTGAGACACCGAAAGTACCTAAATCTGTCAATCTTTAAACCATTAAATTCTTGGGAAATATTTTTTGCATTGCTTGAAAATTACATACAGTGTTCAGTGAGTGGAATTGATTTACGTTTAAGTCTTTATTTTTGCATCCTTAAATAAACTTAGATGCAAAGTTTTCATGAATGAATTTGACTGTGTATATCATGTTTGTATATAGGCTTAATGCAAGGTCGTTTTTAGGTATCATTTTATTATTCTCGGGCCGTTTGACTGCCTGGACTGCAGTGGCTTTATCTTCATATAAATAAAGAATTATCTTCTATAAGCTTTTGTTAAAAATTGCCTCGGGATGTTTCTGGCAAGGGATACTTAGATATAGAACTGGTGATAAGAATCTGGCTTAAAATTCCATAATAAATACTTCACCATCACCGCTACAATGTTCTATCATTACTAGTTGATGAGATCAAAGCGTATTCTTAACAATGAGAGCAATTAGTATATTTAAAGCTGTCGTTATTGTATCAAACAGTGTCTTTATGGTGTTATGTTTTATAAATATCAACCCGATCTTGGTCTATTGCATATTGTTACGTTTGATATGATTATCCTTCATCTTAGAGGCATTATATTAAAATATATAATGGTATTAGGTACTATAAAAGATATTCTCCTACATCACAAGCAAATAGGGATTTTAAACTATATGATGCATCCATTTGTTCAGCAATTACTTACTTCTGAAGAGAATTACAATTTACAAATAATTCTGTTATTTTTTTCAGGGACTTATTGAAGGTAGATCTATTGTATATACAGGAAGCACCTTTTGGGTACCTAAAATGTTTTAAAATATACTTTAACATAATATCAAAGGGTAATTTAAACCGATTTAATATCTGATTTATACAAATTTTATTTCAGACCTGCATATCCCTTTTGTACCGGAAAGAAATATTATGACCATTATCAAATCCCCTTTTCTTAGTGTACTAGTTGACCAATTCTTGTCACTCAAAATCTTTGATTACTTTTTGACTTCATGTAGAGGAATTCAGTCTGAAAAGAAACAATAATGTGGTTCGGTTAAATGGCCTTGGAGGAACAGAACTGGAGAAGATCCAACTCATTCCCCACGTCTGTCAGTGTACATCATTAAAGGTTAACCGCGTTAAAATATAACTGTTATACACAAAACACCCAATATTGTTGGTAAACAACATAGTTCTACTATTGGCGAGGAATTTATTTTCATGAATGTTAAATAGATTTACTAATTTACAAACATAGTCCGAAATCTAGACTGTTGGTATGGTTCTGTTTCTAAACCAAAAGAGTTTAACCCTCTGAGGCCATGGGGTCAAATTTGGTAGGTGTGATTGACCCCCCCCCCTCCCAATCAAAATTAAAAATTTGGTATGAAATTTATTTTACATCCATTAAGACCCATAGTGTCAACACTACAACAAGACAGCAGAGCATTTGGAGGTAGAAAAAGTACTGTTGCCATGATAAATTTTTCCAGCATGTCAATTCTGTCAGCATAAATCTATTTATACATAGATACAATGTAAGCATTTTATATTTTGTACAGTTTTATCCTTTCTGAGATATTGATAGTCTGTCGGGACTCTGGTTGGTTGTATTCGTTCACGTACAATTCAATCTATTCGCTGCAATACAAACTTCCAGGATACAAGAAATGTGTCTTTTGCATTCGAGGTATAGGACGAAGTACGTAATAATATGGCATTGTTCAGATGGCTCGATTCCTGCCGTCGAAGTTTTAAAATAGCTTCACCCTTGTCACTGGATAAGAATCCATACACTCGTATGAGTCAATCTTCAAGAACCCAATCAGTGGAAGAAAGAACAACGTTAAATTACATGTCAGAGTTTTCGGATTAATCTATGGTTCAGAATCGTTAAGAACTTAAAAAACAACTGCTATCGTCTACCTCAATAAAGTAGATTTTTGTTGTGAAATAACGTCGTGTACCGAATGTGCAGACGTCATTCACATCTCGTCTGTAAGCTCACTGCCTTTAAAGCTCACGAGAATCTTGTTTATATGTTTAACTCGTTATCCATTTAACAAGTAAATAATCTTGCAAAAGATGATACAAAATGTCTATACCGTTACCAGCCGTGACTTTTGTGGAATATTGGAAGATTTACGATTTCGAATGCCCAGTCTAACTCTTTGACTTAACGATGGACAAAACAAAGACAATATTAAATGTAACCACTGTCCCAAATGAATCAAACAGAGTTTTACCAGCATATCTGGGTTTCATTTCATGTCCTCCGACAATAGTGGATATAAAAGAATCTATCTCTACATATGCTAGAATAGAACCTTGGACTAGTAGGTTTTACCGAGTAGACTCCACATCTGTGGGTCGCAACGTCTCTGCCACGTTTTCAGCATTTCTGAATTCCTTATCTCTACATATGCCAGTACTGGGACGGGCGGGTTAACGGGTAGGTTTTCACTTCAATCAGCCACTAGGCCTCTGTTAGATATCCACTAATTCACCCAGACGTTTCCTTACGTATGTGTATTGTGAACACTTATAGCATCAATTTGCACAATTCAAAATTTCAATCAATTTCCTGTAATTCCTTAGTGTTAGATGACGTCACTTATCACATAGTTAACTTAGCTTGGATTTTCAGGAACCACAGACATCCCATTGGTGCAAATTCTTGATAATATCACTGTCTTCGATACACAACGAAAAACTTCTTAACAATCCTTAACAGTTGTAAAACAGAAGAATTGCAGAAGCTATTTATTTAAAGAAGATTAAATAACTTAAAATATATCCCTTCCATCCAGTAATTGAATTGAAATCAAATTTACAGCAAAATGGCGGACTTTAATTAATTTCCAGAGATTTGATTGAGTCGAACGTTTTCCTAAATACAGACATGCTAGGGGTTAATCTAAGAACATATATGTGAAATAGGGATTTTTTTAAACGTCAAGAAAATAATTGCGATCTGACGATTTTTAAATTAGATTTTATTTTCAAATTAAAATTTTCTATTACCGATGATTCATTCTATTTTCTGTCTCAAGATAAATAATTTAAGTGATCTTTAGAGTGATATAGAAACCGTTAATCTTTGAATCAACTGCCTTTACCTGAAGTTGATAATATCATTACATTTGAAATACCGACCTAAGAGTCGTGGGGATGTACATAATGGCGCTCTTCATAATCGGCCAAGCAGTTTACTGCGAAAGTTCCGCTATTGTTCTTCGGATGTTCAGAAATACCGATAGTTGCCGAATGAAATTTCATTTCTGTTTCAGTTTTAAAATATTTCATAAAGAAAATATATTTATTTTATATTTCTAAGGGTGAAAAATCATTTATTTAGGTTTAATCAGAGATAAATATCTTTTAGCGAACTATTGGATAGTTGTTATTATGATTTAATCTCTAAACCAGAACCTGAATATCTACAATGGAATACTATTGGCTACAAATATCATTAACCAATCGTTATTTAGTTTCCTACACCTGAGTTAAAATTCCACCTGATTGACCATGATAGGTGATAATTGGTCTAATCAATCGGCACATTCAAAACCCTGTAGTCACTGTTTGTTTGGAATTACTCGTATCAAACATGAGAAAAAACAACAATTTTGCGAAAAAAAATATCGATTTGAAATGCGTAAATTTTGTGCATGGTTTTGAGTGTAATTATAAGCCAATTGTTGAAAATTAGGAGAGTCAAGGTTTTTCCTTACCGATCTATGGCGCATAATGTTCATTAACCATGTTTAGTTGTATGAAAGTCAGTATATGTACAAGCTCTGTTCAAAGTTGAGATTGAAAGGCTTAATGTATGCACCGCTTGGACTTTAAGTAGTTTTAGACAAGTTTGTCCAGACTGAAATTTTCAGTGTGTTACATGTGTCATTATACTCTTAAAGGGATTGCTAAAAGGGACCCTAAATTATTTTAAGATTATCGTGCACAGTGATTTTCACCATTCCATCAGGCGACTGTGGTTCCTGCAATTCCACTGAAACTACGTGTTTGTGGTTACACATACGAACATTAGACTTCCGCTTTACGATCCCTTTACAGAATCCGGAGAAGATTTTATCGTGAATCGTTTGAAAGATATAAGGCAGAAAAGATATATGTCTTTCAAAAATTATTATAAAATGCGCGGTGTGACGCCGTAATAAATTATGCTCCCGTTTATAATCACTCATTCATAATATTCCACGTTTAATATTCTAATCGCTTAATGCCACGAGCGACAACAGCAAAGGTCTCTTAATCCCGAATAAGTATAATGAATCAATAAAGATCTCAGTAATATACAACTACAAAATTCTCATCTTACAAACTACTTGAATATTGGATTAAGTATACCCTTTTGCTGACTCGACTGGAATGGTGGGATTATATGAAGATCTGAACACACTTAATTGACATGAATGGAGTTTTATGAACTACTCTTCCGTACCTTATGGGCTAATGAAGAACACACGAAAGCATTGGGCTGACAAAATACAGAACGCACAATTTTCATTATTTTTGATAGATAGTAGTTGGTGGCCAATGTCACGCAAAACACGGTACATGTTTTGAAAAACAAAAGACCAAAATAAAATACTAAATAATTATAGGGTTGATTATGTCGTATTCTGTGGCCAGATGATGGAGGATATCATAGTTGTTCGATGATCTGTATAATTCTGTGAATTCAACTTTAAGTGTCCTTAAATATAAACTAGAAATGGACAATTTAAGATTTGAACGACAGTTAAAACCGTGGAGCACACAATATAAAAGGACACAGGAGAATAAATTATAGTGTAATACACTTCTGTAATAACATTTCAATACAACTGTCATCTGATAAAACGTTATGTACCTTGTTATTGAAGAAGTGTGTTATACCATAATTTATTCCCTAACGGTCTTTTAAATATGATTGACAAAAGCCAAAGATAGCTTAATGGCCACGTTTCTTAGACATCAATGTGGGCGACCATCACGTTTTGTGTAGACATCGTTAGAAAAGGATTGAAATTGTAATACATGTAGTTAATAGAACTAATTATTTTCTGAGCAATGTCTATCTTATTAAAGTCTATTTAAGTAAGATGTAGGTAGAATATTTATCCAGACAACTTGACCAAATATGGTATGTCATGCTACCCTGTCTCTGTATCCGTTCCTCTAATCCGAAACAGTCGTGTATGAACATGGGCTTGTTATATCTGTTGTTTTTCAGTACCCTTGATTCCCCCACTGCCGTAATTCCTAGTATTCATCTCATTGCAAATAAAATGGAGTTTTACGCTCTACTCCTTTGCCTTTGTTTATCTAAAATAAAACTTGATTTAACTATAAAATATTTTCTATTAATTAAAGCTAGGATAATGAATGAAAAGGGACCCCTTAATGACTGCTGTCAGCATGGGGTATTGGTGGCATATTATCCCCAGTTTGTATTCCAATTCGTTGATAACTCTTGTAACGGACAGCAAGATATGTGTGAGTCAGGTATTCACATCATAGGTATATGTGCCTAGCACATTTTCTAACCGGAATTCAGACGGAGGGGCTAGCTCCGTTTAGATTTATCCATGTTTAACTAAAAAAATCACTGATGCGAAAAATTGCTGATTTTGAGTCCCTTCCTTACACTAACTGGCTCATGAATCAGCATGACTCGGACTAATTTTCAGAATTTATTCTTTATTTCTATATACCATTTCATGTAGCTCGGAAATCTATATCAGTTCCTGATAATTCCAGACTTTTTCTTATAATTCCAATCTATGAGCTAGTATCTCAATAACATGCAGTCATTCTCCATCGCCTACATATATTTTCCATGTTAGTGAGTATTTTCTAATCGATTAGAAATAAATTGTCTGCCGACCCGAGACTGAAATGCCAAATAACCAACGTTACATCATGACAAAAACTAAATTGGAAATAAAAAAAAACACAGAGTTCTACCGGATCACGTATAAGATGATCAAATAAAATTATCGAAATTTGATTTGAATAAATTTTGACGTATACGATCTCATTATTCAATTCTCAGATTACAGAGGACATCAAATACTGTCACACCAGATTACAGAGGACAACCAATACTGCTACACCAGATTACAGAGGACATCGAATAACCGTCACATTAGGTATAGATGACATCAAATGGCTGTCACATCAGCTTGCAGATAATAATTTGGCATAAAATGCAGGTACAAAAGACGCTCCCAAAAACTGAGCGGACTTGAGATATCATTCCTTTAATTGAGCAAGTTTTAGCTTTCCTTTAAGGGGGAATATTATCTTTTTGTGAATGATATTGAATTAGATTTTTCCTTAAAAATACAAGCCAATGGCCATGCAGGTAATGTCAATATAATGACACAAAATCACTTAATAGAGTGGAAATACTTGTACATGTATTACTTATGAAGGATTTCTAGGTCGGTATAAAAAATGCTAAAGAGACACGGAAATAGTATTGCGAAATATGCTCATAGTTTAAACATTATTTTCAGGTCATAAAATGGGACTTATCATCCTCCATTAAAACAGGATTTGATGATTGATGTTTGTGTGAAGATAGGCCAGGATAATATTGACCGGTTTGTAACATTATTGGCCAAATCACAAGGCAAGATTCATTCTAAATGCCAGCATTACCAAGTTGATCATTGTACTATGTCGTTACCAGTAGCGGGACTGGGGGTACAAGTAAGGGACAGACTCAGGGGATGGATGACAACTTTCGAGTAGGAATGCAAAATTCGTTATGACTGTCAATGCAGCATAGGGACACGTTTTTCAGAGATTTCTCCCTAATGGAATTTTTGAAAAATAATATAATTGGTATAGTGGATTCTGACACATATTTTGAAGGAAAACAGATAATAATTACATTTATAAATTTGCTATACATGTAATTTAATAAGGGGTACTTAGCGGCGCAAAAATAAATTTGAAGTGTAGATATTACAAACACAAGACAATCATGGAATAAGCACACTTCTTTACTAAGGTTACACAAAGCATTAGGCTTCAACACAATATTTACACATGCTGCCATTAGATGATTAGCATGATAATTAACATTTGGGCATTTGCTTTCGAAAGTTGAACAGCAATCGTATGATTCATTATTTCATCTGATAAAAACAAGTGTAAAACGATTACGTGTTATTAGAGCAGTGTGTATATTCCATAATATCGCCATGATTTTGTGATTTGAACCCCACATACTTTCAAAAATCGTTTTAAGTCTACTTACTAACAAGTCGATTATCGGTCAGGTTATGATAAGTGTTATGGTTTTTTAGATTCATTAATATAATATAGCCTATTCATTTTATTAAAATTGTAACCTTCTAGAATGTCAGGTTACCCTAAACATAACAATAACAAGTTAACGAAACACTATGCATTGATATGCCGTCCGTATATACAACCTTACGATTACGAATAATCTGATTAACATAATAATCCCACATTTTTGACTCACAGATCTTTTGTTCACTTAAATGAGAACTGTAATCGCATGACTTGAACTTATTTTCGTCAGGTTTGTCGATCATTCCATATCATACTTTTTGCAAATTTGTCAATCTTTCTTTCATACTTTATATCGTGTCTTTGTTTAATACTTTATATCATGTCCTTATTTCATACATCGTGTCTTTATTTAATACTTTATATCGTGTCTTTATTTCATACTTTATATCGTGTCTTTATATTTCATACTTTATATCCTGTTTTTATTTCATATATTATATCGTGTCTATATTTCATACTTTATATCGTGTCTTTATTTCATACTTTATATTGTGTTCTCTTTAAGTGATACAGTGTAGTTCAAAGGTTCAATAAATTTTATTTTTTTAATAATAGGCTAACCACCATAATAATAACTACCTGATTTCATCGGCAAGTGTAAATTGTGATGAAAAGTTATGTGTATCGTAAATTTACTAAAGATGTGTGTGCTTATTCAATAATATCGTCTGCCATCTGTGATTAGTATTTTACTATAACTGTTACTGAGTATGACTGAATGTTGTCACATTCACTAAAATAGTTCGTCGTCCCCCCCCCCTCACCCAAACAATATTTTTATGACAAATACTAAAATTACAGGATCAAGATAACTGTACAATTATCTCGTTGATGTGTCATTTGTGGTTCATTTCAAAAGATCTTTCGTTGAAGATATGGAGATAATTCTCTCTTCAATGTCATTACTTACATTGGCATGCTATTCACGTAACTCCTTTATTTCCAACCGCTAAGCCCCTAATGACAATATTGAACCTTCGAATCGTGCTGTGGTTAACAGGTACTTGATCCGACCATTCAATTATAATATAGATAGGTGGTCAATCAACTGACCACTCATACATCATCAATGACCAGTATGACGTAATAACCATGTTTAACATCTAGATATAAATTATTTGAATTGCACTTATTATCCACCATTATCTTACTGACTATAACATTAACATGAGTATATGAATACTTTTCATTTATAGGGCAATGAACTTTCCCTATTTAAACTTATGTTCCTAATTTCGTATACGTACAAATAACACATCAATTAAAAGCATATCGCTATTGAAAACCGATTATAGCTAATCCCGAGGGCACAAACCATTTAACGTTCTCTCACCTAGTACAAAATTAAAACCTTTAATCAATAAATTTTGTCAAATTTACTTCAATTAACTGTTTTAACTAATGAACCCCATCCATAAGTCCATTTTTGGATGACAATTTCAAATACTTATTTGAATAGAGATATATTTTATTTATTATATACATAATATATCCATTTTCCAATAAAATTGGAATAACAGTCTCGTATATCTGCGACCCAACAGTTCATGTATACGGGTTTCAGGTATAAATTGTGATGCAAGCAGTGATAGTTATATTATTTCAAGACCTAATATAAATGAAATAAAATAGAATTTACTTAAATTAGAATAGAAAAAGTTTGAAGTAAAAATCTATTTCATCTCTGTTCTCAGCGACGCAATCTTCCACTATACCTAGCTAACCTCATGACTTAGCAAATTTACACTATTTGGTAAACAATTTTGAACAATAAGAGCCCTGTTTCCCATTGATATATTAATATTATCATATGATCAGCTTTCATTGTTAATTATTTCTTCAACAAACCAATGGTCATTTTATTATTCTAATGTACACAAACTGTTCACTTTATAGTAAATTTTTTAGGACGTAGAATTCGGTGACCAGGTCAAGATATTGCCATGGTCATAATCGTGGTTCACGTGGACCTTAATCTGATAGGTTTATGTGGTATGTGTTTTAGATATGCCTTGACCTATATATCGATATGGTCAGATTTGCACATGATGTTTCCTTGCATTCAGATAGAATTACAATTTTCACCACTTTTTACAATTTTCTTTCACGATCCCCTTCTACCGCCTCCCTCCTGATATCAGTATCTAAAACAGCTGACATTTAAAGACTAGGTCATGTCATTCCGATACAATGTATAAGTTTTCAAGTTCTTACATTCAAACAGAACAGTTTCTGTTGTCATTCAGATATAGGTTTTTATTATTCTGACATTCAGATATCAGTTTCTATTGTTCTGAAATTCAGATGTCAGTTTCTATGTTCTAACATTCAGATATAGGTTTCTATTGTTCAGAAATAACTTTCTTTTCTACCTGAATGTCGTTTTTAATCTTCTGACCATCAAATACTGGTTTTTGTTGTCCTACATTCCAATATATGTTTCTATTGTTCTGATATTCAGATACATGTTTCTATTGTGCTGATATTCAGATACATGTTTTTATTCTTTTGATAATCAGATAAATGTGTCTATTGTGTATTGATATTCAGATATATGTATTTATTGTTCTGATATTCAGATATATGTTTCTACTGTTCTTATATTCATATATATGTTTCTATTGTTCTGATATTCAGATACATGTTTTTATTCTTCTGATATTCAGATATCGGTTTCTATTTTTCTTATATTCAGATATATGTTTCTATTGTTCTGATATTCATATATATGTTTCTATTGTTCTGATATTCAGATATATGTTTCTACTGTTCTGATATTCAGATATATGTTTCTATTCTTCTGATATCGGTTTCTATTTTTCTGATATTCAGATATATGTTTCTACTGTTCTGATATTCATATATATGTTTCTATCGTTCTGATATTCTGGTATATGTTTTTATTCTTCTGATATCCAGATATTTTATGTTTCTATTGTTCTGATATTCAGATATATGTTTCTATTGTTCTGATATTCAGATATATGTTTCTACTGTTCTGATATTCATATATATGTTTCTATCGTTCTTATATTCAGGTATATGTTTTTATTCTTCTGATATCCAGATATTTTAAGTTTCTATTGTTCTGATATTCAGATATATGTTTCTACTGTTCTGATAGTCATATATATGTTTCTATTGTTCTGATATTTAGATATCGGTTTCTATTTTTCTTATTTTCAGATATAGATTTCTATTGTTCTGACATTCGGTTACGTCGCAGTTTCTTTAATGATGATCTTTAAATGCAATAAATTTCTAAATTTGAGAATTTATTTCCTAAAAAATGTAAAGTCATGTAATACCATGTGACCCAAGAAATATCGTGGAAAATTTCAACGATCTTTAAGACTATAAAGGCAATCAAGTACAATAAAAGTTCAAAAATAGCTGTGACAATTGATAAAAGCTATTTGTAACATATATAAAGTATATCTTTGATAATGTATTCGGACGTCATTTTTATGGTCTTATGACGTTGTACCATTCACTTAGCACTCTTGTCGAATTTTATGTGTTCAAAAATAGCTTGATCAATGACCCCATTTTTAAAAATTGAAGTGTTTGATACATATTTAACAGCTGATTTCAAGGCTACGACTGTTAGTTTAATCTCAGTCGTATAATGTGAATTAATGCTAAACCGCGCTTGTTCAAACATCTAGCCTGGCCTTGATAGTATGAATTAAAATGACTTAAGTCAGTATATCAGTAGTAGGTATTATATAGGTCAAAAATTCCCTTAAAAAAAAGGTCAATTGCTACTGATCATGACAGCTTTACCTTGATCCATAATGATCACATGATGCCTTATGGCTCCAGTGGTTGGACCAAGGTATTGGGCATATATAATGAACACGATTCACGACACCTGAATCGTGACCAAGTAAAATGCACATTTGAAGTAATTCATGCAATGCAGTGCTCTCCTTTACACAACAGATAAATTCTGAAACTTTGGTGTTATAATCCTATTTAAGTATAATTGCCGGAAAAGTATAGCTGAGCTTATGATTTCATTACTGAAATAGGTTTTTTTTTTAATGCAAGGCGTGATATTTAAAGTCCAATAAATTGACCTATTGGACCACAAAAGATTATATTGTGCACACTTTAATCATCGTGGTCGTTGAGGACAACTTTATTGCAAAACACAATCTATTTTCTAATAGAGTTTATTTTATTTCTTTGTCGGACTATGAACGCCTAACACAGTCGAGTGGAAATTGAGAGACTTTTCGATAGTCCAAGAGAGATTAAAGCCAAGCCAAGAAGTTTGTCCAAGGACCAACTAGTAAACAGAATCCTTCAGAACCTGGACCGTTGAAGTTGTATAATGTATAGTAGTTTCTCTCTCCTTGCATCTCTACATTGGAATCTATTACGCGTTGTTTCATGAGTGAAACATTTTACATGGATAGTTGTAATATATCAACGACTGAGTTTAAATATTTTATTGTTATTTGGCTTACATTACTATTAATTTTCAACTTAAACCTGTAAAGTCGACTAGTGAAATGTTTGATCAGAAAAGCTGATAAAAACTCCAGGGCTCGACATATTTGATATTGTGATGATAATGGTCCATTAAAGAGACAATAAACACGCTGGGTGAATATTGTTATACAATCATTTAAACTGTAGAAATTACATCGTCATTATAATATTATTCAATGTACGTCATATATCTTCATATCTTCACTATACTCATATCTTTACACATTGTACTCCAAACTTAATTAACTGTTAAGTCCCTTCACCTCGCCATGTAAAGCTTTCGGTTATCGTTTTATCACAGAATTTTAGCACAAGCTTCTGTATTCACATATTTGTGTACTTCTTTTTCGACCTTTTATGCACATAAAATGACAATTTATCAATCTATCGGTTAAAATATGTCAAAATACTTTGTGGTGATCTTGTTTAGATCATGGTATCGCTTCCACAGAATGATCTACTTTGGACCATTTTATGGCTTCTACAGAAAGATTTACTTTGGACCATTGTATCGCTTCCACAGGATGATCTACTTTGGACCATTTTATGGCTTCCACAGAAAGATTTACTTTGGACCTTTGTATCGCTTCCACAGAATGATCTACTTTTGACCATCGTATCGCTTCCACAGAGAGATCTACTTTGGACCATTGTAGGCCTATCACTTCCACAGAATGATCTATTTAGGACCATTACCATTTTCACAGAATGATCTACTTTGTCACACTGTATCGCTTCCACAGAATGATTTACTTTGGACTATTGTATCGCTCCTACAGAATGATCTACTTAAGACCATTGTACCGCATCACCAGAAAGATTTACTTTGGATCATTGAAACGCTTCCACAGAATGGTTCACTTTGGCCCATTGAATCGCATCCACAGAATGATTTACTTTGGAACTGTGTATCGCACCACAAAGGGTTCTTACCATTTTTGCAACTATTGTTTTGATATCGAACATTTTTTCGCTCAAAAAGCAATAGGGATCACAAATATGTATTTCGTTTGTTTTGTCGTGGTCTGCTGGACGAAGGATGTTCGATCTTTGTCAAATTTTAAGTTGTCGTTATTCTGTAACAGATACCATTTTTCTAGATGCTGTTAAGGGTGTGTAAATATTGTTGACAAGTTGAGTACTTTGTCAATTTTTAGATGTAAATTGTCACTATAAGATATCTTTAAGGACGGAAAATGTTATGAAAAACAGGTTTTTATAGACACTTAAAACACTTATCTTATTGTTTTACTATAGTGATTTATTGGGTTGAAGTCTGTACATAAAAACACTTTCTTGTCAGTCTCTGTCCATCATCTGTCAACTGAATTGAAGCAATGATATACTTTTGTGAATACGTAATTACTATGCATCGACAGAGATCAACCGTAAATACTTTTCATGTACAATCCCTATACCCAATTTTTTAGATTTTAACTTTCAGGTGAAAAATCAATAATTTCAATTAACTTACATGACCCATTCCATGACGTCTATTTAATACGATTACAGATAAGTATATGGATCAATTGATTCTGCTTCTGTGCGACTTTTCTACGCCCGTTCAGGGATATTCAATGTGCACAGCCTGTAGCACATGTAACTTCGTTTAAAATCCTATCAGAATGACTAGGCGCTTTTCCATGTCAGCTCCCTGACCTGCGTAACTGACAAGCAAAACCGGGTTGAACATATGAAGGTATCATCTAGATCACTGGACCACCAGTTAACTAATTGAGATGGCCCTCATCACACACCCCTAAGATAATCATAGTATAAATCAAGGAAATAAAATTGGCTGCATTCTGCTTAACTGCAAAGACAAAATGCGAAATAACAATAAGTTGTCAACCACTCGACTACGCAATTCAACTCATCTGGAGTTAATCCACTTTGCGATGGTCGGTGGGTTGACAGATAGCATGTTCAAGTGCGCTTGCGGGTAAATGATATCGCAGATTATCAACTGCCCGATAAATAAAAAGAATGTGTGGACCAAAAGGTATACATAGCATTTGAAGACTGACCGCTTCCTCGCTAAGGAGCCATTCAAATTGTGATACGAACACTCAAAGACCGTACTTCTGTAGTCGATAGCAGATAAAATTTTTCGATATCAGCGTTACGATCATACCTAATTACATCCGCAGTGGATTTAATTAGAAATGTATCCGAAGTCGACAGATCCGTTAATCCATTGATAATATGGAGCATAATGCGCCATGAGCAAGTTAGCACAAATCGAAAGTAACCTATGTATAAGACACAATTAAACAATTTCATTTATTTCTTCATTGGATGGTCTATTTATTTCTGATACCTACACCAACCAGTCCTTTAGCGGTCTTGGAATGAAGCTGCTAATAAAATCAATGTGAATGGCCGACACAAGTGGGAAGAAACCAATCGACATGATTATTGACGTAATAGACAATCTTATTTGAAATTACATCAGCTGAGTTCACCATGCATTACTGGCAGGCAGTACAAAACGTCCCAGTACTATTCCATTCATAAAACTGGGTTACCTTACGAAATATTAATTCTCTTAAACATGGACAGATCCGAGCTGACGCAACCAAGTCACTTGTGGGTTCACTATCTTTTTAAACTAATAAATATCCTTTAGTCGAACCAGTTCAAATCTTGTCTCATTCAAGAAGTGTTCGATTTACATGTTATCAGTATATTATAGTGAATAACGTATTTAGTTAGTTGGAATGAATAGCGTACCAGTTCATGTATTTATTAAGTTTATGCCTGTAGATATCATCGGTGTCCATTGTGTTCTATGCCTATTATTTTCTGTGCTCATCAAAGTGGTGCTTTGACAACACAACGTTCCGATCGGTTTACTTTGCTCTCGACTCTCTAGAACCTCCAGGGACCTAATATATGTCGATGCCTAATGCAAAGGTGGTTTTTTAAAATTTTTGGTTAGATTCGTAAAAGGGTAATATTTTGGAAAAGGTTTGGGTTTTGAGTTTTCCGGAGGGCGATGTAGTTGAAAGCAAAGTATACTAAAGAAATTCAGAACTCTAACAATTATTCGGTGAACTTGATGACATACAATCCGGATGTTAGATCGGCTGCTACTTGGATGTGAACATTTTTGGATACCCTCAAAGAATAATTTGGACTATTGGCTAAAAGGTAAGCTAATTAATTCAAACTGTATGCTATGCATTTGCTTTCTTCAAGCTATGGTCAGTCGAGGTCATTCGGGCCTCGCTGGACCTTAATCCATCCATTGGGAATCTCCCATTCTTTCAATATCAAGTTTACATTGAAAAGGAAGCGACGCTACACTCGTATTGGCAGTAGTTAATTCATGAACATTAAAGGATACACCACCTGAAGTTCTGTGTAATATACGTAGACAAAATGCCATTGACGTGTGAAGTTTGGGAAACTATTTTTAACTCTCGGCCCAGTTCTTGAAGAATCGATGGAATTCCTATTCTGACGTAAAACTGTGCTGTAACTATTCACATAGAGTATTCTGTAAGCTAATAGGCTAGAAGAACCAACGCGTCAATTCTGACCCGGTTTTGTATTAGAATTATTCTGTATTTATAGAATGACCCCATTTCCTCGTGGCTGTGACGCAATCTACACACGTTGTTGAAAATCAAATCTGAGAAATTTCCACTGATACATAAGCTGAATGGAGAATGAAGTTTTATCCCTTGACTTGGATCTTGTAAGTGTAATTTTTACTCTGGATACTTATTATCGTTTTGCGTCTGCTAACTGTGATTAAATGATGTAAAATGGGATTTTCTAGTAAAGAAAGCGATTCCATTAAGAGTGTAAGAGGGCAAGGTGAAGGTCGGTATATAATTACGGCATATTGATTGGTTGATGTTGTGGAGGCTCGGCCTACTAGACCAATCAAATACACCCATTATCCTCTTTGCCTTTTGACCCAACCACGGTGTGTAGCGCAAAGATAATGCAGGTAGGGAACAATTTTCTTGGGTTTTATGCAAAAGTGACAGCATTTAGTATCAGTATGTGTCTGTCTGTCATAAGGGAAAGAAAGTGACAATCCACTCTTCATGTTTTAGGATTATTTAATGATAGTAGTGTTGTAATAGTAAAGGGATTGTAATATTTGTTGAAACACGGTGTTGATGTTCAGTTCATCCAACTTGGCCATCTACCGCGCATCATGAGTGATACAACGTTAGCCGTAGCAGACAGTTTGATGGCTTTAGATGCTAAATTTCACGAAGCAAACATGTTTCTTCAGGTAAAATTGGAGTATTGTGAATTATTGTTAGATTGTTTACGTGAAATTAAATTTTTGGATTTGTGTTTCTGTCATAAAAGAGTGATTCTATCGTAAAACATTATTGAGATTTTATGTCCGCATGCAGGTAAGGGGCGTAACTCTGTTTGGATTGTTATAATGCTACAGATTGTGTAGGCCTTCAAACTTCTGGTTTAAGATTTCGTTTTGAGGACTTTTGGTACAGGTCTAAAGAAGTTTGTTTGAATACTGTCAGTGATGTGTTTTTGAACATGGTAGGGGCAAAAATTGTAGACCACGTCTTCTTGCTTGGGAATGTCAAATTTTAATAGTTTAAAATCTTTTAAAGTTTGTAATGATAGTACTAGATCTAGATCTAGGCCTACTTTTCCTAATCAATGCAAATGTTTGTAACAAAATTTGATTTCCAACAGGCCTAGTTCTGTATCTTCTGAATAATGCATGTCAAAACAGTGAGTGATAAAGTCTATTTCATTAATTTTTTTTTGTGTAGATCTAGATCTAACTGTAAGCTAATAAGTAAATAAGTTAACATACCAGTAGATCTTTTAAAAGTGAATTTAAATGTTTTTAAACAAATATGAAAAATTTAAGCACAATTAGAAATTTAAAGGTTATCAATTTAGGAGGACCTGTGAAAACCTATGAAACAATTTTCAGCCAAAAATTAGGACATTTTTAGGTTGAATTTTCAGTGTGTATGTTCAGTTATGTAAACTTACAAAAACTTATATTTTTATAAACCTGAAATCATTCAACAGTACCCCAATTATTTTGAGGCTGATATTTCAATTCTTTAAATAAATATAGAAAATGTTTAAACAACTTTTTTTTTCTCTGCTCAGAAAATAAATTTTTAACTAAATTACTGCTAATTTGCTCAGTTTAGCCACTAAAGTATAACAGTTAGTTTTCTTGAAACTTCTAGTTTATGGTTGGTTGAAGTTATTTTGAAGTTTAATAAAGACTTAAATTTAATGTTTTAATATAAAGAGTAATAGTGTTTTATCTGATTAAATAAGGGTTTTGTAAAGAAGGGTTTTTGTGTGTTTGACTACCTATATAGACTGCCAGTAGGCCTTTTTTGTAACCAGTATGAAGTCAGTCTTTTGAAACAAAAACTTCAATTGAACTCAAAACAAATTTTATTTGAATTTTGGCCTACTTTGTAGGTAAGGCAATGGAGACAATTCGCTTCTATTATTTTCTACTCTATCTATAATCCAAAACATTAGGCCTGGCACCTCAACACCTCCATTTGCAATTTTAGAATGCATGTATTGTAAAATTTATAGTATTGTAACGTTGGTCGTAAACCTTTATTACTGAAATAAACTTATTATTATTATTATTATTTGCAATTTTAGACTGAAAGGCAAGATGTTTTTTTTTTCTTAAGCCACACTGTGATTGTCAACACTTTTTTTGAGTTTCCATATTCACTGACATCAAACATTGATTGCCTCATCACTGAGATCACTTAAAATAGGGATTCATTGGTGATGACAAACATACACCCAGGCTCTAAGGTTCTTGTTGTGAATAGCGTTCTGTTTCATCCTTCAAAATGTTATTAGCTTATATAACAGTACATATTATTAGGTCAATTTTACTTTCGACTTTTTTGTCCAATATGTGACCTGCAGTTTATAATTGAAAAAGTAAAGGCAGAATTTGGAAATTGTAACAATCATTGCTAGCCACGTTGTTTGTGTTTGATACTTTTAGTCAAAGTGTCAAGGAATTAACATTTGACACATTTAAGAGCTAATCTCATTTGTAACTTTTAACACTTAATGTCATCACTGCATAAACCTTTTAAAACAAAATTTGCATAAAGCTTCTTGCATTTCCTGACTTGTAACATTTTTATCAATATGGCCTCCCACTATTTACATTGCAACATTTCCAGTGAAGTTTTATCCTGGTTCAATCAAGAGGTCGATAACCTTGACTTTAATAGTGAATTTGCAATACTGGTATCCTGTTTAAATATAAATCTGTAAATTTTGTATCCTATTAAAGTTTTAACATAGGCCCACCTTTTTTCTTCGTGTAGACAATATCAAATGTTTGTGCATTCATGTCCAGGAGGTCTTATGTTTTTGTACATTTTTCATTACATGTAATAATCCTTCAAGATCAAAGGCTTTAAACGTTATTAATTTCATTGATGTGGTCAAAGATTTGACTAAGAAAATATAAGGTGTCTAATAATTTCAAAATGTGCAGTTTGTTCCTCGATTTGTATGTTAGTAGGAAATGCACACTGTACAATAGACTTCCTTACATTGTAGTTTGACGTCATAGTCTACCGTTCTTTTTTTCGATTTATTTATGAGAGCTTAAGACAGTAATTGATGCATTTGATAGTTAACATACCTTTTTTGACCTAAAAAGTCAGGCAATGTTTTTTGATCAGTCTTTTACAGAAAGAAAATGTCACTTCAACCTTATGTCATGTCATAGAAATTAATATCAAGGCTACCCAAATTTTAAGGACTTCATTAATAAAAGTGAAGGATAAATTAAGCATACTGATATACACTGAATAGTACAAAGTCCAAATAAAGCTTCACTTCTGTGGTCATTATTTGTGAATTATCTATTCATGGGCTAGATTTCAAGATGATAAAGACCTTTTCTAGTTAAGATTAAAAATTGATGTACGTGTGATTTCTTGATCGTTTAGTATCTTCTATGTATGGTACTCGAAATATTTGAGAAAATCCCCAATCAAAAGGGTAAAAAAAGGCAAGGGAGACTTTGAAAAGATGATCAAAGGGGCTCTTAATATGAGCTCATGAAACTGATAAAACAGATACAGACAAATCTTTTTAGAAACAAATTATGCATTACCGGTATCTATAAACTGCAAAAATCAATTGATGGTACGGTACCAGTTTTCAACTATCAGGAACAAGGTATCTTAAAATTTGGTATAGTATTGATAAGCTTTCATAAAAGTTTATTTCTTTAAGAATGGTTTTAGTTTAAACTTGCCCTTTGAATTTGGTGCAAATCAGATAAATATCTTTCACCATATACAGTAATTCCACCAAACTTTCAAGAAGAAAGTGAGGAATTTTATTAATAAACATTTATTTTCTAAGTTTTCAATATAAATGTCAGTGGTAAGCTTACACTTTACTATAATTTTATTG
This sequence comes from Nipponacmea schrenckii, assembly GCA_030562195.1. NCBI lineage: Eukaryota > Metazoa > Mollusca > Gastropoda > Lottiidae > Nipponacmea > Nipponacmea schrenckii. Next base: position 19,423,499 of record CM060199.1, read on the forward strand.
GCATGTGAGTCTGACTTATTGAGAGCCAAATTCCATTAATTTACAAGCAATTTTCTTGGATTGATAATGAAACTACTAAAAATATTTCTGAACGGTTTATCTGTTTTAAAAAAGAATACATCAATCTCAGATGATAACTTTAACATTTAGAAAGATAAGCTACCATATCTCAGGTAACATTTGCTGTTTCGGCAAATTGCCACCACCTTTCTAACTGGATGTGTTGTGCGTAAGTGAGAGATCTTGGTATGATGGCAATTGCCAAAATTGTTGGCTGGGGGCCATACACAGAGGATAGATTGAGGCTATGATGCAATGAATGTGTATGTTATAGGTAAAAGGCCTACAGGTATACTAAACAGTAGGTAGTTTGTTGAGAGATCTATGAAGATCATTTAGTATGATAAGTTTCAACTAGTAATGTACCGTACTATATACTGTGTTGTATAACAATAGTGATTTTAAACAATACTAGTTAATAAAGTATGGAGAAGATAAGCTGATATTAATATTTAGTGTTAGGACTATAGAGTTACTACTATATAGTCCCACCAATTCTTACAGCAGGATTATTTAAATTACCTTAGTTATAAACACTTGTTATAATCAGTCAGTGTTCTCACTGGTATACATATACAGACATGCCTAAGGATCCTTTACTGGTAAGAGTAGTGCTTATGAATTTTAAGTTTTACTGTTGATGACATAGATGCAGTGCTTATGAATTTTAAATTTTATTGTTGATGACATAGATGCAGTGTGATTGAAATTATTTATGCATTTTGCCCACCTACACAATTAGTGTTTTGCATGGGACAATTGAATAAGGGTGTTTCTTTTAATGAAGTAATCTTTTCACTATAATCTCTGTTTACAAAGTTGTACAAGTGTATCAGAATATTTCATCAAATCTTATTTTCCACATGAATAAAGTTTAGTGATTCTGCATAAATTATGAATTATTTGGGCTATATAATTTATTATTAATTATTATATTATACTAAAACATAGATCTCCTCTCATACTAGAAAATTATTAACCTAAATGGCTAAGCTTATGAATACCATGGAAAACAATGATCATAAAACTGACTTTGACTTGGTTAGCATTTGGCTTAAATGATATTTAAATGTGTTTAATATAAATTAACTCCTTCATTGGATATACGATATTTTCAATTTAGTTTCCATGATAGTGTTTGACTTTTTCTTGGAGCAATATAGGCCTTATATTATATTTTCATGTCATTTAATGTTGTTACGGTTTTTTTGGACAACTTCGGACACTTGATACCAATTTCTTTTTTTCCCCTAATATCAAAACTTCTCTTGAATCCAAGAGTGATTTCAATGTCGATGCAAAACCATATCAATATGATTTGGAAGGTAGGATGTAAAACTCCATTTTACAATATGATTTGGAAGGTAGGATGTAGAACTCCATTTTACAATATGATTTGGAAGGTAGGATGTAAAACTCCATTTTACAATATGATTTGGAAGGTAGGATGTAGAGCTCCATTTCACAATATCATTGGGAAGGTAGGATGTAAGTATTTTATTTCTAATGAGATTCTGAGGCTATTAAGATGTTTGTCAAAAGCCTTACTGAAGGACATTGTTATCTTTTAAGCTACTGTCATTTTGGTCTTTAAGATAAAATGTTTTCTGCCAAGCAACCTTTTAACAATTAGTGGTTTTATGATAAAAGCCTTTCTATTAGTTGGCTACAATGTTATTATTGTGGAGACAAGAAGAAAACATTCTAAGCATATTTTTCCATTGTTTCAATATTATAAAAGATATTGTGGTTCATGACAGTCATCAAAAGACTTAAAGGCTTAAAGATGCTAAGCTTGATTTAATGATCTGGTAAGCTGATGTAGTGGGTCAGTCTTGATTAATAAACTGTAACATTAAATTTCAGAGATTCCAACTAAACAATTTCTTGTTACCCACCTTAGAATGGGTATTTATTCTGATTACTGATAATGCCCATTATGGGTTTGAGGTACCAAAGTTCTATGGAACTGGAAACAAGAGATGTTTTTTGTTATTTCTGATTAGACTAGAAATTAATTAGATATTCGTATGAAGATGTTGTTAATATGATCAGCTAGAAACATCTTGAATCATAAATATGAATGAAATAGTTGATAAGCTTAACAGTTGATTAGTTATTTTCTTTCAAAAACCTGGCAACCTGTTTTGGCCATCTAGATTCCTAAAAATAGTCAGTAACTTAATGATAGATTCCCTTTATATTTTTTGAACTGTTTTTATGACCAAATGATGGTGTAAGTTTTTATAATTTGCCTTTAACATATAAATGTAATACCATTAATGGTTGAAATTCGAATATCAATATTCTACAATAGTTTGTTCAATAAGGTAGAAAAAGGTATTCAGTTAAGGAGCAAATAATGATTCTGGGTTTATGTCATTTTTTCCATTTGAATGTCAGTGTCATGCCCCTTGTCAGCAAGTCTTAATACAAACAAACTAAGTACCGGTACCATTCTGTTCTTGCTATTTGTCTTTTAAAGTCATTGGAATTGGGATTATGTGTTCCTGCATTTCTAGAAAGCTATATATAGTTTGCTCTATGGAATTTAAGAAACCTAATTTCATTGTCACAAATAAACTACACAGTGGGGGAGTCCTATTTTTACCAATCTGCATTTCTTGGTCTGGTGCCAATGTTGTTTAGAACACAATATTTATAACTTATATTATTATGAAACTTGGTATGAAATAATGAGGTTAATGTAATCATAGACATATGTCAACCTGTTTTCAAATGATGTGCCAACTTGATAGTTTCTCATGAATGCTAGAACCTTCCTTTTGTAGTTTGTTGTTCCCTGTGTGGAAACTTTACAATAGATTGTGTATTAGCCAACTGTAGCTTATTGGAATTGTAAATTGTTCAATTAGTTGATCTTGAATCATCATGGTGGCACAGTTAGTGTGTGATTCTATGTACCAGTATTAGTATTGTAGCAGGTTGTGGATAAGATTCACTCAGTTTTCAGATGATGAAAGGTTTGGTGTTGGAATGTGATTGATTCAGTTAACAATGCTAGAGTTCTACTTGCTCTGTAGTTTGGCTGGAAGGTCTTACAGACTGGAGTTTATATGAAAACTAAAACTATTTTGTCTCCTTATTTTTCAGGGTTCAGGATATCTGGACTATAATCAATCAATGACTTTGTGGTCCACAAATATGGAATTAGAAACTGGAATCAAATGTGAACCCAACAGTCCTTTAGGACTTAGTCGGTGTTCCCAACATTCATTAGATGACAATTTTGATCGTGATGTGTTCGGGGATTATGCTGCACATGATGATTATGGATCAGACCGATCATACCAAGGGGATAGCGGTGATAGTGGCAATATATCACCGTGCAGTGTAGAAAATAAAATGGATTTTTGTGTATCCAATGCATTGGTGTCGGAGACTGATCTCCTGGACGGGACTAAACGTGTGTGTTTAGTATGTGGAGACATAGCATCAGGATATCATTATGGTGTATCATCTTGTGAAGCTTGTAAAGCCTTCTTCAAAAGAACTATACAAGGTATGTGGAGATTTTTTTTCTTCTTTAAGTGTTTATGTATTTCTCAGTAGCAGACGTTAACTGCTTTGCTTGATTCAATGTTGTTTTCATTAGATTATTAGGTAAAGAAGAGTAGGACGTAAAACTCCATTTAACTTTGCTTTATCCAAGGACTGCCAGTATACATATAGTTATAGGACTTCTAGTTATGTATAGTACCGTAGCTGCTTCTTTGCCTGTGATTTCTTGCAAAACCCCCAAAATGGATGCTTGGCATCTTTTGATTTATCAAGAGACACTAGAAATCTAACACAGTTTATTGTAAACTTTAAATGGTGTATTATCTGGACATCAATCTTAAATATTCCTAAAAAAAAAATGTGTGTCTTGAAAGCACGTTTTGGGGTACGTGACATATCATGTTATCAACGTGATAATATGAAAAACCTTGCATGTCTTAGTTATTAATGCTGAGTCTATGAGGAATTCCAAGGTAACTAAATAACAGTGATATGCTATAAGCTTACTCTTTCTCCCTTTTATGGCATATCCAATCATATCCTCATTCAAATCTTTCGATATGAGGTGTTTTGTTAACATGTTACAGAAATTGCCCTTTGTTGAAATTTTATAGGTCACAGTATAAATTTACACGATATCTGGATACCATTTCGGAAAAAAATATGATTGCACCAAATATGGTGTGCATTCTAGGGTAATTACTTAAAGATTGAAGAAGTATCTTGCAGGAATTTTGTGTGATAGCACTATAAAGGTTGATATCCTAATAGAAGGGTAGAATCGTTGGCCTTTGACCTTTATAGCTATGTATTGAACATATGTTCTGATGTACAAGTAAATCATATATCAAATGATAGTCTTGTAGTATATTTGGCACCAAGTCTGTATTTACAGGCTTGAGATGGTTTTAACTTTCTCTAGAACTGTTCACTCTCTAATGCCTTTGTGATTTATCAGAGATTTTAATAACCTGGTAATAATCCATCCAAAATGATTAATAAAAAAAAAGCATAAGCACCCTGGAACTATTTGATGGTCATTAAAATTTAACCTTTCTATTTTGCCAGGACAGCAACATTAGCCGAAAATGCATCTCGACTTATGACATGATTGATCCCTGGACCCTCAGGTTAGCCAGAAAGAATGTTAACTCACTGAGCAATAATTCTTTTAGATGGACAAACAAAATTTATAGAAAGAAACTACTTTATAATTTATAATTGTCTAACCATATAGTAGAAAAGGTTCTAAAGACACAATTTATGTTTCTGACAGCAAATCCAAAGCTGTTCCCAGAAGACTACAGAAGATGGTCTTGGGTACATCAGAGAAATAAAATATGTTTCAAATCATTTAGATTTTGAAAATATTTGGTTATGTTTATGAATGTTTAAGAACCAATTTTCTTTTGACACCTGGTATTTTTTATGATATGAAACATGCCGTTGTGAGGATATTTCACTTCTTGATTTTATTAAAATTCTCTACATTATTGTGAATTGAATTAAATAGATCTAGGTAGGTAATCTGTCATGCTTAAAGAAAAACAGATTCGCATAACTCATAATTCTTTCGGAATTAAGTATCCTAATGGGGAATTGGGTTTAAATTTGAACGACATTTAGAAGCGCATAACGCTAGAAAATGATTATGGGATAAATGTACACACTTGTAATATATAGAGAACTGTATTAAAGAAGTGTGTATCTATCCCATAATTATCTTGTGCTGTATATGGGAACAAGGTTGCTATCCATGAATGATCAAAATTTATGTGGATTTTCAACCACTGCTAACAAACTGGTAAATCTGCACTCATATAAAGCATAAAACTCATGATGAGTTTAGACCTGAGACTTTAAGTTACTGATCATAAACATGATCATCATTTTTAAATTTTTTATAAAAATCAGAAGTGTAACATGAAGTAAGTGTGAACAGATTTTAAAAACCTGAAAAAAACCTTACAAAACTGTGCAGGAGATGTTTATACATTGAACAAAACTGTGGCTGTTAAACCATAACATAGGGATGTGAAGTAGTTTTTTAGCTATCGGATATTTTACAAGTTAAAACACTTCTTTATTTTATCTCTCACTTCTGCTTGTAATTGAACCTCTTCAAGGCTAATTTGTCACGTAGCTGAGTAGTGTTTTAAGTAGTGGATACATTAGCATGGTAAACATCCGTTGCCATAAAGCCCTGGTGAAATACAGACAGGGGGTAGGAGGTATATGTTTGTTTCAAAGGAGAAAACCTGTGTAAATTGTTTAACTATAGCATTAAATAATCAGATTAAAATTTCAAACTAGACTATATTTTAAACTGGGTTACATTGTTTTCAAAAAAAAATCTTTTAGTTGCTGACCTAAATTTACGTTTTTAATTTTGTTAATGTGGCAGTTTAGATATGGGTCAAATAATGAACCCTTGACACTAGTCTGCTAAAATAAAAGCTAATGAAACCATCTTTATAAGATAATGGTTAAATTGGAATATTAAACCTACCCTTAATAAAGATTTAAACCTGAATCTCTTCATCTGGGAAATGTATTAGTAAGAGGCTTCTAATACCCAAGGACCATTTCTGGTAGTGTTCTTTCTTTCTTGAAGGAATTCTTTCTTTCTTTCTTGGAGGAATTCTTTCTTTCTTTCTTGAAGAATTTCTTTCTTTCTTAAAGGAATTCTTGAAGGAACATGGATACTGGTACATGTAAAATTGTTGTGAATATATTGACAAATGAATAAGCCTACATTTTATATTTCGGATATATAATTTCTCATCAACACAAACTTTGTGTTACACTAGTGGCTTAGCAATGAGGTTGAATTCCCATATTCAATATGGCCGAGACATCCATAATCTATTTGATAATTTTGTAAATATTCGAGAATAATTGTCTTGGAAGAAACTTCTGAATAAAGAGAAATTAATACGGTACCCAGTGACTAATTATAAGAGATATGTAGTTCGGAACATAATAAGATTATATTTGATAACAATGAATTAAGCTCAGCTCTTTATTCTTTTTCTTTTCAATAATCCTGCCAGTGGCTAATCTCTCAATATCATGCTTAATCCAAGTTCAAGGCTACAGTCTAATTAATAAATACTTTGTTATAGACAGTTGTTTATAGCATAACAATATTATAGACTTAAGTCAAGCAAGGCTTGTACATCTTAGGACGGTTCCCAAAGCAGTTCAATTTTTAAGTAGTTTTAAGCTGACTAATATGCTGTTAAGTCTGGCTTAAAAAAAAAATCCTCATATTTATGTCTGATATAGTCTCTAAAACATGCATAACTTTAACAAGTCAACTTTTTGTATTAGTTATAATGTTTTGTAGTCTGTGATATCAGAAATTTGTAAGGCTCTAAAAGTTCATTATATGTACATGTACATGCTCACAGCAGTGTATATATGGCCCTGAACCTTCCATTGAGACCGATACAAATCTTTTATATAGTTAGTAAAGCATTGTTATATGACATAAATGCTCTGCCTTATAGTCAATTGAGTCCACACAGCACAAAATACATTGTATACACTTACTTATAAAGTCATTGAACCCCTTCAATAACATTTTTTCACACAAAAGCTTCAAGGTAGGCCTTGGTTGTTGGTGGTTACTCAAGCATATAGTGGAATCATACTATAAGAATTGAAGTGATTGATCAATTGATTAGATTGACATGATATCTTTAATCTGCTTATTGTATGATATGATTTGATATGATATATCAATATTCCCACTCAACTTTTCATGATCAGACTAATATCGGAAGGTTTTGGCGGGAAAAAGAAATAGTAAAACAGCAGGAGTGTCTCATAAAACACAACCCAGTGGTCTTTTTGATATCCAGCACTACACACGCCACATATTTGAGGAGCATTTTATGCATATTGAAAATCAAATGATTATCAAAATACCGGTATTAAGCAGCAAGTAATGTACCCAGAATTGCTTATAAATGATCAGTTTTTTCAAAAAATATTTACCATACTATGAGTTATTGCCTTTGTTCTTGAATACTTCGTGGGCACGATAAACAACTGGTTCCTTGATGAATTTTGATGAAACTTGGTGTGAGTGTTAGTAATCACCCAAGGGTGAACTCTTTTAAAAATCAGACCAATCAAAAAATATTTGGTACCGTAAGAGTTATTGCCCTTTGTTTAATAATATTATGGACATGACTTGAGCTTGTTTCCTGGTGGATTTTATTAATCTTGAATGATTATAGTCTCCCAAGGAAGAACCGTATTAAAAATCAGATTAATCTTTTATTTACTGATAACTCTTATCAATCTCTAGGAGGAGACTGGATTTTTTTTATATAAACAGTAGTTATTTTCACTGGATTGGGCAGCAGGCTACGCCTATATAAACCCTCTCCAGACAAACATATTTTACAGATAAACATATTTACAGACAAAAATATTTACAGACAAACATAGGAGACTGGATTGTGGGCGTATAACAATGGGCATTGGTACTTTTATCTTTACCAATGTCTAATAATAACAAACTCTTTATTTTACACGAGTCAGAATTATGTCCTATAGCCAAGGGCTGTGTAACATTCATGGGGCCAATAATATGCTTATATGGAAATTATCTCTTAAGACAGGTTATCTTTCATTGTATGACAGAATAATTCATGTTCAATACGTGTTCATGGTCATATATTCAATACCGATATAGTGCACATCTGTATATAATCAGGTATCAGAAAGAAATATCCGAAATTAAATTTGTTCTAAATGGCTAATTTTTCCACTTCGTTCACAATATTGTAGTGCGTGTTGACAAGATACCGTTTTTAAAAAACTTATCTACCTTGCAACGTGCACACTGATCTTCACTCTTCAGCAAACATCCATTAGAGTATGTGCTCTTGACTTTTGTAATAGACTAATCTGTTAAACATAAAGTTGCCATATTTTTTTTAGGCGAAGATATTTCTGAGTAGAGTGATAATATTAAGAAACACTTAAAATTTATGTTTTTTTTTTTTGTGTGTGAAGTACTTAAATAAACTTCTTGAAAATCTGAATGCTAATCTACTGTTTAAAGCTTAAAAGATTTTTACATGTTTTCCCGATCACACACCTGTGTTCTTTTGTTTATGAGCTCATTTTGTTGACAAAATTGTAAATTAAGGTACCTGATCATGTATTGAGGTAGTGTGTTTTGCATTACCGGTATATAATTTTTGTAGCAAGGTCACAAATCAATACTTCTATCTATAGGTCTATTTGAGATGTGCATCATTCTTATGTTTAACTTAAAGGGATGTGTTTTTGGGAATTGATGTTAGTATCTGATCAATCGATAGATTAAGTGCATTGATGACTGCAAAAAACAGTTACCATGGATCAGTTGTTTCTGGTTTTCGTTCTATTAATAATTGGATCTTGGACGGACCTGAGCCATTAGGTTCATTGCTTTTGCTTGCAATTTGTCATATAATTTATATAATCCAACAAGACCTTTGTATAGTTTAAATTGAGCTCTGCTGATATTACAACGTCCACCATTTGGTAAAGTTCTAATGTTTTAGACACAGTTTTGTTATTGTGTGCCAAATTACATCAATGTATGTCTGCATAGAATCTCTGCATTGTGTCCAAAAGTAAATATGGATAGTCAGCTAAAAAATATTTCAAAACCAAATAAATACCCTATTATATGCCCCCAAGTGATGAATTAAGTCCTATTGATTAAATTGGCTTTCTATTTTGTGAGTAAACATAGTACCGTATTCAATCCGGCAGATTGACTAGCCTGATGTAGAAAGAAAAGTAATTAGGAGCTACTGTATAATGGATGATGAAAGAACACTCAATAAAGTGTTAAATTAATTATCACGTTCTGAGTGCTCCAATACCATAGTACCATTAGAAAAAAAATACTATTCCCCAAGGGAGGATTTATCTTCAATTGCGTTTATATTGTGAGGTTAATCTGCCAACACTGCAAATTTTTAGCCTATGTGGTGTTATTCTGCCAACACTACAATAATTTTAAACTGAGTGAGCTGGCAAAACTGCAAATGCTTTACATGGTCAGGTTAGCATTACAACAGAAAGAATCTAGAGCAGCTAGTTACATTTTTGGCAAAATTTGATCATTCGATGGATTGAGTGCATTGACGACTGAAAAAAAAATGTTGCCATGGATCAATTGTTTTCATTCTATTAATAATTGGATCTTGGACAGACCTGAGCCATTAGGTGGATTGCTTTTGCTTGCAGTCGGTCATATAATTTATAAGCCCTTGGCTCATGTAGAGCTGAGATAACCTTCTGTTCCTATTGGGACCAGACAGGCAAGGTGGCATATTTCCATACCGTATTTCCTCTCTTACAGTCAGTAGAAACCAATACTGTTTGATTACTTAATATAGAAATCTTAGCCTAAACTAACTTTGATGTTGTTGGCGCTATCTCATTGATTTTCAGGAACAAGGTTAAGATGACTTTACTACAACTCAATTATTATATAGAATCTTTCCTCTGACTGAAAGTCTTTTATAAATCAGGATGTTAGGACTCTACAATTCGATTCAATTTCAATTTAGTCTGAGTGGTATAGAACTAAATCTTTAAATAGATGTCAGGAGAGATGTTTGGGGGCAGAAAAGAAAAGTCCATTTTTATGTCAAATTTGATTTATTCACTGTCTGTACAATCAAGACCTGAAACAATGAGTTACTTTCCTGTCAGAAACATTGTCAAAGATGTTGGGTTCAATGGTGTGCAATGAGGTGTACATTTTCCTATATTATAAGTTCTAATTTGACATATTTGATGAACACTTTATGAGTTATTGCCCTTGTCACATAATTTTTTTTTATACAAATAAAAAATTGGTCTATAGTTTTTATCCAATTTTAATCAAATTCTGTGCGATCATTTAAAATAAGGAGATGGAATTTTGGTACAACTGCCCTTGATATACTGAAACTTTACCATGGAAGTGGGTGTATCTGGCTAAATAATCACTTGATATTGATTTCAAAAGAACATTACATAGGTTGATTGTTAGTTACAATGTCTTCTGAAATTGAGCTTTATCAACATATTGAAATGACTTCATCTCTTGGCAGTTAAAGGAAACATCACTTTGCTTTATCATAGACTAAGTTTATGCAGATTATTTACATCAGAAAACTTGTGCAATTTCATATTATATATATTATTCCCCTTGGTAACTGTTATATATATACTCATAACCATCATATACCTGGTTATAACTGTCTAGAATTCAATTCTTATTGTGATATTCATCCCTTGGGCTTTGGAATGATGTAATTTAAATGTCGTGCGGAGGAAATTGAAAGCTGCTCACCATTCTCATTTGTTTTTCTTCCATCATTGTGCCAGACTTCTGGTTCACAGCTAGAATCATCATAATAAGATCTTCTCATTCTCCTTTCATGTTGAATTATTGAAGGTATTTTATCGATAGAAATCTGTTGTTTTACAAAACTGAGCAAGGTGCAGTGTGTAAATAGGCAGCTAGCCCAATCGTTGCATGCTTGGCAATGGTGTGCTGCAGAGAACATTTGCTCTCCAAAAGATATCTTGTCAAGAACAGTTCTTTGAGTTTCTGCCAGGTCTGTGGAGGGATCTACCCGTAGCACACTGAGCTTTGGTTTATTGTTCCATCGGAATGATATCTGGACACTTTTCCATGTAAGCCCTCTAGCCTGCATTACTTATAGGGGGAAGAACCGTGCTTTATTATCCAAAAGTTCGTCTTAACCTTTGCTGGGATTGAACCCTGTACTTACTGAGCTGCTTCTTTAAAGCCACTTCAGCTCCTAATTTGATGATTAAATTTGATACTTTTGAATTAAGTAATTTCGGTGTATTACTGATAGGTGATCATAGACATCGCGAGGTGGATCAAGAAATTCTTGTGGTTCCGGTAACTTAAGTGACTTAATTCTAGTAGATGATGTTCTAAACAACCATACACTGTATAATGACAAGTCTATTCTTATTGATTTTACTATTGTAGTAAAAAAAAAATTGTTAAAAAAAACAACTTGAATGACGTCAAACATTATTATTAGAATTGACAATTACCTCCTACTACTGTTAAATTATAAAACATAAAAGTTTTAATTCCTGTAACACAGGGCCATTATTACCTTATAAAATATACATCGTGATCAATAAATCAATAGTATATTAATTGATATCCGCTAACATATGAGATATGATTCAGTAATTGCCCCATAATCACCTGAAATTAGCTTCTCTTAATTTTCTTATCATGTTCATTTGTATAATTAGATTTTTTGAAGACTTCACTTCTAGGTGAATTTGCAGTGCAATATTACATATCATATGGACTATTACCATTCTGTTTCACTAGCATTTAGTTGTTTAAGAGACTTTAAGGCTAGTTATATGCTCTACAAACTGATATTTGTTAGTATTCTTTTTGAATCTGAGGTTCTGTGGTCATTTCAAGGGTGTTTTTAACGTAATTACCTAGTATATCAAACGATTTATCTGTATGTAGAAATTTTAGTGCGAGTCTAAATAACTTATCATAGTAATTTTTTGCAATAGTCGGATTTAACTTCTGTGTAATGGAGAGCTGTAATTCAATTCATCAACTCGTATAACAAATACCAGTAACTTTATCCTTGCCTTGAAATATAATAAATTGGTTAGTAATTAAATTTTAAGTTAATGAGCTATACAGATAATAAGTACAAGAATATCTGTATAGTATTATCTAATTGTTTATTACAAGATAGGCTGATGACCTTACGAAACCCTGTACATTATCATATCAATAGATACCAAGATTAAAGGGATTATATACTATAATGATATACATCATACCCCCCCTCTTCACTGCTACACATGACCTAGTTGAATATTTTTCATATACGGGTATTCAGAAGTTTTATTGCTGTAGTATTAAGCCTCATGTTTCTCTTGTTAATGTAATCTTAGTCCAATCTCATTTGAATAAACTTGTTTTTGTCCAAATATACATTGAAAAGATATTTGATCTGAGGCAAGTAAAGAAAGAGATTGACCGATAGCCTTTTTGCTCTAACCAATTTTCGTTTATTTTCAAATAAGTAATGATTGAACTTGTCAAAGTAATGATTGAACTTGATAAAGTAATGATTGAACTTGATAAAGTAATTTTTGAACTTGATAAAGTAATGATTGAACTTGTCAAAGTAATGTTTGAACTTGTTGTAAGTAATGATTGAACTTGATAAATTAATGATTGAACTGGTCAAAGTAATGATTGAACTTGTCAAAGTAATGTTTGAACTTGTTGTAAGTAATGATTGAACTTGATAAATTAATGATTGAACTGGTCAAAGTAATGATTGAACTTGTCAAAGTAATGATTGAACTTGTCAAAGTAATGATTGAACTTGATAAAGTAATTTTTGAACTTGATAAAGTTATGATTGAACTTGATAAATCTATCTTTGGAATGTAAAGTTTCAAAGTTTAAGAAAAAACAATGCTTTTGAAAGACAAGGGAAATGTGTTTGAAACAAAAAAAAATGTTCTACCAAACAAAACAAGAAATTCAATCTAGATTTTGCAATTATATTGGGACACATTTATATGGATTACAATTTTACCGTATTTTAGTAAAAAATGCATTGCACAGTCATAAACCTCTTAATGGCACATTAGATTTGTTTAAATTGCTTTAAGACAATGATGGCCAGATTTGTTTCAATCTGAAAGATATCTAAACCACAAATAATTGAAAAACCTTGTTCTGATTGAAATACAATTTGCAAGTCATCACGTTCTCACGTGGTCATAAAAGTTTTTCGATTCTTATTAAAGCTGACTTGTTGTTGAATGTAATTGTTGAATTTCAAAGTATTTCTCTCCATATTACAAGCTATTTTTTTTTTTTCAGGAAATATAGAATACTCCTGTCCAGCTAGTGGAGAATGTGAAATCACTAAAAGAAGACGTAAAGCCTGCCAAGCTTGCCGATTTCAAAAATGTCTAAGAGTGGGCATGTTAAGAGAAGGTAAGAATTAGTTTCATATATCTGCCGTTTTTTTCTCACTACCATATGAATTGCTTTTGAATGACTGTATTGATAAAAATGCCAACATAGTCAATTTTCAGCCGAAATTTATTTTAATACTGGTACCTATAGTATTTTTTTGTCATAAGTCAATCTTAAGACTACTTTAAACTGACATTTTACCAATATTAAAATGATTGGCAAGAGTCTATTTTAGCAATTTAAGTAGAAGGTATTTAATTAATCATGCATGAAAACATCTTTATAAAAGTACTAAGGTCATAGATCAACTTGTATCCTCAAATTACATCATTTTCTATTTATATCTGGTTAGAATTGGACAAACTGCGTTACCAAATGACCTTTTTTATTAGGGAAAATGTCTAAATAAAAATATCTTTCAAACAATCATTGATTAAAAAAGAAAAAGAAATCCATGCGAAATGTAAATGAAGTCAGAAAAATGTCATGAATTTGGGACCTATCTATATTCCTGTCTGAGAAAGGTATCGATTCCATAATCCAAAATCATTGATTTTTTTCTGACTTTTCTCCCAACACGGCACTATACTTGAAAAGATAACTGACTAATCATTGATTGGTCTAAATATTTTTTACTATAAATTACTTGATCTGAATTTTTAACAGTGTTTATTGAAGTGAAGCTTGTAGCTCGACAGAACATAAAGATTTTTAATTCGCTGTTATTAAGTCAAATAAGCCTCAATTTTTATTGACATTTTGCAAATCGTTTCAGATAAATTTTGGATAAAAAATGATGCCAAACAAAATCAGCTGATAGTTGGTACCACCATTTCCTATGTCTTTTTATGTAGAAACAACGTTAAATTGATCAATATAAAACTGCATAATTTCAGTTTGTCACATTTTAGTCAAAATGAGCATTCATCTTTTAACTATCAATCAAGAAAGAAATATTATGATGTGTTATAGAAGCTTAGTGCCTGATTAAGTTTGATTTATTACTTTAATTGATGTTTATTTATTACCTTGATTTAGGTTGATTGATTGTAAGTCAGGAAAAAAAAAAATACTTATTGATCGAATGTTTTCAATAGTAAAGTTCATTATTTTAGATTAAAATAGGTGGTAGTGATTAAGGTCCTAGAGCTCTTGGATCTAAATTCGGGAATGCTTTCAGACACTCAGATAGAATGGTCAGCATTTTGTGCCAAGAAATATTCTGGACAGTCAAAAATGGCAAAGGAATAGAGTGATTGAATGAAAGTCTATTTAAACTGATTGACCTGTCAGAAGGCCTTGATTGACATGAGCTTGGGATATCATTAGATAGTATCATACCATATGCTCATTGTAGGATCTCAAGATATTTTCTCTAATTTACCATTACCAACAAACGTTTTTCTTAATCCGAATTAGTCTGGCTTCTAATTAGCGCTTTACATGAAAATTTCTCATAATTTTTCTTTGGAATATCAATGTTCAATGACTTGTTTCCTCTGTTTAAAAGAAACTTCTGAACTATGAATCTTGATTTGATATCAGAGTGGACCACTTCATGTGGAAGTGGTGTGGCCTTGAAATAATGTCAATTCCCAGGTGATAAGAGCTCATCTCATAATGCCAACATATAATTCCGATACCATCAACTTCTTGTGAGTGTTAAATTGACATTAAATCAGACTTCCTTTCATCAAAGTAAGCAAACTCATTGTATAAGTCGTCTGAAATCAAACCTTGAATAATGTCTTGAGGCTGGATGACTTATTATTATGTGAGTGTTTCCGTTCTGAAGCTAACTGATTCTGGAGTTGAAACCTAAACCTGTCCAGGTCACAATAACTCAACCCACGTGTATTGAAAGGGGTTAAATGAAGATCAGACTCTCTCAGACTAAGTTGTGTTTTCCATGCCATCTGTTTAAGAGGAAGATTTACAGTGTGTTATTATGTATGTATTTAGTTTGAGGTAGCTATATATAGAGTTAGATACCATCAGATAGTTACAGCCAGTTTGCCAGCATGGGAATTACAGGTATCAGGTTCACATACCTACCACATGAATACCTAAGACAATCAATAAACTTCAATACCTTCATTTAAACTTCTTCTTTCTAAACAGTTTTCCCTCCTCTGTTGAGATTACTGCCATGTTACAAAGAAACTTTTTTATTTAGTGGAACTTAATGAACTGATAAAGACCAGCAACACCAAACGGTGTGCAGTGAGAGATATTTTGCCAAGACAGTGACTTAGACTATTCCTTTTGAGATTTTCAACTGGATCTTTAACATTATACACATGCACAGTCTGTAACACATAAGGCCTTGCCTTACTTATACACGATGCTTTGTCATTCCCTCCGACTTGAAGCACTGGCTTGGGGAAGCTTGGTTGAAAAATCACCTCAAACTTTGCTGGTATTGAAACATGGACCTTCAGGCTAGTGAGCAAGTATCTAACTCACTTTGCCACTGCAGCAATTTATTCTGAAAAAAGCAATGTAGTTAAAAATAACGTCCACCTTGAATAAAATAACTGATCTGAGACTATTAATCAAGTTTAATTTAGTGCCTACTTCTTTTAGAATACCTGAAATGGGATCATCAATCAAGTTGAACTATTTATCTGTTAACATCTGTAATCTGCTGTATTTGATTTCAGTAGCCTTCATCTTCTTTCACTTTATTTTTAACTCAACATTCTAATAAAATCTTTCTCAACACACTGGACTTTGTACCAGTATCTTGGAGTTATTTGGTTTTGATCTGATTGAATCAGAAGAAAGACAGATTGTCTTCAAACCCAATAAAACTACTTAAAGCATTCTTTCTTTTGGTCACTATAAATTGGCAATTTTACAATAAAGCGTGTGTGGAGGTAACTGATTTTATGGGAGTTCAAAGTAACATGACTAAAAATGTCCTATATTCATTTGCCAATAATGTGTTCAGAAGAAGCCCCAAAATCTTTTTATTTTGTAAAAATTCTGATCTGTTTGAATGTTAACAGGCAGGCAGTTATGAATACCACACTCGTGGGATATTAAAAGTCTACATATTTAGTTTTCATCTAAGACCAAAATGTATTTTGACACTAATAAAAAAAGAGTATTAATAATTGACAGAAATTATATTGGCCTCTATGTACTAAGTTTCCAATGCTTGTATTAAGAAGGTTTCCATCAACAAATACTGTACACTGTTAGATTGCCATGCATGATAATTGATTTTATTAGATTAACTAGTTATATTGGATGCATTTTAGGTGTGTTGATGTTGCAGACAAAATTCACTCTACATGATCTGATAAATAAAATATCAATTATCAAAACATTGTCAAGTCAAGGGAATTGGATGTGTGTATAATTATTATGCCATACCAGCATATTTAACTTAACTCAAAACTTAAAAGAAAACTCTAATCTTAGATCTTAAAATACAACTGTCAGATCTAAAAACAAAGCAAATACAACAGTTATAAATAGGCCTATCTTAAAAATACAAAAAAGGATATACCGGTACAACTGTTAGATCTAAAAAATCTAAGCAAAAACAACAGTTAAATCTAAAAATCAAAGCAAAAACAACTGTTAGATCTAAAAATCAAAGCAAAAACAACAGTTAAATCTAAAAATCAAAGCAAAAACAACTGTTAGATCTAAAAATCTAAGCAAAAACAACAGTTATATCTAAAAATCAATTATGCAAATAAAATTGTTAGATCTAAAAATGAAAGAAATACAATTGTTAGATCTTAAATTCTAAGCACATATAACTGTGAGATCTAAGAATCCAAAATAGCCTCCTGGTCACAATTGGACAATATGGAACATCCAATTAAAATTTAGCCTGGCTTCAATTAAAAATTTAGTTTCAAATTACTGGTACATATTGTCCCCAGGAAGATTGTGTTTTTTTACCAGGGAATGATCATATCAAGGTTCTTATGCCTTACTTCTTTAAGCAGTTGGCATAAAGTCATTGTGGACTTGTTTTCTCATTTTCAAAAGCTAACAGGGTTAACAAAAATCTAAATGTAAAATGGTATAATATATCTGATAAATTTGGTGCTCTCCAGGAAGACAAATGTGTTGTAATTTACCATGTTGATCTCCTGCAACTGGAATTCATAGTTTAAGTCAATACGAGTTTGAGTTAGCCTTTAGTTAGAAGATTCACATGTAAGTAAGAAATTACTTCTAGCTAGGATTGGGAAAGTGTGGGCTGAAATCATGACCACATGGAGGATTAGGTAGCAAGCAGAATGTGGGTGCCAGCTTTGACTTAAAATTGAATTATTTTCGTAGCCTAATCCTTCATGTTGTTTCCAACAAGCCGATTAGAGAACAGATTAAATAATCATCTCTTAGTAGGTGCTTAAATAGAACCATATGGCATCACAATTAAACACAACTTCAAAATAAGCAATAAATCCTGAAATTATTAACAGGAATTGTAAAAACATTGAAGCTTCAAGATCCAATTGGTTATGGTTTCAAACGATTTTACTTTGTTGGTGTTCATCATAGTGATGGACCATTATTCGCAAATATTCAGTTGTCCATTGCTTATCTACCGATTGTGACAATCAATTGGAACAAGAAAAATCAATTAACTCAAACTCAATATATGCAGTGGTACATTTATGCAATTTTTTATAAAGAGGAAATAAGGAATAACTGTTAAGCACACCCCTTGCAGTAAGCAATCTGTATCCTTGACCACTTGCTTAATTCAAGATTAACAGTATTAAAACTGATTAATAATGATTTAGTCGTCTGGTAAGGTCAAAACGATGTACACCAATAACTGGTGTTGATTTTTAACTGATTTTCCTTCACTTGTTCCTCACAACTCGATGAGATGACCTCAAAACCATTATTTCACATTAGACCTGATCCCAGATCCTCTCAGGGTTACTCCAAATTTTACTCCTCAACTATATTGTTTTCATAAAATTGTAGAAAGCCATTGTTTTTAAGTTATCAAAGAAAAAAGTGATAATGGAATGTCAAAGTTGTAATCTGGGTGAAAAATGTGTATCGCATCTTTACTGACATTTCTCAAATATCCATACACCTACCTAACTCACAGTCTGCCAAATATTGTATTTACCAAGGAAATATCATAGAACGCATCCTTCAACACTTTATACATCATATATTTAAGTTTACAATAGATATGATGGCATTAACATCCAATGTTTAATACCCTCTGTTTGTTATTTTAATCTAGAAAAATGGTTTACAGGTATTGTGAATAATGTGTTCTACAAGAAGTCTTTGTCATGGGCTAATTTTCAAGTTTTGTTAACAGATCCAAAGGGATCGGAATTGAGTATGGGGACTGATTGTTTTAAAGGGAAATACAAACCTGCTTCCCTATGGCATCACCACATCATTTCCTTAACTTTGTAGCTTCTGTCCCAATCCAGGAATCAAAACTCCTTGGCTCCAGAGGATGCACTTATCAAAAGATAGCTTTATCAATCTGTACATGAAATGATAGTATAATCAATGTGTAATTGAAATGCTAGCATTATCAATGTGTAATTGAAATGATAACATTATCAATGTGTAATTGAAATGATAGCATTATCAATGTGTAATCAAAATTATAGTATGATCAATATATGTAATCCAAATGATAGCATTATCAATTTGTAATTGAAATGATAGCATTGTCAATGTGTAATCAAAATGATAGCATGATCAATGTATAATCAAAATGATAGCATTATCAATGTATAATCAAAATGATAGCATGATCAATGTATAATCAAAATGATAGCATTATCAATGTATAATCAAAATGATAGCATGATCAAAGTGTAATACTAATATGATCAATGTGTAATACTTACATGATCAAAGTGTAATACTAACATGATCAATGTGTATACATGATCAATGTGTAATACTAACATGATCAATGTATTCAAAATACAGAAATGATCATTATATTCAAGATAAAAGCATTATTACTCTTATGGAAATGATAGAGGTATTATGGTGGCATTATGCAGTTATGCAATTACCGGTACCTTAACAAAATTGAGTGATGAATTGATCACTTAAAAATGATTTTGCACTCAGGTTTGAAGTAGGCCAAGTTTGGATATGGATGATTGATGTCAAATATAGTAAACAACAAATAGTAGGTATTGTTAAAAATAAGTCACTGTTTGTTTACAGAAGTTATTTTTGACTGTTAATAAAGAGATGGTAGTTGATAAATAGTACCATCTTGTCATCATCAATAACTATAACCAGTTTTACTAATGAATTCAAGGGGTATTGCCTTCTAGATTAGACCAGCAGTTTCAAATAAATGTGATCATCATTGGAAAGGGAACAGTTAGTTTGCTCATATTTTTAATATAAAGTTAAGCTCCAAGCAGTAAAAATCAACCTTCATTTACAAATGGCTGTACTGATGAAAGTTTTATGTCTTGAACGTGTTTGGAAAAGCATCCTCTATTAAGTAGACTTGCTCAATACATCTATCCCTTTAAATCCTGTAGAGTTCAGTGCCAACTTCTAGTCTAAAAATCTGCGAAATCTATTAGCTTTATTTACCAGTCTTATTTTTCTACTGATCATCACAATATTTTTTCTCCAATCACCAGTTAATAGATTATAATGACTGTTGAGTTTCAATTATCTTAAATTATCATTCCAAATATATCAATATAGTCTTGATTAGAAAGTCAGCATGTTGTTACTTTCTTGTTGTAGCCTTGATCAGAAAGACTGCAAATTATAATTTCATTAGTCTTTTGAGCACCTTATTGGGCCAATGATATCAACACACAGGCAATAACGGTGAAATATGCCCAAAACTGATGATTTGATTTCCAACTCTTATAAGGAATCTTTGAGGCATAAGCTGGTTCTTTGAGTTAGTGTTTGAAATGAAAATTTGGCTATGAATTCTTAAAAAATAACACTTGCTTCAATATAAACAACAATCCTATTATATAAATGAACCTAATTGATTTTTTTATAGTTAGTGATTCTACTAGTTGGTACAGTATTATAAATTGTCATCAATAATTGATTAATTTATAGATAAACAATATTAACAGTATTAACTTGATGTGTTTGTTGATAATTCCTATTCTAGTCTGTAATACGTTTGAGAATATCAGGAAATTGAGAGATATTTATCTTTATATGCAGGTCCAATATCATTTTGATGTGAATTGAATCAAAATATAGTTTATTTGAAATGTATATTATGCATATTAGACATTTCTTCCTTCCTCATTCCAGTCCAGAAAACTAGGACATAAAACTCCATTCATTTCATTTTCATTTCACGTTCCTCATTCTAGTCAACTTCGCTGTAAATGGGTATGTACAGATAATCTGGGAAAGTTCCATGCCTAAAGGTTTAGCAACTAAACAACTGGTAGAAAGGATTCTCTATAACTTAAGTAGTTATCCATGTTGGTTATTATAGGTGTTTCTTTCTATTTTTGAGCATTGCTTAACTGCTCTAATCTCCCTTTTTCCCCTCCCAACAATAATTTTCAAGTTTTGATATCACTTCAATCCTAAAATACATAATATATTTGTTAGGATACTACCTGATAATCAGTATTTATTGGATTCGAAGTTATCTTCCCATCTTTGCCTTGTTTAACTGTTCTTTTAGTACAGTATTTAGTCTGTCAAACGGTTAATTATTTTGGCAGTTACAATATGATACCTAGGAAAAAAATATGTTTCTAAGAGACCAACCACTGTGCTAATAATATTAGTTTTAATTGGAGAATAGTTTCATATTAAGTCATTAGATTAATTACTCCTGTAGAATGAGTGCACAAAATATATGGTAACCTATATTCACTTAATGTTCATGTCGACTTTCATTGCTTGAAAATATTGATGTTAAGAAGTAACAGTGTTTTTTTCAAATGTCCATTTTTATTGCTCGAATGTTGATGTTAAGAAGTAACAATGTTTTGTTCAAATGTCCATTTTTATTGCTCGAATGTTGATGTTAAGAAGTAACAATGTTTTGTTCAAATGTCCATTTTTATTGCTCGAATGTTGATGTTAAGAAGTAACAATGTTTTGTTCAAATGTCCATTTTTATTGCTCGAATGTTGATGTTAAGAAGTAACAGTGTTTTGTTCAAAGAAATATCAGAGGACTACCGGTACTCTATTTTTAGCCAAGTCTTTGGACCAACGATTCAAAGCTAGAAGTTTTTCTCCTGCCAGTTCCTTCAAATGGTTTCATTGACAGGGTAAAAGTGTTTCCTGATTTCAATGTTAAATATGACTGTTGAAATTCCTTTATCAGCATTTCCATGAATTTTCAGTCCCATTCTCCATAGGTGACTAAATGTATTAGATTTCAGCTCAGACTGTAAAATGAGTTTGATAAATTCAGTGATGATTGCCTGGACTGAAATTAAGTGGTATTAGTTAATTGATAATCAGAAAACAGAAGGCATTATGGCCTGATAATGACTTGTTTTATGGTATGTGGTATCAAACTAGAAATAGGTATATAAACAATGAAAAATGGTGGCTACTCCTTCAACACTATCATTATACTTCTATTCTGAACTTAGTTTATATCTCCACCAAATAAACAAATTCCACTCTTTCTATGGAATTCCACCAAGAATTGAGAAATATAAACCGCTATAGTATGGTTACTAGGTTACATATTTAAAGGGAAGAGCAATAGAGATTGATATAGAAATTTAGATTTTCAGAACTTAAAAACCAGTTTAAGTCTGTTCACCAACAATGATGGGAAATGTTACCATTCTCTGATTTGATTCATAAGTGGCAACTTGTACCATGTCATCTCCAAACTGGTTGATTGGATAATACCTGATTGACTAAATTACCTCATCGCACACTATCAATGCTACTATAACAATCCTAGAAAGGTGCAATAAAGTAGAACATAGGATTTCCATTTCTTAGATTTTTTATAGGATGAAGCAGAAAAGCAGGTTATAAAAATATTATTATATTTGATGTGACATTATTTGCTGACTCGAGCTTTTAAACTTCATATTTCAATATTGATAATTTCAATATGAAAGCTCTGCTAATTTCACATTTAAATAAATAAAATCCAGTTAAGTTAATGTAGAAAGTTCTATTGATTTCGCAGCGTTTTATTGAAATTTATTGATTCTTTATACAGGAATTAAAAAAGAATATCATTAAATTTTCTTGCCAGCATCTGACTTCTTCTTCTAATCCATGATTGATAGGAAACATTTATTTCAAGATAGTTTCAGAAAGCAGCCAGTAGTAAAGCCAATAAGACTATAATTGATCACAGCTCAAACTGTGTAGGTTGTAAGGATGCCCAGAGTTGGTAGATTGTTGAATTCTCTGGGGTTGTTGTTAGTGCTTTTTCCTTCCATTCTCTTTCTTATGTTCTTAATTTAATCTCATTACTCTATAGTTTTTGGTTTGTTAACAATTAAATTAAAGTAAAAGAAAAAAAAATATATTTTACAAGGCTAACAACTTATGTTCACTAGAATCATATGTACCGGTACTTGCTGGTACTTGGTTAAAAAAAATTTTCTACCTAATTGCAGTTGGTTATGAATACGAAATGAAAGGAGACCTAGTAAGGATTCATAAGAGATTAGAGGCCTTTCAACAAAATAATAAAAGGAAATGTTGAAAAATCCATTTTGTTAGATAAGGCACACTTAGTGGTCCCCAGTTGGTATAGTGTTTTTCATATATTGAAAGATTTCTAATAAACCATATAAGAATTTGTAATTTAAAAGTACAGTAACATTTTGTGAATTCCCAACTCTCCATTTAAACATGCTATATTGAATTGATTTTCTATACTTGTTGTTTTCTGTTAAGGAAAACCATCAATTCACAAACAGATTTCAATCCTTTCTTAGACACCAAAAACATTGTAAATTCTGTAAAATCATTTTAACAAAATTTATCCTTTGCACAGTGAGTGCCATATTATAAATGTATGTCCTAATCTGCTAGATATACATTACCTGAAACAATGCTTCCAATGTTACTGAAGTTATATTAAGTATAAATTTGTGGCCATTTTGAAACAAGACCCAGATTTATCTAAGAAATCACTGTTCTTCATTCTTTCATGATGATGAGATTGTGATTTTTTTTCAGCTTTTGGGACTTCTGGAATGATTAGTATACTTACTGATCAGGAGTGAGAATCTACAGATTATTAGTATTTCAGTATTGATGTATAATAGGATTTGTATTATTATATTTCAGGTGTAAGATTAGACCGTGTCCGAGGTGGAAGACAGAAATATAAACGTGGAATAGATTGTCAACCTGTCTTACAACCCATATATCAAATTAAAAAACCATGTATCGAATGTAAGTACCATCTCTTTATGCATACATTCAAGATTCCTGGCTTTGAAAGTTTCTTCATCGTTGCTATAAATCCCTACAAGTGTAATGTATAAAAGGAAAAGTTCCTGCAATTAGTACATTTATAGAGTCTGAATGGATAGCACAACAAAAATATACACAAATGAAAATGATTCTAAATTGGATCGCAATTCAAGCCATAATAAATGATATCGTTTAAGTTTAAACTTTTTGAAATAGTTACAAATTATCATGTACCTGGTCTTGAATTGCAACAAAAGCTTCATCAATTCACAAATTAAAGCTTTGACTATATAAGTGCTCTAATATTTTTTTCAAGCTTCGGGCAAGGAGAGTATATTGAATATAACTCATTGGATAAATTGTATTGTATTGGTTTATATTGGTTAAAAACTGACATTTTATTGACTAAGGTTTGAGATTCAAACTAAAGACACTAGATCTCATGGAACTGTGATCAATTCAGTATTGGACTTTCGAAATTGTTATATTTGATAATGTTCTACATTAAACACTAATCCCTCAATGTCTGTTTCATTGATTGTATCAGATAGTTACACAGCATTATGTATGGTACCGTAAAATAGTAGTAACTACTAATAAAGTATATATATATATGTATAGGTATTTGAAATACATGTAGTAGGAGTATAGTACAATGACCTAGTAGGTGTATTGAATCAATAATGACAATCGATATCTCAGTCTTTATAGAATTCACATGTGGTGAAAATAATGATGTATAGGAATTTTTTTTCTATTTTAAATCTATTCAGCGTGGGTTTATCTGTATTCATTGACTTGTAAATGTCTCACCATCTAGAAGTTAATGTTCTGAAACTTATTTTATGTTATGTAATAAGGACAGCCATCAGAATTCACTTACTGCTCCTCCAATCACAAGTGATGTTGTAACCAAATTTTAGGTGTAGGAATTTGGCTAAGTACACATATTACATTTTCTGTTATAACTAAGTCAAGAGCAATATTTAGGCCTTAATTCCATTCCACTTTATTTTGCTTTCTTAGGAATTTAGATTATGAATTTCTCTTTTGTGAATTGGTCACGTTACATGTTGGTAATCTTCCTTGTATAAGGAAGTCACTTTGGTTCCAATTGGCGCCAGAATTTCTGTGTTTGGCTGGTTTATGTAAGGTGTTATATAAAGAGAGTGGGAGGAATCAAAATAGATGAGAGAGTTGTATAGAAGAAATCTTATTGACAACAATAACCAGTTACTGCCAAATTTCTCAGTTAACGAGGCCTGACTAATAAAGACGAGGTTGACGTTACTAAATTACTAGCTATTTACTTAATTAACCATGGCATTCTGATGTTATACTTCTTATCAGGGATTGTAACTGAAAATAAACTGTGCTTGTAACTAGTTTAACTATTGGTTATCCTTTATATAGAGTTGAAAGAAATCATTATTCTTAACTTAAAGTTGAGTATTTTGTATTTTGAGTTGATAGTAATTGTTATCCTGAACTTAAAGTTAAAAAGTCATTGTTATTCTTCACTAAGAGTTGAAAGTAATTGTTATCCTAAACTTAGAGTTGAAAGTCATTGTTATTTCTTTACTAAGAGTTGAAAGTATCTGTTATTCTAATTAGAGTTGAAAATAATTGTTATCCTTAACTTTGAGGTGAAAGTAACTGTTTTCCTTAACTTCGAGTTGAAAGTAATTGTTATCCTTAACTTTGAGGTGAAAGTGACTGTTATCATTAACTAAGAGTTGAAAGTAATTGTTATCCTTAACTTTGAGGTGAAAGTAACTGTTATCATTAACTAAGAGGTGAAAGTAATTGTTATCCTTAACTTAGATTTGAAGAAGTAATTGAACATTATCCATGTCTGGTTTCTGGTTTGCATTGTAAAAGTAGATTGTGTATTCAGCAGCAAAGTCTCTCAGATTAAGTGAAATTAATTGACATCAAGCAAATCATACTGATTTGTTCCTAATCGATTGTTAAATAAATAGTTGAGCTATTTTAGAGATTATTTCGCAATGTACTATATTGATATAATAAACCTTGTTAACTATTAAACACTGGTTTTTATGGATATTTTAATGAATACAAATGTGAACTGTTCCGATTATTTCTGTCTAATATGATGAAATGTATTTATTTTATATTTATTTAGTGCTGTCATATAAAATATGATAGGCAACAAGTGCAATATATTGAAGAGTTGACAGTTATTGTTTTTGGCACGATTAACCTTTGAAAATGTATTCATCAATTAACAAGAAAGTTTTTTTTTTTCACTCTGACTTGTTTTGTTTTCAAGTACCGGTACCCCATCTTTTATGTTTCATTACGTAACATTCCTAGACCTTGTAACCTTTAACCTGCTGACCATTGACCTGATTATCAATTCTTCAATTATGGAGGTACCATAATTAATTAGTTGATAAAATATTGATGGTTCATTATTGGTTTTCTGTCGTAATCTTTTTCATCAAGTTTTGGATAAAAGTAAAACATGCTTCTTTAGCAAAACGTCTTTATGTGCTTTTTCAAATCATTATTTGGTCATATCAATTCTTATGCTGTAAGATTTACATAGGATATAATGCAAAAGCACCTCAGATATTAGCCAGATATCCTGTATTTTTAAATAATGCTTACTGCTGGTGTTGCTATGCAGCCATCTTTGTTTTTTTTTTATATTGCTTTTATTTCAATACTAGAAAGTTTGTTTTTGTTAAATTATGCCTACATGCAGACATAATAAAAAAACATTTAAGGTCAAACAACAGGTTACAAGTTCTAAAATATAAAATAATAAATGAAAGTAGTGCGCTAGGTGACAGCTCAGATGGTTTTGACTGACACCTAGAGGTGACAATTATTAAAGAACACGTCTGCACTCCATTCCCTTCATATAGTCTCAGGTGCAATAAAAATGGAATGAATTATTTCCGTTGTGGCAGTCTCAACACCTATCACTGTCAGTACTATGTCAGTTTAGATGATGAACATATTTTTATTATTCCCTACTTCAGCTACTAGTGGTCATTGACCGAATTCATTATCACTATTACCCTACTGACACGCTTACTAAACTAGTCAAACCATTTTACGGTCACTCATTTATAGTGTGCTGTGTGTCTTTTTAGTACATGTACCTAGATATGGTATGAGGATAAAATAACCCTTTAAACCTTACGTCAAGAGAAGAAAAGCAAATAGAAACTTGAGACGAAGTGTCTTGGCCTTGTACAATTTGTTCTTTGACATAATTTCATCTAACCAGAACGTGTTGGGAAATTCAGTAATCTCAGCTGATCACTGTTTTTACGTCATTGTGTAACTCTCCTTTAAATAGTAGATCAGCTGACTGGCTGTCCCTTGCGTCATGCCCTTTCTGGTTATCGACTAGTTTTGACCCCGTTTCGTCATCTTGGTCCAATTTTATCAATGTTATCTAAACACTTGCTCTATCTGGTTTACTTTGGTCCTGAGCAGTTTGGTTCATTATGCAGACTCATTCTTGTCCATAAATGGAAAAGTTTTCTTAGTAGATTGCGTAATTTGGGTACACTGACATCTGTCTTGAATGAAATATGGACTGTATAAGTTGTTTCCTTCTTAAATCATTATACAAAATACTTCATTATTTAAATATGAATTATGGTCATATAGGGCCCTCTTGTCCATTCATTGTTCTCTAACAGTAAATTTGAATAAAGACTTTTTTAAAAATTAATCTTGTTACTTCAATTTTGAAGTCGAATATGATCATTTTTCTAAGAAATAAAAAGTTTCCAATCAATGAAATTGCTCTTAGTTATTGATTCTAAAGGGCTGGAGCCTGTTTCACACTAACTTAACTTAGGTTGATTTTAGTATTCCAATGGTCAAATTGGTTAATCACTAAAATTGAGTTTTTATCTACCAAATCAGGTTACTGTATTTCTTAAAATCTTGATTTTATCTTTGTTAAAATTTTGTGAAACAGGTCCCAGGTCAAGTAGAATTTGTTACTGAACATATTTTTACAGAAAAAATAAGATGAAAAATCCCATGTATCAGCAGTTTTATCTGCTGTGGCATTTATCAATTTTTTTTAAGGCTTTACATTAGTTAAAGATTTTTTTATATTTTTCAGCTGAGAATAGAGTTCTGTCCACATTATTAACATTAGAGTCTCAGTTAGATAAACTGTATGCTTCACCTGATCCTAATGCTCCTGAGAGCGAGGTGAAATTTAAGGCAGCTGTATCGGACTTAGCCGATAGAGAATTGGTCATCACAATTAGTTGGGCTAAACAAGTTCCAGGTAAGTTTTTGATATTGAAAATTATTTACATGCATGTTTGATACATAATTCATGGGCTGAATGTGAGACCGGACCATGTCCTTGTGTATTGGGCCTAATTCTGACCCATGTAAAATAAAGAGTTTATTATTTTTATTATTATAAGACTAATATAGAAATTAACATATTAAAACC
Organism: Nipponacmea schrenckii; assembly: GCA_030562195.1. Taxonomy (NCBI): domain Eukaryota; kingdom Metazoa; phylum Mollusca; class Gastropoda; family Lottiidae; genus Nipponacmea; species Nipponacmea schrenckii. The sequence continues at coordinate 19,451,964 of CM060199.1, forward strand.
AACTGTGGATTTATTTCATTCAGTTCAGTGCAAATAGGACTTTCACCTGCCTTACCTATCAGATATAATTTCGGGGGATGAATTTACATAAATTATTGCTTATATTATCTCTTTTTTCAAACTGTCATCATATGATGATATCAAAATGAGAATGAAGTAGAAATATTCTATTTCTAAATTCAAACCCAAACTGAACAGGTTACAAACTAGCAAAATATGCATTTTTGTAAATATTGAATGGATTTGGCAATGTAACTATTATAATGATGTCACATTATTGTAGTGGCATTTCTATGTCATTTGCCTGAAAAATTTGATTGAAACGTGTCAGCAATTAAATGATTTATTTAGATAGTGGAATGGATTTCTTATTGTATTCCTTTTGAAACTATCATTTATAGACATATATATACTCTTTTTTAACTTCTAAATACATATACATTGTAATTGATATATAAGAGAGGCTCATCCGAGAAGTGTAATGTATGTATTAAGCATATTAATAAAACATAGAAATTGTTAGCCTTTATTGAAGCTCAACAACACATCAAAATTCAAAAAAATGCAATAGGTGAATTTTTAATGAATAATAACATTATAAACTTTAGTATGAATAATTTATTTTTTGATAACTTATTCTTCACAATATATATACAGGGATCTGTTTATATTGCTTGAATATTATAACATAATTTTGTATCATGTTGTGTATTTAACATAATTTAACATATTTTGAAATATTTACATAACCTTTTGGTAACATAATTTACATATCTTCTTTAAATTAGATCATGTTTTTTTAGGAATCCGATAAATATTTAAAGGTAGCCTTTCAATAAAATTTAGTCAAAAAAAAAAATCATGTCCAGAGACTAAAGAATTTATAAGATCATTAAATCGGCATATGGTCATAAGCAGTATATTCTCTTGCAAGATTTTGAATTCAAATGAGCTTTTTGTGTTTATTAGGTGCAGAAGCGTAGGATGTAAAACTCCATTTATATCAATTTCATTTCAAATGAGTTTAACTAGAGCTAGTAATGCAGTACCGGTAACAATCTTTTTACAAATTATGCTTTAAAACAAATGAAAGCATAGTATTGAAAATCACTACAAAAATGTTTGACAGAGACACAAAGTTGTATTTTATGTTTCTTAGTTTCTGCAAGTTAAGCGATAAGTTAATATTAAACCTACTTGAGTCCAAATAGTAAATTACCTTTCAGCTCAATCTTCTGGGTCAGTGAACATAGCATTGCTTCTTCTTCCCAATATTTTTATTTTTTTATTGATTTTGATATCAAAAGTGATTTTTCACATAGGTAATTAGATTATTATTTCAGAAGGGACCATTAAAACATAAATTTTGGCCTCCGTCAAGGCAACCTCTAACATGAATCTAGGTCACCCAAATGAATTTCAGCAACTGCTATTTTTTCTCCTTGCTACGGTATTAGTATATGGTATCCAAGATAAATTGAGAACTCAGTGATTGGTAAAAAGGGAGTGTAGACAGAAAATAAATTTCATGAAATTAGCTGCTGAATCTATGTAAAAGTTCCAATCTTAGGAAATGACAGATGTTTTGTTATGATAAGACAACAGGTGTAAGGAACTATATTTTTCTACGTGTAAAAATACACCATTTTTACTACACACCAATATGACATGACCTCCTTTATTGTAATGAACCTACCAGCTGTTGTCAGGCCTTCATATGATGTCAGTAAACTTCATTCATCAATGGTTTCTTTACCATATATGGTATGAAGCAGCCATATTGCAAAAACATGATCAGTGTAAATCAAAATCCTGTATTTTTATTTTATTTTATATTTTAACTGCATTCCAAATGTTATTCTAGAAGATACTAGAGTGATTAAAATATATCTTAAAAAGGAAATTTTGATAGAAAAAATAGAGATTTCGGACTTTCAAGGTCAATAAACAGATATTTTTTATGGATTTTATCTTTTTTTTGTTTTTTGTATTGGATTGATGTTATCAATGACAGTATTATTATTGTATCTCTGAAGTTCCTGAAGTGTTTTGTGAAGAATTAATCTCATGCAAAAAAAATATCAACAAGGCTAAAAAATTTCAAGGACTGTTTTTCAAATCATTCAGTGACATTAAGAAAACATCCTTGTCAATGTGGGTTTTATTTTTTATTGAATTTTTATTTAATAAAAGAAAATTAAAAGTGTTTTATGATTAGATTTTGCTATTGTATTAACTTGATGTCTTGAAGGAATTACAGGAATTGTGTATAGCACGGAATAGACTTGATTCCAACAATGAGTTATTTGGTACACTCAGCTACATAGAAAGTTTCCATGCAGTTAGTCATTTATCAAAGTTACATTTAATTATAGCATGTAGGTAATTATTTAATCAATTTCTGGTTTAAAGCCACCATGTTCAAGGAAAGATAGACAATTTATGTTTTCTTACACTGATAAAGGAACCAGAAATGTCATGCCCTAATATAATGTTAATCAATATGAGCTTTAAAGATGCAGTGAACATTTTAAAAGGGTTACTTTTCTTTGAAAGAATCCATTCATTTTACATTAGTCTGTAGAAAATGTAAGGGGATATTCACATCTAAACATTGCCTCCAACAACTGATAAACTAACTTTAATTGTCAAGGCACCGAAAAAAAATGTGTCTTATTCTCCTGAAAAATATATGGTGGAAATTTAAACTGATGTTGGTTTCAAGCTGTTGGCATTGTCACTATCAGTTAATGATGATATCATCATCATCATCAGTAACATCTGTACGAATGAAAAATGTTAATTAGGTGGTAAAACAATAAGGGCTTAAACTTCCTCAGTTCTTTTTTTTACCTTAAATGACACCTTCTGCAAGTTTATTTCAAGAATAATAGTGTTTGTTATTTTGGTCAAAAAGTAGCCTGGTTTTTCTATTTGATTCTGATTCAAATATGGTTCAGTATTGGCCCCCACACTTAATTACCAGATTCATAATTTAGTAAGCCCCATTTGATTCTAAAGGCTTATTTTATGATGACGTAGTTACTGCATATATTCTCCTTAAATAAAACACATGAAATTGTTAAAAAAAACATTATGAAATAACTACAGTGCTTATCCTATTTTAATAGCCTTTTATTACTGTCTCGATGACGTAATCTAGCTCTTTATTTTTTATATTGAACTAATATCAAGCTATAATTGGTTACAGATTAGTGATATATTTAAATAATTGTTAAAACAGTACTGTATTTGTCGAGTAAAAAGCTGAATAGAATTGTCTATATTTGGACTAAAGTGTAATATAGAAGCATTTATTGAACACAGAATTGTGAAATTGTGATGATGAAAGACGCAAGTGTATATTTTTGTCTCCATAATTTATTGCTTAAGTTGTCCATCCATGTCATAAAAAGATACCAGGATTTGTTTGTCAGGGAGGGGCCTTGTTCTCCAAGAGTTAACTGAAATAAATTCCCAATTTGAAGAAATTATATATACATAATCTAATCAAAGTAAATTTACAATCCATTTAGTGATAAACCAATCAGATGTTTGTAACACTAATATCAATTTTGAGAAAAATGTCTTAGGACAAATTCTATTCATTCATTCATCATATAAAAATACACTGTTCAAAATTGATTTGGAAGCCTTTACCAGTCTTAACTTGAAGGAGAAAAGTTCGATCATACCCGGGCACCTTTATCTCAGAAACATAGCCAAGCTCAATCAGTAAAAGTGACAACAGCTCACCATGTGAAATTTATTAGGCTTCAAATACTGGAATGTCCAGAATTACATGTATCTGCATGTGAAGATTAGAATGACTCATCTTTTTTGAGATCCCATTCCACCAGGGCTGTTGATTTATTTTTTTCCCAAACAGACAATTTTTGTTGATGTCAGAACTATTCAAGTACTATTCAATTAGTATCCAACTGTAAAGTGTTTATTAATGCCATGAATGTTCGGTAATATTCATCATTGGGCCTTAAACTTTCTGAACTTATACGTTTATTAAATTCCCATTTAAGGTACGTTTAAGAGGTTTATACAGTTGTCATGCTGTAATGCAGACAATACTGACGACTATTTACATTAAGACCCAAGTCATTCCACGAAACATGGCCATAATATACTGATATAATATATATATACGGTTGAGCAAAGATATTTCTTCACATTCAAAACATAGAGCAATGCTGTATGGTCAAATTAACCTCATACAGGAATTAAATGAAATAAAATAACCAGATATTCCAGTGATTACGGAAATTGCAAACAGAAATAGAAGTGATTGTTACTAGGTCAAATTGAATTGTAGAAATCTGATTCTTATACAAATAATCCTGGTATAATACCTGTTTAACCTAGATTTGATCAATTCTTATACAGGTGTGATATATTAGGAATCCTCGAATCTGCTAATATTGCTAGAAAATATAATATAAAGATATTTTTCTTGTTACAATCCAATTGTATTTGGTAATTAAATTCCTTGTGATTTGAATCTTGTAGTGATTTCTGTTTTATCAGATGGCTGAACATGTCCCATATTAATGTGACTATTAAAAAACATTATAGATATATATGCCAGATGAATAAATAACTGGCATCTCTTAGTAAATATCTTGTTGAAAATCTGTTAGTACTTACATGTATTTATATTTTGGAAATATTTCTTATCTTTTTCAGGTTTCACAAGTTTAAATCTAAGTGATCAGATGAATTTATTACAACACTCCTGGCTGGAAGTTTTATGTTTAAATTTGGTCTACAGATCTTGTCCATATAGCGGTTACTTATGTTTTGCCGAGGATCTGAAAGTTGGCAGTGATTTGGTGAAAACGTATAACGTACCACCTGAGTTTGATAATTTAACACGTAAACTATGCAAGAAATTCACCCTATTGGGTGTGAGTAAAGAGGAATATGTCTTGCTCAAAGCCATCACTCTTTGTAACATAGGTAAGTCTTTGAATTTGTTCATCATATCATTAATAATTCGAATAGCCTAAAACTCAATTGTATCATTATATAGGGTTAAACTGATTCCTCATTCATTGTTCAAAGATAAACTGATTCCCCATTCATTTGTAAGGATATACTGATTCCCCATTCATTGTATAAGGATATACTGATTCCCCATTCATTGTATACTGATTCCCCATTCATTGTATAAGGATATACTGATTCCCCATTCATTGTATAAGGATATACTGATTCCCCATTCATTGTATTAGGATATTCTGATTCCCCATTCATTGTATAAGGATATACTGATTCCCCATTCATTGTATAAGGATATACTGATTCCCCATTCATTGTATACTGATTCCCCATTCATTGTATAAGGATATACTGATTCCCCATTCATTGTATAAGGATATTCTGATTCCCCATTCATTGTATAAGGATATACTGATTCCCCATTCATTGTATAAGGATATACTGATTACCCATTCATTGTATAATAATAGACTGGGTCCTCATTCATTGTATATGGATAAACTGATTACTCATTCATTATATGAAGGATAAACTGATTCTGCATGTATTATATAAGGAGCTTTAAAGAAAATGGATCTGACAAATAATCAGTTTGAAGTAAAAAATGATAATGCTAATTTTGGCATTTAGGTAAAATTTTCCTTGTTGAGCACTGCATTCCCTCTCAACTCAAAATAGTTATAACAATCTGAGCAATTGCTTAAAAAGTCAATACAAATATATAAGGATGTGCATATCGGTACAAAAAAGCTTTAGGCTGTTGATTGTAATTATTTGACATCTAGTTGAAAAAATACATCACCAGCATTGAACTAATATGACATGTAAACTGCACTCTAAATAAACATAATAACACACAGACAATAGTGCATGGTGTCTTAGTCAAATAACAGATAACTACAACTACTATCACTGAAACATACTGAGCAAATATTTTCATTACTTGTAGAAAATATCCTGTTCATTTTGAATGTATAACCATTCCCAACTCGGTAAATAGGAAATGTAGTTTAAATAAGTTTATAACAGGATATTAACATTGTGCTGTTAACAGTTTGCAAGATTCAGAAATATAAATGGTCATTTATGTCAAGATATTGCCAGTATCGATTCAATTGATACTTCAGGTATCTTGTAATGGAATCCTTAACATTTTTGCCTTGTCTTTTACAACCCAAATGATTCAGGATTAGGATTCCTACTGTTTGCATACTTGGTAATGATTTGACGGGTGTACAAAGATTTCAATATTAACATTTTGATTTCCTCAAGGCTAATAGGTCCCTCAAATATTCTTGATCATTGGTATACACCAGATGAAAAACATGTTATTTAAGTTTACAGTTTTATAAAAAACAATTATGAGGGTGATAATAACATTCAAGGAAATACTAGGTGTTAAATGATAGTCATGTATAATTTGTTATAAAGTGATTGATAGAGTTAAAATATAAGACCAGGAATTACACTCTCAAATTACTCTGCCCAGTCTTCCTTATGTAACTGTGTCAAATATTCCACTCCTACAGTGTAATTTATGTGGTATATAAGCCATTTAATTTAAATATTGAATTGATTAACTGGGTAATAAGATTATTTAATATTAAAAGCCTGGTAGAAGGAAATGAGGAAATAATATGCATTAATAAGAGATTTAGTAAAATTATATGATATTAATTATTATGTGAAACTGTAACTTAGTGCCAGAGTTGAATTATATCCACTATTGTTATATTGTAAACTACAGTTATTCAAAAAAGGAAGATATGCAAATTGCTTCTTTACTAAAACCTAAGCCTTAAGCAACATTTAGTATAAGTACCATTATAATATCACATTGTGTTTTCCTTCACAACAGCATTCACTGAAACTAGAAAACCTTCTTTGAATCCCTTGTAACTATTTAACCTTCGATCGATTATAGTCCCAAAACTAGTTTTCTAAACAATTCAAAATCTGAAAATGAGCCTATAAGAAAGCTAGAAAAGTATTCATTAACATGTTTGATATTTGGAGAGCCTTTAGGCAGTGTGATTCTCATTAAAATGTAAGTTTGAGTGTGTCTTTCTTATTGGCTATGACAGATATGTTGGATGTTTGAATTAGGTTGTTTATTGTTGAAAATTTGCACTTTGACTTAAAATTTATTTAAATTTATGAGCATATTTCTGGTAGTTATTTAAATAATTATTTAAAAAAATATATTTTTATTGTTATAGATGTGGTAGCAGAAGTGACTGATACCGTACGCTGTCTACAAGATAAACTACAAGACTCATTAATGGAGAATATTCGTCAGCGACATGGTGGAGACATGAAAAGATTGGGACAATTATTTCTCCTTCTTCCACCCATAACTCACATCAAACTTCTCGCCAAACAATTCTGGTTTGACATGAAAAAAGAGGGACGTGTTTTGATGCATAAATTATTTCTAGAAATGCTTGAAGCTGATTCTTGAGGAAGGTTGAAAAAGCCAAACCCATGGCTTCCACCCTTTTAGGAGACACTTACAATAATTAGGCTTAGAAGATATTTTTTTTGTTTAATAGAATCGTCATTATTGTGTATATAGATACCAAAATGGCGGCACCCAATGAAGAACATGCATGGCAAGTAGGAGTGCAACCTCGACTTTTGGAGTGATTAATTGTAGACTGTGTAGTAGAGACAAGATTGCAGGATTGTTATAGTGAAATATTTTGTGGGTAGAGGCTTCTGCCATGATGTGGAAAATTGGACACGAAACATTGATTTTATTGGATAAGCAATCTAATGGCTTTTTATTCATAGTTAATTTAGTTTTATATATAAATAGTATATAGCGTTTGCATTTTTTGTTGGTGAAATTTATTTTGATTAAAAAAAAGTCGAAAAATGAAAATATGAAAAAAAAAGAGATGTGAGAGAAGGACATTGGTGTGAATTTATTACATTGAAATAACAGTGTAATGTTTTGTTGTATGGAGACTACCTGATAGAGCTTGACATACCAAAGCTTAGAACAGTTCTAGTTAGACCATGCAAAAGAAATAACTAGTTTTTCAGGCCTATGTTATTTTAGATAGTGTAGAAATCATGTCAGCCTTTAGATGCCTGAAAAACTGGTCATTCATATTTGTGGCCTTAATCGAGACAACTTTTTCTTAAATTTGATTCATTTATATATACCTATTTGAATGGAATCCTCAAAATAGCTGTATGAGTGAAAATATTAGAAAAATACTATCAAGTTTAAAAAAAAATATTAAATCAAAAACCATATTCTGAAATGGATGATAATGTGAACAAAATTAAGAAATATAGAATAATTTTGAGTTATATGATGTATATACATGTAAGTAAGAATTTTGAGCACAAATGAAGGTCTGAATGGCAAAATGAATATATAAATGAATCAAATATAGAATAATATTGAAATATTAGTTATTAGTTACCAGTATAATTTATCATTCCTGAACCCATCAAACTATACGAAGGTGGTATTATTTATCAATTATTATTAACACTATTATTAGTTATTTTTATTTTTACCAATTGATTTGTTATAAGGTCTTAACAAAATAACTCCTTGTTTTTTCAGATATTCGTTTTATAACCTATAAAACAGGGAGTTATTAAGAAATGTCCTTCAAATTTTTTTCCCTTCCAACCTTGTAGGAAATATATTTTGTTATTATTGTAATTAATTTAACAAAATAAACATGTTTATAAAGTTACATAATAAGGGTGGAAATATCATGAACTATTTATTCAAAAACATCAGGTTGTGTCTCAATTCATATAGAAATCAAATCAAATTTTCTTCCTCTTTTTTTTTAGGCTGTTGTCCACCATTCACACACACACACACACACACACACACCAATACATGCATATACCCATTTTTATTAAGGCAGCATTAAAATCATTGTATTTTAACATCAAGATGGAAATAATAACAGCATTTATTCATAATAACATTGTCAGTTGTTAAAGCATAAATTTCAAATGCTTCTAAAATCTGATGAAAATATTGTCAAATTCTTAATGCTTCCATAACATAAAAATGAATATATCTCAAAAGTATGTAATAAGATCAAATCAGATTTTTGCAAAATATTAAGAAAAATTATTAATTTAGAATAAGAGAAATTGTCACTTTCCTATTACATGTATATAAATTTAGAATTAGCAAAATAATTAAATTTAGATAATTGAATATCAGCAAATATAATTTTTTTTGAAAAAATTAAAGAAATCTGAAAAGGTTGATTTGTTATGTTTAAATTTTGAAAACTGTTTCAAATAACTATTTGGAACAAATTTTTGAATTTGTGCAGGTTTTTTTTTTTCACAGAACAAAACAGTTACCAATACTTTAAGATCTGAACATTCTTTTGTCAAAATTATAACATAAAAATACAAGATAATAGCATAAAAATACATGATAATAGCATCAGATTACAAGATAATAGAATAAAAATACATGATAACAGCATAAAAATACATGATAATAGCATAAAAATACATGATAATAGCATAAAAATACATGATAACAGAAGTTTAAAACAACATTATTTCAACTGTTGTTGTTATTCAGAAAAATTGTAATTGTTCTTCCAAATTGTTATGCCATATCGATTTCTGAAAATGCTATCAAAAAGTTTTTTATTACATAATTGTTATGACCTTCTAGTAGAAATATTTATACTTAAGACTGCTTTTAAATCAAATTTAATCATCACTTATTGAAGGGATTCTTGACATTTGTGTGTAGCTGGAACCATTTTTGGAATTAATTCTGAAACTTTGAAAGTCTCTCAGAATGATTCTAGAAGAATAATTCCAGCTAAAAAAAACTAGAAAATTTTGTGGTATATCTCTTCAATTCTTTCATATCTGTGAAAATCTGCGAAGTTGATAAAGAGATGTTTAATAAATCATTACATTTTGTGTGAAATGCAGTAGTGACATACAGTAATTGTATTATCATATATTTCAACGTTGAAATAGTCTAATATTTCTTTTGTTTTAAATGAGGCTTTTTCTCATAATCAAGGTTTTTTTGTGTTTTTGGTAGAATGTTTGTTAAAGTAGTTGTTGAAGTTTTCAGATTTTAATGTACATATATATTGAAGTTAGTTTGAATGTATATATTTAATGTGAATACACTTGGTCTAATACGATCAAAATTTTTTGCAAAAAAAATTGGTAAATTATGTTATATATTCTAGTTGCTATTAGATGTTATTATGTTCACCTTTCATAAAACTTAAAAACTTCCCTCCAACTTAGTCAGAAACTTGCTGATTCATTTTCTTGCAATTGGTAGTTGAAATCTTCAAAAGGTAGTAGTTGTTGACCCTAAAGACAAGCAACATGTTCTGGATTACAACCCACTCTTATATGATACAAGTATTTCATTAAGTGTCATATTTCATCTCTGAATATGACCCAAAGTAAGACATGATAACATTATTTAAATCAAATTTAGTAACACTGCCTAAAATAGACTCATAAAATTTAAATTTAGATACAACAATAGTCTAGGTTAACAGGTGACATATGACCAATCAAGTCTTGAAGAGATAAGTTAATTTGTTCAAAATTATCCAGGCTCAGTAATTTAAAATGCACCATAAAATTTATGAGATTAAAATTTTGGCTTCACTTCAGTAATGTGACAGATTTATTCATATCTTATGTCATTTATCATTTTATAAGGTTTAAAATATGAAGCATTTGAAAATTTTCCATTCAAAAGTTAACAACTTCATTTCCTTTTATGGTCAAAGTTATGAGGGGATTGACAAATATGTTGAAATTGTTGCCTTACCTATATTATTTTTTTGCCGCTCTTGAAGGATTGTTGGCAAATCTTTGAATTAATTACTATAGTAAATTGACACGGAAATTTAGATAATAAAAAAAATATCTAGGTATGCAAGGTTTGGTGTCATGAAACACTTCCAATCAAGGCAAAAAGCAATATCAGTTTCTAAGTTTATTATTATCAAAGGGCTTTATATTTCAATGGTTCATTAGACTTCAAAATTTTGAAAATGTTCAGTCATCTTATGGATATAAAGCCTTAAGTTGTAGTTTTGTTGTTGTTAGAAACTAATTCTTATTTCCTTAAAGGAACAGTTATAAATTATAGTTAAATATTGTTCATAAACACACTCCTTTACCAGTTGATATCTTTCTTAAAAAAAAATTGTTAAAAAAAAATTTGTTATAAAATTTTAGATTTTTTATTGAAATTTTGTGAACTAGTTTATAAATGAGAACTGTTTTAGGCTATGCATGAAGAACAGGAAATGAGTTTTTATAGAGAAGTATTCATTGTTAATTGTTATATTTTTTGTCATCTTTTTAGAGTTGTGTTTTAAAGGTATTTTATCCTGGACAATATTAGACAGATAATATATCAATAATTTAGTCCTACCTCAAAATTGGGAAAAAAAATCTCAGTAAAAACATATTTCATTTTGGAAATTTAAGTAGAAAAGTTTTACAGTAACAAAAAATAGTTTAATTTACAGCAAATCATGATGGTAAATTATGTGGGCAACCAAATTTTGCTGTGATTATTGCATTTAATACAAGCTAGCATGAAAATTTTGTATTGGCGGATGGTGGTAAATTTCTACTCTGTAAACTTTGATATTGGCATATGGCAGTTAATTCTGTAGGCAACTGCATTTTGATATGATTCTTGCATTTTTTGTAATCAAGCTTAAACTGGGATGAGTTGTATACCTCAGCCAGTTTTTATCAAGATGTTTACCTCAAGATCAAAATATTATTTATTATGTGGGCAAAAATATAATTGCAGCTAGTTTCCAAAGGTTTGTTGATTGTATTCCTCTAGTTGTGACAATTCCTTGTCAATGTTCCCCACCTCTCCCTAACATTCCTACAATGTTCTAGTGTGATGAATATATATATACCCACCTATGTTAATCTATATTTAAAGGATATGTCCATTTAATTTAGCTTTTTCATTAAACATTTTCATTTCTGCACTGTACTGATTTGCATTAGGCATGCCTTGTGAAATTGTTCAAAGATCAAATGATGAAAACATTAATAAGGTAGAAAGCTAATGATTTTATTTGAAATGTATCCTTGAAAAGCTCAAGACACATCAAACACATATCAATTAGCCTGTGATGTGTATCTCAAGAATATAATATAAAATTGTTGATGATGCTTTTATAACCAATAATAATCATAATACAAGGATACGTAATAAAGATAGTATTTATAAAGATATAGATATATACATTATGTTTATTTATTTCTGATATACAACTATAATATATCTCAGGAGTAGAATTGATTATATTTTGGTCTTCTAGAAATTCTTCATTTAACACAATGTAATTTATTTCCTTCTTTTCCTTATTTTACATTAACACTTGAAAATGGGGCTTTGAAGCAAATTTTAGAATATCATACTGATATTCAAATTATCAAAATGTATCTCAGTAAATTAGAAAATATGATAAATAGTTATATATAGGTGAAAATATATTTGTATGTTGAATAGCATCTTGTACATATACCAATTAAATACTGTTTTTTTCATCTGACCAAATAAGAATTACTTCAGGTTATAGTTATATATGATAATTGATAATACAACTGAAGTATTTCACTGATTATGGTCAAATTCTGAAGGCTCTAAATCAGATTCAATGACATCAGGTTGATTTAGATAGGATAACCCTTTGAACAGAGCTGTTGATCTACTGGACACAATATTAATGCTGCCATGACGTTAGTTAACTAAATATGTTTCAACTTTTACAGAATTGAGCTCTGAGCTTGAGTTTTGAGTGTTCAAAGGGTTAAGCGCTTTCATACCCTTGTCCTTTTATTAAGTACATGATATTTGTATATCCCTGTGACAAAGTAAAAAATGGCTAACCTAGCATTTATGTCCTCCTACAAGTCGATCTGGGTTCAAACTAACAGATAATTAGTACCGGTATATATATCTTCTAGCCAGCTCATAATTCGCTGTTAAATGTATGTAAGCATAGTGCATTTCAGTGTTTTTAAGTATTATTTTGCTTTCAGCTTTATTATGTCTATGTATTATATATGGCTTTTAAGTATTATGTATGTATTATATATATATGTATTATATTGGTTGCTTTATGTTGGTTTGACAAAAAATAATCATTCACAAGAATTTGAATTTTTCTTTACGGGATACATCGTGTGATCAGCAATCATTTGCATTGCCATCATGAAAAATCTGACTTCTAGTTCAAGCATATACAATAACAAAGCTTGCCTAATGGTTTTTAGGTCCCAGTATTATTTTGAATGTCAACTTGACTTAAAAGGCAAATTGAGGCAACCTGGGATGTATTCCTTAAAGACTGTAAACATGCCAGTTGAAGTTGCCATCCACCTGTTTAGTGTAGTTTAGGTATAATGTTCTTTGTAGCATCAAGATACATGTATATAACACTTGTACAAATGTTCATTACTCCAATCATTGAAACACACTTATTGGAGAGATAAAGTCTTCAAAATATTTGCATATCCAAGTCATATTCATTTCTCAAATTCTCAGATTTTCGTTCAGAATGTAATAATGATTTATCGGCTGGAAAAGCAAATATTTAGACGACTTTATCACTTTAAAGAATATTCACCATTGAAGACATAGCTTTCTTTCATTTTTAATATTATGCAATTACTTGTTGTCTATTTGGCATTTCCCCATATATAACTGCCGCTTAATATGTGTGTTAAAAAATTGTTTTTAATTTTTTTTTTGTTAGATGAAATCGAAATTATTTCAAAATGATGAATTTTAGTTTTAAGAAAAACAATTATTTGAGATCAACTTTTTTTTAGACGAAGACAGTCACGTAGAACTATATGTAATTATAATGGTGGAAAATTAAAAAATGCAGCTGAGCTTAAAACTGTATAATTATAGTCTATTTAAGTAAATTTCAGAATGATAAACAAGTTTCTATATAAGAAAAATCGATTCTGGAAGGACTTTTACAATTTTGTTTTCGTATTGTTTTTTTTTTTTTGTTTTTTTTTTCTTATGACATAAAGGTAGATGAGCTATTGTATATTGTACTGTTATAATATTGTGTGTATTTATTCGGCCTTATTTTGGCAATGTAGAGTGTAATTTTTTCTTAAGAATAATCTTCTTTTCACAGACGTTTATTTTAGATGTTGATTTCCTGTTGAAATATTTATCAATCGTTCTCTCTGATAAATGATATGACTGGTTTCTTGAGTGTATATAGCAATAAATGATGAAATATTTACCTTTGATTTCTGGCTTTTTTTATTGGCGCTGGTCATAATGCTTGGTGGGAAGGGTCCGGATTGTGTCCATACTTATTCACATATTAAGTGAAATCTACATTGAGCATATTGATTAGATCTTGGATGAGTTGCACTTCACGGTTGCTGATCAGTTACTGTCCTTGACAGAAGATAATCTCCCATATTGATTTAGTCTTGGATAAGTTGCATTTCAACAAATATTCTTCAGGGATGCTGATCAGTTACTGTCCTTGACAGAAGATAAATTGCCATATTGATATAAGCTTGGATGATTTAAATTTGAACAATATTCTTCAGGGTTGTTGACCGGTTACTTTCCTTGACAGAAGATAAACTGCCATATTGATATAAGCATGGATGATTTGGATTCGAACAATATTCTTCATTAGTGGTCGGTTATTGCCCTTGACAAGTTCAAATTCTTGGTTACTTGGTTTGAAAGGTATGTGCTTTGATGAAGTCAGAAACTGTAGAATTAAGTGGGATATTCCGATGGTAAAAACCCTTCAACTTGCTGAGCATTTGATACGGAAATATCCTCAGAAATGTAGCTGTTTTAGTAATTAAAGTAGACACGAAATAATTTTGAACTTGTTATTTATCATCATTTAAGTTATTAGCAAGATTTGACAAAGCAGCGTCTAGACGAATGATGTATACGAAAGACTACCGAACTGCGGACATCAATCGATGATCATGACCTTCCATCCGTTTTAATTCTGTCGTACAATGATCAGTGAACAGATATTCCAATAGACAGCAATATAAAAATTTTCACCAACTTTCAATTATTAAGACATGATTGTATAAATCTGATAATGTAATAGATCTGCTTTCTCTTTAGAAAGTTCTTTAGTTTGAGTGTATCCATGTATATTATGAAATATGTATAGAGAACACTGAATACTAGTATTTCAAAATAAGATGTCTAAAAACGGGCTGTGGCCTTTCCATGTCAAGACCAAGTATATACTTTTACGTACACAGAGCCTTGAAAATCTTTATGCTTTAAATGCAGTTGAATACTTGTTACTGCTTAGGAGTGACGACGCGAAATGTTAAATTGCAGGAAAATCGGGTGAAGGTTTTAATTCTGGTAAGTGAAGAGCCAAGAAAATACAATAATAGAAGACAAAGTACCACACATCCTAATTTATATTATACAATATAATAAAAACATGAAATGAAAGTCTCTCGCTTAAAAAGCACTATCACGCCCAATCAAAGTAGCAATTAGTATTATCTGGAACAGGTAATTAGTACCTACTATGTTTATTTGCTATGTAAATATTTAATAATGTATCATAATTGGAATCAGGTATAAACAATAGTTAAAATATAATTATAACCAACACGTGTTAAATCATCTCCACAATGTCAAGCTATTGCGAGGTGCATCTAATACCTTGACTGTCATTGCCAATTTATTTGTATGACTGAAATCTAGCCAGGAATGGCTATATGCGATAGCGTACGAGGAGATAGGTGGCAATTGCCAGACATGGTGATGATTTAACAGTGGTCATATAGCATTTAAAAAATAGTTTGTTTGAAGTCGGGAAGCGATGGTCATAAAGTCATAACCCGGCATAATTCGATATCTTCTAGTCCAGTCGTTCAGATGCAATATTTAAGTAATTTCAGAAAATGCAGCATGTAGCTCAATTTCATTTACGTGTCTAAGTTGTTGAGAATGTTGAGTGGGATTAGCATGACGTAGTCTGATATCGATACCTCAGAAGTATTTTTACAAACTAGTAGCCTACACGAAGGAATATTGGTTAAGGTTTGTTAATGTCAAGGCACGTAATATTATTTTATACGATTGTGTTTGATGCATAGACTTACCTTTGCTAGCTTAATAATAATGACGTTCTTCATGAAGTCGTCGTTTTACTTTCATTCTACGACGTGAGATGTCACGTCAAAAAAATGGATGCTTTCATGCATCGACTGTAAGTGACGTTAATTTGATTTTTAAGAGAACCAGAGGGGCAACTAACCAAATACAACATGAATTATGCTTTAATTTAATCATAATTGATAACAAATTTTCATAACTAACTATTCCTTTAACACCTTGCCAAGTTCTGTCGACTTGTGCCCACGCGTTCAGACAGATCTTCTTTAAAGAAAATACCAAACTTAATGAGAGATCCAATTTTAAGGCCATTCAAAAATGGATTTTGAAATATCGTTCAATTAGTAAATAAGGGAGCAGTAGGAAGTCAACAACCTATTTCCAGATTTCTTGACGTAGAAGTAAAGTCATTATTCTTTATAGACGCTTAATGAATTTTAAAGATCAAATATAGGCTACGCATGAAATCGAATTAAATGTATGAATTTTGTGTCTGAATTCTTTGTACATCTTTAAAAATAAGCAATATCGTTAACACCAAGGAAGAGTTGTTTTCTATAATATTATCGGCTACTATCAACTAAAAGTAACACATCGATGACCTATATTAAAACCTGATAAAGATATAGAAAATTGATGTAATTTTGGTCATGGAAGTAATTGCTCTAAGATGATTGTTCGTTTACCTTCAGTGACGTCGCTAGTGGCGGTACAAAAGAAAAAAAAAACATTATAAACCGCTTAATTTCTAATAAATTTGAAATATCATTTCATATGTTTGAATGCACTGAAGCAATTCCGTTTTTCTAATTTTCTGGTGTAAATCGACATGTTGAAGCTCAGCCTAAGCAGTTATCTAATCTATAAAGTCAAGTCTGCCAAAAGTTTGTGCCCCAGATCCAGGGGGTTTATAAAGTTAACAACTGACGAAATTCGACTGTTCCTAACGGACGTAAATTGGTACGCTTCTTTGACTGTGAATATCAGGATCGATGGTTATCGCCTATAATAAGCTTCATTCTTCAAAATGAAAGACTTAGATATACATGTTAACGCATAATGCTCAATGAATTAAGAATTGAAATATACCAGACAAGATTAAGATTATGTCACGGTCATTATGACATACATTTCTTCTTAAAGATATCTTTCTGTTCTTCTTCAATAAAATAACAACATCAAAGATCTTCTGTAGGCCACTTTCCAAACATGGTTAGCCATTAATTTCGTCAATAATTATATAATAGTGCTGCTTACTAAAAAGGGAATTAACCCTACACGATCCTTTTAAGCAATAACTGACAATGTCATGTTTAAAATGTTCTAATTAAGACAGTAAGCAAGTGAATGTCGCTGCACAGCCAAAAAGTTCTCTCCAAGTAAAACGATGCCTATTAGAATAATGATAATCAAAATGTTTTCTGTTTTTTTCATAAAAGTCAAAGTACACTATGGTATAATGGTATACTTTTTATAGGTCCTGATGTTCTTGACTTCTCTTTTTTACAAAACCTCTTCAATCCCTTTAATGACATCGTCCTACTGGATGTTGCTTGTGATAAACATCTGTTACCTTGCTGCAAGAAAAACAGTCTACAAGCAAGGACAAAGCTACATCTCAAGAGTGCAAGCCAAGTCGAAAGGGTGAAAATTAACCTTTTGGAGCTAAGATCTTTCCAACAAACACTACTCATTATGGCTGTTTGTTGAAACTTGGGATAAACAACTTATCCCCAATTAACATTTTCTTTGGAGTTCTGTACTCCCTAATGTTTTTATCGTCTGCGGGGCTTTGCATGAAGAAACGATCGGTCATTAAAAGGCCGTAGACAATAAGACCTCGTGGCCATGATGAAAAACCCGCATCCAATGCGTGATCAATTCATGGTCATAGATTGGGCTAACTCACCAAGACGAGGCCCACAACTGCCAGAGAAATACCGAAGCAAGATTATCTTATGATGAAATCTGACCTAAATTGTGTTTATTTCCTTAGTCGCCTAAGGCTCCGGGTCAGCAATGCTGTCATAACTTACGTTACATTGAAAATATCAAGTCTTGCCTTCAGCTCAGCGTAACCTGCTTTTATTGTTGGTTGGAAACCAGAGGCAACAACGAAAACCAATATTTTGTACTTAAAGTGAATTGAAAATCTCTCATGCAAGAAATTTGGTTTTAATTAAATTCTGTAAGAACTTTCTAAATCGGCTTGAACTATACAAGTACAAAATGTTGGATTGAATGTATCTTACATAACTGATTTTAATTTTCAAGAAATGGCCTCATAGATTTGGTTGTTACGGGCACTACAAATAAAGTGGTTGGAAATATAAAATAAATATGATAAATACGATTCTGGTTACAACTGGACGTTTCGAAAAATACTGGAATTTGATATGGAATTGGTGAAGTATATTTAGTTATATCCAGTTGTTCTGGCACAATTCAGGTCCCCCCACCTATAAATTAGTCCACAACGGGCAATGTAAAACACATTTGTTATATAACCTAATCATTTGCCTTGTTCGAAGTCGAAATAGGGTTCTGCTTCTCAAAGGGTGGTAATCCAAAATGAAGCTTTCCATTACCCTTCTGCTCCATAGAGGAAGCTGTACTATCACAGTCACTGTTTAAGTTTGGTTCAATGTCAGATTCTCTTCATATACGCATCACTGTCGATGTCAATATATGGAATATCTTCTCTAGACTCCATTGATCGTTAAACTAAATATAAGACGGTCTGATCAAGGCCGAGTAACAACTGATTTAGGTAAAAAGTAATGAGATTTTCTTAATGAGAGTTTTCAATAAATCTGTGATGAGAGGCTACTGACCTGACAAATTGATTGGCATTTATGATCACGTGATCGCAGTATTATCGTCTGCAATCCAAATAATTTATTGTATCAGTATGAATAACCAAGAAATCAAAGCATTTTTCCAATGAATTGAATATGAGATCTGTGTTTTAATCAAAACTACATTGGTGCTGAAATACGAAAATAATTCTCCATTTAAAGATCTAACATTCCTTGGTCCTTCGAGCGAGATTTAGGTTTACGTTGAGATTGAGATTTACCTTTCTTGGCCGTATCAATCTTATAACTGGACATGAAATGAAAACGAGTTGAACGTTATTATGATTGGGCTGGAAATGGGAATCACCATGCATTAGCATCAGCTATCTAAAGATCTGAAACTTTCATGTGGGAACTCGATTCACTGTCTTGTAAGTCCTTTATACCGTTTTTACCCGTCAACTTCTCCGACCAGAATAACCTAGGAGGCAAACAGTGCTACCCAAAAATCCTATACTGAAGATTGGCCATCAACCCTTAAATACGACTGAACTTTCAACAAGATGCTTTTTTGAAATAGCTTAATTTGAGGTTTATCTGTTCACTCGAACCACAAAGCCATGCTTCTCAAAGTTAATCAGTTTAAGTTGACAGGACGGTTTCTTAGATATTACCTTGATTGCATGACGAATTTCCGTTCTAATCACAAAAAGTGACTGGTTAATTAACATGTTATAAGACTGATAGGCATGTCAGTATTTCTGCTGTATAAGCTATTTTAAGTAAGTATGAGCTTATATATATATATAGATTAGCCGTTTGGTACCCTGACTTGATTGGAAACCATTGATTTTTCTTATTGATGTTATACATCATGTAATTTGTTTTCTACATGCCTTGTTTTATTAAGTTAAGTATTGAGAGAGGTCATGGCGGTCTTCCATATTTGCTTTTATCCGAACTCTTTTAAGATTTGTTCTTACTTCATAAAGAAATCAAATACACTTCTCTCTGGATGACCAATCACCACCGAGGCAATACCAGACCACCAATTTAGGAATGGGTCTGTCTAGCAAATTCCCCTGTCTGATAGCTCACACGATAATAGAGCAAGTACATCTATTTACATCCGGTCAACTTCTATACATATAGAAATAGCTTAATTTGAGGTTTATCTGTTCACTCGAACCACAAAGCCATGCTTCTCAAAGTTAATCAGTTTAAGTTGACAGGACGGTTTCTTAGATATTACCTTGATTGCATGACGAATTTCCGTTCTAATCACAAAAAGTGACTGGTTAATTAACATGTTATAAGACTGATAGGCATGTCAGTATTTCTGCTGTATAAGCTATTTTAAGTAAGTATGAGCTTATATATATATATAGATTAGCCGTTTGGTACCCTGACTTGATTGGAAACCATTGATTTTTCTTATTGATGTTATACATCATGTAATTTGTTTTCTACATGCCTTGTTTTATTAAGTTAAGTATTGAGAGAGGTCATGGCGGTCTTCCATATTTGCTTTTATCCGAACTCTTTTAAGATTTGTTCTTACTTCATAAAGAAATCAAATACACTTCTCTCTGGATGACCAATCACCACCGAGGCAATACCAGACCACCAATTTAGGAATGGGTCTGTCTAGCAAATTCCCCTGTCTGATAGCTCACACGATAATAGAGCAAGTACATCTATTTACATCCGGTCAACTTCTATACATAAGCGAATGGTTTGTGATAATATCAGGGATGAACAAGACTGCGTTTATAAAAGCAATGATGTGTAGGAACTCGATTCAAAACAAATTAGCTTAACAACCAATTCTCATTGTTAAAATTGTGCTCAATACATTAATTATTGTAGATATTATAGAGTTCCAGAGTTTCACGTTATGCAATCTCTAGACAACTCAGTCTTAACAATTTAAGTTGACTGCTCAAGTTAACGTTTTCAGTTATATCTTTGTTCAAATGTTTTTTTTTGCATATATATCTTTGCTCGACTATGATAAGTTGATTTATAATATTTACTGACAATCAAAACCTGGAGGTCATTCACTCAGTGCAATATCTATGCAACTAAACGCGACTTTTAAACAAGTTGACATTACAAATTACCCACCATAGAGCGATGTCACCTACGAACCGAACACCGATTTGTGGTTTTCGCATAAAAATTGCTAAAGCTACAAATGAATAAATGATTAAAGCGACAAATAATTCTATGCAATTTCAGTTTCTCGTGGTAAGAATACATAAGATAATAAAGAAATTTGATCGTGTTCTTCTACAACAACTTGAAGTTTGAATATGTTGTGGGATTATCAAATTACTTATTTCAAACTCATTCTTACTAACCAAATTAATCTCTTTTAGCAACTTCTCTGATCTAGTGATCTATCAATTAGTTTGTTCAATATTAACATACCCAGAAGTGGACATCTAGCTTAAAGAAAAATATTTTCATTCTCTCTTAGTCAAAACCACTAGTTTTAGTTTGAATTGTAGTTTCAGTTTGAATTGTTTTAATTTATTTGCAGATGTATGACGTCAATTTCTCAAACCTTCCATCGTCTGTTTCGGCTTCTTGATTTTAAAGACAATTACGTTAACCATTTTCCTTGTTTTTGAATGACCACTTCATCTAGAAAAAAAAACATACTTCATATGTGTCTGTCAATTTTTGACAGAGTAAAGAAGTGTTACCGTGTCTCCCTCCAAATATACTAGAAATAGAGTTCAAAGGAAATATTGTCTTATCCTTTTGTCAGATTTAAATGGGTACGGATAATCTGTTCAACTACCAAACCACCAGCATAGAAGGCTCCAACAAATCGAACTATGACCATCAATAACCACCTAGTTTGATATATCAGCACCCGCTGAAAGCGAACGTTAACTTGCCATCCACCTACCTATACAGACCGGGGAAGATCAATGCGAAGAGTTTTAGCCAAGGATTTCATGAACACGAGTTATCATTCTTGTTTTATATCTTTCGTTAGAGAATCAGCAATGGAACTGTAGCAGTGAATAATCTTTGACACTGTCAGGGAGGCACGCCAGTGTTTCAGCCTATCCACCAGACTGATCTTTATACCCTTCTACAATAACAATCTTAGTAGCAGAAAATGATGGACCGACTAATTGATTAATTGGTTCGTGTTGGGGAATTATCAATTTACTTGCTCTCTCCAACAAACGCTAGCATTTCAATTAATCTAATGATGTACCAGAATCAAAGTGTTAAGAGAATTTGACTTCTTCACACCAGGAGTAATCGAATTATCACTATTACTGCCAACGATTTGCTATCTGTACATTATAATTATATTTATTAAACAAACTACTAACAGACACCGCCATGTTGTCAAATTATTTGAAAACAGAAGGAAAACAATCTTATGATTTATGGAAAATAATGGAGTCAGGTTTCATAATCATTTATCAACAGAGGTTTATGGGTGTAGTTGGTATATGGATATCGGTGTTTTTGCTCACATGATACGAGTCTCGCGTTATCTTTTAAGCACTTAAAGCTAAGACTGCAAAAAGGATTGATGTAAATCAATGCTTTCATCGTCTTGATACACATACAAAGCTCTTCACAATCGTGTATAGCTTCACAAACGTGTAGTCTCTACACTATTACCTCACTTGTAAGTATTTCAGAAGGACTTATCATCCAGTCGTTCGGATGGGACAATAAATCGACACCCGTGTGCTTCAGAGTGTACGTTAAAGATCCCTCGAAAACTGGAAATCGCTAAAAGGATAGGCTTATGTCGCTGTCCCGGATAAATTTGTTGCTCGTCTTCATAAGGCTACAAGGTGCAAAAAGTAGGGCTTAAAACTCTATTCAGTTCATTTTGTTTCATTTACTATTACATCAGCATTGTCACATGCCAAAAGCTACTTAAATGGTTCATACCATCGAATGAAAATTAATACAATCTGATTAATGATACATTCATAACGGGCAGTATTGCATAATAATCAAATCACATTGCATGGTGAATGTGAATTTGCAGATGATTTGAGAGTAGGTCAGATAAGACGTCATATTGACAAATACTGCAGTTGCAGTAGAAACAGGAAAACTGAAAATAATGTCTGAGGCTATTGTTGACATTATGACATAGCGTTAAGGATACTCCCGGGGCTTGTTTGCAAGAATTTGTAGAAAAAAAATACTGTTATCTAGCTGATTAGGCCTACTCATTTTTCAATGGACAATGGTATGGTTTCTTTTAAAATGATGGAAAAGACTAGTGTCCAAAATGAATATACCACAGACTTAAAATATATAGCTTGAAAATGTACGAAAGAGAATTTTGAACGGCTATATTATGGTCCGTAGCTTCAGCATAACCTAAAACTTAATACATGTATAATCAAAATTTTTTTTTTATTACCCTCCTGGTTGAAATTCTGTTAACTCCCCTTCTCACAAGAAAAGCGGCTATTGCAGTCAAGGTTAGAGACGCAGTTCGTAATAGCTTGATTTTGTGATGGTGATGAACCTGAAGACATCCTAGATGATACGATATGATACTTTGTTTGAAATGACATTTAGACGTGACTGTGGTCAAAGGCGCCCAGTGATTCTACTGCACTCAAGTGGTATAAAAACACCTTGGTAAAGAGTCCATTGACTGCTCGGTGAGTTACCATTAAGATGATGGAATACACTAGTGTAGCCAATAAATCATCAATCAATGATCATAACGAGACACCTTATTACTGGTGGCAATCAACGTCTGTTTACATGCAGGAAAATGTCAAGGTCGCTTGACATTATACTTATCTCCATGTCGTTGTTTATTTTCTGTGGTTTTTCACTTTGAACATTTTCAAGGTTTTGATGCGGTCGATCGCCGAACATTGATACATGTATATCCTTAAGCTGCATTGATAAAAGATCAATTTCTAAAGTCCGCTTAATTCTTTAGTCTGGAGTCTAACTAGAGGCAATGCCTTCAATAACATCTAAAGCCATGAAAACTGGTTTTTCTGTTCTATATTTTTGTTCTTTGTTGGATATACGACACATCCAAGGAAACTCGAGCAATTTGAAGAAACTGAGTAGAAATATGTACACAGTACATCTCTCTTCTCGCTAAATCTCCATCATTACACACTTCGTGGCATAATTCAATTCAGTGCAAGAGTATGTTTTATCTTTATTCATAATCATTCTAACATACTTCAAAGTCTTTTATCTTAAAATAAATTGCCATTGACCTTCTTATCATAAATAAAAAATGCACTTTTTATTTTCATGTTGCTCTTCTAAGCCGTCTCAGATTAATTTCGGTTGATTTATAGAAATTCGTCTCGCGAAAGTGATATTCAGCATTGATTATAGAATTGATTTTCTGTCAAAATTCCTCACTAAAATTGGCGATTTATTTATTGAATGGAAACTGTTTACTTAAATTTCCATTATTCAGTAATATATCTATCTTAATCAACAAATACTAAGTTAGTTAGACCTAATAACGCGTTGTTTTTTAGCTTTTACCTGGGGCAATGAACTGAATCCTGGCTGAGTACGTTATAAGCCATTTTAACTTTCAACCGCGGATAATTCTAGACATACTTGAGCTGTAAAGACTTTAATTGAAAAGCTTAGCTAAACATTCCTGTTTCTGAGACCTGAGGTATGATTTGGCGAACATGGGCGGTTGGAATTCGAAAGAAAACAGGCTAATGTAGCAAACTATCCTTAAAATCGGTAAAATCGGTTAAATCAGGTACTTGAATTAGGACATAAAACACATTTCATTTTGAGTGTCAAATCGTCATCGTTTCCCGACTACGGAAATATTCTAAGGCCAATTTTGATTATAAATATTTAGGTATGATATTTAATTTCTATCACTTGTATTCTCACTTGTATTACCAAGTCCAAGTCCTATCACTTGTTTTACAAAGACCAAGTCCTCTCACCTGTATTACAAAGACTAAGTCCTCTCACTTGTATTTCAAAGACCAAGTCCTATCACTTGTATTACGAGGACCAAGTCCTATCACTTGTATTACCAAAGACCAAGTCCTCTCACTTCTATTTCCAAGTCCAAGTCATCTCACCTGTATTACCAAATCATCTCACCTGTATTACCAAGTCCTCTCACCTGTATTACCAAGTCCTCTCACCTGTATTACCAAATCCTCTCACCTGTATTACCAAGTCCTCTCACCTGTATTACCAAGGTGGTTTGGACACGATCCCCATATTATATTTTATTTACGTCGGTACAGACAACCTTCTTTTAACTTATTCGTATACAATGAAATTTTAACCTTTGTCTAAAAGGGTCAAGAAATAACATTAACGGCTTTGTTCGATAAACTTCTGTAGGACGTCAAATAGCGTAGCCGACAATTCTACCATAAAACCATCTTTGACGTTAATCAGTCAAGTTGTCTGAGATGTCGTCTGTATGGTGGTGATGATAAGGACTGAATAAATAGGATTCTAGAAAAGTACACCTTGGTTATTAACTGAATGACTTCCTACTCTCACTATTCATTCGATCTATTCAGAGTGTTGTAGTGTGCCACGGAGCTTAGGAACAGCGGCCACAATGCAGTGTTCAACCAAGAGAATAAACAATATCATGCTCTTTCCAAAACGGTGACTTATTTTCCAAAATTTGCTCTTTCCGGTTCATTTTTGAAGGATCTCCTCATCATCGCAATGTCAAGTTATTACGATCCTTAACTGCAAGAGCCTTTTCTTTCTTGTAATACAGAAGTTTTGTAAATGCCACGATTTGATTTGATTGCATGCAGCCAATCAAGGTTCTCGAAAGTGTACGTATGGCAGATCCTTTACAAAATAAGTCAAATCCTTTCCAAAATAAATCAGATCTTTCGTCTTACATGTTCAATCCTTTCAAATATGTCAGATTCTTTCAAGAAAATGTCACATCCTTTCAAATATATGTCAAATTTTTCAAGAAAATGTCAGATTCTTCCTCTTATTTCAAGTAGGCCTCATTGAGATAAAGAAACGTTTTCCTCATTGCACACATCGTGATGTTGTCGGAGTTTTCAAGGCTGGTCATAAGATGAAAGAAAATGTTAATTTGTCTTTGTCTACCAACTAACTCGCCGTGACAACAGTCGTGACAATTGGCTTTACCAGTGCATATGAATAAATTCAACTGGCTTTTCCACAGCATAACAAAATTCAATTGACTTTACCACTGCAGCTAAAGAGATTCAATTAGCTTTACCGCTGCATATAAAGAGATTCAATTAGCTTTACCACTGCATATAAAGAGATTCAACTGGCTTCACCACTGCATAAAAAATTCAATTGACTTTACCACTGTCATAAAGAGATTCAATTGGCTTTACCACTGCATATAAAGAGATTCAATTGGCTTTACCACTGCATATAAAGAGATTCAATTAGCTGTACCACTGCAAATAAAGAGATTCAATTAGCTGTTCCACTGCATATAAAGAGATTCAATTAGCAGTACTACTGCAAATAAAGAGATTCAATTAGCTGTACCACTGCAAATAAAGAGATTCAATTAGCTGTACCACTGCATATAAAGAGATTCAATTAGCTGTACTACTGCAAATAAAGAGATTCAATTAACTGTACCACTGCAAATAAAGAGATTCAATTAGCTGTACCACTGCAAATAAAGAGATTCAATTAGCTGTTCCACTGCATATAAATGTATAGAAAGAATGAGCTTTTCATTCGCATATATGGCACTTCCTAATTATCCACTAGTGTCCATTATAAGAAGCCCAAAACAATGACATGTATTTTTGGTCAGAAATGATTATAATACTTATATGCCCTCTTTGCACTTTCTTTTATAAATACCCTCGTATCGGTGCTTGTATGAGGGCCTCTTGAATCAACTTCCTGATTTCTGTAATGAAATCTATCTGGAGAATCTAATTAGCGGACATCAAGTCGTCTTATGTTTTACAACATTGATAGATCATAAGATATTTCGGTAGATGACCTTCACTCCAATTCTAAAAAGCAGAAAAACAAATCATACTCCAGAGTAGAGTTTACATCGTCTGGAGATGAATAGAAATGAAATGAAATGAATGGAGTTTTACGTCCTACTCTTCTGCACCTTATGGGCTAATGAAGACGGTGAAGATGAATAGAACTGTTGTCTCTAAAGCTTTAATATTAAGACATATACAGTACAACATTCAGCCTTAAAGCTACCTTCCAAACCAATGAATATCAAAGTAATTTAAAACCTACTACCATTTTCACCCGGAACTCATTCCCATGGTATCTTATTTTTATTTCCTCAATTTCAAATTTACTCTTTAACGCTTTGAAAAATATCTCAAGGAACGGAAATTCGGAAATAAGACTTATTTCTACTGCTTAAAGCATGATGTTAACTGTCTTCAGAAGCCACACAAAATGAAAATAGCAGTTGAATGGCCTTCTCTCTTGTTATTTTATTAACAATATCTTCCTCAAGTACATCTTAATCGATAATATTACAATTCTATTCATTTACCATAAGAATTGTAAGCATGGGAATGTTGATTTGGTTAATTAAGATCTGCGGTGATTATTGGTTATTCAAGGACAATCTAATTAACACAAGACTTACTTATTCCTTAGCATCAATTACAATGGTATGTTATAATAAACAGTGCAGATACATGTATATCATTTTCCAGAAATCATGTTAAAAATTTCCAATATGTCATATGGGAGCATGATCATTACTTAGTTTCTGGAAAAAATTCAATACATCATGACCGTGGAAATCTTGAGCTAGTCAAAATGAAAGCAGACCACTGTATTTTATCAACATAAAATTTTATTTTATGCGCTTGACTGTCACTACACTTAAAACGACAAATTCCGAATCTAAATAAACAATTGTCAAAACTAGGCATGCAATAATTGACACAAAACATTTTGTTGGAATGAGTCCTATATACAAACTCTTAGCTGAGTAGACTTCCTTAGATTTGATTTTCCAAGAGAATTACCGGAAGAAGAAAATGTAGAGATACAGCACCGTTACTAATAATCGGAAGACAATATTGCTAGCTGAAACAAGATTTGTACGATGATGGTGGATTAAATTCAAAATATTATTACACTACTAGGTGTCACTAACCCACTTATTTACACATCGTTTATTTAGCTTAACTATCTGTTTTGTTTGAATTAACTTTTTTAAGGGTTTTTATTCACAGAAACGTTATTTCAAGTATTATTTAAAGCTACATCTCAAAACATAATGTTGGTCTTCCTTTATTTCTGCTTATATTTTAAAGTCTTTCATCATGGTAGTTTATACCTTAGTATGCTATTCAAGTAAAATCAAAGTATAAGACAAGGTACGGGCGTGGCTCGATGTCCGTCCGGGAATATTGATATTGCACCTCGTTTAATCCAGCCTTTTAGCCTTTAGTCGTAGTTTTTGGCAAGCTGTTCGTAGTTTACAACGACTTGCTTCCCGTTCTACCATAAAGTGAACAGCAAGTACTTTCCTTGTATCTGTATCACTAACAAGGGGAATTCGTGATGAAAAACATGACACCTTAAACATGTCAGCCTCTCCAACCTGCATCTCTGACATAAGGAAAATGGGTTAAAAAAGCTGTAAGTATTCACAATGTGACGTTATTGTTTTATGGTCCACAAATATTCAATTTCTATATTTTGAACGCGAAATTGGTTTCGTCTGACTCTTTATTGCAAATGATCTTGAAGTTCACCATCATTGAAACAAAAGAAAATTTCTGATTGAAATGTTTATTTGGTAGACTATTATATCCAGACAGGTTAATGACTACAAAATTATCAAGGGATTCGTTTTAATCTGTAAACTCTTTCAATAGGTCATAAAATTATTCTGAAATAACTGTGCTCTTTTTTCGCTCCAGCTGTGAAATGTTTATCAATTTATCTATCAGAAGGTTATTATTATTGAAAATTTCAAGATTCCACAAGCACTTTTCGGTCATTGTCGGTAAGCCAAAGGACCATGACATTTAAGAGGAACTCATACACTTATAAGATAATTTCAAACCCTTTCACTGTAGTACCCATTCTTGGAATACCATGATGTCACACAAAACATCATGGCATATTCACTATGTCAAGATATTATAAAATTGGTCTTATATTTTGAAGTGCTACATTTCTTTATGTCACAGAAGTTTGTAAATGCAGCAATTTGGTTGGATTATGCTCTAGCGAATACTGTGTATATCCAATCAGAAGACTCGACGTAAAGCCTATACACAATAATCTATAATGTTTACAGTCTTTTTGTCCAGGGCTCTAACTTGCTGCCATAAGAAAGGTGTCTTTTTATTATATAAAATAGGCCTAATGACAACGTTAGACATAGCTTGGGATTGTGAAGATGAATATTGCAAGTAACTTTTCTGTACTTAAACTTTCTACAGGCAATATTATCAATGAATAAATGAATATGCAATAATCAAAAAAAAAAAAAAAAAAAAAAAAAAAAGAATTGTCTATAAAAAGTGATATTGGTGTGTATATTTTCAGCAGGATATATCCGTTGGGTGTAATTCATTCAGGCAGTATTTGCATGGTATTCAACTATTAAAATAAGATTGATATAAATTTCTTTGACGACTTATTAATATTGACTATTATTGCTTTATAAGCATTATTATAATACTATTATAAAATCGGCCAGGAGTGCTTGACTTCTTACTGGAAGATTAATAAAAGGCGAGTATTGGCTATTTTCATTTTAGTTATCTACAACATATGCCCACTTTTGAAGAAGATTTTTCTACCATCATCGGGTTTAAACTGGGTAAGAAGAACTTTTAACAAAACTTACAATGTGTCCACGTGGTGTAATATATTTACACGTATAACGGTACTTTAAGTAAAAATAATAAGATAAATAATACTAATACCTAAACATGACACAAATCTAAAATTTTACTTCCTTTTACGTAAAACCTGTCACATAAGGTGATATTTTTACAACCGGTTACCGGCCTAGCTTGTTTTTTTATACTGCCTTTGAAAAATGAAAAGACAGTTTGGTTTTATAGTCGAAGACAACAACCACCACCAGCCGCAGAAAAAAACCCCCAAGAAACAAGAATTTCATATCACAAATTTCCAGGGGAATCAATTAAAAATATATACTATTGTCTTATACATTTTTCTTGGAAACCCCTAAACAGGAATTTCAATCAGGTTTACAAGGATCCATTCTACCAGCTGGCCCTTGACCAAAACTTTGGCATTGCTCTTACCTGATGGAAATATGGTTTCAAATTAATTAACTGAAACATCATTATAAATACCATTATAAATGTCTATTTTATATAAATTGTATGGATATTTATCAAGCCGGATCCAAAGTATTTTGAAATTTTTCAACTATTTTATGGCCTTTACGTACATTCACACTTGTAATTTCATAACCTATGAACGCGATTTAAAATTATAAAAGAAAAAAAAACACCGAAAAAATAAGTTCAGTACGCCTTCAATATAATTTACAATTTTCACAATGATAAGAGCACTTATCATTGTTTTTAAAGGAAAACTATCACTTTGAATATACATGAAATGTGTCCTAAGTTAGACTTACTAAATGCTTAAGCAAAAATTCCTTCAATCGACCCGGCATTGTCCGTCTTCATAAGCCCATCAGTTGCAGAAGAGGAGTAAACATTTATTCATTCATTTCGATTATGGTTAATGCAATAAAATATGTTAAAATCAACAGTTTCTCACTGTCGATTCATAAGCATAAAATTATTTTCATATTCCTGGAACACTGTCGCTTCTAGAGCATACACTGGTGGGTATGTATGTATTTTGTTTAGATTTGTAATATGGAGTGAATTTCCTTATAAGTAACAACCATTACTAAAGAACATATCTGTATATTGTAGAACTCCACGTGACAGAGTATATGAGTCTGTTATTTAAGCCCTGGAAAAGGTTTCTGAATTACATGCCAATTGCTGATGTTTTAAACATCACAAACTGTCATTTGATGAATTGCTTTTAAGTCTGCAGGTTTATGGCGTAATTAAAATAATCTCTTTATGATGCTAAAAAGCAATTATATTGCTATCACCAACAGTTTTTGGAATTTGTTACTCCGCAGGTGAAATTTGTCGCCCTGAAAAGTGATAATGACATAGTTATATTAACCTTAGTTTGTCAAAATAACAGTTAAATTGCTATTAGAAAATTTGTAATTCCAGATCTTTTTGTTGATGATTTTTCATGTAGATTTCTAAGTAAATCGTTCATCACATAATATATTACTATTGCAGAAAATTGGTGTATCACATCGTAATGAAGAAAACCTATTCTCTTATAGTTCTTATTCAGCACCTCTGTAACATTTTCGTTAATACTAGTATTCACCAGCTGCATCATCTTCATCATAATTAGCAGCAGCTAATTCCTCAGCTATACCGTTCATTGTCTTCTTCATCACCTTTCATCAAAGACACTGGAACCCCATTTATCACCATCGACATTTTCTTCACCATTAAGACGGCATCAAACATTTTGTAAGTGCACAGCGTAGTGTTTTACTGCCCGACAATGCAATCTATCAGTTTAATATTCAGTACTGTTTTTATTTAGCTAATGACGAACAACTTGTATTATATTACCTATGATGCTTACATGGAAATAACACACGAACGCAGATCACAGCCATTCTGGCTCACTACCTCGATTTGATAAGTCGGTTTCTAAAAAAAGCCTGTTACATTTCAAATAAGCCTTCAGATGCAATTTAAAATTTAGAAATTGCCTTAAATGTGTTTTGAAGGCTTTAATAAAATACTATGAACTTGTCAAAAATTAGATTTTTTATGTCGAGGTAGTGGGTCAAAATGGCCGTCAACTACGTTCGTGTGTGTTATTTCAAAGTTCGATCCATACTTATAGTTTCGTATGGTGTAGCTCGTGACTGTTCCTTTTTTTGAATAATTCAATCAACTTTAAGTTTTATGGACAATGCGTTCTGTTTACTTTCTTTTTAAAACATTCGTGACGAACAAGAAGATGGTTGTTTAAAACCTTTCAGTACTATAATAGTCGACATTGTGCCCCAAGTCATTCTTACTCTCGTTTTATAACTTATGACTGTCTCGTCAGATTGGGTGCAACAAGCCTGAAGCTAACAAATTTACTATTTGTAGGCACATCAAATGTTCCCATCCGAAAACAGAATTTACCGTAACATGTTTCCATCTCCCTTTTTTGGGTATATAAAACCGACGATTCGTGTGTACGAAATTTACATGCATTTTCCAGTCTTTAACTCATTTTAGAAATCCAAGAACATAATGCACACTGAAATGAGGACAGCTATTATTTTCAGTTCCAGACGATGGAAGGACCTTTTACGTTTACAGTTTATAGTCTCGATTTGTTAAACGATTTAAAACCTTTTCCATTTTAGTTCTCAGATTCTGCTTCAGATGCAGACAGACTCTCGGCTTAAATACACGGTAATGATTGAGGAAGATGAGTTAAGCCCGAGAAAAAGAAAGGCTAGGTGTAGAATACCAAAAGGCGAAGCTTGAAGGTATTTGGGTCGGCTTTTTCTCGCCGTTTTTAAGCGATCTTCAAGACAATAGCACAGTAAAAGATGCCAAAAGCTTATGTTTTGTACTTTTTCCAATTAAAACTTCAGCCATGGTATGTCCATGTCTCAATCGTTATTTAATGAAGGGTCAGTCGTAGGTAGGTCGGTGACTTTTTGCCTGGAGGTTACGTGTGGGAGAAATCTATAAAACTTAAGTAAACAAATAAAAGTCTTTTTAATGTTGAATAAAATTATGAGATCTGTCAACCAAATCAAATCCCAACACCACTATTTATCATCGGATACTTTATAGAACAATTAATCTTAGCTGTTTTACATATCTTTGAGATAAATATGCTGACTTCATATAAATTATAATAGTGAAACACTTATAACCCGGCTTTGTCACATTTTATTATGACAAGAAGAGGGCAATGTAATTCATTTGTGCTTTGGTTTCAGCTTTGTTATGGATCTCAAATCAAACGATTCTTCTTTTAAGAATCCACCTGATAATATCCCATGTTCCATACGCCACGGGTGAGTGTAATCCTCAAGATTTACTTTCAATAGCCCTTAGGGAACAACCATGTTCAGAATTTGTAATTGTACCATTATGTCACTTGTAATTGTCATGTTCAACAAATTTTATGTTATAAAATAAAACATTATCATCAACAACTGTACATAACAATTGATTGCAATTCAGATCTATCATGTTCACCAGGTTATTGTGGTTTAGGAATCATGTTCATAAGGTGATTGTGGTTTAGGAATCATGTTAATCAGTTGATTGTGTTTCAAGAATCATGTTCATCAGTTGATTGTGTTTCAAGAATCATGTTCATCAGGTGATTGTGGTTTAAGAATCATGTTCATCAGTTGATTTTGGTTTAAGAATCATGTTCATCAGTTGATGGTGTTTCAAGAATCATGTTCATCAGGTGATTGTGGTTTAAGAATCCGGTTCATCACGTGGTTTAAGAATAATGTTCTTCGGGTGATTGTGGTTTTAAAAGTCAGTTCAGTTGCTGATTATGGTTTGAGAATCAAGTACAGGAGGTGGTGGTGGGTGAGAATCATATTCACCAGGTAAGTTCGGTAAAAAAATCATGTTCATCGGGTGATTGTGGTTTAAAAATCATGTTCATCGGGTGATTGTGGTGTAAGAATTCTGTTCTTCAGGTTGTGATTTAAGAATCGTGTTCATCAGGTTATTGTCATTTAAGAATCAAGTTCATCTGCTTATTGTGAATTAAGAATAATGTTCATCACTTGATTATGGTTTAAGAATCATGTTCATCAGGTGATTGCGATTTAAGAATCCGGTTCTTCAGGTAATTGTGGTTTAGGAATCATGTTCATCAGGTAATTGTAGTATAAGAAGTTCAGTTTATGATTTGTTTAAGAATTAAATTTAGAAGTGGATTGCTATTTAGGACTTGATTGTTCAGCTTGCGATTGCAATGTTAGAACTATAATTTTCGGCATGAAACTCTATTATTAGAAATTCCCATGATCAGGTAGATTGGTTATTTTAGAAACTACTTAATTTTAATTGCCATAATCTTATGACTTTAATTATGTGTATGGTCTAGTCTAGTTAATTGCGATGGCTACAGGATTCTGTAGTAGGTTGCACCTTTCCTAAAATATGAACTACTCAATTCAACTGCGTGTATTTGGCGGCGATAGGTCCAGGAATGTTAAAGACAATGATATCTTTAAAAGGATCAGCTGATAAATCCCGAATGTAGGCCATAATAAATTGTGACATTATATCACGACGGCCTAATTTTTTAAATCATAAATTGTGATTTCTACACGTATGAACTCTGGGATCAAAGTCCTCAGATAGTATACCAATAGTGAAAATAACCTAGTTTTCAAACTATCAATTATATTGTCCCATTGACTGTCAATGCGAATGTTGAACTTTAGGTCAAAATGACTTTATCTTATCACTCAATACATTTTGGGAATTTGATATATCGTTTCTATCAAAGAGGTGATCGTAAAAAATTGACAGTGATGTAACCGACCACAAAGTGAATTGACTAGTTAGGTGCTCGTGAGTCTGATCCATAGACTCAAATAACCTTTTCGACCACCCTCACCCTAATAAAACATCTTCAGCATCGGTGCTATTTGACATGCCCACCAGGTACCGGCACTCTTTTTTACTACAGATTAATAAAAATCTTCTGAATTATTTTTTATCACTGTGGTTTGATTTTATTATACAGGCAACTATTTTTGATGTATATCAAATTTCAAAAATGCTATTTATATCCCGCACTTAAAGATAATCGGATTAGCATTTCAAATATTATTTAAAAGATCTATTTCCGTATCTCATTGACATTATAATTTATATCGCTGTCGTTTAAATAGTATGGTATTCCATTCTTGCATGTCAGTGTATAATTGTATGTAAATATGATTGATAGCAATTATACGAAAATAAACACTTGGATGAAGGACATATTCTTACATGGCTTCTTATGTCTTATGAAATGGTAAACAATTGATATACAAAAATATGGAAAGAAACACTTCAGTTAAAGCAGTAAAGGCACGTGCATTTCTAAAATAATATCCCATACTTTTTTTTATCTAGAAACCTACATGCTTCATCATTCTGTGAGCGATCGTTGAAGAATTATTGAAATATAGGCACACATTCCATATACACTTGGATAACCGAACGGAATGAAAATATGAAGAACAAAAAGTCATACCATTATAATGCACAGTACACCTAAATTCTAAGATTTAAGTATTTTTACACGTTATTGATACACTATTTCAGTATTGAAAGCTATTATCTCATACTAGAAACAAAAAGCAATATTGTTATTGAAAAATAAATAACACATAAAAACTTCATTGTAGTAAAATTTCTTTTACAAAAATAAACACTCAATACACATTATACGCAAATAAACACTTAATTCCAGCAGAATATCTTCTCTAACCGAAAATAAACAATTGGTACATATGGTATGGATATAAACACTTAATTCCAACTATTGCTGCTTATTATACACAAATAGTACAAATGAATAAAAAGTGGTTCATTCTTCTACGAAAAGAAACATATACTAAAATAAATCATTTTTAAGATCCAACGAGTCTAATTCCAATCCAGCAAAACGAAATTAAATATGTTTAAATTAATAAGCACTTCCTTGAGGGTAAACTTGGTTAGATATATATTTTTCAGTTGGACCTACTAGAGACCCTTTATGCGAGACCATATTTTCGTTAGACTAATTAATAATTGAAAAAGGTTTCTAATTACTTTACGTCATGGATTAATTACTGAGATTTATGGATGTATTGTATTATATAGGGATTCTATTATGTAGGTTGGATACCACTGAATCCATCGGTGAATGAAGATTTATTTTGGCAAATTTTATAAATTATCATATTTTAATCTTACTAAGAGCTAGAATACCTTTAAGATATTGTCAATAATTAACACTTCATTCTTATGTATACAATATGAACACTTCATTCTAAATCTGTTTAACATCGACACTTCTTTCGTGATATTATAATCAACACTTCATCTCATTCACTGTTTAACTACTTTATAATCAAATATTACGGAATTCCACAGATAATTCAATATATTGTTCCCAAAATGCGATTTGAGTATTACGCTCTACATATCAGCTACATATTGGGAATATTTAATCTGAATGTAACATGCAGGTTGTGTAATGAAAACTGCATGATAATGAAAAGAGGTTTTACGTCCTACTTGTCAATTGGATAGTAAGATAGGGTTGGAGGGACAGATTGGCAATCCGTTTGACTTGTTTGTTAGAAGATATTAGGGTAGTTAATCAATGAAAAAAAGTCTTCAAATGCTTGTGTGTGTACAATTATCCGCGTTTGAATGTTAAAATAACAACTCATCATTTCTTAAAACTTTGCCTCCTAGAACTTCTTCAGACCGTTTACCAGCATTCAAGACCCAAATCAATCCCCTAAAATGACGAACCTGTTTCTCCAATTGAAAAAACACCCAAAAAATAGACAAGCACATTGGACATACTCTCTTTAACTCGTGCATAATGGTGTCCTAGTTTATTATCCAATCGAAATGGCGAGATGCTTTTTCCATTTCCTACAGAACAGATGTGTATGAAACAAGGTGGTAAGCTGAAATGAAGACTCGTACCAGGTGTTTCTGTAGTTCCAGGTTGTATTAGGTTTTAGTTGGTTGTAGTTTGATATGTAAGTAATGATATATCTACTCCAAACAGGTGAACGTAACTAAATCAGATAAGTAGGAAATTTACTACTTTTATATTATAATGTCCAACTTTAAACTGCCACAAGACTGAAGCTCTGTTGAGTTATAAAATAACTATCACTAATGAAGCCAAATTATAACTGTTGTCCCATCAATTCAAAACAAGAGCCAAATTATAATTGTTATCCTTAAATTCAAAACAAGAGCCAAATTATAATTGTTGTCCTTCAATTCAAAACAAGATCTAAATTATAATTGTTGTCCTTCAATTCCAAACAATAGCCAAATTATAATTGTTGTCCTTCAATTCAAAACAAGAGCTACATTATAATTGTTGTACCTTCTATTCAAAGCGAGAGCCAAATTATAATTGTTTTCCTTCGATTCCAAACAAGAGCCAAATTATAATTGTTGTCCTTCAATTCAAAACAAGATCTAAATTATAATTGTTGTCCTTCAATTCCAAACAATAGCCAAATTATAATTGGTATCCTTCAATTTAAAACAAGAACCAAATTATAATTGTTGTCCTTCAATTTAAAACAAAAGCCAAATAAGAATTGTTGTCCTTCAATTCAAAACAAGAGCTACATTATAGTTGTTGTCCTTCAATTCGAAACTAGAACCAAATTATAATTGTTATCTTTCAATTAAAAACAAGAACCAAATTATAATTGTTGTCCTTCAATTCAAAACAAGATCTACATTATAATTGTTGTCCTTCATTTCAAAACAAGAGCTACATTATAATTGGTGTCCTTCAATTCCAAACAAGAGCCAAATTATAATTGTTGTCCTTCAATTCCAAACAAGAGCCAAATTATAATTGGTATCATTCAATTTAAAACAAGATCTAAATTATAATTGGTGTCCTTCAATTCCAAACAAGAGCGAAATTATAATTGTTGTCCTTCAATTCAAAACAAGGTCTAAATTATAATTGTTGTCCCTCAATTCAAAACATAAGTCAAACTATAATAAAAGAGCCAAATTATAATTGTTGTCCTTCAATTCAAAACAAGAGCTACATTATAATTGTTGTCCTTCAATTCAAAACAAGAGCTACATTATAATTGTTGTCCTTCAATTCAAAACAAGAGCTACATTATAATTGTTGTCCTTCATTCAAAACAAGAGCCAAATTATAATTGTTGTCCTTCAATTCAAAACAAGAGCCAAATTATTATTGTTGTCCTTCTATTCAAAACAAGAGTCATGGCTACAATTATTACAGAATCGCATGGTGTTAGATTGGTTGTGTAACCAATAGAAACATTTGGAAATGTGTGTTTACATTTGCAGTAAGAAACTTCAAAGACTCATAATGACACACGATTCGAATTTTATTTTGAATTTTTTTGGGGGAACAATTGCCGAAGTTTAATTAAAACAACAGATTGGTCTGATTATAGTTTCTTTAGGATTTAGTCTGTGCATGGATGAAAATGCAAAGGGCTGATGGGGAATCCAAATCCAAATTCCAAATCCAAATTCATTAAATTCCAGATCAATTCAATGGAATTTAGCATAGGATATGATGTTACTTATTTTACCACATCAAACAATTGTATATTACTAGGTACAATAAGGTTACTATGTTTCTATTTATAACCCAAAAGTAGATCAACATTGGTATTTGTCCAGCACAACAGTACTTTTAGCCTCTGGTCAAAATAAACCACAACTTTATATGGCGAGGAATGTCCAAGGAGGTGAAAAACTCTATTCCTTAAATACGAGTGTGTTATCCGTCGTTTTGTATTTTAGACAGTATAAGAGTGGACAGAATGTTCTTTAATGCAATCTTGCATGTTTGCGATAGATATAATTGTAACAAAAACCTAAAACATAAGTCGTATATTATTGTGTAACTTCTTCAATAAATCAGCCCAGAAATGTAATTAATATCAAGTTGTATGATATATTTTGGTGATTTATGATATGTTTTGACGTATGCTTAGCATAAAGTTAATTAACGCTATCATTATGGTTTTTCAATACATATTGACGACTTCTTGGCAGTTCCAGTTAACTTGAAAACTTAAAGTAAATCTTGTTAAAGGTGAACAAACTTCTCATTAAAATAAAGTTAAACGTCTGGGTAAAGGATTGTGTTTTTAGCATTTTCTGCAATTTCAAATTGAAATAAGAATTCTTTTACATAAACATAGCAGACAGAAAGACATATTGCAATAGATGATATATTGAACAAATTCAGTTTTGCGTATACAACCCTATGGAGACGTGGTGGCTCAGTGAGTTCGATGCTTGCTTGTTAACCTGAAATTCCGGGGTTTAATACCGACACAAGTCAATATGAAGTTTCGAAATTTTCAACCCTTCGTCTAATTAATTGTTGATGATGCACGCCGGAGAGGCTATCAGAGAAAGGCTTCTAGTCGGCTGGGATAATATACCGAGGCCACTTTTGCTACAGGCTGTATACCCGCTGTTCAATAAAATATTTCCTTCGTGCTTACTGTTCAACTCTTAGAAATTCATTTTTAAGCAAAGATCTAACACTTTAACGATGTTTTTGACTTCAATAAATTGACAACCGATGCTATGTCAAAAATCAAAACACGATTTCCAGAATGCGTATAGTGAACTACAGGAAAACACTTTAATAAGAAACATCCAGATCTACCCTTCAATCTGATATTGCTCCTATCTTTCGACTTTCGGAAACCGGGTTTAGTATTTGAGTCCCAATAGACCACCATGCCCCGAGCAATTTATAACAGCACCGTGTAACTTTAAATAACAAACTGTATGGGTCAGTTATGTTGATGATATTTAAGACATATGTTCCATCTCGTCTGTAGTTTTTATAATATCTATTTTCTCGTGATTTGTTTTGTTTGTAATGCTATGGTCGTTGTTTTCCAAGAAAAACCATCTGAAAGTTGGCAGTATCTTTATTTTGAAGACGAAGTTAAGAAGCGTTTAACATATTTAATTGGGGTGAAAACACTAAAACCTGATTAAAGACCATTCTTTAAGTGTAAACAATCACTTATGATGAAGTAGAGAGACTTGTTTAGAATTCACCTTGTGGTAAATGCAGGTTTATTTTCATTTTCTCTTAGAGCTAAATACCAGAAATCGTGGCCAAACTACAAGAATTCGGGATTAAACAGTCTTTATCCTTTCCACAAAAGTTACCATGAAACCCATTTGCATGTAATGCATCGTATTCCGAAAGGAGCAATACACTCTGGGCCGACAAAGACGCGAAACGCTTCTGGTTTATATTATTTTAGGTTGTGCACCAGAGGAATAAAAATAGATGAAATGAAATAGATAGTAATGCACATTCTTGAATTATTAAACATATTTACATTTACGTCTGGACTGGTCATAAAGGGACATTTGAGTGACAAGTAGATTTCCGGTGTGGTTTGCGTGGTGGAATAATCCATACAGAAGAAAATAGAGGAAGTGAATATACATACGTGTCTGTACAAGGTCTAGGGTCGATTTCAACTGTATTGACAATGACTAATGATACACATCACACATTCGCGGCGTTAGTTGCTTGTTCTGAAAAGATTGCTCTCTCAGATCTGGTTGCATTATTTTCCCTCTGCATATGATGAATTTGGCAACTTGCATAACTTCTTTTGTGCGATCTGTGTTGGGTAAGATTGTGCTCATAGTTTAGAAACACCTCTCTTATGAAGTCCACACTGAAACACCATTAATAATTAGGTATAAAGCCATCAACTTTACAGTTACATAGTTCAATAAGTTGCAAAGATCCTTAAAATAATTAATATATTCCGCTAAGGTCTCGCTGTCTATCTGTGATAGTTATTTTTGCAGGACTAGATTCTTCCGGGTGAAGACTGCGGTGCTTGTTAGATTTAGAATGTGCTCTTCATCATCACCACCTTAAACAGTTTACGATTATCAACTTGTTGGGCTACAGGTAAATTGTAATATGTTAGTAACGTTTAGAGAAGTTGGTAATGGGAAAACCTTTTGGATTTCTCTCAACGTAGTGTAATATCGGATATCTCGACCACTGCTTTCGAGACTCAACTAGGTTTCAGCGAATAGATGTTTTCTATCAAATATGAAAACGTCTATTAGCTTCAATAATTGAGTAGTAATTGATATTTTCTACCGTAGAAAACGGAAACCTTGAAATAAAGTAGATAAATAAGAAAACAGACAAAGATACCCAAATTCTCTTCTTTCATTCTTGATGATTCGCACGTGCGTTTCTGTCGATATATCCGCCCACGTCCATAATCGTTTGACCCAGTTACCATAGAAACCTGGATTGAGGTAAATAAACATCTTAAACCACACGATTTTATCTTTTTCTATTGATTTGATCTAACTTATACCGCTGGGCCCATCTAAATCCCAGTTGATTCCATTATACGAGATATTTCGCAATATCAGTACTTTAACATTGCTAATGTCAAATAGTCGAAGACCTCCAAAATTCTTTTTAATTAAAGAGAATGTTCCCAAAATTAGATACATATAATGATTAAAAAACATGTTTCTTATATGCTTGCAATTGGGATTATATGTAGGTTAAGACGTTTCTTAATCAAATAGACCATAACATAGGTATAATAGCTATTTTTTCATGTTCCTTGGATTTGATTAAAAACGCTGTCAGTTGGTCAATCAAATAGTTTGACAACATTTTGTTCTGAGACA
Source organism: Nipponacmea schrenckii (assembly GCA_030562195.1). NCBI lineage: Eukaryota > Metazoa > Mollusca > Gastropoda > Lottiidae > Nipponacmea > Nipponacmea schrenckii. The sequence continues at coordinate 19,493,495 of CM060199.1, forward strand.
CAGTAATAAGTTTTCTGTACTAATGTCTACATCCTAATCTCACACCGATTCTTTCCAGATTCTAATTATTAACGTCTGAAATTTGTTTAGGCGGCTGTCGAGAATCAGTCCTTTTCGGAAAATTTAGTCACGTATATTAATGTATCAAAAAACATTGCGTAGAATTTAAGAGCAACTGGATTTTCAAAAAAAAAAAATTTAAGATTCTGAACAATCACTAGCTGTGGTAGATATCGATAATGAAAAAGCGTCATTGCGATCATCATAATCCACGATCTATTTCAAGAAAAGGGCTGGTCGTCGATTTCTATGAATATACAGTTTATTTCATTTGGTCGTCGATATGCGATTTCAAATATTTGTTGAAATTTTAGGCTATTGGTCCTAGACACAGCAACCTAACAATTACATTCGTTGATATAGAGAAAGTTCAAATTTTTAAGGAAATTCATATAAACAATATTTTCACATTCCATAAAATTAGTTTCAATCTTCACACTGTATCTTTGTCAAATTTATTGGCTTTTTCTCATTCGATTCCCGTCTAATTCTATGCTGATTACCATAACATTTTCAACTCTTGACGAAAACTCAGCGAATTTCCTTCCACGATAAGGAATAATTGGCATTTAATCAGCTCAGTATTTGAAATCGTGTTAAACGGGTATGAATATTTCACAGCTCCAGAATTATAGATGTTTTAGAATTCTTTTTATCTTGGATAATTGAAAGTTTCAGTTGTATACGTGTTTTACATGGTGATTCTAATTAAAAGGGGTACAAATGGATAAAGGTTTAGGGCCTTTATATGGTTGCTTGATTGACAAGTTTAAATCCTCTTGAAGATATTGCTGATATCGTAGATTAGGTATAGTGAATCTGGATGGATGGTACTGTTGCTTTGGTAGTTGAGAAATCGTCAGATGTTGTCGGGTTGAATGACATGGCGTTGAGACTAGGCTCTAAGTGTGACCTTTTGGTGCCGATAAGGACATTTATCAAGCTTCATGTGATTTCCATTTTTCAAGAATAAAAGCAGTTTATGTGTCCCCATCGCAAATACCATTTGATATTTGATGGGATGCACATTTAATGACTACAGAACCTTCTTTCAGTCCCTGGAATCAACTAATGTAAAATGAGTATGGGAACTTTACTGTGCACTAATCATGAATTACCTTACAATTAATAAAAAATACAGAGCCATGCAGGATCGTGTGTTTGTTCGACATGATATCGAAATGAGCTTCGCAGACCTATATGCCAACATTAAACTGAGACCAAATCTAGCAAGATTGTTAAAGCGTCGAGATTTCGCCAAAATCAAGAAAATTATGTTTTTTTACAGTGTTAGCTTTTAAATGAGCACAATCAATTGGGAGTAGAACTATTATGATGTATTTTATAATCATGGTATTGTGGATGACTCCTGGCATTTTTGATAGCTTTTATAACATGATCAGTAATGATTGAACATATCTTCAACAAAAAAAAACAAACGCTATCTCAAGTGACAGTTTGATTGGCATCATGTCCTAATCAGTTCTATTCATGTCAAAATAAGTTCAGATCAGCGACTACTATTTTTTCTTGAATCAAACAACATCTTATGAAAGGTTACGAGGATGGGGATAAAGAGCTATGGTCGAGAAAAGATAACGCAACTTCAAATTTATGGGTTACGGGTCCAATTCCAATCAACAGTTAGGGATTGAGTATTATAACCTGAGATAAAAACATATTAAATTTGAGGTTTTGAGGTTCTGTTTAAATTATTTCTATATCTCTCTACAAATGAAGTATTACGCAATATTTTAATTTGATTTAATTAATATTGTACACTTCATGCTGGCACCATTCGTTTAAAAACAACAGAAAGATATGGCAGATTTTGTGCAAAGAGACGGGGTTATGTGATAGAATGATAAAATGGATTGATTCTAATGCCGTTCTAACCATTGACTTTTACCATTGCCTTCTTTATGATGTCGTTAAGTGCCCCCTATACGACTTTCAGACAAATAGCAGGAGTTGTTCTTTTGATATGACCCATAATGGAAAGAGGTGACATGCTCCCCTGTACAATGATAACCAGTATATTAGTACCACGGGTTTCACTGAATATTAAAATCAACGAAAGGTATGCAGCAATCTTTATGTATTCAATTTCGGAGCGTACTGAACAAGCGTCACATCTAGATACTCTTCTCTATGCGAATATGAAATTAGACTTTATCAAGGCATAATATTATACCGATCAGTATACAAATGAATTAATAAATTACTGAATTATTATAAAAGGATGAAGTACGTAAAAACGACCAAATGGTAATGGAAAGATATATAAGGTAGTCAATAAAGGTGTAAAAGAGAGATTGAATAGAAAGTCTGAAATCCGTCCTTTGATTCCCACATTCTTCTTTGAACCATTTCATCAAGCGGTAATCAATATAAACACCCACAAGCAATTCCTATCATTTGATAAATAAACATGAGGTTTGAAACGCACAGCTGTTAAATTGAAATCAATTGAGAAGTCTATGGTTTGAATCAATCTAGAATCTAAAAGTTAAAATTAGAGTGTAAGTTACTTATTGAGGATGAAGAAATCCCACGTACTTTTAAAGACTATTGACGTAAGTGATGTAGGTAGAATTTCACACTCGTGAGTTGTTACATCATCGCCTTTCTGTTCGTATATTATCTCTATTATTCCATGGTCTGTAGATTCCTTAATATATAGTTGACGAAAATACATGTAGTATAATATCAACAATATAACTATGCTGACTCGTAGAAAATGAAATGAATGGAGTTTTACATCCTACTTTTCTGCATCAAATGGTCTATTAGCCTAATGAAGACGCACAACGCCATGCAGAAATTAGGCATTAGCCTACACATTTTGCGATTCTCTACGGTTGAGGGATCTTTAACGTGCACAAATTAACACGAGGCCTCCGTTTATTGTACCATCCGAACGACAAGACGCGTTTTTTCCAAATCAGACCATCCGACTACATCACTTCATATTAACAAGATTGCGCACAGTTGAAAAAGCAAAAGCACATTGTGCTTAATATTTCTCTTAAGTGCCGAATGACCAATTATCACCAATTTTTAGCGAATGTCTTGAATTTGTATCAGTTTATGTAAACGAGATGGTTGAGGAAACTTCGCAACAAATTGTCCTTTATAAAGACAAATTTAAATTCTACAATTGACAATGACTCTTTGTACGAAGTTTAAAAATTTCCAAACGAGATATATAATGAACATTTCACAACGACAGTTTTGAGTTTGTAATAAATTAGAACACAATTACCAAACATGTCCTTGGCTACATAATATTATGCGTGGGAGGACGGGAACTTTAGCGGAACAAAATCCGCCAGTTTATTCAAGTCAGCTTAACACTTTCAAGAATTCCGTTTGCGCACTTCTGCATGAACACTGTGAGGAGCATGGTGATAGAATCAGCGCAAACGCTGCTAAAGCATGAACAAAACGTGAACGATGAACAAACATTTATTCACCCAGAATGTTCACATTTTTGGACGAAGAAATGAAGGAACAGGCCGCAAACGAAGCAGAGAAAATGCGCGCCTTACCACGACCCCCCGGGATAAAAATTTGTGCAAGTTGGCAGCCTATCATGAACCGAATGCTGTATTAATATGGTAGTGGGGGTAAGCAATCATTAAGGCACACATATTTAAGAACACCTTATTTAGACACAGTTATTTAGGCACACTTCATTTAAGCACACGGTCAGATAGGCACAGGTCATTTAGGCACAGTGTTTTTAGGCAAAGCGTTATAGGCACACGTTCAATTAGGCACATGCTCAATTAGGCACGCTCTTTTTAGGCACACTAAAATTGGGCACACTAAATGAGGTGTTCTTAAAAAATGTCTGCCTAAATGACAGTGAACCGGTAGTGGGAGTGGGATTTCTTTATCATACATTCAATTATGCAATCAATATGTTGCTCACTCACCCGATTAATTTTTTTGTGGACAATCAGCATTGCCTTTACCATAACGATCAGAAATAATCAACTGGGAACTCATCTTGATTTATTTAGGGTCACTTACAATTCAATGGGTAGTATAGTAGGAATTAAACCTTGTGACTTTATTTAACGGCTCTTATTGCTTTAAAATAAATATTGGACAAATCAGGTGTAGGGGCGAAATAGGCTTGTTGGATCAAGGATAAAGGCTTAATTATGAAAGAACATAACGATGTGTAAACCTGCTTTATCTTTCGTTTCTAATTCAAGAACTTTTAGTAGGATATATTTCAGAGTTAAATATATACCAAGCAATCATTGATAAATGAATAAGGAAATTTTATTATCGCTAGAATTATTGCTAGTAATTATTGTTGTCTGTAGAATTCAAGAATAGTTCCGCTATTCTAATGTTAAAAGTACGATAATATTGATTCGTGAACGCTGAGACTAAATGTGATGACGTCATCAAGGTCAGTGTGTAATATCCGTTTACTAGCGCACTGTGTCATTCCAATTTCCATCATCGATCTATTACACCACGTTTGTCCATTAGATTTCCCACTTAATCGCTGTTTGCCAACAAAAAGGTTGAACTTCTGATAGTTAAAGAGATCTCAAACAATTTTACTAATGACTTTCTCATATACAATGTCTTAATACCGCATTCATGGCATTGTAATACCATGGGATTTCTCTTTTCTGACAGTTTGAAGCATATATTTTATTTTCCCTTTTCATACATGAGTGTATTGTTTCATCTTAGCGGCATGCAACTGACTTGAATTTAAAATTATCGGTGGCTTAACACAAACTTTCCGACAATCAGGATTGGAAGATGAAGTGATCAGAGAATTCAATGAATCTGAGTTATGAAACATATATTTCTACACGTTCATGCTGCAGTATGTTTCGCTGCAGTCATTCAGGAAGTTTTATGGTACTTATGCCTTTACATTACGTTCATGCTTTTATTTCGAATATATTAAGTATGATATTTGTTCTTTAGCAACCACATCTTTCATCGTAGTTGAGGAAAAGTGTAGTACTTGTTCGGAATTATCATTTTCTGCTTATGGACGTGGGAATTTCTCTTGAAGACTCTTATACTGGTCATTGTTATTACTGGTTGTCTTGAACGGACGACTAAGAGTGTATTATTCCTTGAGTTATATATGTCTCGCAGTATTCCATGTCTCAATCCAATGGGCTTTTCTAGATTGACGGAATTTGGTAGTTTCATCTTCCGGTAGGTCAATTCCTATGCGTTCAATTGGGTTAGGGTGAAATCGTTAAGTGAATGGTTGTCGTATAAAAGGGAAATGTTTTGCATCTACATGAACAGGATATACTGTACTTGACATACATGATGCACCTCTTAATCCTGGAGGTACTTCCTCATAAAGTCTATTTTTAGACGCAATCTGTGCTTATAAATGGAATTTTTTTCTATGTTTCGTAAAAATCGTTTAGACTACTCACGCTCTTATAGTTTTGAGAAAACAGAAGATCTTCTGAAATTCGGTGAAATTGTAAAACTTGTAACTTAACGACACCAGAAACTGAAAAGGTAATAGTATGCTTTGGGTGCATGCGAAAGTTGATGAGTATCGGTTGCTGTAAGCTAAAAATCAGTAATAGATACATATTAAATGTTTATTGTGATATATTACATTCTTCTTCATATTACTATAAATTTAGTGAAGATGGTATATTTGTGGTAATCTCATAATACTTCCTCTGCATGAGAACACACTGAAGTATCATAATCTTGTTGTACATTATCTAAATTGTAATTGGCTGTCCTTCATTTTCTCCTTATAAACTTGATCAAATTCTTCATTTTCAGTCACAGTAAAAAAGATCTTCCAATCTCCAAGTATTCCTAGAGAAGAAACATCAATACTTCAATATCAAATTTCACATTAAGGCCCTATTATATCACAGCAAAAACATTAGTACAGTGCGACAGGAATATATAAATCATACGTTTTGCCTATAGCCACCTTACCTTGGGGAGTTGGCCTTTAATCATTAACTCCACTTTTCAACTCCAGGAAATATCAATTTAATTTAATTGTATTTCGGTATCTCATTTAATACAGGGGTGTATAAATAATAAACCAATACTTCTACATGTATACCTTTCCTGTACAGACTGTTCTTCTTTCCATAATGGTTCCATAATTTCTGTTCTGGTGGCCTTTTTCAGATTTTGAAATGAACAGGCTTCAACGATATCTTCTAATAGTTTATCAGGTACATCTTACTCTAGAAATTTACTTAATTCTTTAACGTGGTGAAAAGGATTCTAAAACAAAATCAAAATAAAACTCATTGTTTTACTCGATATCTAAAATACATGTTTACCTCCTTTGGAAAATATGAAGCAATTAAATTAAATGCGTTTTTAGTTTCAAAGATCCCTAGGTAATTACATATACTGTACATGGAATGAATTAGTTCTATTGCTTATGTAGACTTACGTCCTAGGTGGACCAATAATAGCCAAACATGTTCCAATTCTATCAAATACCAAATTAAAAGGGATTACTTTTCTCTCTTAATTCATCTTCATTGTTTTACCTCTTTCATGTCTTTATAGGGTAAACAATAAACTGGGTTATCAGTTGTTTGTATAAATTTCTCCCATGTTAAAAACAAATTCAAACCATGTTCAATAACCAACTTAAAATAGTAGACAGTAAGAAAATAGAAATGACTTGATTAAATGACCTATGTCACTGTCCAACGTGGAATTCCCACTGGATTTAACTGAAAACGAATGCCTTATTGTAGAATGTACATTACCAAGACAAGACATTTTAAGACTAGATTGTTCCGACGTTTGTCACTGCATTGACCAGACCGACTTACACGGACAACTTTTAAATCACAATATCTTCAAAGAACATTGGAAGTCCACAACATTTTTACTTATTTACTTTTAGGCTAGTATACTCACGTTCCCTGTGTAAAAATAAATGTATGAAATCGTGTATTTCTCCAGGATATTGGACTATTTCTTGAAGACCATAGAAATGAAAATACAATGAAACTGCTGTATCTTTAGGATTCCGAATCAAATAGACTAGCTTTGTTTTTTGTCTAACAGTTGTGTTGGTAGAAGACCGGGATATAACGTGTTCAAAACTCTAGGTGAAGGTTCTTTATCTAGATTCTCCTTCTGGAGAACTTCGATCATTTGTTTCTCTTTCACATCTTTTTTGTATTTTGTTATACATATTACATTATTAAGGTCTGTTACTTGAATAAAATGGCAAAATATCTTTTATATTCATCTTCAATGTACAATAAGAGATCATTAATTGATGATAAAATTAGTGTTTTATGACTTAGTTCTATAAGAAAATCTCTTCCCGATTTGATTCGAAAAGAAAGGCAGAGAAGTGTTTCTTTAAATGGATAACCTCGCAGATAACTATTGACGTGACATGAAATACTTAGCAAGAGTTCGCTTCTTTCATTTCATAAAACTTGTTATTTCAAGTGAAGGTAACAACTATATTATACAGTATCCTAACGCTATAGACAATTGTGTGGGAAGCCCCAGTTTTTTTGTTGTTTTTTTTTTTTTTGTAGTTCGAACCCCAATCTGTAAAAAATTACATTTCTTTTTCTCTTAACATCCAAGAACGCATCTGGCCTAGCTAGGAACGTTTTAGATATTATTATATCACTCTCTATGAATGTCTTCATACAGTTCTATGATGTCATGTCTGTGCAACATCTGCAGAGCGTTACCGTAACCTTTACTGTTGTCGTTGGACCGTTTGGCCTGTGCAACGTCCAAATATTGCATAGAAAGGTTGATGTACATGTACCTGCTTTTAGATAACCACCTATCATTATATCATCATCTCTTATAGTTAAATCTCGTACGTTTTCAAAAGCCTTTCTATAATGGTCATTTTAATACTGGTCCTATCAAATACATCCCTTCGTTCACCAACGACGATTTCCTTTTCCATCTGTCTTCGCCAAATGAATCACTTCCCCAAAAGTTCCCTCGTTAATCGAGAACGTACTGTTGTATCACCACCAAGGCATTGTATGCTAATTTTTGTTAACAAATGTAGTCCGTGTTATTTTGCAATAGAGACAGGGCTACACCATCAGTCATTTACTTACATATACTACAGGGTAGGGTCTAATCCCGATACATGTCATATGAAAAATGTAGACCTTGTTACTTTTCTTAGTCCCTCCCTTTTGGAGTTTTTGTATTCCTATTTTTGGTCTGGATTTTCAATTTGCTTTCTGACATTGTAAATTCTTTCGGATTTTTATGCTTTAATCAGATTAGAGATGTACGTGTTGGAGCATAATTCTAAAATAGTCAAAATTCTAGCTCAAGATTATCTTGGTCATGACTGTGACTTGTTGGAAATTTTCAACGAGAAAAAATGGTTTAACATGGAAACAGATGACACATGAAACAATGGTCTATGTCCTGTCATATTATTGTTCGTGTCCTCCAATACATTTATTTAATTTTTTATGTACGCTGACACAATCTTGTTTGTCATGATACTTTGTGAGATTTCATTTACAACGGGAAAGACACCACCCTACACCATTCGGCACACAGGATTGTTTAAGTGTCTTTTAAGTTATTGATATGACATAATATCAAGGTTCTGAGCACGTGATCTTTACAGTTGTAGGCTGCAAGTCAGTGTCTAGTGTGTTCTCCCTTTGGAATATGGGCCCAGACTCCTAGGAAAGCGTACTGATTTCTGATGCATTTTTGGATCTGGTTCAGTCGTCTTTGGATATGTCATATTGGGCAATGACATTGCTCTGTTGGGGGAGATTCTGGTGGCTATGGCAGTGTGGTGTAAGTGTGGTTTTGGCGTCTTGTGTTACAACGTGGGATCAGAGAACCAGGTGGATGTAACAAAGGAACAATTTGAATCGTTCACGATTTTGTCAAAAAAGTTTCTTTATCTGTTTAGTGTACATGTAGTGAAATCTCTATCATCGAAAGAATTTATATTGATTCGAGGGGATTGTGCTGTTTTTAACTAACCACTATAGTATGAATAGATGATACGAGATAGTTTACTTGAAAGATTTGAATTGTTAATTTGACTGTCAACTCGTAATTTATATCATGTCTCTTACCTTTCACACTTCCCCTCTTGTATAAAAATCAAATCTCAATTTCCATTGATTGACGTTTCATTTCATTTCTTTTCTTTTTCTATCAACACATGGGAGGGAATCAGAATTTTATGAGGGTTCCAGGAAGACATGATGTCCTGTAGGAGGCAGCTAATAGTGGCTTGATTGAAATTGTATATCTGATTGGGTAACGACAATGACAGTTTGTGTGCATCAAAGAACACATACTGACAATATTAAAACATAACGTTCACGTTTTTAAATATCGAGTTGGCCTCCTTAGTCTGTCTGAAAAATCGTCTAGCCGTTCGGATGGGACAATATATCGAGGTCCCGTATGCTACAGGCTGTCACGTTTATGAACCTTCGAATTGCGAAAATATGAGCCTTATGCCGTATTTTTTTACACTACGTGATGATTCCCTTCTCCATATAAGCCCATAAGGTGCAGAAGAGTAGGAAGTAAATCTCAATTCAATTTATTTGGATTAAAATCTTTATTTTACTTGTAGATAATTCAAGTGTCTATCAGAAGGCACATCTTATATTCTGTGTTCTGATTGTATATTCGACAGTGTACATTCTTACATGTGAGCATGACCAATACTACGATTAATGAATTAGCAGCAAATTAAACGATTAAATCTGTCCATGTCCGCATCTAACACTACAGTTTGTCATATTAAACCAAACTAGAAAACTGGGATATTTCAGCTAATCTGACAAAAGTGGCTTTAAATTCATATTCTACCAGAAATTCTGTATTCCTTGTCATCGATCGCATGTCAATACCCCGAATGTTTTCTCTAAAAGTGCATTTTACCGATGCAGACGTCAGGAATCATTAAAGATTTATCTGATGCAATGATTCAAACAGATGCTTCTCAGTAACTTATTTATAGCCAAAGTTTATTACCGTCTTACGTAAAACGATGGAGAATTGAACGCAAATTGTCGGTTATTTTTAGATATAGATCAGTGGGCTAAAACAATAATATGACGTAGGTGTTTGAGAGAGAATCCGTTCCAACCAAAAAAGGTTCAGGCGAATACAAACAAACCTGACCTATAGCTCTACTAAACCAGGTTGTGAACTCATGGGAAATTTCATTGCTCTGATTCCATGATGTTTAATATCACGTTGATCTGGACTAGAGCCAGCGGTTTATACATTAGACTCGATCTCTGTGTCAGTCCAACTTTCAAATATTTTATTTATTGAAATTGAATCCATGTCTTAAGTAAATCATGTCCAGGGGTTACATTCTCCTGATGGTGCTTATATAGGCATTTTAAGCTATGTTAAATTTCCTAGTGCAGAGCCGGGCAATTCTTTAAAGAAAGTAAATTGTTCATTAAGATTATTAGTATTGTATTTCTAGTGTACATATAAAATAAAATAAATAAATAGGAATTACCCCTTCCAATCGTATTACAATGGTCGGGAATTCAAATTGGGGTTTCGGGAAGAAATCGAACATATTGTAATCTGTCGGAGAGATCGATACCTGGGGCGCAGATGCCGACCAGAAAAGATTCTAAAAGGAAAGAGAACTGAAGACCAAATGTCTTTTGATAATGTTTGTGAATCTGGTGCATACTCCATCTATACGTTTTGCACTTAAGACCTTAACCGGATGATCTACAAACCCTAGCAATGTTAATTACGAAACTTTTTGTGAAACTTAATGATGTAAGATATACGTCATATTCTGTCAGAGCAAACCTTCTATATACAACACATGCATGCATAGAGCGTAAAATTGGCATAATTTGAAGAATTCGTGTTAAATTGACTTTGTAATGATAAGAAAATACTAAATAGCTGTTTAAACATCGATTATATAGACGTTTTTCCTTCATAAAGCATAGAAGTACATGTTATATGACAGGATTATGGTTATTTTATTTTTCTAATGCCAGTTTCTATCATTATTATACGTATTTTATTTGAGCGATTGTTTTTTAAAATAGTCTGTGAGGATAGATTTAGATGTTTCAAACCTAGACTTCTATATAAATAGTTCGCTGCAATCTGTTAGAGTCATAAATACTTAATAATTATTCAATCTGTAGAAATCGTCAATAAGAATTTATACAGAGAAAAGCACTTTTCGATTGCAAGCATCTTAATTATCTTTTTTTTTTGACCGGATTGTGAGACTACAGGTTATTGACTCTTCTGATTTGCCAAATTCCTTTTTTTTGTACCGTAAACCATAATATCGGAACCAATAATAGTAAAGGTAACTAGTATTACTATAGATTTGCCGTGTTTACATCAGGCATAGTCTATCGCAGAATCCCTTTTCTTGCTATGTGGTTTCGAATTTCTGTATGAATTTCAACCTTGACCGCTGTCCTCCCTTCCTATTTGTTGTTGTTGTCTATCTTAGTATCATCTATTCATCTTATCCTGTTTTATTATAGTTGTGTTATCTTAGTATCACCAATTCAACTCATCCTATTTAGCTATATTTGTGTCTTTTTGGTATCATCTATTCAACTCATCATGTTTTGTTATATTTGTCTTTCTTAGTGTCATCTATTCAACTCATCCTGTTTTGTTACATATGTCTATCTAAGTATCACCTATTCAGCTCATCCTATTTTGCTATATTTGTGTCTTTTTGGTATCATCTATTCAACTCATCATGTTTTGTTATATTTGTCTTTCTTAGTGTCATCTATTCAACTCATCCTGTTTTGTTACATATGTCTATCTTAGTATCATCTATTCAACTCATCCTATTTTGTTATATTTGTCTATCTTATTATCATCTATTCAAATGCTGTTTTGTTATATTTGTCTTTCTTAGTATCATCTCATCATGTTTTGTTATATTTATCTTCCTTGGTGTCATCTATTCAACTCATCCGGTTTTGTTATATTTGTCTTCCTTGGTGTCATCTATTCAACTCATCCGGTTTTGTTATATTTGTCTTTCTTAGTATCATCTATACAACTCATCCTGTTTTGTTTTAGTTTTCTTTCTTAGTATCATCTTTTCAACTCATTCTATTTTGTTATATTTGTCTATCTTAGTATCATCTATTCAACTCCTGTTTTGTTATGTTTGTCTATCTTAGTATCATCTATTCAACTCATCCTGTTTTGTTATAGTTGTCTATTTTATTATCATCTATTCAACTCATCCTATTTTGTTATATTTGGTTATCTTATTATCATCTATTCAACTCATCATGTTTTGTTATATTTGCCTTTCTTGGTGTCATCTATTCAACACATCCGGTTTTGTTATATTTGTCTATCTTAGTATCATCTATTCAACTCATCCTGTTTTGTTTTAATTTTTTCTTAGTATCATCTATTCAACTCATCCTATTTCGTTATATTTTATCTATCTTAGTGTCATCTATTCAACCCCTGTTTTGTTATATTTGTCTATCTTAGTATCATCTATTCAACTCATCCTGTTTTGTTATAGTTGTCTAATTTAGTATCACCCATTCCACTCAACCCTGGTTTGTTATAATTATCTAGGTATCAGCTGTAATAACTTGCTAATAGTGTCTATATTTTGTTTCATTCACTATCAGATCACCAGGAACAAAGAGCCAAAGTCGACAATAGCTAGTACTATTTCTTGATTCTATATTATGCCTTTCGATTGCTGATGAACGGTTTTCAGAAACATGCTAAAGCATTTAAAACAAATGAGATATATATGAAGCAAGTAAGTTTGACACTTTAAGGCTATTCCGTAAAATCATCAGTTAAAAACATGAAAGCCAGGTCAATAGACTTGATTGTTCTGTAGCTACGGACTTGGCGATATCAATGATGTCCGTTTTGCTGACTAGTTGGGAGTAATTTCGTATGTTTCATTCACTCAATTCGACTTTATCCTATTCGTCATGTGTGGCATCGGGCAGAAATGACCTTCCATATTTGTTACTTGGATTCGTAAATCAAAGTTTATAAATTACATTTCATGGGAGACAACTCTAGAATTATATTGATAATTGATATCCTGACCACAATCACTTTAACCTCCTTTATTGCTTACGATTAAATCTTTACATGTACAACTTTACTGTGGGTGGTTTTGCGTTACTACAACATGACAAGAAAGCGTTTGAAATAGATTGTCTGCGGTACCAGTAATTTCGCGCCCCATTCAGCAAGACTTGGAATCTTTAATTGTGTAATTTCAATGAATTCCTCAGAAAAAAATGAACTTGGCACTTATTGTTACAAAAGCTAAATGCAACAGGTACCGTATAGTTATGGAGAATAAAAACACAATTATGGTTATGGTAGGAAGTTATTATTCATAGCACCTTGCACAATGCTGAAAAAATGCACACTAATACAAATAAGCAAAATGACAAGAGCTCGAAATTTAATTACATTGACCAAGCAAGTCATCCATGATTTGATCCATTACTTATAGAAAACACCACCTTGTCTGGATATACAATAATTCTTCCATCAAGGAAACCAAATAACAAGCTAAGCAAATAACAATTAAATATAACAATATAGCATATATAATCAAAATAATAGATAAATAAATCATTGTACCCCTCAATACATAATAAAAAGTGTATATATTATATGGTCCCTCCAGTTTATATCTTGAAATCACAGATAACCCACATTCAACTGACCTTCTGCACTTTCCTGCCTTAGCTATCAGAAAATAGACTTGTGGTGTTTCAACAGAAAAGTCAGTGAATAATATTGTATGAATTAATCATATTTCTTTGGTTCCTAAACCAGTTCTAAGGGTTTGGGTTTCAAAGGTTAGATCTTTAACAAAATATTTTGTTGCTTTGTTTAAGGTTAACCTTATCCAAAAAGTATTGTTACTTACTAAGGGGTTGACCTTTATCAAAGGGACAATTACTTAAGGATTGACCTTAAACAAAGGGTTGTAATTTTCTGAAGGATTGACCTTAAACCTTAAACAAAGGGTTGTAATTTTCTGAAGGATTGACTTTTAACAAAGGGGTGATAACTTACTGAAGGATTGACTTTTAACAAGGAAGTGATTACTTACTGAAGGATTGACTTTTAACAAAGTGGTGATTACTTGTTGAAAGATTGAACTTAAACAAAGGGGTGATTATTTGTTGAAGAATTTACCTTAGACAAAGGAGTGATTACTTACTGAAGGATTAACCTTAAACAAAGGGTTGTTATTTTTTGAAGGGTTGACCTGTTACAAAGGGGTGATTAATTACTGAAGGACTGACCATTAACAAAAAGGTTCTTACATGACTAGAGGGTTATATTAACTTCAAATGGTGTATTCATGCATCTATCTATTGTAAAAACATGACAATAAGCAACTATTAAAAGGATATTATGAACATATAAAATTAGAATAAATATTAATAAATTTTGCATTGATTTATATAGACATGGCTTTGAAAGTAGAACTGTTTGAAGAATCTTGTTTCTAGTGACAGCACCACTTTAATCAATCTTTAGCTATCAAGCAGAGAATTTAAAGGGACAGATTTGCCATGGGTCTTGATTATTGATTATATAAATTATTCCAAGAGTCTAAAGATATCCTGGGTCATCATTTTAACTTTTAGACAGATAATTTCTTGACACAGACTGCTTGAGATTTGAAGCTGGTGACCATCTGATTAACTCAGCTATTGATATGATTGGTCAAGAGAATGGTGAATCTGTCCTTATAAGATTACATGTATTACAAGGTTAAGCACCAGATTCCGTTTATCCATAGTTGAGCAAGCATAGTATGTATCTGCTATCGTAAAAAAAAAAATTTATCATGAAAAAAAAAAGGTCCATGTACCACGGACTGATTGCTCGCAACAACGTAAGGGATCTTAAAACAGCAAGGGTATTCCCAGAAAAGGCATTTCCCGACAATCATTGGCTGGTAAATTGGTACATTATGAACACATGTAGTTGGTATGTTAGGTACGAATAGCTCACACATATACAAATACACATAAGTAGCAGAAAGGAAGCATGCAGATAATAATTAAATATAATGCTTTTTAATCCATTGCACAAATACCTCAAATGAGATTCACAGCTTTTCTTGTGAAATAGCAAAATTGAAATCGGTAATAGACATAAAATTTTAGTAAATAGAAATTAATTGCTGCAATAACAGGGGGAAATAACAATTATCAAAACAGGGAGAGTAACAAATAGAAAATCAAGAAATAAGACAAATAACAGTAGCCTAGAAATAACATAATAGCATTAAGAGAGAAAAAATGTTCTAAACAAATGGTAATATTAACAAATTTGAATGTGCACCAATTTAAGACATCAACAAAATATAGCAATTTAACTAGACATAACTACATGAACAACTAACACTACTGTTTGGCAATAAGATTGAAAAATATATGAAATGGACAAATATACAATCTTAATAAAAGTTGTCCATCAAAAGCATAAGCCTTAAGAGAAATACTGAAAAACTATTACAGTACACAGAAATAGGAAGGAGGTTGATCAAACTTTAAGTTAAAGTATTTGTTCACTTTCTTTTATTTATAAAATGAACAATCCACTTTACTTTAAGGACAGACTATACAAGTCAAAAATATAGTGGACTGTTCATATTTTCTTTTATCTGGTTTTCATCTGTGAAACATTGTGAAAATATCGAAAAGAATATTGTGCAATCATTTTTTAAACTCTGAAAGGTTTTATATCACATGTATGTTTATATATGTACTCTATAGGGTTTTGTAACCCATGTATGTATATCTATAAGGTTTAATAACCCATGTATGTACACTGTATATCTATAAGGTTTTATAACCCATGTATGTATATCTATAAGTTTTATAACCCATATATGTATATCTATAAGTTTTATAACTTATACTCTGTATGTATATCTATGTATTCTGTATGTATTATTCCAATAATTAGCAAAAATTGTATTTGATATAGTGATGTCTGAACAAGAAGCAGGAATCAGAATGGTTCAAATTTATTCTAAATAAAGTGTACTGGACACACAAACACAGGCCTAACAACCTAAATTTCTTTTAGATTATCAATTCCATCTTTGATGGAGAGTCAACATTTAGATAATTTCACAATGTTACACATATTTCTGGGACTAATCAGTCTGGACAAGAGAGAATTTAACATTATGTTTATCAAGTCTGTCAATTAGTGAAGTATTCTGGAAGGCAGCACCAGGAGTATAAACTCCTCCAGTTGATGGTAGTTTACTCTTCTCTTTATTTAGCACCACACCAGCCTGTACCAGACATATTGGTGTACTTACATAGCCTGGTTCTGAAAATCACAAACAATGCAAGTGTAATGTAATGCCTTACTGTTTTGCATCTTTCAAAGAATAAAAGAAAAAACTATAAGAAGATTAAAAACTTGGGTTCCCAATAAAGGATCCTCATAACAAGCTGGTACATGGACAAAGCTATTGGCATTGAGCTATTCCAGATTATTTGTACCCATTCAACTTTCACACGTACATGTAAATCAAGATCGGATCTCATGGCTGAATTTTAATTAATAAATTAATATTCTAGCAAATGGCAAATTCTATAGCTGTTTTTTTTTTCCTTCATATTCAAGAAAACTAATGACAGCATTGGAGACCAGAAACTAATTAATTACCTGGACCAACCACTCTGGTAACAATTTTCTTGGAGGGAGCAGTGTCATGTTGAACTTCTACATCAGCAATCTTGGTATCATAGCCTTGACCATAGAATGTCATATGAAATGAGGTTTCTTCAATCTATAATATAATTTACATTAAGGATGACGTCAATGAACTAACTGTCACAAAACTGTGTTTCCACTTGGCCAAAAAGCTCGCTTTAAGCTAGCTTTTCTGTGTTTCCACTTATTAAATTGCCGAACCTTAATATAAGGTTCGGGAACTGAAAACCTCCCTTCTTTCGTTGAGCAATTTATCAGGGGCCAAATGTAAGCATAGCTTTTTAAACAAGTGGAAACGCAAAAAAAGCCAACTTTTTCTCGTTGTCAATAGAGAAGTACTAGTTTTACAGTGTACCACATTGCAACTTTTTTGATCGAGATTGAAGTGGTTCTGAAACCAGATAAACTAAGTGGAAACCCAGCATGTTTGGCAATAAAGCTGGCTTTACTTCAAAATTCTAAGTTGAAACACAGTTTATATAAATAGGGAGAAATTTCATGAAAGGAAATGGCCAGGAAATGAACCATTTGGGCAACCAAATTAGTAACTTTTCTCTTTTTAATTTGACAGGATTTGTCCTAAGATTAAAATAATCAGTATCTACGATTTTTACCAATATCTTTATTAATTAGGGTTCTATGGGTGAACACAACATACATTCCACTGTAAATATTCAGAAATGGGAATGTAAAAACTGGTCTGACTGTATGTCACAAAAAAGCTAGAAATGACCAGAGAAAAAGAAATACATGTACCTACTTGTTTCTTAGAAGGACCACCTTTAGTTACCAGTCCACCAGTAAAGAAGGAGGGAAACTATAAACAAATATTTAGAAGGACCATATACAGAAATATATTATACAGAAATATATTATATGGAAATATATAATACGGAAATATATAATACAGAAATATATAATATGGAAATATATTATACCGAAATATATGATACAGAAATATTTAATAAACAGTTGGATCTACAGCTTGTAGACAGGATCATAGGAAACTTTAGTTTTGTGAAAAGTGTAAAAATGTTCCACATTCTGTAGCACATCTTATCTTTTTTCAACTAAACACATTTTTTACAGCTCTTTGCCCGCGAAATTGACTAGATATTGAAGACAGGATGGAAATATCTTAATCTCGATATATTTCAGGTGAGAAGCTTGTTATACTTACTTTCAATAAAATGCTAGGCATTATCTTTGCGAACAGGCCAAAAACTACCCCAAATATTACCGTCAATATCATAGAGAAGGTGCTAGGACAAGCAAAGTACGGTACAAACTGAATCTGTAATATACCAGAAACAAAACATGCAGATCATATTGTAGGTCTCAAGTTCATAAAGCATAAGAATATGTTTTAAGAGCATACCTGCTCTACTTCATGTTATGAAAATTTGGAATAATTTAAAATGCTGATTTATTAAGACTGGTTGTGCATTCTATAAAGATACTGAGTCCTTCTCTTCAGACTAAACTTGATTTTATGTCCTTCAAACTTCAAATTTTGTTTAAAGCCATATGTGAAATTATTAATAAATTTGCTACATTAGAATACTCTATTAAACTTCACCGCTCTTAACACACTATTTTATAAAAATATACCAATTAATACTTACAGGTCTAGTTTTATTATGATCATAATTAAATCTCTGAGTTCTATTTACCACTGATCTATCACTACCAGGGAATGGTACGCACCATTTATCTATCTCTTCACTCTTAAATACAGCCGATCTGTATATAAATACAAGTTAACTGTATGTTATAATAAATAGGAAAATGAAATGGATGGAGTTTTACGTCCTACTCTTCTGCACCTTATGGGCTAATGAAGACAGGCAACGCCATGCAGTGTGCAATGAGGGACATTTTGCCAGGACAGCGGCATTAGCCTACTCTTTTTGCGATTTCCAACTGTCGAGGGATCTTTAACGTGCACAGCCTGTAGCACACGGGGCCTCGGTTTATTGTCCCATCCAAACGACTAGACGCTTTTTCCATGTCAGTCCCTCCAACCTGCATCACTGACAAGGGGAAACCGGGCTGAAAAATCCGAAAATTCATCTCGACCTTTGCTGGGATTGAACCCTGGACCTTCAGGTTAGCGAGCAAGCGTCTAACACACTGAGCCACCGCGGCTCCCTATAATAAATAGGTAGCCTATTTAAATACAGCTGATCTATTAATATACAAATTAACAGTTAGCCTATTAAATACAGCTGATCTATTAATATACAAATTAACAGGTAGCCAATTAAATACAGCTGATCTCTTTATATACAAATTAACAGATAGCCTATTAAGAACAGCTCATCTACTAGCCTTTTAAATACAGCTGATCTATTTAATATACAAAGAAACAGGTTATTAAATAAAAACAGCTGATCTTTTTAATACAAATAAACAGGTAGTCTATAAATAAAAATGATCTATGTAAATTACATACCTCTTGGGTAACTTGTGTGGACCTTTCGGTAGTGGGCTAGGAAATAATGACTTTCTCAATGACACCAATTCACCTGCATGTGCAAACCCATTGACAGCAGATTCAAAAGTAGCAAAGTTGATTCCTGCACCCTACAAGAACAAAGTAAAATATGTTTCTATTAAGGCTGTTGATTTAAGTGTGATTAAAAATGTGCAGGAAACTCTCATTGTTACATAATGTACTAATTATAGAAAAAACTTACTGAAGGTCCAGTTTTAACATCCAGGTAAGATTCTATAGAATTTAAATCACCTACAAATATAATTATTCCATGTGAATGAATGAAAGAAGTCTTACATCCTTATCTTCTGTACCAAATAGGTGAATAGAGCCATGCAGTGTGCAATGAGGGAAATAAGCCTCATTTTGTGATTCCATTCTATCAAGGGATATTTCATACGCAAAGTCTGTAGCACATGGGGACTAAGTTTATAGACCCATCTAAATGACTAGACCCCCTGACCTGCACTAACAAGGGCCTAAGGCTTAGGTTACCTAGCACGAATCTAAGTCGCTGAGCCAACAAAGATACCTAAGAACATGTAGAAGTAGAGAAGTGTCCCTTATATCTTGCAGTTGCCATAAATTTCCTAGAAAGATTCAAGGTCCAATTTTGATGGGACAATATTTAGCTATGGATATCACATGTATTACCACAGTCTTGAGGAAGTATGATGAATAGAAGTTTGGTTTGGACACGATGGATAACGGTTACAGAATGTCACTGACACTGACAGAGGCAGTAAATAACAGTCAAAGTACCGACCTGGGAAGTTATTTCTGGTATATATTACACCCATATCAGCTGGTATACTATCAAAGCCACAACTACCAATAATATAGATACCTTCTTCTTGTGCTTTGCCATGATATAATAACTGTACCTTTTCTAGAAACTGTAATCAAATTATCATGTTGAGTACCAGTATTGGTATTAACATTGTATTTTTGTGGCAATAGTTCTGTACATTATGAAACAATTGATGGATATTATTGGATTTGACATCAGGGTTCCTTTTATCACAGATCTTAAGATTAAGATTTTAAGAAAGACAATTATCTGATTAGATAACAAAACTAAATTTAAAATCAATTTAAGTGATTCAAACAGATGACCTGAAAGTTTTTAAGAATAAGGCCTTGAATAGTCAAAAAAGTAGTGCATATTTAGGGATTGTAAACAGATTTTCTAGTCATTTTATGTGTATAGTGTTCCTTTGACTTCTTTTGTGATAGATTCTTCATTCAATGCCATGGGTCCTGCAGTACTTATAAGACTTAATAGGAAATGAGCAGCTCCCTCAAGAGAATTTGTAACCATGATCAGATACAATATCTCTCCTTACATGCTGGCAACATTTCTAACAACAGCAACAGAAGACATACCGGTAGTAAAGAGTTATATAAGGCAATGTAGAAGCAAAATGCGACAATTTTTAGTTGTAAATATCGCCATCATTATGTAAGGGGAGATAATATTAAGTTATGGCGTTTGTTCTGGTAGTGGTATAATGGTTACAAATTCTTCTGCAAGGGCTGCATGATTTCCTTTTATTTTGTTCTGGTGTTCCATAAATGGTTCCTGCAACTCCAGAAAGAAATAACTGGAATTCACGCAACAGGAACCATGGGCATTGGACAAATAAGCTAAATGTCACAAATAAAAGTCAAGGGTTCCTGAATACATATAACAAGGCTAGATAACCTTTTAGATTCCCTTTACATTTACAACAGTTTGAACTGCATTCCCACTTGTAATCTATATTTCTTTTCTTTTTCAAAAACTGAAGTTGATGAAGGAATACAGTTTTGAACAATTGGGTATGCCTACTAGGTGACAGTTTTCATTATTTATCTATAATTAAATATTTATTAATAAGCTTTATCTTATTAAAATTGCATATATCCTAAAATAAATACTTCAGACTTGTTTGTACTGGTCTGTTGAAATTGTAATGGAGGGTCAACTTGACATACCATATCTTATAGCCTACAAGGTCATGTTATTGTATGGTAGACAGTACAGTCAGTATAATAACTATCATTATACAAGTCTGAGAGTAAAATATCCAATTGAAGAATATAATCATGATAATCAGCTAAATTGTCCTAATTTTATCAAACATATTTAGGTACATCACCTATGATTAAGAGAGGGGTTGGGGTTAGGATAGATAATATAAGTAGACAGTACATTTGAGTTCACTTTCTCTTATCTGAGCAAAGTAAATAATTTTTTTGTTTCAAAGTTTTGGAATAGCAGCCTCAAAATAGTACTGTGAGTCTTAGAATGTCTTTGTTTATATGAAAATATCATTTTTAAAGTTTAAATTTAAAGGAAACACATTTTTCTGCTAGATATTTCAACAAATATTACAGACATTGTGTGCTATGGTAACTGGACACAATTTCATAAACAACTTAATAGCGAGGTTTCAACGATGATACACTTGTCTTTATCATCATTGCTTGAGATATCACAGTTGAAAAGTTGCAAGTTATTTAATAAAGTAATTGTTATCCATATAATTGTGTCCAGTTATTGTATCTACCAATTACTAAATGATACTTAAGAAAATGTGCCTATATTAATAGGCCTATATTTTTGTGAACGAAAGCACATTCTTCTATTTCGATACCCAAATTTTTAAAAAAATGACATTGCTAAGACAATAATCTGAAAAGTTTATAAAAAATACTGTAATGTTTACTATCTGCTTGACTACATTTCACAACCTAGTTTGATAGTATTGATAGATATAATATGTACTGTAGGCCTACAGCTGTGTTCTAGGGAGATATTGAGATACAATGATCAGTTGTGTATGTATAATTCATGACACATTTTATAATAATTCATGACACATTTTATAATGACAACACACTAGTGAGGTTGTAAGGTTCTATAGTACAGTCAGAGTGTTGTTTTTTTTTTTTTACATGAGGTCTGCAACTTGGTTATATCGAGAGAATGGAAGTTATAGGTTCCAATTTTGATCAGTGTCTGAAAGTCTGATGACCTTGAATAAGTCAACTGTCATCTTCACTCATCATTCTAGTCCACCCAGCTGTTAATGGGTACAGATAATCTGGGAAAGATCAATGCCAAGAGGACCAGCAGGTAAAAAGGATCTGTGAACCTAAGTTGTTGTTTGTGTAAAATATAGTTGTTTAGTTTTTGTACACTATAGTACAAATTGTTCAGATGTGACGAAATTAGGACTAATAATGCTAAGCCAGCTTCGATACTACTTGACAAGTTATCTACTAACTTAGATGTCACAATACCATTAAAAATGCACATTATGACAGCAATAAGAGGGGGGGGATATCTTGAGGGGAATGAGAAGCACTCAATGTTAGCTAGTATTAGGGTTCGATAGCCTAACTTAGCTGGTTAACTATTTAAGCCAGGCTTTATTTTGCAATAAGCATGATATTTCTTTGGTGTAAGAATATTAAGGAAAAACTCCTTGATAATTTATTTTAATAAGAATCATCTTAAAGTTCTTGCAGTGATATAAATGAAATAAAGCAATGGAAGCAAAGACCCACGATACTTTTTGAAATCTCAAATCTGAAGGCAGCAGTTCAAATATTTTTTCTTAAGGACATCATTCTCTATTGAATTCTGATGATTATTTTGTTAAATAAAATGATAAATTTATGATGATAATGACTGGTGTCAGATGCCAATACTGTTGTCGTCATTGAATGGTACAAAATACTGACCTGTGGTTCACCACTAATATCAATATGATTACATTTAGCTTCTATACAGGCTTTCACCACTTGTTCTCCATAGAAACGGTACTGCAATAAATAATACAATATTACATACTAACATATTATGCAATAAGCTTTTATGCACTTCCTCTTGTACCTTGACTGCAAAAGCTACTATACTTGTATCATAGAAAGTAGTGACTGGGTTTGATTGTACGCCAAGAGGACTGTTAACACTATGGCTCAAAAACTACGGCTTATTGTTAACAGATTTTTCGGCAAGAGCTATGATTGGCTGTATTTGGTGGTGTACAATCTAATCAAAACAAGTTCCTCTGATACAACTGATACAAGAAATGTGGATATTGCAGTCAAGGTATTAGACAAAGATAGTACTAAATAGCTAGGCAATGTGAAGATCTATTTACCATTATTATTTCGCTGCAATATAACAGGATATAATGTGATGCCAAAGACAAAGTTATTTACTTATTGTCTAAACCTTATCCAAGATTTGATGAGATTCTTCTTTATAATGTGATCTGGTGCATTTTTAACAAAAAACATTGAATCCAGTTTACCTATATAATGCTAATTAATCTAATAGTGGCCATAATTCCTTGCCAGCAGTAAGGATACCCTTACATAGAAAATTTGATTGGTTGAATATTACAAAACCTGCAACACAAGATGTATAACAAGTTTGTCAGATCATGGAACGCAAATAAAATCTCCTGCAAAAAATGAAATGAAATGTGTTTTTCATCCTACTCTAATGCAGCTAATGAAAAAGAAACTAAGAGAAATAAACTGATTTGCATTCTAATCAGATTCATAGAATACAGACAACTTAGACAGTTTTCTTTCTGTTTTTGCACCCTTAAAGATGGGTTTTCTCATTAATTAGAGCCAAAGTAAGCTTACTAATTGATTAATTGGGGTTTCTAATGAATAATCCATGCATTCTCAAGTTCAAAACACCTATGTGAAGGTAGAAATGCTTTGGGAATCCTTTTGACTCTCATCTGCTTTGAAACGCTAAATTGAGACTCCATGTTTGTTCACGTGACCAAATGACGTCATATAATGAAGGTGTATAAGAATTGATTTTGTATTTTATTATTAGTGAGTTAAACCTTATTTAAATTAATTCATAATGTTTTTACAAAGTGATATTTAAACGTTGCATTGCCTTTTGCTAGAGATAATAAATGGAATACCAAAATGCCATTGTTGTTGTCGAAAATATTAAGGAATGTGGGCAAGTACGCATGCATGCATACTTAACAACCACAGCGTCCGCTTATGTACTGAATTAACAGACTGGATGATCAAAAAAAAGATCAACGACATTTGAACGACATTTGAGACTTGACGTACATACCTATGGTAGTACCCTACTGAGAGAAATCCCATCATAATTAGCCTAATTACGAGTTAATTAAGGACTTGTGGGACCATCTGGTATTTTTCCCAGTCATTAGAACACCTCTACTTTCTATTGATATAAGTATTACCGGTCCAATTATGGTATATATATGTATTATATATATGAAAATAAGGGAACCCTTATTTAAGCCCAACTAGAGGAAATTACTATCATGGATTGAGAATTTTGTACAATCAAATCAAAAATTCACAACTCTTATCAAACATATCATATTAAGCATGACAGTTATCTCAAAAGAAAAATTATAATTTATACAATGAAACAAACACAGATGTTTCATTCAAATTACATATTGAATTACACGATTATAGCAGGTTTGTGTTTTATGATACATAAAGATTTCATATTTAATTACTGGATGAAAATCAACTCTATCTAGGGCTCTTGAACAATTTGAAATATCCATGTCTGGAAAGATGACAGCATACATTCATCAATTTTATTTTGCTATTTAATTTCATAAAAACTTATCAGCAAAATGCACCTGAGGACATTGATAATTGTGTAAATTGAGATTAAACTTCTATCATTTATTTCAAGGGTTTTGATAGTGAGACAAAGCATATATTCTCAGAAATAAAATGAAATGAGTTTTGCTTCCTACTCTTCTGCACCTTATGTGCTAATGACTGTGCAATGCAGTGAAATTTTGCCAGGACAGCAGTAAAGCCTACTCTTATTGCAATTTTTCAACTGTCTCTAGAGATCTGTTTTTTTCATTTAAGCCCCTCCCATCTGCATCACTGACAAGGGCAAATTGGGCTGAAAAATCCAAAAGCTCATCTCGATTTTAGCTGAAACCCGATCCTCAGGTAAGTGAGCCCTGAACTCTTAGGTTAGTGAGTCCCTGAACCTTCCAGTTCAAAAGTTAATTAGCCCTGAACTTTTAGGTTAAATGAGCCCTGAACCTTCAGGTAATCAGCTTAACCCTCAGATAGTGAGCCTGAACCTTCAGGTTAATTAGACCTGAATTCTCCTTGGGTAATTAAATGTAAAACTGAACAATCCAGGATAGTTCAGTTAAACTTATTAACAGTAAGCCATAGAAATCCCTCCAGGTTTAGCTAGACTTTATCTAATTCTCAAACTGGGTAATGATCAACTAATTAAGATAACTTATCCTGTAACTTGTTTATCTAGAAAACATTATATACATATCAGGCCATAGAATGTTCAGTGACATCATCCATTGGCATACTATGACTTTATGCATCAAATGGTTCATGCACAAGGGTAATGACATTATTACTTAAATACTAAGACCGATGTTCTACAAGATCATTAAACTTTCGCATATTCATTATGAAAATTTCATTCAATTATACACTGTAGAGGTGGAATTGAGTGAGTTAATGCTATGACTAACTCACAAAATGAATACCTTGTCTGGTAATGCATGTCAAAGGGGTTGGCTTGAAAAAAGGTGGGTTTAATGACCATTGTAAATGTAAAATACTAAGACCCCCATGTTCTACCAGAGGAGCTCATTAAACATCTCTCGCCACTGATTCAATAAGTGAAAAATTTCTCTCAATTAACACTGCAGAGAGCTTGGGAATCTCAGTGAGTTATATGCTTGCTAGCTCGAAAAAGTCGAGATAAACGTTTTCCCCTGGTCAGATATACAGGTCAGAAAGCCTGGTCGTTCCGACGGGAAAATAAACCGGGGTCTTGGGTTCTACAGACTGAACATTAGCGATCCCTCGACAGTTGGAAATCCCATAGGAGTAGGTTAATCCTGCTAACCTGGCAAAATTTCCCTAAAAAAAAGTAGAACTTAAACTCCATTCATTTCATTTTCATTTGAAAGATACATTGCATAATAATCACTTCCTGCAAAAGACAGTTTTTAATTCAAGATTTAATTTAGACTAACTTTCCTTGCCAATTTAAATATGTTTTTTTTCTGAAGAATGCAAAGAATGTTAAATATTTATTCATTTAAAGGGTCAGTATGTAAAATCTGCTCTATAATGGCTCAATATTATTAATTGAAACCTTCAGAGTAAGTTGGAGACATATTTTTCTAAAATTACAAGAAAATGCTGTTTAAATCCATTTAGTGGATTTTTACACCTCTTAATAAAAACAATATACGATCTTTAAAACACTTTGACACTTAAAGATTGGATTTTTTCAATTAAAACTTTAAGATAAGTTCATCGACACATTTTTCTAGATTTTGATGTAAAGATTTTATGAATTTAAGCAGAAACAAATTTTGACTACAAAATGCCGAAAACCCCTTTAACAAGGGCAATATGTACTATTGTCTTTATCTTTTGTTTTTTCATTGACCAGAATTTTGTAAGCAGACGTTATTTTGATTAACCAGTCACAAAACCAGAGATGAATATTAGTGAGATTGGATACACTGGTCAATTTGATTAACATAATGAGTATGTATACAGTTATTCAAGGCATGTGGTAGAACTTGTTTCTAAGTTTAATTAACACTCAAGTAAATGTATACAGGCCATGTTTTTAATCAATGATAACATCTATCTTTCTGTACATGAAGTGAATACACACACTATGTGAATCCCAGCAAGATAATGAAATATCAAATGTTAAATCCAGCTGTAAAGAATGCTTGCTTAAATCACATGCAGATTAGGATGTTACAAATATATAGCGTTCAGTGCCTGGTCCAAGGTAGAAGGCCATAAAACATCTATATTTTCACTGCTAACACCACCAAAATTACCAGCATTCCAGGTCAAATCCATTATAACAGTTCTTCAACACAATTTAATGCCCAAACTCTTCACAAAAGATGTCCATTAAAGATGTCAAAGTGAAAACAAAAACAATTCCTCAGACAACCATTTTTATAAAAACCTGCATGAAAAGGTCAAGGTCATATGCAACAAAATGTTCTCAGAACAGATAGTGTTTATACTTCCATACGGTATTCATTTGTTCAGTTCTGAGAACTGTCCAGAGACAACATTGCCTCAAACCTATGCATTGGCATTGATTTTGGTAGGATTATGAATACAGATAACTTGATTGATGATGAAAGATGGTTGCCAGTCTACCCCAAATCTAAGACTTAACCAACAAGATACACGCACACCAACACGGGTTCTTTCAAATAGGTACAGTGTTCTACTACAGGCTTTTCCACTCTGATGGTACACTAGGTATATCCAAGCTGGATATTTTTTGTTATCAATTTGTAATACTTCATACAAAATGTGGACCTGACCCAGAGAGGCGCTTAGTTGCTAACATGAGGGTCCAGGGTTGAATCCTGACAAAGGTTAAGATGAACTTTTCACATCTTTTAACCATTTTATCCTTGCAGGTCATGGTAAGGTGTTACCAATTTTCATAAGCCCATTAGACATCAAACTCCATTTATCTCATTTTATTTCATAAAAGAAAATTTGAAGATTGAACAATTGAGATTGTGTTGTCTTTCCACCATAAAATTTGTTCAACTTGTTAAGGAACAGATTGATCAAAGCAAAAGTTGTCATGATGAATAATATAAACATTATAAATTATAAAGTGCATATACTTGGTGTTTAATAATGCCTGATTAAATACCAAACCTTGCATGGAGTTATTTATATTTTTTAACGGACTCAAACTAAGTAAATAAATCAGGGATTTTCTTAAGATACCAGTATGAAACAATGCACCTCTGATCATCAGAGCATAGAGCAATTCCTCTAGACATCTTACTGTGAATACATTACAGATATATGTTGTAAGTTTATGTGTGTACCTGTCTTATTAGCCATCTATATGGACAAAATCTCACCCTACTCTAACCTCAACCCTATAAACAACGCATTAGTTGAATATGTCATCTATAGTTAGAATTCAAGTTATTTGTAAACACCAGGCCATATCAATGTAATACATCTGATGAATTATTGATTAATATAGTTCTATCAGTTCTGCATTGATATAAACACACATAGATAAAACATATATGATAATATTACTTGAATATAACTTGAAACTTGCGCACAGTCAACTACAAAAATTTGACATCACCTTGAAGGACCATAGTCCTAAGTCCATATTCTTACACAACATGAAGCATATATTGAAGTCAATGCAATATTTCTTTTTATCAGAATCAGATACCGGTAGATTAAGAAGAAGAATCTAGAAACCATGACAAATTTGATTGTAAGCTTTAACAATAAGAGGCTGAAATGGCAGTTTCAGGTGGAAGTCGGTAACTCTACTCAAGAAATGTACTTGAAATCAGATGTTAAAGAAAAAGTAGAGATGTTGTGATGCAATTTGTTAGTTGACATTGGATAGCTCTACTCACAAAAGTGATTTTAAAATCAAATTCAAACTAGAGCCACTTGTGGCACAGAGTGGGACTTTGCTAACGTCGCAAATTGCAACAAACAGACAGAAACATCTGATTTTCTAGGATAAACTGGCCAAAGCAATAAGGTATCTGTGTGCAAGGTAATTTTTTAAAAAAACTTATTTCCTACAAACGTAATACGCTGACCCATATATATGGAAAACTGAAAATTTACCCGGATGTGCCACGCCCATCTAATTCTTTTCAGCGTGAATCTAATCACATTCAAAATGTATATTCACAGTACAAATTTGAAGTTTGTACATCCAATAGATCACGAGATATACACACATACATTTCAAAAAAACGTAAATACGGCAAAATGTACTTTTATTTTCAAAAATCAAAAATTTCAATTTTCATTTTAAAAACTTTTTTTATACATCGCTGGAAAGAGGACAAAAAGCACCTTAAGAATCTAAAAAAAATAACCCTCTAAATTAATTAGGTCACACTCTAGAGCAGTCCAAAGTTGCGAATTTTGCTGTTTTCAGGCAGCTATAAAACCGGAAGTTGATGTCTGATGTCAAAGGTCAAAGTGTCAACTAATAGCCAAGGTCAATGACCTTTGACCTACTAAAGGTCAAAGTCACCAAAGGTCAAGGTCACGAGAAATAAGCCCCCAAACTTCGAAAAAATTCAACCGGATGTTGCAAAATTGCAAAAGCGAAATTCAAAAATCGGCTCCCACAGTTTTTTTCGTAATCCACTAAAGCTACAAGAAATGTAAACATCGCGGAAATTAGACATTACCCTGAGGCCCCATTTTGAGTTTTACAAAAAAGTGACATTTCAAGATGGCGGCCAAAGTTTCACTTCCGGTCCGGATTTTTTCTTCTTCATTTTTTTGTCTTCTAATTTAATTAAGATTGACATAAATTTTGTTGCGATACATCAATTACAGCACAAGTAGGTCAACCGGAAGTTTAAACCCTTTTTACGTTGAAACCGGAAATGAAGCAAAAATTTTGACTCTGCCAATGTTTTTAAATTCATGACACTTGAAGGCACCGAAATTTTCAGATCAATCGGTCTTAAAATAGCAAAGTTGCAAAAATGTGCAAAATACGGCAAAAAAATGTGTGCTACGAATTTTCGAATTTCGAAATTTTTCAACTGCTATCTTGTTGGAAATTATTTCAAGTTTCTAAAAATGCAAACCCGAAGAAAATCGATCAATAATTGCGACTTCTAGAGCCACTGACCGACTTTTTAGGCATGTTGCAACGCAGCACTTATGGTTTTGCAAAAATGTTCCAATTTATATTTAATAGAAACGTCGCCACAACAGAAGGTGTAGAGAAGTTGTGAAATTGCTGCAACTATTGCAGCCTAGGCTGTGTGAGGTGTGTAAATTTCGAAAAAAAAAAAAAAAAAAAAAAAAAAAAAGACAAACCGAAAACAAACTGGGACTTTGCGGTAGCAAAGTCCCACAACTAGATTTTCATTTTAAAAACTTTTTTTTATACATCGCTAGAAAGAGGACAAAAAGCACCTTAAGAATCTAAAAAAATTAACCCTCTAAATTAATTAGGTCACACTCTAGAGCAGTCCAAAGTTGCGAATTTTGCTGTTTTCAGGCAGCTATAAAACCGGAAGTTGATGTCTGAGGTCAAAGGTCAAAGTGTCAACTAATAGCCATGGTCAATGACCTTTGACCTACTAAAGGTCAAAGTCATCAAAGGTCAAGGTCACGAGAAATAAGCCCCCAAACTTCGAAAAAATTCAACCGGATGTTGCAAAATTGCAAAAGCGAAATTCAAAAATCGGCTCCCACAGTTTTTTTCGTAATCGACTAAAGCTACAAGAAATGTAAACATCGCGGAAATTAGACATTACCCTGAGGCCCCATTTTGAGTTTTACAAAAAAGTGACATTTCAAGATGGCGGCCAAAGTTTCACTTCCGGTCCAGATTTTTTCTTCTTGATTTTTTTGTCTTCTAATTTAATTAAGATTGACATAAATTTTGTTGCGATACATCAATTACAGCACAAGTAGGTCAACCGGAAGTTTAAACCCTTAATACGTTGAAACCGGAAATGAAGCAAATATTTTGACTTTGCCAATGTTTTTAAATTCATGACACTTGAAGGCACCCAAATTTTCAGATCAATCGGTCTTAAAATAGCAAAGTTGCAAAAATGTGCAAAATACGGCAAAAAATTGTGTGCTACGAATTTTCGAATTTCGAAATTTTTCAACTGCTATCTTGTTGGAAATTATTTCAAGTTTCTAAAAATGCAAACCCGAAGAAAATCGATCAATAATTGCGACTTCTAGAGACACTGACCGACTTTTTAGGCATGTTGCAACGCAGCACTTATGGTTTTGCAAAAATGTTCCAATTTATATTTAATAGAAACGTCGCCACAACAGAAGGTGTAGAGAAGTTGTGAAATTGCTGCAACTATTGCAGCCTAGGCTGTGTGAGGTGTGTAAATTTCGAAAAAAAAAAAAAAAAAAAAAAAAAAAAAAAAAAAAAGACAAACCGAAAACAAACTGGGACTTTGCGGTAGCAAAGTCCCACAATAAAAAGTTGTTGTATTTTATGAATGTTTCTTATGTGGTGATGACTCTACCTCCCATCCATGATCTAATCAAATTGCTATATAAATCATGGTCATGTTTATCTAATATCAAACCAATCCACTGCTCTTTCAAATGAATATTTCATTACATGAAATATGCAAGAAATTTTGGAATATTTATAGTAAAAGAATTTAAACAGTTTTAATAATATTAATAGTATATAGAGGTATAGGTTTAAACTTACTGGTCCAACACAGTTGATAAGAGTTTTAGCTTGTTGACACATAGCAATCAATGATTGATCACTAGAAACATCAGCAATTATAATAGGTTTGTCTTCTATTTCTTTCCCTGAAATATAAATCATAGTACTGTTTGTATACATCCATTTTTTAAGAACTAAGTTAAAACTCTTTATCCGGCAAAAGTGAAAGAAAACTTCTGATAAATATTTTTATTAGAATAAATTGAAATTGGTCTTCTGTTATTCACCAAAAAAGTGAGCTTATTTCATAATATTATTTTGACTGTGTTTGTGTTTTTTACCCTGAATTCTATATGTGGTTCAAGTCTTATATTTTATTGTAAAACAAAACAACCCCCAACTTCTATATGTGGTTCAAGTCTTATATTTTATTGTAAAACAAAACAACCCCCAACTTCTATATGTGGTTCAAGTTTAACATGTTATTGTAAACATAGCAGCCCCTGACATCTATATGTGGTTCAAGTTTTATATGTTATTGTAAACAAAACAGCCTCTGACTTCTATATGTGGTCCAAGTCTTATATTTTATTGTAAAACAAAACAGCCTGTAACTTCTATATGTGGTTCAACTCTAATACTTTATTGTAAAACAAAACAGCCTGTAACTTCTATATGTGGTTCAACTCTAATACTTTATTGTAAAACAAAACAGCCCCTGACTTCTATATGTGGTTCAAGTTTAACATGTTATTGTAAACATAGCAGCCCCTGACATCTATATGTGGTTCAAGTTTTATATTGTTATTGTAAACAAAACAGCCTCTGACTTCTATATGTGGTTCAAGTCTTATATTTTATTGTAAAACAAAGCAGCCCCTAACTTATATATATGGTTCAAGTCTTATATGTTATTGTAAAACAAAGAAGCCCCTAACTTATATATATGGTTCAAGTCTTATATTTTATTGTAAAACAAAACAGCCCCTGACTTCTATATGTGGTTCAAGTTTAACATGTTATTGTAAACATAGCAGCCCCTGACATCTATATGTGGTTCAAGTTTTATATTGTTATTGTAAACAAAACAGCCTCTGACTTCTATATGTGGTTCAAGTCTTATATTTTATTGTAAAACAAAGCAGCCCCTAACTTATATATATGGTTCAAGTCTTATATGTTATTGTAAAACAAAGAAGCCCCTAACTTATATATATGGTTCAAGTCTTATATTTTATTGTAAAACAAACAGCCCTTAACTTCTATATGTGGTTCAAGGCTTGTATGTTTTTGTAAACAGAACAGCCCCTGAATTACTTTATGTGGTTCAAGTCTTATACTTTATTGTAAACAAAACAGCCCCTAACTTCTATATGTGGTTCAAGTCTTATATTTTATTGTAAAACAAAAAAGCCCCCCAGCTTCTATATGTGGTTCAGATCTTATATGATATTGATTATGATCTTATGATAAACAAAAAGACCCTGACTTACTATATGTGGTTTAAGTCTTCTAAAGATGATGAGATTAGTCAAATTTATTTCTATGATAATAGAAATCTAAAACCAGAATACTGTTATTAGAACTATATTCCTTCTTATGGTTATACAAACATTTGCAGCTTGTAAACCATGTGTTTTGGATAATACTGTATTATAATGGAATAAGTCTATCATTTTACTTATACAGGAAAACAAATTAATTTTGACAGATTATTATTCAACAGCTGAGATATTGTCTCTAAGTGTCCTCGATGAGATTTATCCAAGTTAATTCAGTAGGCCTACCTACTAATCAAGATGTTTAGCCTACGTACAGATCATTGGAATCATATCAGGATTTATAGCCCAGTCCATAATCATCCATGGTTGGTTTCTTTGCATTAACTTTAAATAAGGCAAGGTGGTCTTTATCTTATATGCATATGATAATCTAATATAATTTATTTGAGGCATTTAAAATCAAACATTGTTAGGGGAGTCCAACAATGTAGCCAATGTAGGCCTATTTGAGTGAATAAACAAAATCATCAGAGCATGAACATCATAACACATTCATTCTATACAAAAAAGTGATCCAAGTGAGTTTGATAAATCAGCTAGGAACTGTCATTTATTTGAGTGAGGCTTACATTTGCTGCTCAGCCGCTAAGGTGCTTGGCTTGGTGGACTGGAATGTAATGTGTAAGGCCACACCCTATCAAAATATTTATTATTTATTTATTTTGGATGAAGGCGAAATTCCAGCACACATTGGGGTTTGGCACAACTGTCAATTCAGATCTGTGCACAAACATGAACATATGCTTCTGAAAACACAAAGAATTTACCTGTCTTTTTCGACGCCTCTGACAAAACTTTCTGTAGTTTATCCATCTTTCGCCCGGCGATGGCCCATGTCAAATTCTCCTCTTCTGCAATCCTTGCAACCTCTTCAACAACAAATTGTCCCGTAAATCCCGTTGCACCAAATATAACAAAATCATATCTGACAGTGCTGTCGGTTGACATTTTGTAATCTTAAAGAGTTTAGCTGTTCTTAACCTATACACGTCCAACGTGAAAATGAATATTCGAGTGTCTTAAATCGGAAACGTCTGGATAACCTATTATTTAGAAAACGTACACAGACAATTATTTTCTAGAAATTAAGCGAATTATATGTTTATCTGAAAAAGGGTGAATTGTTTTGTTTAGACATATGATTATTTACATTCATATTTATCATTTTCTGCTCAGCATCATTACTGGATACGTTTATGCTTCAAACGAGTGATATAGGGTACGTTTAATTTATAGTATTGTCCAATCAGATAGTGGCACTACTAAAAACTATATAGTCTGAAAGATTCAAGAACGAAAAGTTATTTAGGAATTTTATTTGAGATAAAACCTTATAAAATTGATTAGATTATAATCATTATACATTGCCCTATAACATATTAGGAGAAGTTTTGGTTATCTAGAACATAGTTTGCTGGTGAATAGTAATGCAACTTAAATTCATAAATCTTTCGTGTCTGTGGTCCAAATCATGTTACTTCCGGTTATTTCACATCAATAAAGAAATTGCAAGATATCACCCTTATATGTGTTTAGTGTAAATTTACACTTTTTTAAATCTGAAATACGTTTAAAACAGAACACAACATGGCAGACTTTGATTTGACAATGTATGAACAACATGATTCTGGACCGGGTTTTATTGGAATCAGGTTCTGTAAAGAATGGTATGAAAAATTCAAAAGAACCTACTTATTTCTATTATTATTACCTACTACCAGTACTACGGTACTGACTGAAAAATATCAAACTAATTATCAAAAGTTAAACAAGAATCATGTCCAAAGATATCATGGGTGACCGCTTGAAACCCTGTATAGTATGATGTTAATGAATCAAAATTACTTTTTGAGAAAAACAAATTTGGAGTCATGGAAAAATACATTAATATGTTCGAACAGATTGTTTTGTTCATCATCTAATACAGAATTTGTATCTGGGAATAAAGCCCCCGAAATCTCTTTTATTTAAATGTTACACGCTTACCGTGTTTTGAATCTTCAACAATATAAGCATCTAATATAAGCATTGTATAGTAATTCGAGAACTCTGATATAATATGCTTAATATAATTAATGACTATTGAAATGTTTATCATTGTATTTTTCAGTAATAACATGTTGTATCCTAAAGAAGATAAAGAAAGTAAAATACTGTTATATGCTGTAAGTCCCTTTTTTTTATTACTTAGTACGAGTATTACAAATACCTAATGAGCCATATTAGGTTAATGTAAGAACCTCATCCAAGCCTTGACTGCACTCTCCTATTATCCTTAGTTTGTATAGATATTACTAATTACGTTTTATTTTTTTACCACTTCATTTGATGATGGCACATGTATCATTGTTGAAATGTTATCTTCCCATGTATTAAAAGAGTGTGTTTTATCAATAATTGTTATCTTATTATCTTTTAACAGGCTCCCAAATATTGTTCAAATTTTTAAATTGCAATTACAGTCAATACTGGTCATCCGGTCACCTCTATTCAGCGTGACCCTGCTCTAACGGTCATTTCCTCCCTTGCGATTTTCAATTAAATTTACCTGTATTTAGCACCAACCTGTCTAACCCACTAACGGTCAATCAGTTTTATCCCAAGCAGTCTTTTAACCCTGTTAATTAACGGCCAATTGACAGGTGAAATACAATCAGATTATATCCAAGATGTTCAATTGACCTTGACTTCGTTGATCACGTGTCGGCTTTTTTATTACTTAATCTTTGAATCTTAATCCTGACATTTACTTTTAAAGCATCAAACATAAACATGACAAAGAAAATGTCAGCCCTCACGTAGAATTCTTGACGGTGATAGCTTGCCGGTCATTGATAATTCTTCTCATTAACAATTGTAAAGTTGACAGAAAGTTTAATTAAATGTCATTGGCAGGTTATTTACCATTGAAATTTTACTATTCCTTGCAAAAAATGTGCGTAATTATATAAGTTTTTTCGTTCTTTTCTGCTTACTACTAGGATATGAAACAGTTACTATTTATAGACAAATCTGAACGACCACGAGAAACATTTTAACCGTCGTTTTTCTCAGTATTGGTGTCATTCAAAACACTTCTGTTTTTCTCATGTTTAACCGGAAGTACATCGTCGGTGAAAGTTATATTCAAATCAGCATTTGTAACTTCGTAAAAAATATTAAATGTGATGTACGGCAGTATGTTTTGAAAATTAAAGTCTCAATTATGATGAATATAACTAAACATTCATGGCATTGAAATACATTTTACAGTTGGATACTACTTGGATGGTACTTAGTGTAGTAGATGTAAATGTCCGGTGGGGAAAAATCAACAGCCCTGCTTCCTCCACCTGTATTCAACAGCCACCTGTATTAAGCACCACATCCAGCCACTTCCCTTGACAGGTTGCTTAATACAGGTTTGACTGTAGTACTGATACTGAGACTAAAGCACCAATTGCCCAACTGTTTATTTTAAAGAATAAAGTTTTTACAATTCACATCTTCATTAAGTTGTGCTAATTCAGACCAGGAATATCAGTTAAAATATTAAAATTGTATTTTCAGTGCAGGAATTGTGATTATCAACAAGAAGCTGAAAATAGATGTATTTATGTAAATAAAATTATGCATGAAGTAGAGTAAGTATAATATTTATAAATCTAGCTTTTCTGTCCTATTATACTCACAGTTTCTTAGATTTCTTAGATTGGTATTAGCAGGACTTGAACAATCAGGAAAAGATTTTTATAAAAAATGACAGTGTTTGTTGTTATTATGAGACTGTTGTTCCCTCTGCAGATATGAGATTGTCATTGAATTAAATGATCCAGGCCGCTAGAAATAAATTTTGATAATCTTGGAAAGAATATTATATTAGATAATATACAAAACTATGTTATAGCCTGTCTTAGAGGTTTTGCTGGCATTAGTTTAAAACTGCTGTACGGTTGTCTTTTACAGTGAATTAACACAAATTGTTGGTGATGTTATAGCCGACCCGACACTTCCACGTACAGAAGACCATCATTGCCCTAAATGTTCCCATAAAGAAGCTGTATTCTTTCAATCACACAGCTCAAAGGCTGAAGTAAGTATTGAAAGCTTTCTATTCTAGTAACCAACCAGCTATATCAGCACATAATTTTGCAGTTATGTAGGAATTATGTAAAGAATGTGAGTGTATGCTGAACTGCATATTACAAACACTATTTAACACAGTTTGCCATAAAAACTGAATCTTGTATATATATGCTGTTTGTGATACAAGAGCTCTACAAATACTA
Source organism: Nipponacmea schrenckii (assembly GCA_030562195.1). Lineage (NCBI taxonomy): Eukaryota > Metazoa > Mollusca > Gastropoda > Lottiidae > Nipponacmea > Nipponacmea schrenckii. The sequence goes on from CM060199.1 coordinate 19,530,905, forward strand.
TCAAAAGTTTTTTGATAGACAATTACGCATTTATGCTTGTATTATTTATATTTTTAGGAAGGAATGAGACTGTATTATGTTTGTGGTAATTCCCAGTGTTTACATCGGTGGACTGAATGATGGATATTATTGATGGGTTTTAAGTGTTTTATGGATCTTCATCACATAGTGTCAACCTGGCTTGACCTGAACTGTTTAATGGGTTGTCACTTTATTTGATTAAAATACAGATCTATTTTATTTTCTTAGTGGAATCCATAGGCCATCAGTGATCTGACTTAAGTTTTCTGGAAATCATATTCAGGCCTAATAACCAATCAAAGAAATTATTAAAAGATGAATACCTCAGAATGTCTCAAATGTATTTGGTCATTCTTTTATTGTACAAATCATTGAATTTAATCAGATTGTAGCTGGCAAATAGAGTCATACACTGAAACCACTGAAAATATCCAAGAATATTGCATCATGTTCATTTCATTGTTAAATATCTTTCATTGCTGTAATAAAATTACAAATATAGTGTTTTGTTTTTAATTTGAACCTACAGAGTTTTTTTGATACCTTCCCACAGCAAACTATTATGCTATTCCACATTATATTGGTACACATATCAAAGATATTAATGTGTTAGGTACTACACTGTTCTTCCCTCACATCTCAGATGAACTTTTGTCAGCGATGCAGGTCGGAAGAACTAACATGGACAAAACGTCTAGTCATTCTTTTGGTGTTACAGGCTGTGGACGTTTCCCTCATTGCATACTGCATGGTGTTGCCCGTCTTGATTAGCTCATAAGGTGCAGAAGAGTAGGAAAGAAAAATAGAAATAAACAACTATATTTTGCAAGAATAACAACTTAGGAAAACCCTGTGAAACCTTTTTATTCCGGGCCAGAACCCCTTATATTTTCCCTTTTTCAGTCCCCTTGCACTTGGTAATTCTGAGTAAGAAAACTTTTTTGGTTGGAACCAACCATTGAAAAATTAATCCGACATTTGCAAAAATTTCCCCAAGGGAAAGAACCTAGAGCTCAATGTATGGTTATAGAAAAAATCACCCCTTTTTAAAAGATTTGAACAAACTTTAACTGCAATTGTTACATTTTAAGGTGTATCCTTTTTTAAGTCTATTTTACATCTATGTTTTATAGGGTTTATAAAGAAGCACAAGATATATTAATAAGGATTAACTCAGTGTTTCCAAATTTCAGGCAGCGTTCGTTTTATTAGGGTTAACATCAACCCAACACAATCTACTTTCTCCCCACAATGATCCAAATTAACCCTCCCTTTTTTGATTGAAAAATTTTAAATCAACATGAGATCATATGATGTCATTTAAAAAGTGGTGTTGCAACAATTTTGTTCGTTATTTTTGGGGTAACACCATTTTTGGTAAAGCACAGATTCTAGTGCTGAAAATTGGCTATTTCCCCAAAAACGAAAAAAATTGTTGCAACACCACTTTCTAAATGACATCATACATCTCATGTAATCAGCTATGGGAGCTGTGTCATTACTGATTATCAGAGGGGTAATGCAAGTTCGCAGTAAAAAGGTTTTTTTTTGTGGAGGGTCCGTTTGCGAGCGATTAGGGCTGACTCTGTATCGCTGGCGAAAAGGGCCCGTTCGAGATCTCAGTTCATTTTCAGCACTAGAATTTTTGGGGTTATCCCAAGGATGAAATATTGTTGCAACACCACTTTCTAAATGTTTTAAATCAACAGTTTAATGTTTGCTCTTGGTAGAGATGGCAACTAATTATGATTTTGCATAGGTGATGTTCAGTCCGAAACGGAACATTGTTTATTTCACATGTCAAATCTCTTCCATACTCTGGTAAGTACATGCACCCAAGAGTAAATGAAATGAAATTAAATGAATGGAGTTTTACGTCCTACTCTTCTTCACCTTATGGGCTAATGAAGACGGACAACGCCATGCAGTGTGCAATGAGGGAAATTTTGCCAGGACAGCGGTATTAACCTACTCTTTTTGCGATTTCCAACTTCGAGGGATCTTTAACGTGCACAGCCTGTAGCACACGGGGCCTCGGTTTATTGTCCCATCCAAACGACTAGATGCTTTTTCCATGTGAGTCCCTCCGACCTGCATCACTGACAAGGGGAAACCGGGCTGAAAAATCCGAAAGTTGATCTCGACCTTTGCCGGGATTGAACCCTGGACCTTCAGCTTAGCGAGCAAGTGTCTAACCCACTGAGCCACCGTGGCTCCTCCCAAGAGTAAATCCTTCTTTATATATCAATATAATATAGTATTATGTAATATGAAAATATATTTTATTAATATTTTAAGTTTTATTAAATACATTTCAAAACAAAGTATAGCACAAAACAAAGCATATGATATTGCACGAAAAGAAATCAGGGACATTTTAAGTTATACTAGTATATTGCATGATATTACCAAAAAAAATATCCTGAAGTTTAGGTAAATCGATAAACACATTAACCTTACCAATGCCCTGTTGAGATATACATTGAGATGAAATTGAATTTAATGTAATGCCATTGTTATAGTATGAATATATAAAGCATTATTATGCGTTATGGGATAAAACATAAGAGTTAGTTTTTGCCACATTTGATCTTGTTTAAATTTCCCTATATTTATTTTCGTTTAAAAATCATTTTAAATCATAGTGATAAAGTTTAGGTTTCTTTATGCTACCGAAAGATTCCTTATAGATTTCATTATAATTTCTATCTATCAAAGGATTTGTTTTTCGAATAATCCCTTTTTAAATATATAATTTTATTCATTTTTTTAAAATCCAAAAAGATAATGTATTTTCATTGTAAAACATGTGATATTTGGAATTGTGACAAAAAAGTTGTTAGTATTTTTTATGCTTTGAGACACCTTCAAATAAAAGGCTAACAAAATAAATGTATAAAATAAAGAATATCTTTATCTTTATCGTTTAAAGCTATCATGAATTGTCAAAAACTGTCAGTAACTGAACATCAGTTTTTCAGATAAATACGGTAAATAAGAACACTATAACTGAACATGTACATCAGTTTTTCAGATAAATAAATAAGAACACTATTATGGATATCCTACTCCTTTCTATACTTATTATTGAATTTATATACAAGGATTTATGAAGTAATATTTTTCTTATTTATCTAATGTTCTTACTACTTCTATTTAAATATCCGCTGTTCACATGCCGATAATATTAATCTCAACGCACATATTAATGTGAAAAACTATTTATAATCTCGTGCCAGCTTAAAATGTAACTTAAAGATCATAAAATATATCAAAGCAATTCAGTAGTTTTGTTAATTGTGATATGCAGTGCTTATGTGACGAAAGTCAAATATAAAACAGAAAAAAAGGTCTAGAAAAACACTGATATTTTAACCAATCAAGATCTGTCATCCGCATAAAAGAATTCATTGGTTAAAATATAAAAGTCTTTCTATATAGGTTTGTCAAAATCGTTTAATTTATATTTGCTGGATACAGCTTTAACCTTGCATTCATAGAAAATAACGACATATTGAAAAGATAGGCCTAGTACTTAATTTTACTATAAGCTTTTTGTCTGAAACGTCTAAATGCCTTAATGTAAAGGGAACTTCTCTACGTTTTTTGTAATAATTATTATTAAGAACATCTATTGGAATTTGAAACGTTTGATGACCATATTAATACTAGAAGATCATCCAGTTTCAACAAAGCAAACAAGATGAAATGAAGACACTGTCCAGAAAATAGAATTACAAGCATTTATTTCTTCAAATTTAACTAAAATTATACTCAATTATAATAAGATGTTCTTATAGGTTTTCCAAAACTGCAATGTTGATTTGAAGTCTCATCTATATGGCTCTAAATGCCTTTTAAACCACCGGTTTCATAAATTAAGATACACTCAAACTAAATTTGCCTCTGTAACATGTTTAAAAGCACTTTTGGTGTGGTTGGTTTTTTTCAATCTCCAGTATATGATCAGCATAAAAATCATGGATTCGGAAGAACAATGCAATCTGAGTAAAGCCCCGTTGTCACTATCCAAGTTTTCTTTAACCAAGTTTTTGATTGAGGACTTTGATAGTGACAAGGGTGCTTTAGATTTGTAAATCAAAATGTAATGAATTTATGGTTCATGTGAGATTTAAGTTTTTGATAGATGATAATACGAAGAATTTAAATATTTCAAAACATACAATTGCTATATACTGACATTTTTGAAGAAAAAACAAAACATTTTTATATTTTATTTCTGATAGCTTGAAAACTCAAAGTAATATCATTTCAATTTCAAATTTCAAACTTAATATTATGCTATAAAAATACTAAAAAAAATTCAGTTGGGTCTATCGATGATCTTAATAATTTCCAGATGAACTTTTTAAGCCATTGAATCTGGTCTGCGTCCCTGGAAAATTGAAAATTATATATTTTAACATGGTTGCTTTTAATTTTTAAAGATCTTTTCCTTACGTTATACATATACGTAATAGCATACCAAGTTTCATAATAACAGCCAATATTGCTTTAAGAATCGAGGTCAATATGTTGGCAATACATCGGTTGCATCAAAATAATGAACAATCATTATTTGTATGAGTAAGTATAACAATTATTAATTAGTAAGTATTTCAGTATTAAAAGTATTCTCTCTTCTTTATATGAGAAATCTGAGGAAGATATTCCAATTTGCTTTAAATACTTTATAATTTTTGAATAATACTTACTCTGAATGGATAAGCTGGTGATGCTTGAATATTTGGTCTCTGAATTTCAAACTATTAAAAATAAAAAGTCAAAATGTATCCATTTAACGAAAAATTGTTTTAGACTATGTGACAGAGAATAAGCAATGTTTTAGATTATGTGAGCGAGAAATGTTTTAGATTATGTGAGCAAGAAATGTTTTAGACTATGTCACCAAGAAATGTCTTAGACTATGTCACCAAGAAATGTTTTAGACTCTGTCACCAAGAAATGTTTTAGACTATGTCACCAAGAAATGTCTTAGACTATGCCACCAAGAAATGTTTTAGACTATGTAACCAAGAAATGTTTTAGACTATGTCACCAAGAAATATCTTAGACTATGTCACCAAGAAATATCTTAGACTATGTCACCAAGAAATGTTTTAGACTCTGTCACTAAGAAATGTTTTAGACTATGTCACAAAGAAATGTCTAAGACTATGTCACCAAGAAATGTTTTAAACTATGTCACCAAGAAATGTTTGAGACTATGTCACAAAGAAATGTCTTTGACTATGTCACCAAGAAATGTTTTAAAGTATGTCACCAAGAAATGTCTTAGACTATGTCACCAAGAAAAGTTTTAGACTCTGTCACCAAGAAATGTCTTAGACTATGTCACCAAGAAATGTTTTAGACTCTGTCACCAAGAAATGTTTTAGACTATGTCACCAAGAATGTCTTAGACTATGAATACGTGAGGAAACTATAGATCTGTAGAATCGATGCTGTGCAGACTGTGCACATGACCCAATTCCAATAAAAAGAATTAAATCTGCTCAAATGAACTTACATTGCGCATAGGTTCTAAGGCTCTGAACATGTGTTCCCATGAAAAATTTCCTGCTGTTGCTTCTGCAAGACAATGATAAAAGGATAAATTTAAATTATATTACTTTTTTAAATATTTAAATCTTTGCTGTAAAGAAAAGCATTTAATTCATATCATCTAGCATAAATGAAGTCTTTTGAAATTCTTAAATTAATGACAAATATTTGGCCAAATCAAACACCTAAATTCAACCATGTAGCAAAGTACATAAGCACATCTCTGGTTTATTGCATGTTGCTTTACTCCTGGTAGGTATAACCGTTATTATTAAGTTTATAAGAAAGCATTTAATAAGATAAAAGGAATCTTAGAATGCCTCACATAATAAGGTGAACATGTTACATATTAGTTACCTTGTGGACCACTTGGATTAGAGAACGATCTGTTGTCATTCCATGCTGAATCATTAAAGTCCATCCTGTCTGGCTTCTTCCTACCCTTGATTAATTTACCATCACTGTCGGAACTAGTATGTGAAGCAGCAGAGAGTGTATCAGGCGAATAAAGACCATATCGATTAGCTGCCCAACCACCTCGTTTGGGCATGGGTCCAGAAAATACGGACTTGAATGGATCTCTGAAAACAGAGGTTAAACATATACATGTTATTAGTTTAAAAACACTAACGTCAACCTTTTCTTCTGTAACAAATGTTTGTGTTCAATTACATTCATATTTGATTCACTGCCACTATAGTCTTCTATGCCATTTTCATTAGCCCATAAGGTGCAGACGAGTAGGAAGTAAAACTCCATTAATTTCGTTTATAAAGAATTATATTGCTCACTTCATAAAGAATTTCAATCTTAATTTTACTACACAGATATATATTCCATTCTCTGGTCAAGTCATATTTTAGCTAGCTTTTTATAACTAGCATCAGTCTTAATATGATTACATTGCATTACCTTGGTTCAGAATTGACAGCTCTGTCGCTGCCCTGACTCTGGTTTCTTTGACGTTTTACGCAGAAGTAAATACAACAAATTAATCCTGCAAGCAGCAAGAAACCCAGAGGTATTCCAACACTCAATCCAATAATCAACGCTAAATCTTGCTCTGATGTTTCGGACACTTTTCTATAAAAGAAGAATTTAATAAGTATAGCTAAAAAGATGGAGAAACATTTGAAAGGATTTATCAAAAAATAGATTGCCAAGGAATGTGTCAATCTCATTATAATAAGATTGTTTCATGGTTAATAAAGATTTTCTTTCCATTGTAATCTAACATGTTATTTATCACAATCTCGTTCGAATGTCATTATTCAACTTATCAAAGCGTATTGTATGAAGGACAAATTTTGGATACCAAAACCTAAATAGGCTGTTATAGTGCTCTTCATTGGTTTTTACTATACATGTACATCAATTCATTCGAAAATTTTTACAATTTACTTATACCTCAAAAACTCTTTCAATATCGGTTGTATTTCTTCGTCCTTATGAGATATAAACTCTAATTAAAATATTTAATTTAAACACCTTCAGGTACGTTTTGAGATATCCAATAGTTGTCATAGTGGTATGTTTATATATTATAGATTGTATAATGATTGCTTCTCATCCGAATGTACATAAACATAGAATAAAATCTGAAAAGGTTTATCCTACTTAAACCTAAATCTGTCTTTTTGCGCCCTAGATAGCACAAGCACAGTCACTATTCATATATTTGAGTATTGGCACTCCAATTACTCTTTTGTCAACCTGGTATTAACGCATGGCATCCCTATTGGAGTGTAATTTAGGTTTAATGAAAGTATATAGACCTACCTACAAACTGGTTTATCGTCTTGTACTTCACAGACTTCGGTTTTTGTATCACATTGTTTTACTTCCTTTAGGATGTCACATTTACTGCTTTCTGATGTCACTAAAACAAATAATATAATTTATTTAACAAAGTGGATCATATTAAACAGAAAAAGAGAGAAACATATTTTACAGATATTTTCTAGATGGTTCTTGGCCAAACTTCTTGCCATTGATTTGTCTTGGATTCTTGAAAACCATGAACCGAGAACCGAGTCAAGTAGGATACTTAGTTTCTCCTAGATAGTTCTTGATCAAATACGATACCATCATTTTATTAAATAGACCAATTTACACCAGACTGACTTAAATAATAGAGACATACAACTTTTGCAAAGTAACTTTACAGTGAACTAATATGTACTCTGAGCACAACGGGAATTCTGCCAACTCTAAATTGTATGGCATCTTCAGGCGTTCCTAAAACTTCAGAAACTGTCTTGATTGGCAAAATCGATTTATAATGCGAATAAAAATTTAACATAATTAGCTAAAACTGAAGTTTTGCTTTATGAATTATTAGAAATGTTTAAACCTTAAAAAACATGTTGTTACTCAACGTTTTTGCGTAAAGCAATCTTCAGACAATTAACCTACTTTCAGTGTGTGAGTCATTACTGAAGTTGGACAAGTAAGTACAAATAAATTGCTAGTTTAATGTAATAATCTAAACGGAACCATGCGATTCAGACGCCAGTTATTAATGTAGATAGAAAGTTAAATTGTTGACTGGAATCGAGTTCTGAAAACTAACCAATTATTACATGATTATCCCTTCAAATGCTATCTATTGTAACAGTCAAAAGCAGGAACTGCTTATCCGTCTGATCAACCATCAAGAAAAATTAATTAGAAGGCCATAGCAAATAATATGCATTATATCATACTTACATGTGGTGCTATCTTTAGTAATTCCCAACACTTTAGTTTTTGTTCCATCAATTTCTAGTTCTTCTCCTTGTAATAAATCATAGAACCTTTTCGATAATACACTGGCGTTTAGAGACTTGAACTGATTACCTATGACTTCCATTTCAGCAATAACACTTCCTACTCTGAAAAAATCAAATAAAATGGGAGTTTTACATCCTACTTACTACATCTCACAATTGTATTGAAAGAAATTATTCGAAAACTTTTTATATTTCAAGTGGAATAAATAGTAACTGAACAACCGTATAATGTTGTATATCTAAAACTCAATGGACTGCTTATGTTTATGTTAATGATTTGAATCACCGCCCCCCCCCCCCCCAATATGGCCCCATATAATATGAAAATAAAAAAAAAATTCACCTCAAGCTGGTAACATTTACATCAATCACACCTGAATTGTCTTCAGTCTGAATATATTTCAACACCTGTCAAATATAGGATAATGAGGGATTAGTTTAGCAAATTATTTCAACAAATGTATCACTTTAAAGACATGATTACTCTTAGAATGAACATATAATTTAATTTCTCCAATTTAAACGAGTATATGTTCACCAGTGGACTTATCTAACGACATAACTATAGAACAGTTTATCAAAGTATAAATATACAACAAAACGGCAAATAATTCCAATAAATGATTAAAATATTTGCAGCATTTTACTTAATTTCATGGGTTTATCAGAATAATCAGGGATTCTGTTGCATGGCCTTACGGAAGGAAAGGCCTGTAATGAACGAGCTTACTCTTATTGGCCAGGTTTGAGAATTTATGTACATTTTAACAGTATGTGATAGCTAACAGGTTTCTTAACGTAACTACTGTTACAACATTATTTTAAGCAATTGATAGCTATAAAAGGAGTTCTTAAAAGGTTCGAAAAATAGTTTTTCTCAAATTTATGAAAAACATGCACCAACAAGAAGAAAGCTAAAGGCCTACAAATCCTATTTAATGCCAAATACTCTATGGAACATTTATGTAAACTTTTAAGTTCATGTATTTTAGCTGTTCAAAACTGCTGTTGATTAGAGCAAAATAAACAATTAATTGTTGAGAAATATGCATTTGAAGGTTGTAGGTAAATATACTGCGTTGTTATGGGGCGCATTATCAAAATTTAGGCTGTTTTCATAATAATTAGCACATTCCGATTTTAAATGAAGTCTTTAAAAACAAATACATTTTGGTAAAGTATGTACATGTATATTAAAGATGTAAGTATTATATTTCAGAATAATTTTTAAGTATAATTCACAACATTTTTTAACGTTAAAATTTTCCATATTGACTTTAAAAAATATACTTACAGCATTGCCAATATCTTTTTTAAGTTCTTTATGGGCATAAGAAGCAGGATTGTTAACAACATCATCTTTATTAATATCTAATCTTATTTGATAGTTTTCTGTTGTTTCATCTGCTACGGCTGAAATGTATTATAAATATGGGTTTCATGAAAAAATTGGAAACTGCATTGGAATAGAGAGACCCTCTAGTCTATTTCTCAATCTTATTCAAATTAGACCAAACTTGTTTTTTTTTTTATTAGCTGTTATTTTAATATACCCACTGTAGATAATATAGGGTGTAAATACGGGTCTCTTGAACATACCTCACAATAACCTATCGACTGTTGAGAATATGAACACTAATTAGATATAGACTATAAAATAATATAAAGCTGATACAAACTATAGTGTGCATGATATATAATATGATAGATAGTTAGTTGATAGTCATCCTTGCTAGTTGCTGGTTATGTAACATGTTTCTTATATAAAGCTTATTAGTAAAACAACTGTTTGATTCCATCCTGATACGAATGCCAGTCGGCCTCTGGTGATTCGACATGGTGTCAGAAGTGAACTTTCAAGATTAAAAGGAAAGAGAAGACACTGATGTTTAAAAGTTGACCATTAAATTGGATCATAATCTGGAACATTTAAGTCGTTCATAAAAAGGATTTTATATTGTGGATTGAACATTCAATTGGTTCATATTGCTCATAAAAGATAAAGGATGGCAAAGCTGAAGCAACCAGAGAAATTCCATTTTGATAAGCCTACTGAATGGCCAGTGTGGAAACAAACTTTTACTCGATTTAGAATTGGAAGTAAACTACATAAAGAAGACGGAGATATTCAAGTTAGTGCTCTTATATTTTGTATGGGCGAAACTGCTGAGAAGATATTTAAAACTTTTACATTTGACGATGAGGCTGATAAAGACAATTACGATACAGTGATTGGAAAATATGATGATTATTTTATCCCAAGTAGAAACATTATATTTGAAAGAGGAGTATTTAACTCTATGACTCAAAATGAGGATGAAACAGTGGAATCATACATTAGAAGATTGTATGAAGCTAGTGAACATTGTGATTTTGAAGATTCTATTGATAGAAGAATTTTGGATAGACTTGTAGTCGGAATGAAGGATAAAACAGTGTCCCTTAAATTACAAATGGAACCAAATGATTTAACATTAGCTAGAGCAATAGAAATTGCTAGAAACACTGAACTAGTTAAAACTCAAAACAAGACATCAATAAATACAGAGGATATTGAAGATCAGGCTATAGATTCCATAAAGCGTTACAGTAGACCACCATACAAGCCAAATAACCAATGGAGACAAGGTTCACAGTCAAGATCAAATAAAGCCAGACATGTGTTGAACAAGGGGGTACCCAACTCATATCATCAACCAGTGAGTAATAATCAAGGGCGATATCAAGGTCAAAGAATGTTTAATCATAAACAATGTTCAGCATGTAACAGACATCATGGCTCCAGTGGGAACTGCCCAGCCTTGGGTGCAATATGTAGAAAGTGTAATAAAGTAGGACACTTTGCTGTAAGATGTAGATCAAAGTTCATTATCGAAGTAAACTGTAACACAATAGACACAGATGTAATTAATTATAACAATTTTGCAGGTGACAGTAGTTATCATAACAATAACATTGTGAAAAATAGTAACATTGTGTTAGAAGATAATAACTTTATGGAGAGCCAATTTGTACAAAAGATTGATGTAGGGGAAAATATATTTCTTGGAACTTTAAATAATGTAAATAAGTGTGAAGATGGTAGTGTTCCTGCATGGTGCATAGAATTACCAATATTAGGGAGAAATATTAACTTTAAAATTGATTCAGGTGCTGATACTTCCGTAATAAGTGAAAAGTTGTTCAATCAGTGGAATCCAAAACCTAAATTGAAACAAAGTGACATAGTTTTAAGCAGTCCTGGTGGGGAAATATTTTGCTTAGGATATTTTATAGTAGAAACAGTCTATAAAAATGAACGATTTAATTTCCCAGTGTATGTTATTAAAGGACAATCATCCTATAATTTGTTAGGTCGAGCTGTAGCTGTACACATGGGATTAATCAAGAGAATTGAAACTCTTAATGATGATATTTTTGGACCTGTTGGATTACTTAAATGTGAGCCAGTTCATATAACTTTAAAAGATGATGCTGTGCCTTATGCAGTTTATACAGCAAGACGAATTGCTATACCATTACAGGAGAAAACTAAAGCTGAAATCACAAGATTAGTGGACAATGGTATTATTGAACCGGTAACAGAACCTTCAGATTGGTGTGCGCCAATAACACCTGTGTTAAAACCGTCGGGTCAAGTGAGACTATGTGTAGATCTAAGACAATTAAATAAAGCCGTCAAACGGGAGAGATATGTTTTACCTACGTTTGAAGATATTTTACATAAACTTAGTGGTGCTCGTGACATATCAAGATTAGATGCTTCCGGTGGATTTCATCAAGTCCCTTTGGATGATGAAAGTCGCAAGTTAACAACATTTATAACACCTAATGGACGCTATCGATTTCGAAGACTTCCATTTGGTATTTCAAGTGCTCCGGAAATCTTCATGAGAATTATGAACAATCTTTTAGATAATTTAAATGGTGTTGGTATAACAATGGAGGAACATGATAACAATTTAGATGCTGCTTTACAGAGAATTAAAGAAAGTGGATTAAGGCTAAATAGAGATAAATGTGTATTTCGACAAACAGAGATAAACTTTCTTGGACATAAAATTACACCTAAAGGTATAATTCCACATCCAGACAAAGTTTCTGCGATTAATAACCTCCAGAATCCTAATAATGTAGCGGAATTGCGCAGAATACTTGGTATGATAAACTATTTAGGATGTTATATACCAAATTTGTCAAATACTATGAAACCTTTGAATGATTTGCTGAGAAAAGATGTATCTTGGACATGGGATAAAGCTCAAGATGAAACGTTTTCAAGGATCAAGAAACTAATAACATCTAGTCCTGTCCTAGCAGTATTTGATATCAAGAAACCGACAATGGTCAGTGCTGATGCCAGTCAATATGGTATAGGTGGTGTGATTATGCAACAACATAATGACATTTGGAAACCTGTTGCATTCTGCTCTAGAACATTAACTGATGCTGAAACTCGGTATGCCCAAATTGAGAAAGAGTGTTTGTCATTAGTGTGGGCCAGTGAAAAATTTGATAAATATTTATGGGGTCTAAATTCCTATAGATTAGTAACTGATCATAAACCCCTCATTCTGTTAATAAACAGGAAAGACATTGATCAAGTTCCAGTTCGATGTCAGAGAATGCTGATGCGCTTGATGCGTTACAATCCAATAGCTGAATATTCTCCAGGAAAAACAATGATAGTAAGCGATACATTGTCAAGAAAACCCCAGTCAGACAGTAGTTTTAATGAGTTAGAACATGACGTTCGAGCTTATATTAGTCCAATAGTTAGTTCATGGCCAGCGTCTGATAAACAATTGAACAATATACGTCAAGCAACTATAAATGACGAAACGCTGCAAAATGTATTACGAAACGTTAGAAATGGTTGGCCAGATTTTAAACGTGAAGTTAATCCGACAATTCTTAATTATTTTTCTGTTCGTGAAAGATTGTGTGAAATCGATGGATTATTAATTTACTGTAGTAGAATAGTTATACCCAAGTCAATGCGTCAAGAAATGGTTGATAGAATTCATGATGGTCATTTAGGAATTACCAAGTGCAGAGAGAGAATCAACATGAGTATTTGGTGGCCAGGAATTTTGAAAGAAATGGAACAAAAAGTACAGTCTTGTGAATTTTGTCAAAACAGTAGATCAAGTCAACGTAAAGAGCCATTGTTGCCAACAAGTCTGCCTGAACGTCCTTGGCAACATTTGGGTGCAGATTTATTGACATTTAAAAATAAACAATATATGGTGATAGTTGACTATTTTTCCAGATATATTGAAATAATTTATTTGAGTTCAACAACCAGTAGAAATGCCATTCATAAGTTTAAAGAATGTTTTGCTAGATTTGGAATACCTGAATTGTTGACTACTGATAACGGTCCACAATTTGTTTCTGCTGAGTTTAAACGATTTTGTAGTGATTATGGTATAAACCATGTCACAACCAGTCCTTACTTCGCCTCAGCTAATGGTGCGGCGGAAAGAGCGGTCCAGACTGCCAAGAAGATTCTAAGCCAAGATGATCCAATATTAGCTTTATTGGTATACAGATCAACACCCTTGCAAACTACAGGTGTTAGTCCTGCTCAATTATTAATGGGAAGACAACTACGTACAACTTTACCAACTTTATCCAGAAATTTAAAGCCAGGATGGCCGAATCTTAAAATGGTCAGGGGAAGAGATAGAGATCATAAAGAAAGGACAAAGCGAAATTTTGATAGTCACAATTCCTCACGTGATTTGGATGAACTTTATCCGGGTGACAATATTATTGTGAAACTAGATTGGGAAAAACGTGGAACTCCAGGTGTCGTTTTAAGCAAATGTGCTCAACCACGTTCAAATATGATTAGGACAAAATACGGATTGTTTAGAAGAAACCGTAGACATTTGTTTCTTGCTAATAAAGTTCGATTTGCTGCTAATGCGTTCAATGATGATTTAGATCCAATAGATATAAATATTCATGGTAATAATCATCGGGATGTGAATCCACCAGATCCACCTCCTGATATTCCAAAACCTGTCTTGCGTCGCTCAGGTCGTACAATTATTAAACCTGTGCGATATCGTGATTAAATATCAGTACATCGAAATTTATGTTTTATGTTGTGTGTCAAAATTTATAAAGTAAATAACAGTATAATTGTGTTAATTGAAAGGAATTTTATTGGTATAGACATTCGGGATTTTAATTGGTGTTAACAAGTTTTAAAATAGTCATTTTAAATTAAAAGGGGGGAGATGTTGAGAATATGAACACTAATTAGATATAGACTATAAAATAATATAAAGCTGATACAAACTATAGTGTGCATGATATATAATATGATAGATAGTTAGTTGATAGTTATCCTCGCTAGTTGCTGGTTATGTAACATGTTTCTTATATAAAGCTTATTAGTAAAACAACTGTTTGATTCCATCCTGATACGAATGCCAGTCAGCCTCTGGTGATTCGACATTGACCTATGCTAATGCTTTAACTAAATGTCTGCCCTCAGCAGAGACCTGTTTTCAGACCTCACGAGACCTGTTTTCAGACCTCACGAGACCTGTTTTCAGACCTCACGAGACCTGTTTTCAGACCCTCAGATCCACCTAAAGTGGCTATATATAAAAAATAACAGCTTATCAACATTTACAAATATGTTACATTATCCAGCTCATGATGATTTCAATGCCGATATGTACATACCATAACAAGACTTGGAGTCTCTTGCATTCAGTTTTTGGTCTGCTGGGCAGGAACAGAAAGAAGAACCAGGAGTATTGGTACAGTTAAATTCACATCCATTTTTATTCACTCTACACTCATCAATATCTACAAATATAACAACATATTTACAGTTAACTCATTTTATAGCAGATTTTGACTAAAAACATCTTACAAAAGTTATCTATGTCGCTTTCTCGACATCTTGTGGGATGTGGTTGGGTGAAATACATGAGATGTGGCAGTGATAAAAATGGAATAAATGAAATGTTTCGTCCTACTCCGCCGCACTTAATGGGCTAATGAAGATGGGCAACACCATGCATTGCGCAATGACGGGAATTCTGCATTAGCCTTATCTTTTCTAATTTCCAACCATCGAGGGCCTCGGTTCAATGTCTCATCAGAACAGCTAGACGCGTTTTCCATGTCCCTCTGAATCGCATCCATATCCAAGGGGTAATCAAGTTAGTAATCTGAAAGTTCACTTCGACCTGTACCAGGATTGAAACCCTGGACCCTATGGTTAGTGAGCAAGCACCTATCTCATTGAGCCACAAAGCTTTACTCTAAACTCGGGTGATTTAATTATCTATAAAGTTTAGTAAGTTGAAATAAAAAATAAATAAAACATGAATGAAAATAAAATGTAGTAGTACATGTACCTTGACAAATTTGTCCATTTGGAAAATATCCTTCTTCACAACCACATTTAAATGAACCAATTGTATTAATGCAAACCTGATTCGACGCTGTGCATTCATTTTTTAACAAACATTCATTTTCATCTAGAAAACCAAGGTTAGTTAAGTTACAATAGAGTTAATGATCAATGAAATAAACTGTTGGTGACTGTAGAGTGTGGCTACGGCCATTGAATCCTAGGTTTTACTGCGAGTAAAAAACTGTGTTTTCCTTGACAGTACAACCACTAGGTTTTGCTAAAAGAAAAAAGCTGTGCTTTCAGGGCCAGCACAAGGATGTCTTTTGTTTCCATTGCCAGTTAAAAGCCATGTTTCATTGCCAGCACAAAGCTGTGTTTTCATTGCCATTACAAAAAATGTGTTCATTAACAGTACAAAAACTGTGTTCATTTCCAGTACAGAAACAGTGTTTTCATTGCCAGTACAAATACTGTGTTCATTTCCAGTACAAAAACGGTGTTTTCATTGTCTGTACAAAACCTGTGTTCACTTAAAGAAACAGTGTTTTCATTGCATGTACAAAACCTGTGTTCACTTAAAGAAACAGTGTTTTCATTGCCTGTACAAAACCTGTGTTCACTTAAAGAAACAGTGTTTTCATTGCATGTACAAAACCTGTGTTCACTTAAAGAAACGGTGTTTTCATTGCCTGTACAAAACCTGTGTTCAAGAAACGGTGTTTTCATTGCCTGTACAGAACGTGTGTTCACTATACAGAAACTCATTTAATTTAACACAGTTGTTCATAACTATGTATTTGAGTATTTTCAATTGTATAACAATATATTGAAGGACTAAAAATCTAAAATATAACCTACCTTCACATTTATCATTGACTTTAACATACCCAGGATCACATTTACAATTGAATGATCCCTGTGTGTCTTCGCATTTTGAGTTTGGTATCGAATCGCAGATGTTGGTCACAGCACATTCGTTAAAATTACCATCACATTTGTCTCCCATCCAACCAGCTTTACAATCGCATATACCAGTTTCTTTATTACATGACTTGGTATTTGATGATACACATGTACATGTATTGGCACAATTCATTCCATATTTACCTTCTTGGCATGCTACCAAATAAAAAGGAAGTAAATTAGGTACAAAAATATAATAATTATGTACAATGTATATCTATATATTTCATGATGTCTTTTGTTCCAAATTTATTTTATTTTGATTTGCTTTATGTCTTTGGTGCTATATTTCCAGTGATTAGTTATACTGTTTATGATGTATTTATGACGCCCTATTAATAATTATTACTCTATTACTAATAATATATCAAATACGTTATCTGTCTACTAGTATTCTGTGTTGTTGAATAATAGAATAACTTGCAATTGAAAATTACTTAATTGCTTAGTTTTAATGATTTATTGGATTATAGAGGGATTCTGTCATTATGAGTTACTATGAACAGAGACTCATTTCGGCCAAGTACCAATTCTTTTGGTCATCCTGAGGGAGTATACCCTTAAATTCTATTCATGGTTTTATATCTTTGTGAACTGCCATGATCAGTATAGATTGTGATCTATTTATTGTATGACGGATTTTGATTGCGTGTTGTTTATTTATGGTTTGAAATGACTAATATGGGCAACTATATTTACCTTGGCATATTCCATTTACACTGACAGAACCAGAATTACATTGGCAAATAAAAGAACCATCTGTGTCTTTACAAGTTGTGTTACTGGCACACTTGTTAATGGCTGGAACAGAACATTCGTTGATATTCTGTTCGCAGTTGTCCCCTTCCCAGCCACTATTACAAGTACACATACCAGTTTCTTTATTACATGACTTGGTATTTGATGATACACATGTACATGTACTGTCACAATCTGAACCAAATTTACCTTCTGGGCACTCTATTAAGAAAAACGAGGTGAACACAAACATCAAATTAAATTTGAGCATTGTCATAGATTTATGATTATAGCGAAATGCACATGTAAAAATGAAGGCAACCATGCTTGACGTTTCTCTAAAAGGACAGATCCTTTTTCGAAACAATTAATTGCACCTTAGTGGAGACACGACCTACTGACCGACGTTAAAATACGTCAAGATTTAAGAAGTCCCTGTGTACCTGACCGAGGTGCATTTAAGATCTGCAACCTCAAATTAAATTTACCTTATTTCTTGTAAGAAGCAACATAATTATAAGAGAACCAAATATAGCTTATTATTCTCACAGATCAGATCAAATTAAATAAAGCAATTAAAATAATGGCTTACTCTTCACAGAACCAAAAATATTTTACATTGTTTAAATTAACTTGAAATATCAATGCAGAAATGATACATGATAACTTTATGTAAATCATTGAAGATTCTGCAATGACGTGTCCTCTTAAAGGGGCTTTTATCTTTTGAGATTACCATCCTTGGTACAAAATCTGTTGTATGTATCATTCACTGTATTCACCAAGATAAAAACATTAATATACATGTATATGCTAAAGAAGTATAACAAACCTTCACAAGTTACATCATCATTTTTCAGTTGTAAACCCAGAGAACAGCTACAAATAAATGCTGGACGAGAAGGAGACGAGCATGTTCCATTTTTACATGGATTTGGAACACATGGATCAACCGCTGAAAATATTCAATTTTAAAACGAAATTTCAGGAAAGAAAACTACATTGTTTAGCGAATGCCAAGTAAATGTCAATGTCTGGACAAATTGAACCTAATTAAGAGTCAAGAAGCAAAAAAAGATATACCAGAAAATACTTTTAGCAGCTAAATTACATGATGAGTATCTTTGGTTTAAATATATGAGTTATGACAATGTATGGGAATTAAGATAAGATAAATCACTATTACCTGTACAAGTTTCATTATCTGCATCTAATGTAAAGCCTTCTTTACATCCACAAGTATCGACATTTAATATTTTAGCACAACTCTGGTCACATTTTTTAGCAATATCACAGGCAGTTTCAGCTGGAGTAAAAATTAGTTATTATATAAATAAGATATCCATAAACACCCACTCAACAATGTCAAGAACCAAATTCACAATTAACTATCTTTAATGTTTAACAAAGATAATAATAATGAGTGATACTTACATAATCAAGATCACCGTTCAGATTTTTACATAAAATGCGAGATTCAATCTGTCTTTTGTTTAGTGAGTTTAAGACAACTCAATCTGTCTTTCGCATAGTAGTAAAGTGAGTTTAAAACAAGTCCTCTCATTTTCGATTATTTTTTTTGGTATTCATCAAAATTAGATATAAGTCAATGGTTAGTCATTTTCAGGGGTTGATTGAGTTGAAAAGAGTCTTCATAAAAACCAGAAGTGTACGTAAATGGAATAATTTTCTACACGTATTTCCATGAATCAAGAAAACAATAATTCCAGATATCTTTGGATTCGAAGGCTGAAATTTCCTTTTTCCGAGACTAAGATATGGTTGCTAACTAATTTAACTTCTTTTTGTAATGTTTATTTATTTTCGATTCTCTTAATAATTAAATTTATTTGTTTTTGCCACAGTAATTGTGACTTGTTATCGGAGTTCGGTATTTCACTTGCTTGCAATCAGTATAAACAGATGATTTCAATATTCCAACAATCTAATCAACTAAGCTACAATCTGTCTTGAAAATAAGAATAAACATAAACATACCTTTACATGTTTTTCTATCAGTATTGATGATATAACCAGTATTGCATTCACAAACGAAACTACCAAAAGTGTTACGACATTTTTGGTCACAATCGTTTTTTCTGATTGTACATTCATCAATATCTATGAAGAAGAAATACGATTTAATTTTATATACACGCCATGCTCAACTTTTAAAAGAAAAGAAGAAAACTGAAAGACGTACAGCAACCTGTTCTTACCCTAAGCTAACATGGTTATGAGTATATATTAGTAACTATCCACTTTTTTATATCAAAAAGGTCAGAATTAGGTCCAATATACAAGGATATAGTCCTGTCTAACATTCAGCCCATGGGCACAATACAATGAATGATAATATGTAAACAAACAAAAAAACACACATTTCGATTTGCATTTTGTTTTTAAAAGCTCACATACCATCACATTTATTGGTTGCAGTGTTTAAAACAAAACCATTATCACAGAAACAAAAGTAACTGCCATCAGTTTCGTTACAATTCTGTTCACATACTTTCGGTGTTAAGGAGCATTCTTTTATATCTAAATAAAAAAAAAATTCATAATCTTTTAGACCCTCTGAACAGTAGTGGACTGAAATCATCTTCGATATATCATTGTCACATATAAAAAATAATATATTTGATAGTGACATCACCGAGTTTATGATACCATGTTTTGGATTTTGACCGAAAATTCCTGTACAACCTAAACTTGATGTCAAACCGACCCTTCACACAACCATATATTGGAGCTATTCTGCTCATTATTTCAGGAAAGCAACATCACCGATATATTATGTTTACAATTGTTCTGATTAAAAAATCGTTTGAAACAGAGCAAAATTCATTGGCTGTCACGATTTAAAGTCGAACTGTTTGCAAACATATTAGCTATAGCATTGTTTCAAAGTCATCAAATTTTGATGTATCGAGCACTACTTTATCATTTTAAAATGGAGATGTATGAGTAGGATATGCAAACTAAAACTCACCTTCACATTTTGTTTTGTCTGTGGAAAGTTGAAAACCATCCTTACAATTACATTGATATGAACCAGGTGTGTTTACACAAACTGAACCAGTTATTGTACAAATACCAGAAACACCACATTCATCTTGATCTTGATCACATTTATCACCGGTCCAACCAGTTTTACATTTACAACCGGTCTCTTTAACACACTCTTCAGTTCCAACAGGACTACAGTCACAGGTCTTTTCACATTCTGTACCCCATTCATTAGTTAAGCAGGCTACAAAACCAAACATACAGACTCTAAGCTAATTTTGTATACGTTTTACAATAGCTTACTATATTTATATATTGATAACCAAACTTATGGCATATAATGCTAGGAGTCCACTTGACCTGCGCCAGAGTTGATGCCAGTTGGACCAAAGATTATGTGAATTGCGCGTAGTAGCTCGCTGAGGCGCCGAATTAATGTCCGCTCGCATGTGACTCCAAGCATTATACCACATCATCGAAACTGAGTAAAATATATGAATTGGAAAAACAAGGTAGAAACATTGCAAATAATGAAGGTGCCACATAAACAATATAACCAAGAACCCTTTTAATATTTAGACCCGGTTCAAATTGATGCAACAAAATCACTTGTTAAAGGTCTTGTATATCTTATGGTTCTAGGCATTTTCAAACCGACTCAAAAGCAGGCTAAGTTCAATACACATACCTCTGCAAGTTTTTCCATCATTTTGAAGTTTTCTATACTGATTACATGAACATTCGAAAGAACCGATGGTATTGACACACTTGTCTGAACAACCATGATTTCCATCACATTCATTTACATCTACAAATATCATAAAAAAAATTACAATTTTAATGCACCAACTTTGTTGAACTTCTTGAATTTGTTAATAAATTCATTAATTTTTGTCATGCTTATGAAATCAGTCTTTGAATTCTACAAGGGAGTTTTTATGTTTCATAGTATTTGTTACTTTCTTGAAAACTGTTTGATTTTCAACTTTACCAAAATATTCAGATTTAACGAGTAAATTTATAATTAAGGATAATTTTGAAATTGCTTGGGTGTAAGCTCAGCTTTGTAGTCCAGCATGAAGTTTTTGTAAAATTATAACTTATCGATAAGATAAGGCTTGTACTCCAGCATGAAACAAATTAAAGAAGAAATCCCAAAATAGTTCGGATATCAATGGAAAGGGGTTATGCAAGGATAGGCTACTGGAAGAAAGTAATAGATAGAAATAAAGAAATAAGATATAACTTATTGACTAATCTTTTATACAATTATATAAATTATATAAAGTGTACATGAATAAAAACATACCAACACAAGATTTTCCATCAGATCCAAGTACAAAGCCCTTTTGACAAAAACAAACAGGTTGATCGTTTTCTAACTTGCATCCATATTGACAGGTTGGTGCAAAATTAGCACATGGATCTCTACTAGGGTCTAGAACGAGTTAGTAAAATAAAATATAGTCAAATTAGATTCTCGAAGTATAGTCCCTTTAAGTATTTGATAAAATACAGGATAGACAATGTGACAAAAGTAAGGGCTGTACGTGAGGGTGTAAATAAACAACAGTTTCAATATCAAATTAACGAACATATTTTATGATGCGATACAAATATATCAATGATATTGTTGAACGAATTCAAATTAACAATAATGGGAAGCTTCACAAACAAATGAGCATCTTATTGTGATATTGTGGTTTAAACATTTGAGAACCAATAATACATTGTGTGATACGACCTTATTTGATGCATGCTTGGTAACATAAATAAATGTACATAGTACAATCCTGGTATAGGTTGTTATAATACCTATATCGAATTTTCAGTTTTCTCTTGTCTGATATGGGAGCCGCGGTGGCTCAGTGGGTCAGACGCTTGCTCGCTAACCTGAAGGTCCAGGGTTCAATCCCAGCAAAGGTCGAGATGAACTTTCGGATTTTTCAGCCCGGTTTCCCCTTGTCAATGATGAAGGTCCTTGCAAAATTTCCCTCATTGCACACTGCATAGCGTTGCCCGTCTTCATTAGCCCATAAGGTGCAGAAGAGTAGGACGTAAAACTCCATTCATTTCATTTCATTTCTTGTCTGATATGATTGCTTCAATAATTATGTACACGTTAAAGATATATAGCAGTCGAAAAATCAACAAACAATAATGCCATTGTTCTTCAACTCTGCATGGATTTGCATCTTCCACAAAAAATCTTACGTTCAGAATTTGTAAGAAATTTTATACTCAGATTTAACCTACTAACAACAAAATTATCAATGCGATACCTTTGTCAAACCTGGCCTAGCTGAATAAATATAGGACGAAATGCAGTAGTATTATGTACAGTTGAAAGGTAAAGTACAATATTCTAGTTACCTCGTTCACATGATTTTCTATCATTTTGAATTCGAAAACCAAGTTGACATCGACAATTGACACTGCCTATTTGGTTTTCACATATTTGTTCACAGCCATGAGTACCAGTTTTACATTCATCAATATCTACAAGTTTAGAAATTAATTATTAGATAATTCATATGTACCACGATAAAAATTCTTTATTTATCACACAAAAAGACGGTGGTCTCCGTTGACTTTAATTCCGGGATGGTCTGATAAAAAAAAAAGTAATCAAGTCGTTTTAATGCCAGCTTTAGACCTAAATATTAAAAAAAAAAGCTTTTGGTGAATCAGAAACATTTTCCATAATGTTTTGAAAAGTTTTAACTTACAATAGTAAGTCTATTTTAAAATGAAAAAACTAAGATTAATTATTGAAAATAGTTATTTTTTATTTCTCTGGCTGTCAGTGTTGGAAAACAAAAGTTAATAATAAAAAAATAAATTGTAAAGAAACATGTCTCCTACTTATTTGAAGGTTTTGACTATATATATACCCAAAACTCAAACTGTTTAAACAGCTTATGTGACATTTAGGACTGTCAGTGAAATCAATTAACCTCTTGAAATAGATTGGGGTCGAAAACGATACTTTGGTTTGCAAATTCTGATAATAAAGCATTTTGTAACTCGTTCTTATTCGCCATTTCGGCGCATAAAAGTAGGACGTAATACTCAATTTTCATGTATTTCATTTCATTTTAACTATCTACAATCTATTACCTTCACATTGATTGTTGTTTTGATTTCGCAAAAACCCTTTGTCGCAAACACAAGTGTAGCTTCCAATGTTATTAACACAGATTTCGTTACTACCAGAACATATTCCAGGAGTTCTTGTGCATTCATCTATGTCTGAAGATAAAAGAACAAGTAGTATTTTCAATGTTGTTCAAACTTAAAAATGTTCTTGGTTGAATTGTATTAAAGGACTGTGTTTGTTTCACTATCTTTAGTTATATACTAAAGAAAGAAACAACTATATTTTTCAAGGATAACAACTTAGGTTCACAAATCCGCCGTGACAGGGATCCTTTCTACCAGCTTGTATATGTCCAAACCTACTTGCATTGATCTTTCCCGGATTATCCGTACCCATTTATAGCTAGGTGGACTGGAATTATGAGTGAAGATGACTCATTCAAGGTCATCGGACTTTCACACACCATCGAGATTAAAGTCATCGACTTTCAACTTATCCAAGAAAAATAATTTGTTAATAAATTCCAATATGACAGTATTTTGAAAATCAGCGCATACTGTGACTTTAAGAGATAAAATGCCTGTAAACATTTGCCTTACCAAATGAATGATCTCAATTAGAGATATTCCAATTAAATATTTGATTATATATTCAAGCTTTATCACTTTCATCTTTATCAATATCAAGGATAATAAAGATGATTGACTTCCAAGATAACAAAAAGCAAAAACTCGACACTTTGGTAATGGCAATTTGAGCTTTGACAGTATATTTTGGAGATTTGCTGGAGAATCGTACAATTTGATTCCGATATACGTTTGTAAAATGGAATTATGGTCAATGTACATATTAAGTATTAACCCTGATAAAAATAAATTGATTGTTCTTATTTTATTTACTTACCTATACATTTATCAATGACTTTATCATATCCATCAGGGCAATTACATTCATGTGATCCTGCTATGTTTTTACAAAGAAAGCCAACTGGGCAGATATTTGGATTAACTGTACATTCATCAACATCTGTAGTACAATCTGGGCCTGTCCACATAGAATTACACTTGCAACCATATGCAGAATCACAACTTCCCCTTCCATTACAGTCACACGTCTGATTACATTCAGGGCCCCAACTCAATCCAGTACAGGCTGAAATCAAAACAAATTGCTCATGAAGATTCTTCTGTCATAAAGTATTTCTTAAGATTAATATGTTATATACCTTTATATCATAGTTTTGTAAATCTTAACTAAATGTAAGTTAAATGTTATTTCTGAACTCACAAGAGATCATTGAAAGCACCGCCTTATTGTAGCCATTTTCTAAATATGTAACATTGGAATTGCGTAGTAATCAAATTCATCAACATAGCAAGCGGTTGCAAAACTGGCAATAGTCCCATATTGTTGAAAAAGGAAGGTCTAGACAGCTAACACAAAAAAATATGCAGACTACTGTAACAAATAATTGTTCAACTACCTTCACAAGACACCTTGTCTGCTGCTAGCTTGAATCCATCTTGACAACTGCATGTAAACCCAGGGTCTTTATTGACACATGTTTGTTGACAGATATTCATAGAACATTCATCAAGATCTAAAAAAGGAATCATGGTTATTACATCTTCTGAGACAAAAAAAAAAGGAAATATATAGGAGAAGTCTAAAGTAGAAGTATACATCAATTTAATTTTTAATTCCGACACTGAAAATATCTAAAAATAAAAGTTTAATTTGATGACATTGGAGCGTCTTTCTTTTATTGAAGCTGGGTGCGGACGAAGGATTTTCATTAGATGCACAGCATGGACATGATTTCAAAGAAACCTAGTGTATTTTTATTTATTACACCACCATCTGTCTGATTAAACATTGTATTTGGGAACTTGGCGATCTCCTTCTTGTTTGACTTTCAACTAATATTAAACAAGGTAATCAATTTCAGAACTTGACAGGCTATCGGGTCAAATTCTGCTAAATAATAGTTGAATTAAAAAAAAAAAATATTGATGTCAACTGTACAGAATATATACGGGACAAAAAATAAAAATAGGAGTGAAAAAAAAACCCCAGAAAACATATTCTGTTCAAATGGCAGATAGATGATTGGACCAATCAAATGCATGCTAGTGTTGAAACAGTAAACTTTTACCTATGCATTTTGTGTCATCCACAAGCTTTTGAGTTGGAGGACAAAAACAGTTTTCATTAGAGCCATCGGCTTTACAACCATATTCACAGTTTTGCTTCAGTGGACAATCTGAAAAAAGTGCATGCCAAGAGTATAGAATTATAATTCGAAATTTAAAAATTGATCACATTTTTAATATTGCTCTTATAATCTTATAAACACTGCTTTAATTTCCACTTATGCTGTTTAGATTTTAAAAGCTTCCACATCGAAATAAGGTTATAGCCATCCCTACCTAACCATTATTTTTATATAAACATGTATACCCTTTATGAGCACAGCCATCTTATCAAGTTTTTATGGCTGCTGTTATTATTACTGTTATAATCATATTCCGTTTGGAGTCATCCAATGTCACATAATACACTACTTGTTGGCAAAAAAATAGCCAAATCGACACATTATATTAAGCCTGATACACGACAATAAAGATGCTTTTATTCAAGATGGACGAGAATTTATACTAACCGGATTTTTCTGAGCACTTTTCTCCATTTTTCACACCAACATTACAATCACATTCGAATGATCCGTCTGTATTTTTACAAACTTGTTCACAATTATCAGTTCTGTCCAGGCATTCATCAATATCTGAAATTAAAATTCATTCTAATACAATAAGAAAAACCAATAAATATATAACTCATGTGTATAGGCCGCTAGAAATTTAAACGCCCACGAATCTCAATCCTTAGATATTTTGAATGTTAAGTGAGATCATTCAACTAATTCATTTGCTAAGACTTCACAGTATTCACCGGGACTCCATTCTGATAATTTGATAATAAGTTTACTTTCAATACTTGCTTTAAAGTGTAAGGAAATTAGGTCTAGACGCAATCCTATGTAGGCTAATAAATTGCCTCTGCCATAAAGAAAAAATCAGATGATAGTACCTTGACACATCTGACGAACTAATCGGTAGCCAGCATTGCAAACACATGTATAGGAACCTGGTTCATTTTTACATGTACCACCCGTACCACAAATATTGGCATTAGCACATTCGTCAATATCTGAATATAAATAAGAGTTTAATTCATAGTTCTTATATAAACTTCAAGAATACCAACAGTAAAGAGATATAATGGACAAATAGTGGACCCAGCAGTACATTCGTCAATATCTGAATATAAATAAGAGTTTAATTCATAGTCCTAATATTTATATAAGATACATGTACTAGATATATAAATAGATATCTACATTCCTTAATAAGATATCATTTAACTCACAAATGGGAGCTTATACCAGTTAATGTTTTGTACATTACTACAGGTACGTGTATCTTCAGTACCGGTACCGTAAAAAATGGTATTTAAACATTCTTCTATATTCATTTTGTTGTGAATGATATAAATTACTGAAGTGCATTAATAAATGGTATTTTTAGAGTAATGCTACCTCTTAGAATGGACATAAAATTATCAAACAATGTCATCAGTTGACTTAGAATCTCTAAACAAAACGATATTTACTTTAAGCCGATTAATAAAAGTTTAAAAACGGCAAGTTTTTGTCCATCCTAAGAGGTAGAATAAATATAAATTTTAATATTTTACGAGGATTGTAAGCTTGAAGTGAAAATAAATTTTACCTTGACATTTTTGAGGAGAAGTGTTAGTGTATCCAGTTGGACAAGCAGAACATGTGTAGCCAAGTTCACCATCAGCCAATTTTCCTGGTTTATCCGTACAAGTCTGCAATGGGTCACATGGTTTAAATTCACACCCATCACTTTCCTTTTCACAATCTTCACCTGGCGAAAAAAAAGAGGTACAATGAAGATTTGCAATATTTGATTCAGGCCATTGAGCATATTCTGTACATAATGCTGATGATGTTATTTCAAGGGAGATAATCTAATAGCTGATCCTTTATTTCAACATTTAATGCTTTAATACAATTGCTGCTATATGTCAGTTGTTGGACTTCTGTTTTGTCTAATAAGTTGAGAGTACTTTTCAGGTTGCTATTTAAGTATATTCAATGCTATAAACAAATAGTTTGATAAATGTCTGTAGAAAAGAATTTTCCTATTTTAAAGTCCAAAAGCTAGACAGAACAAAGTCCCAAACATAAGTTATTAGTAATATCAGAGCTCATTGACTCCACCATTATGCCTTCTCAAACTTAGACGTCATCTAGCATCCTTTACTTCTGCTCCTAATAGCTAATATTAAAATTGAACGTTTTAAAGTGCCTCATAGACATATAGCCTACATACCTTCAATACCATTCACGCATTCACATTTAAATATTCGGAAATAATTGGTCACAGGGGAGTCCCTTGTTTCAGTTTTAATGCATGTCCCCTTACCATTACATAAAGAACATAATGTAATTTCAATAACTAACAATGGTGATTGTGCATTTCGACTATCTGTAGCTTGAAATCTTAAATTAAAAAAAAGAATTTTTTTTTTTTTCATTTATTACTTCTCTACTTTGGTCAATAACAATATATTCATCTGCTGTATTTATAACGTGCAACAACTTGTGAATAGAATTTCAAATTATATAATGTAGGCGATATATCAATTAAACTAAGAGATTATTGAAAAATGCTTTTAAGAGATCAGATGACATGAACATGTGATCTAATTCGAGGTTTTTGGCTTTTGGTTCAAAACTCACTCAATGGCAGCAACATCATTGTTGGATGGTGTCCATGTAGCTTTACCAGTAACGGGGTCAAAATTGAAACCTGAGTCTGGTTTTTTGATAACAGATACAGAGACGGTATCGCCATCGGCATCTGATGTGGTCAGGGTCAAAGTTATTTCTTCATTTACTGTAGCTTCAATTTTAGGCTTGTCTACGGTGATATTTGGAATCGAATTTTCTGTTGAAAGAAAAGGATTAAAATTAGTATTATTATGATTTTCAGTATATACATGTAGGTATACTTTTCAACAATCAAAATGTTAACAAGCAATTTTTTAAGGTTCTTGGCACTTTACTCCATCATATACACAACTGTGTTACTTGAAATAATAGGCCACAGAAAGGACAAATGCTAGATATATGGTATCATCACAATAATATTGTGGGTGACCGCTACAAAACTTGTATAGGGCATGTTTATGTTCATTTTCACCCTTGATACGGTTCGAAAAAAGCGTGGATCTTATGAGCAGATCTCCCAGCTTCATTATAATTTATCTTAACTCACCAATTAAAAATTTTTATGTAACAAACAGTAAAGATTCAATTCAATGTACAAAGTTTAAATACCTGTTTTCTTGGGGCACTGTTGTAATACGAGTAATTGAACAAGGTTAAAATTGTCTAAGAATTAAATCCATGTGTTACGGTAAACAATTTAATAAATAAGAATTTTTTATTTTTTGCGTTTTTTCGCGAAAAGCAACTTCATGTAATATACGAGATTCTTCTCGGCCTATCTTTTTTAGTCCATCCCATATACAACTGGATAAGTAGATTAAAAACCGGTAGGATTAGGACACAGGAAAAGTGAAAAATGCTAAACTTAATAATACACTTACCACGTGCACTATTATCCTGTTGTGAATTTAAGTTGAGCTCCTTAGTGTATTTTGCAATAGCTGAATCTTGAGTTATAGTGTAATCATACACACAGAATGGATTGTTATCTCCCCCGCAAACTTGGGCAGCGTCAGAAAGTTGTTGCGCAGTAAAATCACTGGAAAATTGTGGGGTGAATGATGGATCATTATAGTCTTTATAGGTCAGCCCATTTTGATAGGTAAACAAAGAATCTGCTTCTGCCACAGTCCCTTAAATAATAAAAAAAACATTCTTTAAGTATGTAGTACCAAGTAGATTATATATGAGCATGTACAACTTTATAAGGATGTATATCCTTTAGTTTAAGAAAATAATATGTAATTTAAACTATCTGTGTTTAGTCATTCAAATCAGACTTGTACTGTTAGATGGATCTGTCTTTTACTGTTCGACAAAACAGTCTTCTACTGTTAGATATATCTGACTTGTACGGTTAGACAGATCAGTCTTGTACTATTAGATAGATCAGTCTTGTTTTGTGATACAGATCAGTCTTGTTCTGTTCGACAGATCAGTTTTGTACAGTTAGATAGATCAGTCTTTTACTGTTAGACAGATCCGTCTTGTACTATTAGATAGATCAGTCTTGTAATGTTCGACAGATCAGTTGTGTACTGTTAGATAGATCAGTCATGTATTGTTAGATAGGTCAATCTTGTTTTGTGATACAGATCAATCTTATAATGTGATACAAATCTGCCATGTCTTGTCATACAGGTCAGTTTTATATTTTTAGAAAGGACAGTCTTATATTGTAATATAAATTAATCTTGTGATACAAATTTGTCTTGTTTTCTCATATGAATCAGTCTTGTAGTGTCGAACATATCAGTCTTGTATTTTTATACAAAGTAGTCTTGTATTGTTAGACAGATTAGTTTTGTTCTGTGATACAAATCAGCCTTAATATGAATAAGTCTAATAGTGTTTTGGTCCCACGAAATTAACTTAATAAGAGCTTACATGTTTTTCCAGCTTCAAAGATCTGCTTATCAGTTGCTGTGATTGGTAAAATTTCACCATTTCGTTTGGTAAGATCATTTGTCTTATTACCATCATAGTTACCAACTAGTCCTTTCACTTGGGCGTTAGCACCATCAGCTTTGAGAAAAGTTTTTGGTATACTAAATCCAGCATTTAACATTCTTAGTGCTAGTTCCACTCTCAATGTTACCCCTGAAACACCAGAAAAATTACACTATATTATATTTATATTTATTAGAATGAATTTTGGTGTAGATTTATTGATGAAGAGTCTACAAAATCAACATATTGCCAAAGTCTGTTGTTTCCATAGCTTTCAGATTTACGAGGTGCTTCTTTTGATTGTTCAGTAATATTCAATGGACACGGAAAGTTTCCTCCGATTTTGTCCTTAAAAGTCAAAAGATCAGCAGTAACGGAATTCTGTGAATTTACCATGCTTTTGTGATGGCTGTTTTGTAGTTATAGTTCTCTGAGAACGCCATTTTTATTTTATTAATGAGATCTTTGGTATATATGTCACCTCAGAGGAAATACGCCTCCTCTGAAATTTGTCATAGCATAGAGCCCACATGACGGCGCATAGATAAAAATGAAAATGTTTGATATTACCGCTTGAGGTAGTTACGTCAGCTGAATTAGTGCCACTGCGACGTAATGAAAGAAACTTTGATATTACATAAAAATAATCTGTCTTCTCATAAAATTCAATCGAAACATCTCGTCCATTTATAAATAAAACTAGTTCTAAAATACAAATATTGAACATGATTATTTTATGTTACTTTCAAGATAAAAACATGTTGAATACAAACTGACAAAGTAGTAGAGTATACATCATTTTATAGCACTAATTCGGAAAATAGAAATTCAATTGTCACTCAAATAGAAACCCCTTTTGTGTATTAAATTGTTTTGAACATAATATAATATTTTCCATATCCAAAGACAAGGGGGATAACTCTACAAGCAGAAGTGACAGTGCTCCTTGTAAGTGTTGCAACAAATAAGCAAAAAAAAAA
Source organism: Nipponacmea schrenckii (assembly GCA_030562195.1). Classification (NCBI taxonomy): domain Eukaryota; kingdom Metazoa; phylum Mollusca; class Gastropoda; family Lottiidae; genus Nipponacmea; species Nipponacmea schrenckii. Next base: position 19,562,211 of record CM060199.1, read on the forward strand.
AGAGAAAAAACAGGTGAATTATTAAAAAATTCAAAAAGAAAAAAACATCGCTAATTATGCCTGGAAATATTTCTGAAATCACAACTATGTATCTACTTAATCTACTCACGGTCAAAAGAAGTTGATATTTCAACTTGAAATTTTCCACCATTTTCATCTCTCACTGCAAAACCACCAAAAACTGTCGCAGCCAATTTATTCCCCCGTGCGTCTGTTATCCTAATAGTTCTCACTTGGATGATAAAGGTGCCAATTTGTAGAAATGTGAATTCCCCCAAACCATTAAATGTGTAGGCAAATCCATCTGCAGTGGAAATGTGTGGATCACCATAGCCAAAGACTGAAATTAAATGTAGATTTCTAGTTAATGAATGGAAATTCAGGTTAACCTTATGTGACCAATAACCACAACAGTTTAAAAAATATAATCAGCTCCAGGGCATAATATTATCAGTCAAAACCTCTGTATGACGTCATAGTATTGGTAAGCATTACTCTTTACAATTCCTTTAAGAACAGTACATCCAATTGAGTTTTGGTCTAGAATATTATTATGTTAAATGATTTTTTTGCAATAAATAATTTACTGAAAACCTACCTAAATTTTCATTAGAAACAGCTAAACAGTCTTTGGTTGGCCGGACTTGTCTGAAGAGATTACATTTGAAAGTCTTGATACAGCAAGCTTCCCACGGGTTGAAATCCTCTTCTATATACTCCTGTCTATTGGTAAGTGGATTATATCTCAATAAGCTACCAGAGTATGGATTTGATCTTATGAATTGGTTGGTTAATTTCACATAACAACAAAGCTGAATATAAGAAAAATTATATTGTTCAGTGTGAACTTTTGAAATACATGTATTTTAAGTTGAAAATTGGTAAAACGTCCCCTATCGTATATAAATGTTAAATATAATAGATGCAAGACTTTATTGGTTTGTAAAATTAGTAAGATTAGACATATCTTAAACGGTAATAGCCATGGTCATCGTAATACGCACACATTCTAAATGGTAGCCAATTTGTCCGGTAAGCTGACAAGAGTTATCAGAAAACAAAAGAATTTTCTTGACAAGTTTCAACAAAATCCATATAATTGGTCTGATTTTCAATAGGGTTCACCCTTTGGTTATTACAAACACTCACACCAATTTTGTCAAAATCCATAAACCAGCTCTCAATCGTGTCCACAAAGAACAAAGGCAATAACTCACATTAAATATTTTTCGATTGGCCTGATTGTTAATAAAGTTCATCCTTGGGGTATAACCAACACTCACACTCTCAAGTTTCATCAAAAAAAATTCATATTAAAAACCAGCCCTCTATCGTATCCACAACAATTGTGAACGGCCAGACAGAGGGACAGAAAGAGAGACATACAGACAGAGAGACAGACAGATACACAGACAACAGACAGGCAGACAGACGTTAACCAAACTCTGCCTCAGATCGCTCTGTATACAGGCTTCGTTGGGAATCTATTGAAAATTACCATTTTGTTATTTCTGTTTCTGACCTACCTTTTTATCATTGCAAATTAGATTGACTACTAGGTTATTATAATTATTATATTATTATAATACACGTGTATATCAAAATATCAGAATAACTTACTCTGGAGTATGTGTCATAAAGGCCTAAGGTATTGATAGCATAGCACACTCTATTAGCATCGTTAATCTCTTCCACAAATTTTTCATTCAAAAACTCCTTACTACATGGACAGCTTGGCACCTCCGTATTTTTCTTTGTGTATGTGTTCTTATTTGATGCTTCTTTAGAGTGAAATTGTGTACATCTTTCACCATAGTTGACCAATACCTCTCCCACTTTATAGATCCATATACCATTGGATGCTGTAAAGGACAGACAAATGTGATAATGCCTGTTATTACAGAAAACACACACCATCCACACCCCGCAAAAAAAGGCCAAAGACCTAAGAGACTCAGCCTTCTGGAAAATACATATTTGAGGCAACATATATTTTATTTAGTGTTACTTACGGAGTATTTATGTCATTATGTATACTATTAAGCTGTCAATTACCTGTGTTTCCCTTTAATGACTTCAAATCAGTAATTAGTGATCCTTGTGAGAAGACATTTGTTTCTGAACCTTGATTGTTTCTAAAACCAATTACTACGTCATTGGTCTCTGCCCAACTATTATAACCATAAAAGTACAAAGCATAGGTTTCTAAACCATCACTTGCCAAAACCAATTGAAATGTCGCATGCTAAAATAAAATCATAAATTAGGACCATTGGATTTATATTAAGGAGGTGTGCAATAGCGTTAAAACATACACGGAGCCATTCCTACATAGTCTATCTTAAAGGTGACAAACCAAAACCTTAAATGGAAAACAAGTCAAGTCAAATTACATAATTGCATATTTTTATGACAATTATCTTACAATTCTAATAATATTAAGACAACTCTCGGAAGCTTCTGTAACAAAGTCAGTAGCAACTTTCATTCTTAATGTTGATCATCTCATTCGGCATGTTAAAGAATGATAAGCTTGAGTAAGTGGTGCATAATTAAGCAACTACAATTAGGACCAAGTATCGGCTAGTAAAAAGTTCCAGTGTAAGGTGTTATCTTTGTTTAATCTAATTGTTTTCTTTTCTGCCTTACATAATATGTCAGAATGAACATAAATTAAAATGTTTAATCTTGGCCCATTAGATCATAATATATTCATCAGAATGTATACCTGCTGCAATAAATAACATAAAATATATATATATCCAAAACAGGGAAGTAATTATCCAAAAAGATGCATTTGATTATTAAAAAACGCTTAATATTTTTTTTTCAAAAAACGAGTTATTTTTGTGAGTTTTCCAGATTTAAAGGGTTTCTTTTACTTCATTCATTACATCAGGTAAGGTCACTGATGAATATATTATCATATTGACCATTCTTGAGAGCTAACATCATTGGACTATTCCGATTGAAGTTTGGTTTGAAAAAATTTCAAATCAAATTTCAAAGCCTAATTAGTAAGTTCATGGGACATACACAATTTCCCGATTAATTTAGAAAGTAGAAGATGATTTGTTGTCCAATAGACATTTTAAAATGTATTTACCTGTGTATTAGATCCATGTAATTTAGAAATATTTTTCCATGTAACTACTATGACGGTTGTAGCCTCAAACGAGGTTTTTGAGGCAAAGTTCTGAACATCTGAAGAAGCTTTTTTCAAGACAGCTTGTGATTCTGCAGAAATTGATGAGGACATGACATGTGTTTCATGGAATACCTCGCCATTTACGTCTGTGTCCAGATCAGTCCAAGCTACAGCCAATATGTCAAAGTTAATATCTGTAAGTGGAGCGCTTTGAGGTCCAGGAATTTCAACTAAACTTACAAATCCATTGGATGATACCTGGAAAATAAGAATATATTGATAATATTAGAATTAAGAATTCATACTCATCTTAAATAATTGGTACACTTAGCATATTTGGCTATGCAATTCAAAATGCAGTCGTTTTAATTAACTAATAGATTTTTTTTTATCAATTGTAAAGACTTCTATACAAAACTTCACAAAGTCTGTAATACTGATGTCAAAGTCGACTTCCTCCCTTCTCATATCAGAAGAGGTTGGTAACAAGTGACAAAAGTCTATAAAAGTCTATGAACAGAAAGTCGAGTTGTAAATAATAGTAAATAATAGTTTATTTACATGTCACCTTCCAGTATAAAAAAAAACTAAATTTACAAGTAAAAGTAAAGAAAGGAAGCCAGCCGAATCGGCTTATGAGACATGACTAAAAATGGACATTTCAAACATATAAGAAAACAATTAAAACGTTAAAATATCAAACAGTTTGTACAAAAAGAAATAAAATTCATAAAATAGAAGAAACTATAACATGTATGTAAAGCTGAAAAGAGATCTAAAAAATACAAATACAAAAACATGTAGATAATCTCTTTAATCCGCCATGAACTGTTAACTTTGTGCTTATATCCTCCCATTATTTTGGTAAATTTGATACTGGCATGATTTTAGTCTACACCAGTGAATCACCAAAATACAATCAAAGACTAAATTTATAATTAAACTTACATAGAATTCATTATGAAGTGAGGAGCCAATAGGTATTTGGGATGGAATAGTAACTCTACCAACAGCGTCATCGGTACTTGGCAGCTTTGCAGATTGACTTGTACTAAATAAGTCTAAAAGAGGCAAATTTAATATTTAATTTGTAGTGTTTTTGAAATCTCGTTGGGTTGTAAGGGCTTAATGTATTTAACTAAAATATTTGATATATTAGTTCATAAACAAGATGTGCAGGATTCTTAAAATTAATTATAAAATAAAATAAATTAAAATGCAAGTTCAGATGTCACTAGTAATATTAACGTTAAGATATACAAAGATAGAGAAACTAATGTTAGGTTTGTGGTAGTCTAAAATATTGGTAACATGACATTGTTCTGCCTTTATCGTGACATCAGATATTCTGTTCAGAATCCCATCAAAACCAACTCAAGACGAAGTAATTATAGTAAAATGGCTTCCAACTTACCAGTAGTTCTGCAAGACAAGATATGAAAAATTAAAAATTACATTTTTGTTATATTGTATTGTTTTAATTGAATTATTATGGTATTTAGTCGACGGATGGTTCAGATCAGTCATTAGCCATGCGTCATTGTGCTTATTAATGAAGTTCTTAAATTCTATGCCGAGTCGCAATCAGCTTTGATGAAACCTCCATATCCACAAAATACACCAATATAAGCATTTTTGACAATAGGTTGATACAGATTCTGACCACCTAGATAAAAAAATAGCATCAATATTTCTGCAATGAACAAGAGAAACTGATAAAATAATCTTTGCAATTTGTGACTATTCAGTTTCAGCTAGATGGTTGATCTAAACTATTTTAAGGTCTTTGTTAAGAGTTGTTATTTCTCAACTTACCCACAAAAATGAAGGTTAGCTACATTCAACAAACACTCTTGTTGAGCAGGACACAACAAACAAACTGCGGCAACTTGAAAAATAAAAGTGACATGTTACCTTCTTTTAATAAAGAAATGTGCATGTTCGTTGGTGAACGGAGTCTCAGGAGGCATGCGCCGCCAATGGCAACAATGGACACATTGCAGTTGGAACGTTGACAATTATATAAAACATCTTCGCTTACTAACCAAGTTGGTTGGCACCATTCTCTATTAAAGGATCTTTAGTTATCTGGAAATCCACAGTATCAATAGTAATAGAACCTTGCGTTTGTATGTCACGTAAACATTGAGCACTATTAGTAGTATCTGATGACGATGGGAAAACCAATTTGAAATTTATAACCGCCTTTTCCACACTGTAAATAGAATAATAGTGTTTTTCTTGGATACTTTCAGATGGGCATCCAATTTATTTGATATTTCTTACTTGTATATTATATATAAAATAAAACATAAAACACCATAGGAGCAATAATCAATGCAAATTTCAGTGACTGACATTTACGAAAAAATTCTGGAGATGGAAAAGAACACTTTTTACACGCCCACACATAAATGGGGGCGTATATTGTAGTCGCCCCTGTCTGTCCGTCTGTCTGTCTGTCTGGCTGGCTGTCTGTCTGTCTGTCTGTCTGTCCACAATTGTTGTGAACACGATAGAGACCACATTTCTTGATGGATTTTGACTAAATTTGGTGAATGTGTTTGTTGTAACCCAAGGAAGAAGACTATTGAAAATCAGACCAATCGAAAAATATTCAATGAGTTATTGCCCTTGTTTTTGAAAATTTGTGAACACGATTAAGAGTGTGTTTCTTGATGGATTTTGATGAAATTTGGTGTGATTGCTTGTTATTACTTAAGGATGAAGCCTATTGAAAATCAGACAAATCGAAAAATAAATTGATGAGTTATTGCCCTTGTTCTTGAAAACACATTCATTTTGCGTTCAAAAATGTGTTGTGGACATAATAGAGAGATGGTTTCTGGATGGATTTTGACCAATTTCGGTGTGTGTGTTTGTAATCATCCAAGGATGAAGCCTTCTGCCCGCCTGTCTGTCTGTCTGTCCGTCTGCCTGTCCACAATTGTTGTGAACATGATAGAGACCACATTTCTTGATGGATTTTAATGAAACTTGGAATGAGTCTTTGTAATGACCCAAGGATGAAGCCTATCGAAAATGAAACCAATCGAAAAATAGTTACTATGAGTTATTGCCCTTGTCCTAAAATTCCTAGTGAACATGATAGGGAGCCGGGTTCTTGATGGAATTTGATGAAACTTGGTGTGAGTGTTTGTTATAACTCGAGGATAGATCCTATTGAAAATCAGACTAATCAAAAAATATTTATTGAGTTATTGCCCTTGTTCTTTAAAACGTGTTCACTTTATCAGCCTCTGATTCTTTGTAGACTTGATAGAGATCTGGTTTCTTGATAGATTTTGACAAAGCATGATTTGAGACTTTTGAATTACCCAAAGAAGAAACCGATTGCAAATTTAGCTTACCGAAAAATATTTACTTTGAGTTATTGACTTTGTCCAGATATATCTTGTTAATACGATAGGAAGTTGTGTTGTGTTCTTGATGTGTTTTGATGAAAGTTGGTGTATTTGTAACATCCTAAGGATGTACCCTATTGAAAGCCATGCAAATCGAACATATCTAATAGAGTAATTGTTCTTTAAAACGTGTTAAATTTATTGTTTACAAGACAGAGAGGGCTGGTTTCTTCATGAAATTTGATGTTTAAAATATTGCATTTACTGATACCTCTTGTCCACCGCCCGAATAACTAAAGCTGTCAATGGTGGGCGTATTACGATGGGCCATCGCTATTTTTATGTTTTCTAAACAGGATATGAAAGAAGCATGGTTGAAGAAATCTACCGAAGATTTAATTGATTTACTTTACCTATTTACCAAAGATAAGCGAGTATTTTGTCAGTTGGTAAGGGTATTCCAATGTTGTGTTAGCTAAAGTGAATGATTTGTTCAGATCTAGTCAATGGAAAAGAGGGTTGTGCAGTACAAGAGCTGGAAGAAGATCATTTTGGTTTTGTGATTGCATCAATTATTTGAAAATGTTAAATATATTTTTCCCTTAGAGCATACTATGGAAAATTCTACAGCTTTTACTTACTCAACATCCAGAACTTCTACACTAGACAATGTTGTTGCTGTTACCTTACATTTCTCATAAATCTGAAGAAAAAAAATTACGAGTATTTAGTGAATTGATCAGGAGGTAGCTGCTCCTTCACCACCAGAATGATCTGATATTAGCCCCATCTCTTAATTTTCTTATCATTTTCTACTAAAAGTTACATCAACGTCTTATATCAGGATCAGAAACTGAAAAGTATAGAGACGGATAATGTGTGTCCAGGTATTATGGTCATAATATGATCACACAATATGGTACAGAGGTATTGTAGATAGAATTAAAACTTACCGCTGTTTCTGTGGCTGTTTTAAATGCATTATAAGTAGGGCTTGTTGAAGCAACCAAAGCCTCTGCGTTATCAACTCCTAAACAAGCACTTAACTCTGGTGCTAGAAAGATAAGTATATTTCTTTCATATTATGTATATCTTCATGGGCTTTTCTGTGGACTACTGCATTTGCTCAAGAATTGAAAAGTTTTAATCACACAGAAACAAATAGAAACTAGAACTGTGAACAGTTCCGAGAGTGGCAAACAACCTCTATGGGTTCAAAAAATATACGCGAAGTTTTATTATGTAATATTGTTACACCACAGTTTAAAGTTAATTGCATATTAATGAGAAAGTTTTTAAGGTTCCATCATAAAAATATTTAAGGTCAGAATTGTCAATAATATTTATTTTTGTGAATAATAAAATAAGAGGTTGAAATTTATCTACTATATCAAACATTGATATATGTTGAAGCTTGCAATTCCACTAAATCTAACGTCTTTTATGACGTCACCGACTGGGGCTCAACAGGAAGCTACTATTGATATCTGTGCAGATCCCAGCAGGGTTCTAAAAAACCGGAAGCTTTCACGCAAAAAGCGGTGGTAGAAAATTTTTTATGATGCGGTTTTAAAATTCATGGTCTTTTAAGGTCAAGGTCATTTGATATAGCCTTGTGAATTTTCAAAAAACTAAAACGGGTACCAAAAAAATTGTTGTCGATCATTATAGGCATATGTGTGGATAGCTTAGGTCAAGAACATTCTACTTGAAAAAATTCAGGGTCATTGAAGGTCAAGGTCATTTGATTTGGCCTTTTGAATTTTCAAAAAAATTCAATCGGGCATTAAAAAAATTTAAATTTGAAAATCAAAATTCTGTTCCTAACAAGTTTTAGATAAAGTAACAAGGTTTCGAAAAACACCAAAATTGGACAAATCGGATAAAATTTAGCGGACTTATTAAAGTTTTTCAGATTGTTACCGTTCTGTGTTGACACATAAAGTATCACTTCCGGTTTGAATTTTTTATTCTAAAAGGGTTCTAATTATGCCTGATAGTATATATGTATAGCTTTTGTACTGATTTCTTACATACACCGGAGGCTGGGTTCTAAAAAACTGGAAGTTCTCACGCAAGAACCGGAAGTGCTAGAAATTTTTTTATGATGCGGTTTTATTTCTATAGGCGACTTCTCTATATTCTGTAATTTTCAAAGCGATCGGATAATTAGCAACAAAGTTATGCAATTATGCAATTATTATGCAATTACTAACTACTGACACGTTAAAATTTTAGTTTTATATATTCAATTTCTATTCCAGTACGTATCTTATCGTATTTTTCAAACCAAATTTCTTTACCATTTTCGAGTTGGGCTAGGGAGCTTCCCGAAAAAAAAAAGTCTAATGAAAACAAAGAGTGGCAAATTTCTAATTTGGCACTCAATCAAAAATTAAAAAGTTCAAAGGAATTTTTCGGTCTGTGTTGGAAACGTTTTGATCCGATAGCTTGCAGGTATTATTTCATACTATAAACTTTGAATTATGCTTTGTGAAAATGTCTTTTGTTGGAAGTATTGTTGGACAATCGGAAAAAATATAAATCGATTAATCGAAATAATCTGAGAGACAACAAGATGTTGGAAGTTGATGAAGTGTATTAATCGATTATACAATCGATTAATACACTTCATCAATTTCCAACGTCTTGTTGTGTGGTTTAAAAACAATAAGCACATTTGTAAATTTGACAAGGAAAACCTAATGTACTTACCACCATCTCCACTTGCTTCAACAGCACGTTTGTCACGATTCAGCAACAGATCTTCTTCTGCAGCAAATCCTGGTAAAAGCCATTCGTCTTCATATACCAACTCTGTGACTTTAGGTTCATGAGTGGTGATTCCCACATTGGGTAAGATAGTTGTTGGTCCCCCATACGACCTATTGTTGTGCATTGGCTTTTTATTTATAAAAATGAGATCTTCACTTCCAAATTCATCTTGAAGTTGTTCTGAAATTCATTACCATGTACATACCAAATTATACACAATTATTTATGAGAAGTTAGATCTGGTCTGTAGAACAAAAAATACTACTATCTAATTATTAGAACGAAATTCCACTGGGCTCCGTATGCCGACTCCATCAATGAAAAAATGGTGATATTATTTTTGATACCATCAAATTAATATAGGACTTACCAAAACTTTGAACATATTGGGTAGCTTCAGCGACCAGCGCCAAATGGAATAATATAACGAGAGAATAAATGTAAACACGACCTGAAAATACAATAAAAAGTAAAAAGCTAAAAAGTTATCTTTATCATTAAACCAACTATTCATTTGTATGCACTTTCCCTTTTGATGGCGTTATTTCTTCAAAAGTTCAAGATAGCTCAAGAGCTTACATTTAATAAAATCATAGTATACAATCGCTGACTGATAGGATCATGAAAAAAAGAGCGGTTTTAGAAAACTAATATCGTTTTATGTCATACTTTTCTGCGATTGAAAAACTGAGCCTTATCCATACAGACGGCAGACATTGATATGTTTAAAGAATATGTAATTTCTTCGTCTCATTTGCCTTGTAAAATCGCAACAAAGCCATTGATGTGATATTGAGCTCCCTCCTACCAGCTGAACAAAAAGTAAAAGTGCTTTTAAAATATCGGTTACGAGTGACTGTATTAACAACACTGGAACAACCACTTTTTTCAACGTACACTGTGTTTAAGTTGGCCTAACTCATCCCAATCGTTACCTTGTTTACTTTTTCCACGCGATCAGATAAGACTTAGATGAAAAGATACACGTAATTAAACAGGAGTGTGAACATGTCTCCGTTGTGCAAAGCAACCATTTGAGATCAAAATGAATGTCCATTCAAATCAAACGAAGCATATACTTGTAGTCACGATTTCATAGCAAGTAATTTATAGTTTAAACATATTTTAATGAATAAAGTACAAATGGATTGAGCACAAGTTCAAAAAGTTAGGAAACGCTCTTTCCTTTACAAATAGTGATTTATACTACATATTATATTGAAATACGCTCATCCATTGAAGAAACGATTGTACAACGTAAAGCTTCTCAGACGCAAACTTGTTTAGATTCCTATTTTGATAAAGAAATGTAAATAAATTAATGTTATGTAAATATATGTACATGTAAATATATGGTTTTGTTTCATATTTGAATATTTATGATGAATGATGCAATAAATGAAATACATATTTTATTTATCTTTAAAGAAGACTGTTTCGTTCGCAATACAGAGTTATACCCTTTATCTTCAACTCCTATTTCCACATCCGGAAATCATGATTATCTCCCCTTCTTTTACATAAAACCTGTCCAGACCAGAACCTGTCTAAACCGGCATTTTCGGGCGGTCCCGACGCATGCCTGATAATCCAGGTTTTACTGTATAAATTATCAAATACAACATAGACAAAATACACATATACATTAGTTTTCTATTAAATTGACAAGAGTAAAGCTTCAGAGATACGAAAGTATAAGTAAAATAAATAATAATAAAATAGAAATAATAAATAAGTAAATGTGATATATACAAACTGTCTTAACTATGTTTGAAATGCACCTTTGTTTCCAAAAAGGTTTGGTAGATTTGATATATTTGTGAACATTTTTAAATAATTTAGAATTAGAATCTGAGCTTGAATCACTGGAAAATTTTCCCCATAGCAACAAGTTCTAGTCAATAAGAGCACAGTGACTATTTAAAGCAGTAATTAAGACATTTCTTTCGGTATCATATAAGCAGCATTCAAAAAAATAATGTGAAGTTGTTTCTGCAGATAGACCACAGTCACAAAGAGTGCTTTGGGTGAAACCAGTTTTGAGTAGATCACATTTAGATGAACTGCAGCCGTGACGTATTCTGTTGTGAATAATATTGAAAAACCTTCTTCATGATTATAAAACTCTGGGCGCACGATACCGATTGGCTGTTTAAATTATATTTAAAAGAAGCTTTGTTTGACGAATTTTTAATAGTACGGTTGAGGGAATTCCAATTTTTTGTGGCAGAGGGAAAAAACGAGCACTCATACAAGACCGTCCTGGAGCGGGGTACGATTAAGTCATCGGAATTTCTCAGTTTGTAGCTTGTCCGTTTCAGATGATTATCCAAGATATCGTTTAAATAGGTTGGTGCATTATGGTGGGCAATACTATAAAAAAAGTTGCTAGGCGTTTGTGTTTGCGTCTCTCTGACAATTAAGACCACCCGGTTTCATAATATAGTGAATCTCTGCTAGAGAATTTGGGAAGACCTGTAACGATTATCGCAGCTTCAAGTTGGATTTTTTCCAGTCGTTCAGAATCGTATAGGATACAACCATCCAGTACTTCGCATGCATACTCTAGTATTGGTCTGATATAGGATTTATAAATAGAGCTTAGAATCGTACGACTTAAAGTGTACTTTAATTTTCGAAGAATATTAAGTAATTTGTAGGCCGAAATTGAGATATTGTTAATATGATAAGACCACTTGCAGTCAATAGACAGAGTGACACCAAAATGTTTGAGTTTTGTTACAACTTCCAATGATTCAATAAAGTTTTGGTAATACTGGTACTTCCATGGTTGAGAATAACATTACTTTAGTCTTTTTAGGATTAAAATCTATTTGACCCGGAGTGTAATTTCTCTTAATCGGGGTTAAGAGATGCCATATGTTCAATAGTATTGCCAGAAGTACCGATTGCAGTTTCGTCTACAAACAGACGAGAGAGGTTTTGTAAGCAGTCTTGTATATCATTGATATACACAAGAAATAACAGGGGACCTAACACGGAACCTATGTAGACTGTACATTGTTTAAATGACTCATTGAGATCTACCGCTGACGTAGTCAGAAAACCACTTCAGATAGGAGTCAGTAATACCATATTTCTCAAGTTTCAAAATTAGACCGTCGTGATAAACTCGATCAAATGCTTTAGAGATGTAACAAAATGTGAAGCAGGTAAATTGACGTCTTTCGATAGATGACAAAATATTATGGTAAATTTCAATTAACTGATGAACTGTAGAAAAATTCGCTCTGAAACCCGATTGATATCAGTAAAGTAAGTTATGACTATTAAGAAAGTTGTATAAGTGTTCATAAACATTCTTTTCAAAAACCTTACTAATACAACTGAGCAACGATATAGGACAATAATTCGACGCAGTCCAATTATCCCCCTTTTTTAAAATGGAAGCACTAAAGCTTCCTTCCAACAACTTGGAAAAATTCCCGACGAAAAAGATTTGATAAAGATTAAACTTAGAGGACGCACTATAGTATTAGCAGTATATATCAGAACCGCTTGATTAATTTTGTCAGGACCGTTAGCTTTTTTCGGTTTAAGAGTTTTTATACTATCTTTAATTTCTGATTCTTCTCTTTTTGGCATACGGAATATGGAAGTAGTGCGCGCTGAAAAAATCACAAATATTGCTAGAAGAAATATTGTTACAGATACTAGAAAAAATGAATTAAACAACTCGGCTTTATCAATATCCGAGTAAACAACGTAACCGTCAAAATCAACCAAAGGTGGTATAGAATTGGACTTAGTGTTTTTACCTAGAAGATGTTTTAAAACGTCTCGATAATTACGATCCTTAGTGCCAGAATCGTTTATTTCATCAGTGATTTACTTTTCGAAAGAAGGCTTTAGGTATTTTTTCATATTGTTCACTTTGTTTCTTGAATTTCATAACATCACTAGTGTAAGTATTTTGTTTTCGAATCACTCTCTTGCGTAGTCTATCTCTAATTCTAATTTCTTTTCTAAGTTCGCTGTTAAACCATGGTTTGTCATCCGGTCTAATTGTTACTATTTTGTGAGGTATACATTTCATTAGCATATCGTTCAGGCATGAGTAAAAGATAGCTTGCCAGGCAAGGTAACATACGCCCACTGGCAGCATTGAATTTGAAAAATAAATAGAGCAATGACTCAAAAACATTCACTAAATGGATATTGAAGTCAAGGGCAAAAACTCAAAAACACCAAGTTTCATCAAAATCCATTGAAAATTGTAGCTTCTATTGAACCCACAATAAAATTTTGACACAATCTTACTAAGTCAAGGCCAATAACTAAAAAACTGTTCATCGCAAAATCTTCAAATTCGAACTTGACCGTTGTCTTATCAATTCCAATGCTCACACCAAGTTTCATTTAAATCCATTGAAAATTGTAGCTTCTGTTTTGTCTACAACAAATATAGAGGCAGGGGCAATAACTCCAAAACTGTTTATCGCAAAATCGTCCAAATCGAACTTGACCGCCCTCTTATCAATTCCAATGCTCATACCAAGTTTCATTAAAATCCATAGATAATTGTAGCTTCTATAGTGTCTACAGAAAATGAATTTTTACGCAATTTTACTTAGTCAAGGGCAATTACTCATAAACTATTCATCAAAAAATCGTCAAATTTGAATTTCTGATAAAAACTGTAGCCTATATCGTGGATATAACCAAAATTTGACGCGTTTTTACTAAGTCAAGGGCAATAACTCAAAATCTGTTCATTCGATAATTTCCATTTTGGAACTTGACCGAGATATCATCAATATATACATGTATACCAAGTTTCATTAAGATCGGATAAAAACTGTAGCCTCTATCGTGGATACAACCCTAATTTGATGCGTTTTTACTAAGTCAAGGCAATAACTCAAAATCCATTCATGCAATGATTTCCATTTTTGACCTTGACAGAGATATCATCAATATATATATGTATACCAAGTTTCATTAAGATCAGTGATAGTATCGCACAGACTATTATCAAAAGGCCCGGGATTTTGTTCAATGTCGCCGGATAATACTACCAGAAAGCACCGATGTATAATAAGGGTGACTCGAAAAATGTATCTAATAAAATACTTATGTTCACTTTGATCGGATGATAAAAACAGTTTCGATTACCATTATCCATTAGAACATATGAACTGAATATCATTATGATCAGGCAGTGGTGGGCCTAAATTCAAATCCATACATACAAAGTTACTAGTAATCAAAGATGCGGTTTCAAAGACAGTGCGAGAAAGGTGTGAAAAATCATACAATAAACATTCAGAGATATATACATAAGTACATAGGCAATGAGTGAAGCAGCTTTACCACGCAAATAACAATTAGTAATACTGTACATTGAATAAGAAAATTAAATAAATATGAAAAAAGACTTTGTACCTGGTAAGTAATAAGTGATAAGTAATTGAATAGTAAAGCTAGAATTAATTACGTTAAATAAATACTTTTGAAATGAAAGGTAGTCATAATAACAGCCTTGCAAGAAAAGGTATACTTTGATTAAGGATAATGTAGCACAGCAACTTGCAAATATGGAAAATCAGCACTATGATAAAATAATATTATAATATTTAATTAATTATTGCTCGCTAAAGAGTGAATCAAAATTAAGATGTTAAAAGGCTAAAAACTGTAGCCTCTATTGTGGATACAACCCAAATTTGACGCGTTTTTACTAAGTCAAGGGCAATAACTCAAAATCCGTTCATTCGATAATTTCAATTTTCGAACTTGACCGAGATATCATCAGTATATACATGTATACCAAGTTTCATTAATATCGGATAAAAACTGTAGCCTCTATTGTGGATACAACCCAAATTTGACGCGTTTTTACTAAGTCAAGGGCAATAACTCAAAATCCGTTCATTCGATAATTTCTATTTTCGAACTTGACCGAGATATCATCAATATATACATTTATACCAAGTTTCATTAAGATCGGATAAAAACTGTAGCCTCTATTGTGGATACAACCCAAATTTGGCGCGTTTTTACTAAGTCAAGTGCAATAACTCAAAAACCGTTCATGCGATAATTTCCATTTTCGAACTTGACCGAGATATCATCAATATATACATGTATACCAAGTTTCATTAAGATCGGATAAAAACTGTAGCCTCTATCGTGGATACAACAAATGTGGACGGACCGACGGACGGACGGACGGACGGACAGGGGCGACGGCAATATACGTCCACATTTCCATGTGGGCGTATAAAAAAAGCTTGGTCGAACTTTCGACATCAGAATATTCGAAACCTGAATTCCAGTCCAAGTTGCGTAAAAGCGAATTAAGAAGGTCCCAATCGGCTCTTTTGTGAAGGATAACCTCTCTTTTGAAAATAGAAGATGTATTTACAGTGACATCGATAGCAGCGCTGACACCTTTATGATCTGAGATAAGGGATTCAAAATCAATTGAGTCGCTAAAACAAACGGAGACATCATCTTGCACGGCAATTATGTCCGGATATTCTCGTGGGTGTTTTTAATATGTTACGTATATTTTCTTCAATTAGTACGTTGCTAAGTTTAGAGTTAGGAGAAAACAGAATATTTTAGAAATCACGTAGAAGTATTATATTGTTTGTAGTCTGATAAGCTATTTCGATGGCGTTTTCTAATTAGGCCAAAAATATGTCAGGTGCGTCCGGTGGTCTGTAATACGTTCCAATTAAGAACACGGATTTTGAAAGTCTTATTTCAACCTTAATACTTTCAATGAAATCAAACTCCGGTCTCGATTTACAGAAAAAGGAGTCTTTCACATAGACCAATAAACCCCCACCATAACAATTTCTGTCTTTTCTAAATGGTACTTGAAATCATCCCATAATAGTGAATCGTCGCTTATTTTAGCGTCTAGATGAGTTTCGAAAAACGTAGAGAAATGAAAATCGTCGCAATGCGATTTTAGGAATTGCAATTTGGATCTAATGCTTCTCGCATTTAAGTGAAAAAGTGATAATTTATCGCACAGACTATTATCAAAAGGCCCGGGATTTTGTTCAATGTCGCCGGATAATACTACCAGAAAGCACCGATGTATAAAAAGGGTGACTCAAAAAATATATCTAATAAAATACTTATGTTCACTTTGATCGAATGATAAAAACAGTTTCGATTACCATTATTCATTAGAACATATGAACTGAATATCATTACGATCAGGCAGTGGTGGGCCTAAATTCAAATCCATACATACAAAGTTAATAGTAATCAAAGATGCGGTTTCAAAGACAGTGCGAGAAAGGTGTGAAAAATCAAACAATAAACATTCAAAGACATATACATAAGTACATAGGCAATGAGTAAAGCAGCTTTACCACGCAAATAACAATTAGTAATACTGTACATTGAATAAGAAAATTAAATAAATATGAAAAAAGACTTTGGAACCTGGTAAGTAATAAGTGATAAGTAATTGAATAGTAAAGCTAGAATTAATTACGTTAAATGAAAACTTGAAATGAAAGGTAGTTATAATAACAGCCTTGCAAGAAAAGGTATACTTGATTAAGGATAATGTAGCACAGCAACTTGCAAATATTGAAAATCAGCACTATGATAAAATAATATTATAATATTTAATTAATTATTGCTCGCTAAAGGGTGAATCAAAATTAAGATGCTAATATTATACTTTAAGCATACTTATAAATTCCAAAATTAAGATTAGTATTAGCCTATAATTTATAGAAACCAGGTCCACATACATGGTATATAATAAAAATACAATTTTTATATTTTACCGTTCTTTTCAATTTTCAGTTTATAATATGATCTATACCTGGCCTATACAAGATAATTTCCTGAAGAACCACTTTGGTCAAAATATTGACCAAGAAGCGCCACCTATCCATTCATTGTGTAGGATAATTGGAGGGAGTAAGCTGGAATCATTGTGTGGAGGGTTGGGGACTAGCAAGGCGAAAGACGTTGAGTTATTTCATACAAGCAGAAATCCATAATAAAAACATAATATTATAATAAAACGACCCCCAACTTTTTTTCAGTCAAAATTAAGGCTACACGATGAGTGTCTATATCATGTGGAGACCATTTAAATTTCTGATGTGTGGAGGGGGGGGGGGCAAAGTGTTATTGCATTAGAGGTGAACATCAGGCCGATATTAAAATTAGCAATGCTCTATTCCCTTTTTAATGATAGACCATTCCGAGTCATTTCTGTAACAAATTGCATTGTGGTGAAATACAACATGGAAGATAATCCTTGAACGACATTTAGAAGTATCACTGCTCATCAAAAGACAACTATTTTTATGGATATAGACTTCTATTTATTAGCAATAGAATTCTATACCCTTTAAAAAAATGTTGTATTTTAACATGGAAGATGCTTACATTTTTAGGAAGAGTGTTCAAGTAAAAATTTAAAGGATCCCGTATTTTGGGCGTATATATCAAAGATTCATATAGGCTTGCCATCGGCATCAGAAAGAGGGGCAAAGTTTTTTCACTTATATTTATTTTTCTTTTCACAAGATATGTTTGCGCGCCTCTTAGGTTGTGGCAATGCGCCACAAGTGGTGCGGGCGCCGCAGGTTGAGAAGGCCTGATGTATACATTTCAAAAAAATAAAATCACAAATTTTTTCTTATTAGTCGTTTGCAGTTTATTTATACTTATAAATCTTTCCTTACATTTTTTTATCTTATGCACATTTCCGATTCCCGCAAAAAATTTCATCCAAAGTCACAAACATTGTGTCAGGCAAGATAATACAAATATAAATGAAGTAAAGAACGCTGAGGGTGAGACCACTGAAACTCCAACGACTGATTCCGTCAGAAGAACATCGTTAATTGTGCAAAAAAAAAAGGAATTCTATCGAGAAATCGAGTCGCAGGATGGCATCAGTTAATGTATGAGGTAAACCATGTTATGACAGATTTGCTAATAAATCTGTAATCAGATAAATAGCATAGCTTGGAATCTTATTGATGGCCGGACATATCGCAAAGATGGATTGGTATCATCTCGTACTTTCTCAACAGACCATATTTATTGACCAATTGCTTGTTGGTTTGTATAAGTGCTTTTTATTTTGTTCTTTTTCTCTCTGAAATTGACTCTTCAAATGTATGCCTACCGAATTTTACGACGTTCTACTATTTATTTACATATTAGAATGTCCGATAGCTAGCAAGTATTATTTTTCTTTGAGCTATGCTTCTTGTGCTGGAAGATAAATCGCAAGGCAATGGTTCAATCTTTTACTGGCACACGGATTCTTAATTCAAATGCTATTTAATCACTTGTGTGATCATGTTAATATTGGAATGCCATCTTAATCTTTAAGTGTTCTTATAACAAATAAGCTTGCAATAGAATGTTGTCCATCTTGACATTTTAAAATGTCAAAAAATAAGCGACATGCTAGTTTTATGAGAATGTGATGTTTAACAATGACCTTGTTAAAATCCTATCAGGATAAATCAGTTTATGGTCCATAAAATGTTCAGTTCGTGAATAGTATATATATTGATGTCAAGTGAAGCGACTCGGACAACTAATTAATAGAATAATACTATGGTCGTTCAGCCTTAAATACCCTACCGTGTTCCGGCCCCATGACATCGTGTACCCAAATGACTCGATCTAAACTTTTGAATGAATTTTCGGTCTGGCTTTATTTTTTCATCAGCGACGTTATAGTGAAAAACGTTCACGAAGAAAAAAATGTGTTTAACCTTCAGTTAACAACACCTAGAGGAAACACTTCACTGGACGTTGGATGAAGGTCGCCATAAAATAGACTGACTGCTTGGCTGAATATTAACAAATAAAAGGATTAAATTTAACAGTGAAAGCTTATCAGAAGCAACGTTTAAAGCTGTTCGTAGCTGAAACACAATGAAAGTTTTCTTCTCGTTACTATTTTAACGGTTCAAAAGAACGCTATATGTTTTTGAACAACAGGTTAGGATTAGAATGAATCGATTCACTGACTTTCTTTTTTTTTAAATAATGTAGTTGTCTTTAAAACAACTTTCTGTGGAACATAGTCAATAGCATACATCTGTTAATCTTTCGAAATATTTTTGGCGTTTAAAAATTAACAGTTATATTTTTTCACTCAACTTTCTGATGTGTGGTCAGAGAAACAGTTCGACTGAAGCTGCATTTCCTTTAGTACGGATCCAGTGCGGCTCCGGTCCGGGTGCGGACGCGGCACACGGCAGGTTGTGTTTCCTTATATACGGTTTTTCGTGCAGAAGAAACCTCTTTTCGACATGGCGCCGGCGTGGTCAAGACTTTACACTAATCTATTTTTAGCCTTTTCACGTGCGACACGTCGAAATTTACACCCGTATATAAGGAAACACTCTTACTTATTCTAATGAAAGTGATTTTTGCCGTGTCCGCACCCGGACAGGAGCCGCACCGGATCCGTACTAAAGGAAATGCAGCTTGACCCTTTATAATGCGTCTCACGGCAGATTTTTACAAGTAAATGAAATAATATGACAGTTTAACGTCCCACTTAAAATTAATTAGTTATTCGAATTATATATATCGGTGCACTCAGAAGCTAATAACGACAAGGTATAGTTTAACCTTCTTTTATTTAATGGTTGTCACAGGTGCTGAACATAAAGCGTCTTGACAAATTATACGAACTTGAGGGTGCAACCAGAGGGATTTAACGTAAAGCGTCTTCAGAAGTCAGCAGAATCTCCATGTGATAGTCTACTTAGGTTAAATTCGGAGAGGGAATGGATTGATTCTTCCAGATGTATTGGTTAATGTTTAATATATCCCTACAATTGTCTTCATTGGTCCTATCTGTCTAATACACATGTAGGCTACGTTGTGTATTTTTCAAATTGTACATTGTCCGTGGTATTGACCTGAATGTTAGATCCATGTCCTTCTGTATTGGACCTAATTCTGACCCATGTAAAGAAGAATCAGGTGCCGAAAAGTAGGATGTAAAAATTCATTCATTTATTTTTTATATTCACGCCCGATTATTGAGAATTGTGTATAAATTTAGTAACTGTATTTCACTGATTCTTTTCAACGTCATATTTTAGTTTTAGTATGTCACTGAAAAGTGTTTAATATAAATTTCTAACATTTGTTTACATATAAATTTTAGTGTATTAAACTAATAAAACTGTTTTTGTGCTCTTATAGACGATTGATTACCCTCATGCTGAGAGGAGACAATAAGCCATTCAGAGTTGAACAAAAGTGACAAAACAATCCAGCTTAGTCATTCTTTCATCTAAATCGGATTGAGGTTTGACATCGAACTGATGACCCTGGATACGTGAAAATAGACCATAAAGTTATACTCCCTTATCCAAATTGAGCGCTTTCAAAGGCTGTCAATCTAGGGAAACCCAATGGATTGAGGCATTGGATACAGCAAGACAACAATATTCAACCTTTGTCGTACCGTTCAATACAACCAGTTATAGAGCAAGGAAGATAGATCATACCCATCATCATCCAAAAATCAGAACTTAAATGACAATAGTGTACATAGTAATCTAAAAACAATCTGTACGTAACAGGTACTATAAGTCTGATATCAGATTAGAACAGAAGAAAAATATGCAGAAGATCCAGACCTTTTATCCCAATATCTCAATAAAGTATTGTTCTACCTTTGGCCTGTACATCTGGGAGAATCAATCCCACTCTTCCACGAAATCTAACAGTAGAAGTAGAATAGAAGAATTCCGAAGTTACTATCTTAACTTTTAATTTGATCGAAATCTAAAATCTTAGATACGATTTGAACGGTTTTTAGAAGTGGAGGGCAGATATAACAAGAAACACAAATGCAATATACATGATACAACTCATTAACTCAATAAAGCAGTGAGTTACACAATAATTTTACCTTTGTGTTTCTTGTTACTTGTATATCTAAAATCTTAGGTTAGTAAGTAAGGGTTAATATCGTTGCTTCAACGAGTCGCAACTTTATCGTGAGAGAGTTTTGAAATGTGCAAAAAATAAAAGGTCACGGCTCCCTGCTCAAACTTAACATTCTTATTCTGTTATACAAAAAATAAAATAATTGATTGCACTTCGTTGTACGTATTTGGAATTTACATATTTATACGATCATATGAAGATATTATGTGGATAACATTGAGTAAGTTATGTTTTATCATTACTGAAATCGAGTCATATGCAATTATTGGATAATAATCCAGTAAAGCTCAATTCGCAGGAGTTTGTCAATGACAATGTGCAATATTTTTGTTTCTATATTTTTTTTATTTAACCAGACAAAAAGAGGTATCGATGCAATATTCACGTGTGTCGTATAGAATGTATTATAAATAGCTTATAATACATGACACACCTATTACTGTAATGGAATCCTTTTTATGCTACGCCCATTCGCTTTGTACTATGAGTGTTTCAATCGTTATGCTTGGTTTGCTTTTATTCAGTTTGAATCCTAATGTTATTCGAATTACTTAATCGTGACAGATTAGAGTAGAGATATATAAAGAAGTCAATTAATTCCATTTGGTTGATCCCACCTCGGACAAAATATCTTGGGTTTTAAATCAATGACTAAAAATTTAATGCTATTTTTAATAAGAAAATTATGTTAAAAAATAGTTTTTTTTAGCATTAGCAAGTAAGTGTTGTGGACCGATAAAAATTTCAAAATTTATAAATCACATGAAAATTTCCCTTATTCGTATTGAATTTTACCCACAAATCTGCAAATAAATTGCAACCCATGGAGTGAGCACGAGTTGTACAATATTGCTAATAAGATACGATATTTCCTTGAAATATTATCCGATCATCACGAAAATCAATACTGATCATCTTCACAATGACACTGACCTACGAAAAATATTCTAAAGAATTGAAGCCTGTGAGCCTGGGGTTGCACAATATAGCTAATAGTAATAAAACGTCAAGTCAACGATCTTTCGGTGAAAAATTATCCGATCATCACAAAAATCGACAGGGACCATCTCAATAATGACACTGACCCACAAAATAAAAATCGAAAGAATCCAATAAGATTTGTAGTCTTTAGAGTGATCACAAACAAATGTGATCGGACCGACAGACCCCCGGGACAATTACAATATACATTAGTGGGCGTATAAAAGCATGAAAATATATATTTAGATACCAACATTATGTCTAATAGTTATGACAGAATACAGAATATCGTGGATTGTGGCCATTTTAAAATTATCTCAAACGGCTGGCGATTGCGACTAGGCATGCCACTGTTAATTGTTAATTCAGGTCAAGTACTTAAGTAGGATTATTTCTTTTAAACACACCCTTCCTCGGTTTATTATCGATTTATCTAATGTAATGATATTACAGTAATAAATAATCCTTATATCAATACGGCCAAGTTATTCAATAATCTCAGAAAATATTTCATTCATTGACCCTGTATGTCCAATGATTGTAAAGGTATATGCGGGTTGCAGTTCAGGAAAGGCGGTATCAAAATTCCATTATTAAGTTCAGTAGACCGAATATATTTTCTTTAAAGTTGAGAGTAATACCTTTCGCCCCAACGGGTTGATGGTATTGTCAGGGGTTTTACTTTGAATCTTATAGCAACTTAATATCCTAAAAATATTAATCAGAAGCTTATATTAACCATAATACTAGTAAACCATTTACATGTATAATATTTGGGACAGAAAATCTAAAATGATGGGGATTGTGAAATTATAATTGAAATATAGTCCTTTATACTGTCCTCGGCTTAAAAAAAAACCCAACTGATCCATAAAAGTTTACAGCAAATTGTTTAACAAATATGTTTTCAGTTTTAACGATTCAAACCTGGCCCCGTTTTCTCGAAACGATCTTAACGTTAGGACGTTCTGGGTTTTATCTTATAACACTGTTTTTAGGACATCGTAGAGCTAAGATCATTCCAAGAATACGAAGTCAGGCGCTTTCAATAACTTAAGATGACGTTAGAGTTTCAATCAACTGATTGGTCAATCAGTTAAATTGGTTTTAATTTCAATTAGATTCCTGCATTTCTCTAAAGTATCATTTAAATTGATTTTCTTTTCGGCAAAGTGTGTTATGCTGTACCATTCGATTAGATATTTTCCACATTAACCCATCTGTTGTTACAAGACAGTCGGTATTTGTTCGAAGGTTTGCAATTGTGCGTTCCCTACACAAAAACAATGCAAAGTTATATTTATTTTTCGTTCGAGAAAACGAAATTAAAATATTGAAGTTACGGTTTTAATCCTTTATCTAACTTAAATTTTCCTTATTTAGTATGTTTTAAATATTTCATATCGTCATCTATCTTATATACTATATTTATTGGTCTTCTCAAATCCTTACTTTTTATTATTATGTTCTAATGTAATTCCGCATATTTTTTTTTATCTCTTTTCCCCGTAATTTCCAGAAGATATCTGCCTTCGTTAAACTTTAGTTTTGTTTCTTTTTCAAATGTAACATTTGTTATTTTATGTCTTGAATGGGTGTAACTGATACATTAAACTTCTCTTTATATGTTAAACGTGGTCAGAACGTTACCATAACACTTTTTTTAGTTGTTTTGATTAATTTGTCCGACCGAGACCGCGATCAATTATTAATTTTACGACGACATCGGTAAATCTTACGCCCAAGATTCACACGTTCAGGCTAAACAAAATATACTAATGTATTTGTTGATCAATGTATAATTTGTTTGTGTATCCCTAATGTCATCATATGTTTTTGCCAGTGGTCTTGTTTATCACCTTTTGACCGATCGAGAGAGTGGACAGTCAGTCAAGCAGAACCCAGAGATTTAACGAAACAACGGAACACACCCAGTATTGTATTTCAAATTTAACATCGGGACCATTACGGGGCCCAGTAGACCATGCTATATTGTTTGAGTTCAAAATGTTGATAGACATTTTAAAGTAATTGGGAGAGATAAATGTGGCTTAAAAAAATCTTTTATCTATTTCAGTAATCGACCATGCAGCATGTAAAATTCCTCACCGGAATTGCGTCAATCACCATATAAAATTCACAAGATCGGCCTTTGAAATTCTCATCTACATTTGAAATTTGATTTCAAATCATGTTATGTATTCATCTGTTTGAGGGATACATTATCCATACCCTGATTGAATCTGCATCCACCGAAAAACACACCAGTAAATAATTCATACCAATATTCAGCCTCAGACAACCGAATCGTGTAAAATATCTAATCTCAACCGATAATTAACCGTAAATCAGCAAACTGCAGCGTGGACAACAAGGTGGGCATCAATCGACTTTTCTAAAGTAAATATGTAAATACAATAGGCTCCGCATTTTCTTTTTTTCCAATACCATCTATACAGATATATGTAGAATTGGGAAATTCGATCAAAAACCATCAGGTAACATGTGAATGGCAGGATATTATCCATCTGAGAAAACTTTTGCTATGATATTTCCATTTGAACCAAGGCGGCAACAGTTACTAACAAACTTGCTTTTCAGGGATCTCTCATTGAACCTTAATATGAGGACTAACCGAACAAGTCTTATTTTTGCAAATACAGCAACGTAACTGAAATGCTCTTCCGTTTGAGCTAAAATCACCAGCTGGACGGACACAAACCCGATTTTTTAGTCTAAAACCAGCACCAGGTTGGTGCGCGATAGATTGTCAACGGTTAAAATTTACCGCTTTGAGAACTTATTCTCATACACTCACTGATTTGTTTTAGGTAGACAATTTGTCGTGTTTTAGCTAATGGCCGAATGTTAAGATAAACGACTTGTCTTTTATACATATGTTAAATTATGAGAGTTTTTGAAAAGATCGAGCGGTGCATACATAAAGTTTGACTTAAGTATAACTTTAGTAAAAGTTTAGGTTAAGTATAAGCGCAGCATTGAGAATTCGGACAAGTAAGTTGTTATGATACCAACTATAATAGTCCTCTGGCAATGAATTAAATTAGATCATATATAAAGAACAGAAATCGTCGATCAATACATTAGGAGAAAATATAGGGTTCCTAGACATTAATAAAGATTATAAAGTTAAAATACATTTTAGACCCGGTATATACGGAAAAAAATCCTTACCGAACACACAATGAGCTATTTGGCCTCTCCCAAAGGAATGCCGCAGTGACATCATCTATTACACATTTTCCAATAAAAAAAAAAGTCAAAAGAATACTTTCGACAGTGGAACCGAAATCAAATAAGTTATAAACAAGATTTAACTCAGACCAGCTATCGTGATATAAAATTTGGCTTGAAATTGATATAGAAAAATAATATTGATCAAACAAATATTTATAATGGATTATAATGTTATAAATATACATACCCTTCATTTTAATAAATTAAAGTAACCAGATCAAAAATACTCTACACAGATTCCTATTAAATATTTAGAGTATTCCGAAGAACAAAATTCTTTGCAAACACAGGGCGAAAATTTCGTTAGGACCAGCCCAACGATTTTGAATCAACTGAAATATTTCATATATTTTCACATTTAAACATAAAATTTATGTAACCCAATATGGAAAGAAAAAGTCACGAGGCAATGGAGCGAATCACAGGCGTCTTTCTAAAGTTGAACAACGTAGTATATCTTTACTGCTAAAATCCCTTATGCATTGGAGCATTCAAATATAACAGTTTCATGTCTCCAGAATTTATGAATGCGAGATTTCAATAACCGTCCCCACTTAATTGTCTTTTTCCGCGAAGTACTGGTCAAGTTTATTTTCCACATGGATGAAATAAAAACCACGCGTGTAAAAAGACATTGAAAAACAACTTTTTCCGCCTTAGTCTTAATATAGTCTGATCGCAATTAGGATTAATACATTCCCGAATTAACCTACAAGTAAGCCACTCCTTATGATAATCTTATCGGATATGCATAATAATGAATTATATCAAATAGCAGTGTCGCAGGTCCTAATTCCCTATTTAAATTTTAACTACAGCCGTACAAATTGTTGAAAGCCATTGTAATATACGTATTAAATGTTAATTAGGATTTGTAAGATTTATAATTAAGAGTATATCCTAAGGTCCATATCTTGTCTTGAGTATTCTGACTTATTGAGTGTAATTATTGCGTATGAGTTTTTAACACAAAAAAATGTGTTTTATCCTTTACCGATTTGATGTAGTTACATGTAGTAGAAATTTCATGAAATCGGAAATGCTTTCGGACCGGGGGGAAAACTGACCCTGCTTGTCGATCGTGATATATCCAATCCACATTTTGTCGACCATTTTGATACATTTTACAATGTAAAATTTTACCATAAAAGGCTGGTGTCTAAAGAGAGTTGAATCATTATTGAGTCCATCTACTATATCCCTGTGATCAACGCAAAAACAATATACAGTCGCTTCCTATCCCAATATGGGATGGGGGTGGAAAATAATTACAGATTTACATTTTTCATATCAAGTTTAATTTTTCCCCACGCACCCCTTAATACTAGCGTTGCACACCCGGATATATAATTCAGTTAATTATTAAATTAATCATATCACATTCCCGGAAATAAACCTCAATGCATTTATCATTATGCTCTGCACTACCAACTAAAAAGGAAATTCTTGACAAATGTGACTACTTAACAAAATCCTCCTTCAACTAAACATAGAATCATTGTCGTTGAAAGTTCATTTTTGCCTGTAGGCCTATACCTATAATTTTCTTCGAATTTCTAGTGAGAATCTTCAGCTTAAGACTAACTTGGAATATTAACCTTGTCAATAGCAAACGCAAGCCAGTTATGTTACTAACCTCTCGCCAGTTTAGGTGAATTGTCAATTTAGATCAGAACAGAGGAAAAAAAACCTTCAGTTCAAAACCGTTTGTTGCATATTCTATACGACTTATTTATTGCATCCTATGTCTGTTCATGTAGAAACATCTAACCCATCAAGAATCACTCGAGAAATTCTACAAATATTGAGTCTGTGCCTTATCATGCCAGCCAGAAACAGGTCAAAACAACATGTTAAACATTACGGTAACCAAAACTTTGCGCACAAGCTCATAAAAGTGACTATCTATTCAAACCATTTAGTTTTTGAAGCATAGGGATATAAACGGAAATCATATCCACGATTCTGGCCAAATATTGCCCTTTAAAAATATAACCTAAGTCTGGAAATGCTTTCACAGGAAGTCAAGTAAAGAGTTTAAAGCAATCCAATCAAAATATTCTTAAAGGAATACTGGGTCTTAGAATAAACATAAAATTTAATAAATTGATTAAACGTTTTTCAATAATTACTTGGCATTATGAGTTCCCCAGTTTTTATAGGGAGTCACATAATGATTTACACATTGGCTTTTTTTGAGATTCTATCACTAAGAGATTTTCTACCCAATATAATTAAGTTTAACTTTTTGATTAAGTTTCCAAATACCCTTTCCACTGTCAACAACAATGCAACGAAGCATAGCCGAAATTTGCAAACCTGTACGTAAATTGAGCCGCCCCATTTCTTTTGCTCCGTTTTTTTGTTTCTCAAAGGTTGTCGAACCCCCATTGAAAACAGACTATACGAGCGATTATCGGAAGCAAGGGATATGCGCAAATTTGAATTCTATACACACATTTCAATTGAAATTCATATGGTTAAATTGCGCATTAAAAAAATATATATTATATTGAAAGTACACTGTAACGTCGAATTCCGCAATCAGTTTAGGACACGATTTTATTTTTGTACCGAATTGATGTAAAGTTATTATGTATAACCTAGTTAACTTTAAGAATCGACATCCTTGAGATTAACTCGAGTATATAGGATCACGCCCAATATTCACACCAATATAATTTAGTTTTATAATAAAGAAATTGCCCAAACCCATTTTGCCATTGGTATGCCATTCAAACTCAGCTAAGTATGTCGAAATAAATTGAACTGTGAACTTTTACTCTAGGTAAAAATGAATATTTGTGGTCAAAGTTTCAAAATTTGCTACGTTGCATAAAGTTGGTTCCATATCGACGTGTTTTTTTTTTAAGAAATGGAGAAACCATGGAGAACGTACACAGATGACGACAAAATATAACAAAAACACATTTTCATAAAAACCATGTTGATACCATGGAGTCCAATCCAAATTGCGATGGCAGTCTCGTCTACAAGCGAAATGTAGTATACAGCTGGACATAGAAATGTTATTCTAAACAAGCTAAATACAGTAAAACTGTTGCATATTGACGTTCTGCTCTATCTAATCGGGTCCCGCCAACTGCTCTAGACATGAATCTTTTTAAATGAAAGTGAACATAGGTTTAGTGAAAAGCCACTGAAGGTATTCATAAATCTTGCATTTGGAAGTCACGATTTAGTTTCAGCAATTGAATTTGTTTGTACATTTGAATTTTCAGTAAGGTTTTAATCTTCAAAATACATCTCTACACTTAAAAAAGATAGCTTGACAGACAAGGTAACATACGCCCACTGGCAGCATTGAATTTGAATAATAAATTGAGCAATAACTAAAAAAAAATCACTGAATATTGAAGTCGAGGGCAAAGACTCAAAAACTATGGAAAATTGTCAAATTCAAACTTGACCACAATCTTATCTATTTCAATACTCATACCGAGTTTCATCAAATATATTAAAAAATTGTAGCTTCTTTTTCACCCACAAAAATTTCTGACGCAATTTTACTAAGTCAAGGACAATAACTAAAAAATCATTGGTTAAAAAAGTCATCAAATTCAAACTTGACTACCGTCTTATCAATTCCAATGCTCATACCAAGTTCTTTAAAATCCATAGAAAATTGAAGCTTCTATTGTGTCTACAACAAACGAATTTTTGCACAATTTTACTTATTCAATTACTCATAAACTATTCATCGAAAAATCGTCAAATTCGAAATCTTACCACCGCCTTATCAATTCCAATGCTCATACCAAGTTTCATTCAAATCCATTGTAAATTGTAGCTTCTATTGCACCAACAATAAATTTTGATGTGATGTAAATCTTTACATTCAAACTTGAACGCCGTCGTATCAATTCTAATGCTCGCACTAAGTTTTATACAAATCAATTGAAAATTGTAGCTTCTTTTATGTCTACAACAAATGTTGACGGACGGACCGACGGACAGGGGCGACGACAATATACGTCCACATATTCACGTGGGCGTATAAAAATGATATTTTCAAATTTGATACAAATTGGGGTACAGGCCGTTCTTCAGTACACTGAACATAGTCTTGAAAAGGCTCATTTGATGGTATTATAATAATTTGTGTAGAATCTTTTTTGATTTGCAAGTCACGATTTATTTAAGCCTATTACAGCTATAGCGGCTGATGCATTGGAACATTCAATAAGCATGTAACCATCGAAATAAATTGGACCATCAGCCTCAACTTTTACATGAAGATTTCAGAAACTCGATTGTGCACCATTATAGACCTTGCAAAACAAATATTTTATTTATTTTATCAGTGAAATAATTATTACTTGAAATATGAATAAATACTAAAGAATTTTCTCTTTGTTATGTCAATTCCAATTTTATGTATTTTTTCTCAGCAGGGGGAAATCGTCAACATATATGCGGTTTGAAATTGCCTCAGATGCAAGCGAATCAAACATAATATTAACAAAATACTTTGAGGTAAAGATCTTCCAACCCTGACTCTCATGTTTCTTTTGTGTCAAATATGCGAATGTAATCCATTTAAATGTCTAATTTAGCATTAAATTTTTACAGTAAGTTAGCCCTAAATTTTCTTAATATAAGCCTTTAAAGTTTTTTTTCGCCAACGAGTGCTGGACAGCCTGTATTTAGCTACATCTGTCTTGTATACACCCCTCCTAAAAGTTGATTAATAATCTTTTATACCGCTTGACATATTCGTGTATAATATAAACGATCTTCCTGATGGTCCAAAAGTACTAACTGTTTTAGTCAACAACTGACCATCATGTACACCAACGAAATTACTGGCCATTTCTAATGTACTTTCATGGGGGAGATCCCCCGCCCAAGCCCTCCGCAACATATAAAAAGGGCCATAAAAAGCAGCCAGTTTTTCGGAGCTTCCTACAGCCCTGTATATTTATTCTCGTCCTTCCAATTCAAAACGTTTACCTATCTTCATGTACACCTTATTTAAGCAGTATCATGTATTGAACACAGTATGAACCTTAGAGGTAGACAATCTAAAATATCTATTTGACCGGGAATATTTCAAACACAATTAAGGGAAGGTTTGATTTGGTACAATCTAAAAAATACTTCATTCCAAGATTGAATAAACGGCCTCTAATCTAAGGAGTAAATTTCTATATTCTGATCTGACATAGTAACAAATCGCCAAACTCATCCAATTTGGCGAGAGAGCTACATACTAATTGGCTTGAGTTTGCTATTGACATGGTCATCGTTGAAGATCTGATGGGCTTCTTAGCTTGACGTTGTTTCATCTTCTGTAAGGACAATCACTATGCGAGCAATAGGGTTAAGGGTAAGATCGTCTAAGACGTATACCGAAATTACAAAAATTGTGAAAAATCCGTTAACTACAAAATCATTCGTAATTTTCTTGTCATATTTGTTTTCGTACTTAGTGAAAGGAACGTGTGCGATCATGCAAGTTTTTTTTTAAACTATTAACTTCAAATTGACAATCCCCAAATTTTATGTATAAATTACTGTGAAAACAATATCACATTGGTTAAATTTTATTATGTAGTAAGTACAGAGGAAAATAAATTCAAACTTTTTCTAAACAATTTGAGTGATTGCAGATAGACCATGTTTATTCTTAAGTCCGGTGAGTATCATTATTTAAGAAAGGTCAGAACGACGATTGGTGGAAACAAGTATAGACGGAAAATATATTGTGCAAGTCTATTAAAATATAGAAGAATATGATATGAATATGCTTTATTTTCTTCTCGTCTGCACTTAATGGGCTAACGAAGACGGGCAACGCCATACAGTGTGCCATAAGGGAACTTAAGCCAGGACAGCGGTATTAGACTATTCTTTCTTTGATTTCGTATTGTCGAGGGATACTAGTATTTAACGGTCAGAGCATGAAGCACACGGAACTTCGGTTTCTTGTCCTGTTTATACCACTTTTTCTTGTCAGCCTCTCGGGATTGCTTCGCTGACAAGGGAAAACCGGGCTGAATCCGGAAGTTCAACCATTGCAAAGACTTATATTTAGTTTTTTCTAATAGATGAATCTGACGAGAACAAGAGAAAAGGTTAGAAATGAAATATTTTTTTGTGTTAGTGTGTCAAACATCCACAGAGAACTTATTTTTTGTTTTGCCAATATATATTTTTACCTAAATAGTTAAGACTTTTTTTTCTAAATATCGCACAAAAAAGTATTTTATTTCCGATAAAATTGATTGTTCACCCCAACCCCCCTCCAATTCAGAGTCAATGTGTGAGAAATGGCACTTAGTAATTCTTGATACGGCTAATTTTTATACTCTCATGTGAATATGTTGACAAATTGCCGTCGCCCCTGTCCGTCTGTTTGTCGGTCAACATTTGTTGTAGACACAATAGATTTTCAATTTTCAATGGATTTTAATGAAACTTTGTGTGAGCAATAAAATTGATAAGACGGCGGTCAAGATCGATTTTGATGAGTTTCCGATAAACGGTTTTTGAGTTATTGCCCTTGACTTGGTAAAATTTTATTGTTGGTACAAAAGAAGCTTCAATTTTCGATGGATTTTGATGAAACTTGGTGTGAGCATTGAAATTGATAAGACGGCGGCCAAGTACGATTTAAGTAACAAAAATATCGGAGGAATGAACACAAACATTTATAGGCTTTAATACTCATATTTTCTATACTAATTCATACTCTTTAGTTATGAAAATTGGAAACTATTTAACTTTTAAGAACGTAATTTAAATATGACGAAACAAAATTATTCAATTTTCACCTCTAAAACTTAATGGATCACACTATAACGAGAATGTACCATTCTTATCATGAGGGCAAAGTTCTTAGATTTATAAAGATACTCTTAAGTGTAATCTCAATAGATAGCACTTTCGATAAAGTGTTAATGGCGAATTGGTGAAGGACAAATCAAATTTAAACTAAATATTCTGAAAACATGAAAATGTGCTATAAACATATTACATTTTACTGTGATCAATAGTGGTTAAATGTCATAAACATCATAGTGCAGTATTCAGTTCTTTGGGGCTTCCCTTAAACAACATCTTTCATACGTGAACAAAAATATCCAAGAAACAGAATCACTCTAAATGGAATTTTACGTCTTACTCCTCTGCAATAAAGACGGGCAACGCCATGCAATGTGGAAAATTTAGCTTACTCATCCCTACTGTCATGAGGTATTTTACGTACACAGCCTGTAGCACACGGTGTCTCAGTTCATCGTCCCATTCGAAAGACTAGACACCTTTTCCATGTTACCCCTCCCGACTTGAATTATGTACAAGGGGAAAGTAGGTTGAAAAATGCGTTCATCTCGACCTTTGCCAAGATTGTACTCTGTAAATTCAGGTTTGTCTTTTTTTCTTTTCTTGACAACAAGCATCAAACTCCCTGAGCCACCGCGGCTCCCCTAATCTACATGATGAGTCACGAGTTAAAACTACCAAATTAGAAAAAAGATTCTTTTAGATTGTGATAAAAATATAATTTGAAAACTTGCAAATTTGTATATTTATGCTCTTTTATTTCAGAGGATATTTCGGTTCTTGACCTCGGACGAACATGATTGATTTGATTTCAGATATCCACCTTTATGTATGAAGAATTTTGTCAAGGACCATCAACTCAATCTACGTTTGTAAAACGTGTACAGACAATAGAACCTGTTCAGCGATGAAAGTAGAGGTCTGGTCCTGAGCAGGTATATTATGCAGGAAAAACCAAATAATAAGTGTTACGGAGCGGTATCGAGTGACATAAATTTGTTATTCTCCCAAACACAACGTAACACAAACTGCATAACGACTAGAATCCTTAAAACGACAACAGCCTAAAATATCCAGAAAATTCAAAACTGGTTGACTTTCTTACAGTGGGTGAAAAGAATACCGAGATCTACAAACACATGCCTCAGTCTTTAAGTATGCTGCACTGGTGTTGCGTTTAATGGTCACAGTTTTGGCTCTATTTTGGCCCCTTGTGACCACGAAGTACCCAACACACATTCGGTGTGAATCCAAGCAGCAAAACACAATGTGAAGCATTTTTACAACAGAATTCCTTTTATACTCGTCTAAAAATAAACTTGTTATTTCGCTGTTAGGGATTGGTCCTCTTTGAAATCGGAAATTTTCGTTTAAATTGGACTATTATGAACCAACTGAATCGTGTCGACGTTCATTCACCAAGACATAAATTTTCAAATAAGTTTCAAATTTCTAAGGCTGTTGTATCTATGGGTTAATCAGAAGTAATAATTCAACCTAATTCAACCCTAGAATCTCTTTTCAACCCCCTTTCAATTTCCCTTCTCACAATAAGCTGATGTAATTTAAATATGAATAGGTCAATTTAATTTTTGAAATACATTTTCGGCAGTTACTCATTTTCATTTCATTTATTTTTAAATAGAAGCTCGATGATTGCGCTCTACCAAGCAAATATATAACAAAAGATCGCGAACAAAAATATTTCAATGAAATCCTAATTACCTCCTTCCGCGTTTGGCTAAAGACTACGGACTAAATCTGGTTAAAAGCTGGTTAACGAAAAGTAAAGCCGAAAATTGGCTTTCAGTAAAATTAGCTAGAAAAATATTTGCGTAAAATCGGCACGCTATCAAAGGGACAAATTATTTTGTCCTAAAAAAGAAATATTGAAAAATAATTTCAATGCACTTAGATTCGTAAGAAAGAATTAACATAAATCTAACATTTTCTTTCAAAAAAGCAATTTTTTTTTCAGTTTATGCCGTAAATCACAGTCGGTTAGTTACAAAGCAGTTGGAATGTTGAGTATCATATGAAACTTCCAGACAATGTATACTGATGAATAGGCACAAGGACAGATGCTTGCCCATTAACTAGCGCATTCAAGTATAGCAGGAATGCCTAGATAATTTTTATCGATATTTTGAAGTATTAGTCAAGTTAGACAGATACTGTTTTAGTGGACACCCACCAGAATGTTGGGAAACCATAATCTAGTTTCGATTTTTAGTCTTTTTTTACCCGGTTCGGAGAATTCGAACAGTCTAGGAATTCGTAATTTAAATTGACCGTAACATTAAGTTTTGTCTATTCAAAATTTATGGTTTTCCCTTTCACTTAAATTTAATTATTTAAGCGAACCTTAATGCACTTAATTGAGTTCTATAAAATCTTTCCTGCAGAAAGTTATTTGTAGGTTACAGTACAGAAAGATCACATTAAAGAAATAACACGAAGCGTTAAAAAAAAAACAAATAAAATATCAAAAACAAAACATTATCCCATCCTGATAAGACTATTTCTTTATTTGTATAACTGAGTCATTGAATTTGACATAACATAACAAACGGGAGAAAACGTCTATCTCAGTCATGCTGTTCATAATCCATTTATATATTAGTGGTTGCTGGATGTACTCAGGAAACTAATTTTTCAGTTCAAGGGAGGTAACTTTTATTCGTGGAGACATGACAAGGTGTAATATGTTTAGATATCAAATGTGCATATAGATATTCATAAAATCAACCATTTCATTATATTCATTTGATTGCCGCAAATGTCAATCACAAATTCTGACCTGTATTTACTGACCTGACCTGAAGGGGCATAAGGTCTCAAGTCAGCAAGGCCATGAATATATTTGTGCAGGTTATCGCCAAATAATCCAATAACACTGGCCGAGTATAGGAATAATTGAAAACTGTAAACTTCAGGGAATTCAACATCTCGATCAATAAATTGAGAAAACTAACTTTACGAAAACCTGAAAATACAAAGAAGGAAACCAGAGCACGGCAACACAAGAATATTATGAACAGTGTTGGGAGGGGAGGGTTTTTCTGTCAGGGCAGCATGATCAGAGAGGGATAATCTTAGAGTGAAATCTAGCGACTGAAAAATTAAGGGTAGTAATGCCTTATCATGGGTGTCCAGGGCTACAGAAATTGTAAAAATGCGAGTTTATTTGTATTTTTCTCCAATAAATTCACCAATTGTTAAGTCAATAAGTGTTAATATTTCTTGGAAATTTCAACATCACTTTATTAATTTTTTTAAAAAGCCGCGTTAACCATGGCGTGATTATGTCGACAAGGGGCGGATTTAAAACGTTGTTTGCAGTTTCTATGATAATGTTATCTAGGTGAGTAATCCTACCATCGGGCTTGGTCTAAAAACCCAAATGCCCTACGAATATGATTACTACATGTCTTTTCGAATTCATTTAATAGGGCCTAAAATCCATAATCCGATTAGAAAATTGCGTTTATAGTAGGTTAGCTATTAGAGTCTTTAAGGTATTGGGGTTTGAGCAATAGAAAAACCATTGTTCCTAGCCCCCCAGCGCTACTCAGTTGGCCTGGCCATATGCAAGAAAAAAGTTTACAAAACATGCCAAAAAAAAAACCACCAGAAGTAGTTCAGTATATTGTTGGAAATAAAAGATTTTATTTTAAACATTGTTATCTTATGAGTATGTTTTGTTAATACATTATCACGTGTGTTTTCATTTCCCATCTACAGCTGGCTCGACTGGAATTATGGGTGAATATGACTTATTGTAGTATCATCGGAGTATTAGTGTAAATAATAAATAAAACCTTGTGGAATTCTAGTACAATAACTTAAGTTGAATAGTCAATTACATCATCGACCTAGTTAAACTACAATATCAACTCTCTTTACGTCAAAGTTCATTAAAAATACAGAAAAGACACAGACATATTAATTATCGATACAATACACTTTATTTAGAATACCTCTCAGACAAAACAGCATAAACATCTCAAGAAAACAGCATCGAAAAAACAGCAGAAACATCTCAAGAAAACAGCATCAAGAAAACAGCAGAAACATCTCAAGAAAACAGCAGAAACATCTCAAGAAAAGAGCAGAAACATCTCAAGAAAACCGCAGAAACATCTCAAGAAAACAGCAGAAACATCTCAAGAAAACAGCAGAAACATCTCAGAGACCCGAAAATAGCAAAAAACAGTAGTGTAAATTTTCGTTCCTGTTATTATACTCTCTCCATTATGTAGAACAGGTTGTCACACCAAGCGTCTACATAAAACGCTCAGTATAAATTTCACAAATCTTCATGAGTAGACTTATAATAGCATATAATAATAATAATAATTCAACCAGTTTCTCTTTATGGTGAAATTCCTTTACATCTTAAACTGCTTATATGAACAAAGTAATATTCACCGTTGTTATCTAAAATGAAAGAAAAAATATGGAATTAATGATAGAGAAATTGAAACACAGTTTTCATCGTTTGGTCATTTAAAATTACACTAAACGTTTGTTCTGTTCTTTTTATTATTAGCTTTTAACTTTTAATTTCGCCACTTCGGTAATTGTTTTACGATTACATCAACTCTTCAAAGCTGGAGTTTTGTAATACGAACAAAATTTTTTTTATTCTGAAAAAAGGGAAGATCATAAAACTCCCAATGACAACTTGTTACAGGATCTTTTTTATACATTGTTAACAATTGATGTAGGCCTATTATGTTTGTAAATGTCTTTTAAGTTATTTGTTTCATTGTATGCCCTGACCATCGATGTTGATACATATCAACTGAAGGGCGTCTCTTTCCTCGAATGGGCGGGCAAGGGGCATAGCCTGCTTGTATTATTATGGAGGCCTTATTTTAAATAGATCATGTATTAATAAGATACAGCTTTAAGAGTCATACCTGTATCTCCATTTAAAAATGCTGTAACTGGTAAATCATCTTTATATGTAGAGAAACCTTCATCACGTCTTTCTACTGTGTCATCTCTGTCACAATTACATTTTAGACCATTATAACACGTGTTATTCAAATTACAAGCACAGTTCATTTGACCTTTAATACCACCAAAAAAATAATCAGCTAATGATCCATTACGTGTTCTCCAACCATTGTCTTGCATTAAATTCGAATTTTTACAAATAACTTTCATATACTGAGAACAGAACGTTGATGAATCAGCTATGGCAGAAATATAGTCTAAGGTAATAGTATAGTCGACATTGTATACACCACTTTGTTTACCTGCGTGACCTTGTAATTTGGAGTTATTACTCCATGTCGTATCTGAAAGAGAATCAATTCTTGTTCTTTAAACGAAAATCTAGTGGAAAATATAGTGCTTTTAACCATCTTTGATTACAAAAAAGAATCAAATTGTATCAAAGAAAACAAAAGATTTAGACACAACCATTCAAAACACATCTTAACATTACTTTTTATTGCAAGGCACACAGAACAAAATGTGATATTATAAATTGGTAAAACAGAATTCTGTAAAATGATCGAGCCTTTACTGCTCAGCTAGTCAGTGCGGGTTGAAAATTGTGTGGATTGATTTCAAATCAATACAATTATACCAGAGTTCCTTTAAATTATAGAATTTTGGCTATTATACCTAAATATTTAACATAATAGTAGCTGTTCTCTCAATATAATGAAGCAAATCCAACTTCGGCGGAAATAGACGATTGAATTAAGATACCTGACAAATATAATACAGTGTAATTGAAAAAGGTACAACCAGCATCTAAAGTAACCAACCTATAACAGTCCAATAGTTGCCATCATTATGTTCACATTTTACATGGACAGTATGTTTGTTTGCTATTGGCTTCACCTCTAGTTCTGAACCAACAGAATCACCAAGAGCAGCAGCTTCGTCACACGATTTGACTGTAATAGTTAGAAACAAGTCAAATTTATGAGAATCTACAAATGGATGCGTCCCTAGACATTACAAATCGTACCATTAATTTTTAACCTCAAAACTATTATAAAAATTTACGTAAACTCTTAAAAAGTTTGTAAGATATTTTGGAAGTTGTTATATAACCTCGTCGGATTAAAACAAATTAAAAGCATAATTGTAGAGAAATTTCTCCTAAATATTTTATAGATATCAACTTAAGATAGCCCACACTAACATACGCCCACAAATCAGAATTGTTAAATCAATTTTTTCCATTGATTTTTGGCTTTTATATAAACAAACAAATCCTTCATCACAAATTCGAATTCGGCGTCGGTCTCGTCCATTCCAATGCTCACATTGAAAATTGTAGCTTCTATTGCACCCACAATAAAATCGTGAAATTCAAACTTTACCGCCATCTTATTCATTCAAATGCTCACACCAAGTTTCATAAAAATCTATTGAAAATTGTAGCTTTTATTGTGTCTACAACAAAAATAGAGACAGGAGCAATAACTCAAAAAACGAATCATCAGCAAAATCTAAATTGCTACTGGTTTTAAAATATGTGATTAAATCTAGGCATGGAACAGGTTCTTACAGATAGTTCACGTATAATATGCATTTGATTCTTTTGCAATTTAGTAAAAAATCTGGCGATTCAATCTTGTTCTTGTGATCTATATATAAATATAAAATTCAATAATGATTTTAATTCTTACCAAATTTACAACCTACAACCGATGTATTCCATGTTCCATCTTTTAAACAGACAATAGATGCATTTTGATAGGACCCGGGAATACAGTCATACCACATTAAATAACCTGGTAGATAGTCTTGATTAGCAGGTGGAGTATTGATATTATTGATATTTGGTGGTGGCCCACAGACTGGAAAGTTGAAGATAAGAATAGAACAAAAGGCTAGTTTAAAATTGATCAAAACGTAATTGTATTATGCATTTCCTCGCATATCTCGTTATAGGCGCGAATATTTTCGACATGTATTCATTTCCACGTTTTCAATAAGAGCAGTTTGCGATTGTAAATAAAATACCTCATGTTAACGATTGTCGTCGGGAATAATCAAAATACAACAGATCCTTATGTTTTATACAAAGAAAGATGTTGGTCCTAAAAAGTAGTTGATCAGATTCAATTACAAGTAAAAGGTTTCTAGTTTCTCGAACCACATAAAATGCGTTTGGAGGTATTAGAAACATTTACATACCATTTGCGATGCCTTGGACTTCGCTAATGAAAATTCCGCATACTGCCTCATTAATTCGAAGCAAAATCCTCGCATTATTCAGGATATTCTGCACATCAAAGTAGATATCAGGCTAACATGTTAATAGCACTGACGATGTCTAGAAAAAAACATACCTTCAGTTGCTTTGTATGTCATTGTTTCAACAGCTAATTTCGTTGTCGCAGTTGACATTACTTCATCGTAAAGTTCACATCTCCCAGAACTATTATACGAAAACCCTGTACAGTATTTAGCCTCCTGACATTCTCTAGAGCAATCTAACCTTGAATCAAGGATCGTCATAACGAAATAACCAGTAGGTTTTGTGTTAACAGAAAATTTATCAAACACAAATTCTTCTGTGCATGCGGAAATCACACGTTCAGGACATAAGCTAATTATGAATACAACGAGAAACCGAAACATCTTCACTGAAAATCTGGATCTGTCTGTATGTTCAAACATTAAACAAGAAAAATAACTTCTTACAAATTCATCCTATTCCCAACATACGGTTTCCAAGTGCGCATAATATACTCCCTTTGCGTCAACAATAGTCGTCAAACAAATACTGGAAAAAATGAGAAACAATCCCTGCGTTCAGTCAGTTAGATTTGCCATCCAAATTAAGTTTGTTCGGTAATAACTTCAAGTTATATCCCTTGTGTCTTCATTATCAATGACGTTAACGATTAAAAATATATTAGATCAGTAGAAATGTTTTACGTATTTATCCCAAGATAATGGTCATAAGACATTGCTTTCTCACAAAGACATACATTAACATTGTTTTGATTAGGATTAAGTCAGAACTCTTGAGAATGAATTATTCATATTTTGTTTCAATGGTTTGTATTATTAAGCGATATCAAAGCAGACAACATCAGATCTGCATAGTCTGAATATAAAATCTCAAAAACTAAATTGAATTGTTCGATGAAATGATTGTACCAGTATTAAATTACGGTTGTGAAAGTGTAGGGATTTCTTAACGTATTCTGAGCTCAATTCTCATTGTTTTAAGCTGAAAACTAGCCTGATAGGAAACTTGTGGAAATCGCTAGAACGCAATTGAATGATCAAGACTGCATTGGAATATTCTAAATATAACTAGTGGGCCTGCGTAGTGACATTCTTATGGAATGAGTGTTACCCGCACACTATGCCGAAGACAAATAAATTGAGAAGCCTGGGTAATAAAAGATGGAATTCCGGGACGTTTCAATAAGGTCGCTAACCAAAATAAAATATACACTAAGGATAGATTGAAAGAAAGTGTTTTTTTTTTTGTATTTTTGTTCGAGAAAAGAAAACTTCAATACAGATGATATAATAAGAACGATTTTTCTTGAGAAACACAAATGAAATAAATAAAAGGAATCGTAAAAAAAAAGGTTACCAATAAGGTGAAGAGAACCTACCTTGTCTCAGAGACATCATACTTCATTGGGCATGAGAAATTCAAAAGTAATTCATAACTATTATTCATCAGTGTCAAAAGCAAACAACTATACATTCAGTAAAAAACACATTAATGCAACAATAATTAAATTAAATATTAAAGACTAGTACACCATAATTATAACAATGCTAACGCTTCCTTCACTCAATTGACATAATTGAATTACTTCCCCTTACTTAATATTCTAGACAAACCAAATGGAATGCTCCTGGCCGGAACAAATAACTTAGTCACAACAAAAATAACACTTTTCTAATATATCAATCAAAGCAATTATAAGACTAATTGGCAACACTTAATGTATTCTTGCAGAGGCGCATTGTTTTTATGATTAATAAATATATTTTTATGCGACCACCGTTTGTTGCCCTCTCTTATTATTAATGTTTGCTCATATCTTAAGTTTTCTTCTTTTTGATAAAGAGACGGTTGGCATCATTTTGACAGACATAAGGCACACCTTAACCCTTGGTGGAACTTTACATATTTAGAGTACCATGTGCTTTGCTTTAACTATATCGACAAGAATTATGAGTATTATAGATCTTTCAACATATAATGCCCAGCTTCTGAAATATGATATTCTCAATTCAAAACATGACAAAACAAAAAACTTTATCACTGTTTTTGATAACCAAACCAAATCCATAGACCTCCTGCATTATACATTATATATAATCCTGCAACAATAAAGATAGCTTGCCAGGCAAGGTTATATACGCCCACTGGCAGCATTGATTTTGAATAAAAACTTTTCAGTAAGGTAACAATTAGTGGAATAAAATATTCAACCTGGCGCAATATACTTATTTCTAGGGTCTCTAGTTTCATTAAAAACTGTCAAGAATTCTAATAAATCATTAAATTTTTTTCGGTATTTTTATGATTTGCAATAGGGTTCACCCTTAAAAGTAATTTGATATTGTTAATTTTTAATAGGGATCTTCTTTGGGTGATATTAAACAATTTCAGCAAGTTTTGTTAAAAATTTATGCCTACAGTGTTCACAAGCCACAAGTTGAAAGCGTTTTAAAAACAAGGATAATATCTTGTACTAAATATTTTTCGATTTATCTGATTTTAAATAGGATTCATCCTTGGGTGAAAACAAATACTCAAATCAAGTTTCATCAAAATCCATTCAAAATTATTCTTTCCAGGGTGTGAACAAGCTAAAATTGAACGGGTTTTCAAGAACAAGGGCAATAACTTGTACTAAATATTTTTGATTTATGTGATTTTCAAAAGGGTTCATCCTTGGGTGAAAACAAATACTCAAACTAAGTTTCATCAAAATCCATTGAGAATTGTTCTTTCTAGAGTGTTTACAAGCTAAAATTGAACGCGTTTTCAAGAACAAGGGCAATAACTCATACTAAATATTTTCGATTTCGCTGATTTTCAATAGGGTTCATCATTGAATTAAAACAAATACTCA
The DNA here is from genome assembly GCA_030562195.1 of Nipponacmea schrenckii. Classification (NCBI taxonomy): domain Eukaryota; kingdom Metazoa; phylum Mollusca; class Gastropoda; family Lottiidae; genus Nipponacmea; species Nipponacmea schrenckii. The sequence goes on from CM060199.1 coordinate 19,604,582, forward strand.
AACCAAGTTTCATCAAAATCCATTAAGAATTGTTCTTTCTAGAGTGTTTACAAGCTAAAATTGAATGTGTTTTCAAGAATTTTTCTTTCTAGAGTGTTTACAAGCTAAAATTGAATGTGTTTTCAAGAATTTTTCTTTCTAGAGTGTTTACATGCTTAAATTGAATGCGTTTTCAAGAACAAGGGCAATAACTTGTACTAAATATTTTTCGATTTATGTGATTTTCAATAGGGTTCATCATTGGGTGAAAACAAATACTCAAACTAAGTTTCATCAAAATCCATTGAGAATTGTTCTTTCTAGAGTGTTTACAAGCTAAAATTGAACGCGTTTTCAAGAACAAGGGCAATAACTCATACTAAATATTTTCGATTTCGCTGATTTTCAATAGGGTTCATCATTGGATTAAAACAAATACTCAAACCAAGTTTCATCAAAATCCATTAACAATTGTTCTTTCTAGAGTGTTAACAAGCTAAAATTGAACGCGTTTTCAAGATCAAGGGCAATAACTCATACTAAATATTTTCGATTTCGCTGATTTTCAATAGGGTTCATCATTGGATTAAAGCAAATACTCAAACCAAGTTTCATCAAAATCCATTATCAATTATTTTTTCTAGAGTGTTTACAAGCTAAAATTGAACGCGTTTTCAAGATCAAGGGCAATAACTCATACTAAATATTTTCGATTTCGCTGATTTTCAATAGGGTTCATCCTTGGGTTAAAACATATACTCAAACCAAGTTTCATCAAAACCATAAAGAATTGTTCTTTCTAGAGTATTTACATGCTAAAATTGAACGCGTTTTCTAGAATAACACACTTTCACACCAAGTTTCATAAAAATTGGTTAAGAATTGTTCTTTCTAGAGTTTTTACAAGCGTTTTCAAGAACAAGGGCAATAACTCCTTAAGTTATAACACACCCTCACAATAAGTTTTATCAAAATCGGTCAAGAATTGTGCCATGTAGAGTGTATACGAGACAAAAATCGAACACGTTTTAAAGAACAAGGACAATAATTCATATTAGATATATTTTGATATTTTTTATTTTCAATAGGGCTCATCCCTGGGTGATATCAAACAATTTCAGCTAGTTTAGTCAACATTGATAATGAATAGTGCCTTCTAAAGTTGAACGTGTATCAAAAACAAGGGCAATAACTGACACTAAATATTTTTCGACTTAACTGATTTTGAAACGCCCACATGAAATGGGGGGCGTATTTTGTCGTCACCCATGTCCGTCCGTCCGACCGTCTGTCTGTCCGTTTGTCCGTCCACAATTGCTCGTAAACACTCAAGAGGGTGCAATTCTCATCAGATTTTAATGAAACTTGATATTAGTGTTTATGATCACGCAAGGATGATTCCTATTAAAAATCAGCAAAATCGGAAAAAAATTAGTATGAGTTTATGCCCTTGTTCTTGAATGACTTGTAAACAGTCTACAATGTGCAATTCTTGACTGAACTTGGCGTGAGTATGTTATAACTCAAGGATAAACCCTATTGAAAATATTGAAATCGAAAAAAAATAGTATGAGTTATTGCCCTTGTTCTTGAAAACGCGTTCAATTTTAGCTTGTAAACACTCTTGAGAGAACAATTCTAAATGGATTTTGATGAAACTTGGCTTGAGTATTTCTTATCACCCAAGGATGAAGCCTATTGAAAACCAGTAAAATCGAAAAATATTTAATATCAGTTATTGCCCTTGATTTTGAAAACGCTTGTATACACTCTACAAAGCACAGTTATTGACCGATTTTGACAAAACTTGCTCAAATTGTTTAATATTTTTTTGAAAATAGAAAATATCGAAATATATTTAATACGAATTATTGCCCTTGTTCTTTAAAATGTGTTGGATTTTTGCCTTGTAAACACTCTACAAGTCATAATTCTTGAGCGATTTTGACGTAACTTGGAATGAGTATTTGTAATCATCTAATGATGAACCCTATTTGAAATTGAAAAATATTTAGTATTAGTTATTGCCCTTGTTTTTTTAAAACGCGTCCAAATTTTTAGCTTGTAAACCCTCTAGAAGGCACAATGATTTGTTAATTATCACTCAAGGATGAACCCTATTGAAAACAAGAAATATGACATAATATTTGATTGCCCTTGTTCTTTCAAATGATTTCGATTTTTAGCTCATAAACACTCTGCAGGTCACATTTCTTGACTGATTTTAACGGAACTTGGCATGAGTATGTGAAATCACCTAAGAATGAACCCTATTGAAAATCAGGTAAATCTTAAAATATTTAATATCAGTTATTGTTCTGTTTTTGAAAAAAGCGTCAAAATTTTAGCTCGTAAACACTTTAGAAGGCACAATGCTTTACAGATTATGACAGAACTAGCTGAAATTTTTAATTATCATTCAAGGATGAACCCTATTGAAAAGAAATATCACAAAATATTTAAAATGAATAATTGCTTGTGTTCTTTGAAACCGGTTCGGTTTTTGGCTTGTTTTTCCAAGGCACAATTCCTTACGGATTTTGATGAATTTTGTTGAAATTATTTGTTATCACCCAAGAGTGAATCTTTTTAACAATCAAAAATATTGAAAATCTTTAATGAATTATTGCCTTGTTATTAGGTATAATTCTTGACTGATTTCAAGGAAACTTAGTAATATTGTACATTTATTACCCTAGAAAAGAAGTATATGTATATTTTATTTTTTAATCAAAATCAATGCTGCAAGTGGGCGTATATTACCTAACCTGACAATAATGGACGATAAAAAACATAAAACACCCAAAAACATTCTGTTTACGCAGAAACAATGAACACCCTTTGTATATAGCCCGGTGTTCCTTAATACGTATAAGGAAATTAAATAATTTATGTAATATATATGGTATTATGGATTATCGACCAAGATAAACTACTTATATAATATACTATGCATGAAACTTGATAGTTGTCTCATTAAATATAAAAGTATTCACTCCCTTGGCTGCAGTGTTTCGACCTTCATGAATATGATGAACAAAGGCTAGTACATTATAGAAAAACTTACAGTTATATTGATAACTATTGATAAACAAGACTGTCACCGAATTACTTTTATTGCAAAATATTTTGAAATTCAGTGAACATATTTATTGCCAGTAATTTTACAGGTGAATACTAAGAGAATCGCACATACCTGTAGGTGAAACACACACATATCAATTTATATTGTATCATTTAAATGCCATGAATATTATTGTTATATAATAATCAAGCTTCCTAACTACATAAAAATTGTGACTTTGCAAATGTCAACTTGAATTAGGTCACGTGTTATATCTTTGGAAGATTATGAAACCGGAATTACACGTCAAACATCACAAATGAAAGTATCAATAGAAAGCACAGGTTAATGATCTTTTACCTTTCAAAAGGGGAAGGTCGGCAAATATCAAGGTCAAGAAATATCAAGTTTTCAGAATGAACACGACTTCCGAAAGCTGACTTCGGACATCATATACGAAATTATAAATAGATTCTAGGTCCTACAAAGGTCAATGTCGACAAAGGTAAAGGTCATAATTCAAAACCATAGCAATTCTAAAACCTGTTCTTTTTTAAAACTTGATGGCCGACAGAACTTAATTTTGATACAAACTGGCAACTGAATTTGGTATTCTTAATAGTTCTGTTGTGGAAAAATGTTTTCATTCTCTTCATGGTGAAATCCCTGTACATCTGAAACTACTTATATGAACATAATAGTATTCGCTGGGATGATCTAAAATAAAAATAATAAAATATGATTGAATCATAATATCTTCAAAGTGTTATCTCGATACATACACATACACCTTGGGGTATCAATAACAATAATTGATAATCACAGAGTCAGAGTGAACCCAACTCACTAGCTAACTAAGTCTTTATAGCTATATAGTTCGTGAGGGTTTGTGACAGTCATGTTTCTAAAATACATATGGCCGTATAGTGAATATGGCGGTCCCATCGATAAAAAGTTAAACCATGACAGCTTTAACCAACTCTATGTTCAATTCATTTATAAAGCATAAAGGATATTTCTCTGCATATATACAATCATACCTGTATCTCCATTCAAAAATGCTGTAACTGGTAAATCATCTTTATATGTAGAAAAACCTTCATCATGTCTTTCTGTTAGGTCATTGGCGTTGCAATTACATTTTGAACCACCAAAACACGTGTTATTCAAATTACAAGCACAGTTCATTTGACCTTTAATACCACCAAAAAAATAATCAGCTAATGATCCATTACGTGTTCTCCAACCATTGTCTTGCATTAAATTCGAATCTTTACAAATAACTTTCATATACTGAGTACAGAACGTAGATGAATCAGCTATGGCAGAAATATAGTCTAGGTTAATAGTATAGTCGACATTGTATAAACCACTTCGTTTAGCCGCATGGCCTCGTAATATGGTATTATTGTTCCATGTTGTATCTGAAAGGAAATCGTAAGTAAAAATTTTAAAATAAAAAAGCAAGTACGTATGCGTATCAGTGATAATACTTTTATTCCAGTTGAAAACAATGGTGTGCCATATTGTTATATCAACCCATTAAAGGGATAATAGTTCTATTAAAAAAAAGAACGTAAATTTGAAAATTTTAAACTTGGCCAATAAGAGCTCTATTCATCAGTAAATATACCTGCTACCATAAATAAAATTAAACAAAAAAATAAATAAATATATTAAAGATATTATTTTAAAAGATGCATTTGATTAGTGAAAAACGCTTAATACATTGATTACGCGTTTTTAAAAAATTACTTAGTTTGTGAGTTTTCCAGATTTTAAAGGATTCTGTTACTTTATGACATCAGGTATGTTCACTGATGAATGTATACACATATTGACCATTATTTCGAACTAAAATTTTATATTCACAAGACGCAGTATCCCTTTCTATTCTTGAAAAACGTTACCAACCTATGACAGTCCATATGTTTCCATCTATATATGTACATTTAACAATTACAGTACTACTAGTGGCTATTGGTTTCACCTCCAGACTTGAACTGACAAATACACCATGAGCAGAAGCCTCATCACACGTTTTAGCTGAAGCAAATGGTAGTAATACTGTCTTAATAATTTTATAAAAAAAAACTACATCGGCCATCAAGTTGTATAGTGAAACACAGATAAAGACAAGCCTCGCAACTCATTATTATTATTGAATATTATCAACACATGATAGTGTTAGTTAAGAGCTAATAATCTGGAAAACCCAGATTCAAAAAAAATCTTCACTCTGATTGTACGGTGGCTTACATACGACATAATTATATTTTTATATTTTGAATTAAAAACTTTATTTTTCGCCAAGGTGAAAAAAGTATGGTGAAAGTCCTAAAGTTTTTAAATTAAAAACTTTAAATTTCAACCCCTGGTTTTTTTGATAGACCCCTGGCTTCTACCTTTACATTTTTTTTCGAATTAAATTATTTACCAAGGGAAAAGGGTGTGCCTGTAGTTTTTAATTATTTTTTTCCAACTAGGTAAAAGGGGGAAGTTTGGGAGTTTTTTATTTAAAAACTATTTTTATTTCCACAATAAAAAATTTTTTTAAAAATGGATTTGGTTGATTTTTTCTTACCGAATTTTTTTACAACCTACAGCCGATGTTTATTCCCATGTTCCATCTTTTAAACAGACAAAATAGATGAATCCTGATAGGAGCCAGGGAATGCAGTCAAAAAAACCACATTTTAAATAACCTGGTAGATAGTCTTGATTAGAAGGTGGAGTATTGATATTATCGATATTTGGTGGTGGACCACAAACTGGAAAATAATAACATCGGAAATAAACCACACGTTTCCAATGGAGCAAAACATCATTTTCTTGTTATAATAATTCAACTATTTGCGTAACAAATCGTTTAATACGACGAAATTGTTCAAACATGGAAGTTAAGCACTGCAAAATGTGAATAAAGACATTGTTATCTATTCATCTTAAAATTTGAGACTCGCTATTATCAGGGTCGATTTGAAATTTGTAGGAATAGCTGCTATAACAATAACACCATCAAACCGAGAAAAAAAAATACAAAAACGGACGTAATGCTTGAGATCGAATTTTAGCTTTTATGAAAGGGTGCGATTGATTCTCCCAAATGTATAGGTTTGGTATGAAACAAATATTTCATTCACAAATTTAAAAAGGCGGTCCTGGAACTGTTGGGTATTTTTATTTTATCAGATTTAACACAACCTGAACTCTTTAGTTCAGTCGAATTAAAATATAGACCTAACTTTCGTTCGTATCTTGTTAGTTTCGTTTCGAATGTTTTTATTAGCTTTTGGCTTTGTACGTAGTGGTTACGTACAAAGCCAACAGCTAATAAAAACATACGAAACGAAACTAATAAAATACGAACGAAAGTTAGGTCTATATTTTAATTAGACTGTCTTTTGTTCAACAAAGTTTTTTGATAACCATCATTTGTTTATAAATATAGGGGAATTTCTCTTGTAGATTCTAATAATGGGCATGACTGTAGAACATGCACGATAACTTCTGGTATTGAAAGGGGAAACAAAGGTTGGCTATTTAGTGTTTCAATCTAATGGCCTTCCTTAGCTTAACGGAATTTCGTCGTTTTATCTTCTGACAGTTCGATTACAATGCGCTCAAAGGGAGTTAGGAGTAAGTCCAACTTGACTTGTTAGCTGCAAAAAGAGTGCGTAATTATTTTAAGTTTCTCTATCATATTGCTTGGGACATATCTTAAATTCTAGGTTTCACATTTTAAGTGCTAATGGATCGGGTTCTTCATATTCTGAGAGTTATTGGAGTAACCAGGTTCTTTTCTTTGAAGACAATGTACAAGCATGGTTGGATCAGTTGATCTCAAATCAATTTAATCGTTAAAACTGGCCGTCAGTGGCAGAGAAGTTTTCGGTGTCGCCGCCGTTACTAACTAAGGACAATAGGCGGTATATTGTTGTGTTTTATTCTTTCGCCATTTCATCTGATGGAGGCATGCTGTAATTGAAAATGAAAAAAAGTATGCTCCTGTATATTGAATGGTCATTATACGTCGCTAGCTCTTCTATTGTCAGTTTTTATTACCTGCCGTAAATGGTAATGTTTATTGTTTGTAATTGCCCATCAATAGACCACCGAAACACAACACAGTAGGCTAGGCCCATTTCAAATTACTCGCAGCAATTTCCTCAAATGTCTCATAACTGAATCTGTTTTAATTGTCTGCTCTAATAAAAGAAAATGGCTAGCCACATGTAAAATCGCGCAATTGATGAAAAACGAAATTATTATGGTATTTCATGAAAAAAAAAATACAATTTGAAAACTAAAGGACCCCGGTCGTTTGCAATATTGACTTAAATGAGTTATTATGATCCATGTGTGTACTTTACCTTCAGATGTATTGTATATCACTGTTCCGGCATCAAACTCCGTTTGTGCAGTGGAAATAACTTCATCGTAAAGTTCACATCGCCCAGAAATATGTTTGTAAGAAAACCCTGTACAGTATTTATCCTCCTGACATTCTCTAGAGCAATCTAACCTTGAATCAAGGATCGTCATAACTAAATAACCAGTAAGTTTTCTGTCAACAGAAAATCTATCAAACACGAATTCTTCTGTGCATGCAGAAATGACACGTTCAGTGCATAAGTAAATTATGAACGCCACAAGAAACACATCCATCTTCGCTTAAACACACGATCTGGCAAAAATGGTTCTAACGCATTAAACGCGACACGTTTTTATCCAAAGGAATCGAAGATCATATATCGATTTCCATTCCTCAATACAAAAAAACATAGTGGCCCTTATGATTTATAATAGATTATTAATGATATTGCCGTCTTTAACAAGGATAGCCGTGTTATGTATTTGTAAGCGTTATATTAATGGTTTTCTTTAGAAATTGCTCCCATAAGGCGAGATCAAGATTCTTACTGCAAACAGAAGGTGTAGCAGCCAATACACAGAGGAAACCATATATAACTGACCTGTTTCTCATGTTTTTTTCTAGACTTGAATAATAATAATTTGTCCGACCGAGACCGCGATCAATTATTAATTTTACGACGACATCGGTAAATCTTACGCCCAAGACTCACGTTCAGGCTAAACAAAATATACTAATGTATTTGTTGATCAATGTATAATCTGTTTGTGAATCCCTAATGTCATCATATGTTTTTGCCAGTGGTCTTGTTTATCACCCCCCCGAGGTTAAGAAGGACCGAGGTTAAGAATAGGTCCACAGTGTCGTTAAAGGCGACTGCATTTGGGCTTCTCCTTTGCCGTGAGGTGCGACCCGTGTCAGTTTTGAATGGATTCCTGGTGGTTGAGGGTAAAATACTTCCCAATACATCACTTTGGGCCAGGGGATTCGTAGACGGGTGGCCAGTGTGGCCCACACTGATCAATTGGCTTTTCGTGTTGAGCCTATGAGTCGGTGGTCAGAACATATACTAAATTCTAATCACAGATTATTTCCTTATCCTCCAATTCAATTCACCGACTCAGAAGCAGCGGCTAGGGTCAATTGGGTAAAAGTAAAATGAAAGTTCGGAATTCATTTGCTCCAATCCGAGATTTTCATTCCCTATTGTGTGTATCTCCCGAATACCCCAAGGGCGCTGGCGCTGGAGTCCCGCGCCGAGCCTGCGCGGATGTCGTGGTCCGTGGTGGTCGGGGGTCTCGGGAGATGAATCCTCATATTTTCTTCATGGCTACCCAACTTAATAAAAAAAAGAAACGAGCGTAATCGCCGCTTAACCTAGGCCGAATTTACTGATTCGTCTGGTTCAGACGAATCGTGGCCTCGGTTTCTTGTCATTGACAATTCTAACCCTGAGAATCCATTATCATCTGTGTCTCCTTTCGTTATTGCTACAGGTTTCATTGGCTTGGTGAACCTAAATCAATAAAGAGGTCATTCGACATCCAGACCTCAACACTTTCATTCTTTTAATCAACCAACATAATCTACCATCAGAAATAAAAGTAGGCTACCTGAATGTAAAAGTAACCCATTACATTCCCAATCCTCTCAGGTGTTATAACTGTCAACGCTTCGGGAATGGAACTCGAACTTGTAAGAGTTCGATTCGATGTGTGCGTTGTGGGCAGTCTGGGCATGACAGCAAGGATTGCACTGAAGCTCATTGCTGCTTCAACTGCGAAGGAAAACATCCTGCCTTTTCTAAAGACTGTTCCAAGTGGCAATATGAAAAAAAAAATAAAGTAAAAATAAAAAACAAATTATCTTATCCCGAAGCGAAGAAGGTTGTAGAAGGTGCAACTCTATCTACTCCTTCTGAAAAGACTTTCGCTAATGTGGTTAAGGCATCTACAAAATCTGTAGTATGCCAAACCGACATTACTTGGCTGAAGCGAGTACCAACTCCGTCTTTCGCTTTATTATCATCTGCTCCTGAGGCAACTGAATCTACGTCATCAGCTACTCAGACTCCTCAGATTGAGAAGTCAAGTGCGGATGATCGTAGTTTCTATTATGACATCTAAAGACGTTCAGCAAAAAGGGACTGGTAAACAGCCCAGAGCTAAAAGTAGCAAAAGTCTTTCTAAAAATGACAAGCGAAAAAAAGGGAGGTAGGGATCTATTGAAGTCCGATAGTATAGATATGGAGGCTTCAGAGTTTGATGCGGAAGTCTTCAGCCCCCTTACCGCAAACTTCGTAGTCCAATTAAACCAACCTGACGATGCATCTAAAACCAAAAAATAAAATAATGCAATGGAATTGTCGAGTTTTAGGTCATAATCTTGATGAAGTTCATCTATTAATACAACAATATAATCCTGTTGACTTTCAATTTTTGACTTCCGCTTGGTGTATGATAATTCAGTGATATAGACAAAATGGCGTCTGCTTCTGTGAACTCGATTGACTTACTAGTCAAAGACAATACCGTGAAGGTGATTGTAAATGGTAAAAGTTTCTTGCTGCTGATATTATTAAATTTGTGGTTGGGGGTGATAGTGTTCTTGCAATTGTTCCCAGTGGTGGTTCCTTTGATGTTACCCTGATTAATAAAACTTTAGCAGGAGAGTTAGCTCGTGATGCCAATTGCCAATTATGCCAATTGCCAATTATGTCGACGTTTCGACGAAGGTACTTCCGTCTTTATCAAGCATCATTGCTTGAAACGTCGAAACGTCGCAAGTTATTTATTAAAGTAATTGTTATCCATATAATTGTGTTGAGTTAATTATAGCTTCTATTGTGTACTTAAGTAAATATTAACATTTTCATTTAATCAAGGGCCATAACTCATAAACCGACATCTAGAATCGTGCCATTTTCGAACTTTTCCGAGATATTATCAAGATGAATACACATACCAAGTTTCATTCAAATCGGATGTAAACTACAGCTTCTATTGCGTAACCAGATAAAGTTTAACGTTTTTTCATTTAATCATAGGCCATAACTCATAGACCGACATCTGGGCCATTTTCAAACTTGTCCGAGATATTATCAACATGAATACACATACCAAGTTTCATTCAAATCGGATAAAAACTCTGGCCTATATCGCGTACACAAGTAACCGTTGACGGACGGACGAACGCACGTTTGATACATCGCGCAACTTTTCCGTGTTCCTTTTTCGATTTTTCTGCGATTTTTTGTTTGAATCTCACGAATACTACCTTCTGTGACGTATTGTCCGAACATGCATGTGAGTTCATTGTTTTCTGCGACCTATTTGTCAAAAGGCTCAAAAGACAGAATCGACGTACAAATGCAACTTCTGATCCTTTTCACCTAAATATTTGTTTAGTAGTATGTGTTACTGTATGAAAAAGTGCATATAGCAGGAACAATAAGTTTTCCCCTTTTTTTAAATTTAAGATATTATTGATTAGTGGCTTAATATGAATCATTTAAAGTCTCATCTGTTTGAAAACTTCATAAATTAACAGAGATTTAAATTTGCAGATGATCTGTGACAGTGCGGCAGTGACCTTCCGTATTGTGACACTTGTAATTTTATTCAGGAGAAATTCACCCATGTCTATAAGCAGAAAATGATAGTGGCATATTCAGAAAATCAAAAATGACAACATTGTTCAGATTAGAACAGAACAGAAGAAACCATCCAACATAATTCTTGGCTACCATTATAAATGTGGGCGTATCACGATAGCCATCGCTATTTTTAACATTCTAAGAACAAAGTTCACCATCTATTTCTCTTTAAACTGTCTTCAATACAGTCTGTTTCATTGTTTCAAATATCAAACCCAGCACATACAGTGTTTATTCTCATTGGGTCAAAATTCAAACAAACCAATTAAAAGTTCAGAATTTCAAACCATCAAAATCTGAACTGAACAATCTGAGCACAAATCACTACCATCCAATCATTTTCCACTACAGTGAGCTTTATCTGAACACTTTTCACCCACACTATTGTTTCAACATATTCAAATCGTCATCTTAGCAGTACACGGAGTTTAAACCGCCATTAAGGATATCAACAAGAAATAAGTTATATAGATGTGTTTTGGTAAGTATTATTTAGTAAAGGGTCGTTTTGTTTTATATTAATTACTACTAAATCATTCTTTATGTAAAATATGAACCCCGAAAACCAAACCATTAATTTTTAAACGCCAAAACTAATTTAAGAATTTATTATAAATAAAGCATATTATAGAAACATTTTCAGGTGTAGCTTTCGATCATTTGTTTACTGACCCTTTTAAGTTTTAAAAACGCCCAGATATAGTTTTATATGTTTAAATGACGTGACTGGTTTTCATTTTTGAGTAAACAATTCTTGTATTTCTTTCCATGTCAAAACTATTGGAGGAAAACATGAAGACTACAAAGAAGATCCAGCGGATAATTCAAGCAAATAATGTAGAAAAGAATTAGAATACAAAGAATAATGAACAACAAACATCGACTGGGAATTGTAAGTGTTCTCTTATTTTAATTCTGTGAGGAATTTACTTATGGGATTAAAATGTCCTTTTCTGTTGCTTTTTTAAAAGAAACAGAATCTATTTTTTGAAGGGAAATTGAAGCTTTACAATTGCCGACATAGATCAAACTTTGGATAGTGTATTTGTATATCCAGTGATTTTAATTTCCAATTCCAGATGGAAACGCCGTCATCTACATTAGTAACAACCAACTGTTTTTAGCCAGAAACTTTTGAACGTAAAATTTATCATATGACAAAACATTTGGCTGTTGCCCGATTCTAAACTCAGAATTCCAGAAAGTGAACATGATTCCAAGAAGTATACAGAATTCTAGAAAGTAAACATTATTCTAGAAAGTAAACAGAATTCTAGAAAGTAAAAAGAATTCCAGAACCTAGAGAACTAGAGTCAGGTAAGAAGTGATATTCTTTAATTTTTTAAATAATAACACAATAAACATATTCCAATACCTATAAATTGATTTGATACTGAATTTTTCAGTATTATCAATAATAGATAAAACATTATACAATCATATCAGTACTGAAAAATTTGCACTTAAAATCATTATACAATATACTTTGCCAAGGTCTATTGTACATGGTCTCGGTGTCAGTTTTAAACCTCAAACACCTAAAGCACAATTTCTAGATCCAGACAGACAGGAATGTATATGTGGTTCTACTAATACTACCTGCTAAATGGCCCTTACAAATTATTAGAAGCATGCTCCACTGTATTTCAGCGAGAATTCGTAAATTTCAAATAAATTTCATACAGAACTTATAAGCAGAAAAAAAGGCTATTTTGATATGTTCTCCTTTTCCTTCAAAGAGCTTTTAATCTTCTTAAGAAGAACGTTTGTAGCTTCCATGATTATTATTATAATTTATTTCCTACGTAACCTACACAATTTTATTCTGTTATACATAATCAACAGGTCGCGTATTTTAATAACTTTTTGAAGTAGCTAACATAGTGTTTGAAGTGACCACCATAGTTTTTGAAGTAAATACCATTTTTTTTAATAAGTGACTACCATAGTTTTTGAAGTAAATACCATAGTTTTCTAAGTAACTACCATAGTTTTTGAAGTAAATACCATGGTTTTCTAAGTAATTAACATATTTTTTGAAGTAAATACCATAGTTTTCTAAGTAACTACCATAGTTTTTGAAGTAACTACCCTAGTTTTTGAAGAAACTACCATAGTTTTTGAAGTAAATACCATGGTTTTCTAAGTAACTTACATAGTTTTTGAAGTAACTATCATTGTTTTTGAAGTAAATACCATAGTTTTCTAAGTAACTACCATAGTTTTTGAAGTAACTACCATAGTTTTTGAAGTAACTACCATAGTTTTTGAAGTAAATACCATGGTTTTCTAAGTAACTTACATTGTTTTTGAAGTAAATACCATGGTTTACAAAGTAACTAACATAGTCTTTGAATTAACTACCATAGTTTTTGAAGTAAATACCATAGTTTTGCATGTTAATATTATAATCTTGGAAGTTAATTCCATAGTTTTCTAAGTTAATATCATAGTTTATCAGCTGAAACGATCGTTTCTGGGTTGATTCCTTTGTTTTTCAGTTGACTCTATAGTTCCTCAGTTGACTCTTTAGTTTCTCAGTTGATTCTTTAGTTTCTCAGTTGAAGCTTTAGTTTCTCAGTTGATACCATAGTTCCATGAATTAATTTTATTCGAAGTTATTTCATGTAATTTTCGTATAAAAGATCTAAATTTAGCGATTAAATAATGGTTTCTAGAAAATAGAAATGAGTAACTCCAGGCTTGTTGCTTTTAAAATGGACTGGGTTGGTGAATTCTTACAATTTGGTTCTGGAAAATGAATTAAAATTAATAACTTTTGGTGTGTTGTTTAAAAATATATTGGTTTGGTAGATGTCTCATTTCTGTGTAAAACATTAAAGGGCGTTCCTTTTATGTTATAAGCCGAATTATTTCTTTGCCTAAAATTTATGAAAACTTCACATCAAAATCTTGCTAAATGTGTCCCTGAACATATTTCATAGTTGTAACTTTAAAAATCCAATAGTAAATTAAATTACAGTGTATTTAAAAGTTTACTAAAATATCTTAGATCTATATTGTTTTTGTTAGGCGTAAGGAATTTACTGAACAGATTTAAGTGAAATAAACGTGTAATTAAAAATAAGTACTTTCCATTTATCATTAACCCTTTTAAAACAAATTAATTTTGATCAAGTAGATACAATAAAGTAGGATGTTAAAGAAATATATATATATATTTTTTTGACATATTATCCCTATTAATTTAGCTTGTACTTACGACATATTTTTTGCATTCTGTCGTCCCTGTGATAGAATGGAATGAAAATAAAGAGGATAGTTTATTTTTTACAATAGTAGTAATTGCAATACAAAAGAGTTTTTCCTTTTTCCAAGATATAACAAAGGTTTTTATTTTGTCTTGAAGAATTTCAATTTATTTCAGGATTAAAAAGAGATTTTATGTTATTGAGCTGACTGTATCTAAGAATCATACCTTTAGAACTGAAAAGGTTTAGATGTAGTTGACGTTTAGCTTTAGGAGAAAGTATTGCACAATCCTAATTTAATCATAATTAAAAAACAACCTTATTAATTAGAATTATTGCTGATAAACAAAGTTTTAAAAATAAATGTAACCAAAAATATACCTTTGATCATTGATCACGAAGGGAAGAAAGTAGATTCTGGTTGAGATTAAACCAGGCAGGTGTGTGGACTAGGTCTTAGTCTACGATATCTAGGACAGTCTATAAGGATCATAAAATAACAATAAAGAAGCCCAAAGAGGCATAGGAGCTAAGTCAACAAGCTCCGGATCTTGGTATCTAGAGATGGTCAATAAGACCTCCTGGCCTTGATCTTTGAAGTTAGCAACATCATCTATTGCTAGTAAGCAATTGGTTCTACTACCATGGACTTGGTCCTTAAAGCTGTACACCGCCCTAAAAGTTCTGCCTTTAACGCAGTCCTGAAAGCTGAGCTACTTCAAATCCTAGTTGACCCCATCTAATCCCTCTGTATTCGTGTTCGAAATGAAAATTATTATCACCAAGTTGTTTTTAGAAGTCCTTTTTATACGCCCACATGAAATGGGGGGCGTATATTGTCGTCACCCACATCCGTCCGTCCGTCCGTCCGTCCGTCCGTCCGTCCACAATTGCTCGTAAACACTCTACACAGTGTAATTCTTGACGGATTTAGATGAAACTTAATATGAGTGTTTATGATCACGCAAGGATGAACCCTATTGAAAATCAGCGAAATCGGAAAAAAATTAGTATGAGTTTGTGCCCTTGTTCTTGAATGGCTCGTAAACACTCTACAAAGTGCAATTCTTGACCGATTTTGATGAAACTTGGTGTGAGAGTATGTTATAACTCAAGGATAAACCCTATCGAAAATCAGTGAAATCGAAAAACATTTAGTATGAGTTATTGCCCTTGTTCTTAAAAACGCGTTCAATTTTAGCTTGTAAACACTCTTGAGAGAACAATTTTTAATGGATTTTAATGAAACTTGGGCCCGAGTATTTGTTATCACCCAAGGATGAAGCCTATTGAAAACCAGTCAAATTGAAAAAAAAATTAATATCAGTTATTGCCCTTGTTTTTGAAAACGCGTTCAATTTTTAGCTTGTAAACACTCTACAAAGCACAGTTATTGACCGATTTTGACGAAACTTGCTGAAATTGTTTATTATCACCCAAGAATGAACCCTTTTGAAAATAGCACATATCGAAATATATTTAATAGGAATTATTGCCCTTGTTCTATAAAATGTGTTGGATTTTTGCCTTGTAAACACTCTACAAGTCACAATTCTTGAGCGATTTTGACATAACTTGGCATGAGTATTTCTAATCACTTAAGGATGAACCCTATTGAAATTCAGTTTAATCGAAAAATATTTAGTATCAGTTATTGCCCTTGTGTTTGAAAACGCGTTCAATTTTAGCTTTTAAGCACTCTAGAAAGAACAATTCATAATGGATTTTGATAAAACTTGGCTTGAGTATTTGTTTTTACCCAAGGATGAACCTTATTGAAAATCAAATAAATCGAAATATATTTAGTGTCAGTTATTGCCCTTGTTTTTGAAAACGGGTCTAACTTTTTGGCTAATAAACACTCTAGAAGGTACAATTCATGACCAATGTTGACAAAACTCTCTGAAATTGTTGGATA